>JARWLC010000018.1:31387093-31987093 GCA_033318265.1 Phyllotis vaccarum
GGGGCAATTATTTACGATGTAACAACAATCTCCCACAGCCTGGGATTGATGGGATTTTGTGGCCTGATCTTGGGCATTTTAGTGTGTAGGATGGAGCTTGTGTGCCTGCATCTCACTGGGTCCAGTTGTTAGAGTATTCTGGGAGCAGGGCCTGGCAGGTTAGGGGTCTTCAGGAGTGTGGGAAGGGGCTGGCCACCCCCGTGCCTTAAAGGGATTATAGGTAAAACACCCATGCTAGTTTTTTTAAAAATATACACATAAAAGTAATCTATTTTGAAAGAAAGGGGAGGAACTCTGACCTCCTTGGACAAGGCAGAATGCCCTTTGGAAGAATTCCTGTGTTCTAGGATAGATAAGCAGGAGTCACACTCAGAAAAAGATCTGCAAATTTAAGTCTCAGAGGAAGAAAAGTTCAAATGGAAATTAGCAAATGGATCAAGAAGCAAGAAAAAGAATCACAAATAAATGTGGACCGAGTTGAAAGGAGACACTGATAGACGCTAAGAAGGGGACAGGGTCTTGGTGAGAGCAGGTGCTGATCTTGCTCAGGCGCCTTTCTTTCTGTTGTCTTTGCTCTTTGCTTGAGTTTCGTGTACTTCAGGCAAGCCTCAAACCTCACTATGTGGTTGTGGCTAGCCTTGAGCCTCTACTTCTGATGTGCTGGGATCAGGTGTGCACCCTCATGCCCCTCTGTCTCCTCCTCTCTGTCTCTCAGTGTCTAATTACAGGCACCAAAGTTGAAAGAGAGTGTAGACAGAGGAAGATGGATTTTTACCCAGTGAGCCTGGGTGCTGTGGAGGTGGCTTTGACAGCCACAGACCCATTCCCAGGGTCTCTCATCTTCCAAAGTTCTCACTCCCTTGGCTTCAAAAGTTCCCACATTCCCACTCCCCCAGTCCCCATCCCCCAGTCCCCACTCCCCCAGTCCCCACTCCCCCAGTCCCCACTCCCCCAGTCCCCACTCTCGCAGTTCCCATGTTCCCCATCCCCCAGTCCCCATCCCCCAGTTCCCACTCCCCCAGTCCCCACTCCCCCAGTCCCCATCCCCCAGTCTCCACTCCCCCAGCCCCGACTCCCCCAGTCCCCACACCCCCAATCCCTATTCCTCCAGTTCTCAGGCAGAGTCACCCTGTCCTTCTTGGATCTACCTTCCTCTGGAAAGGAGAGTGGGATCCCTGAGCAGGCTTCCTGATGAGAACCTTAGGTTCTGTGCTTCCAGAAGTCACAGGGACCTTTCTGGGGACAACAGGCTGCCCTCTGTGCAATGGACCCGGAATATCTCTAACAAGATCCCCATGAGAAGGTGACTTATTTGTCAGATGATGATGTTCAAAGGAGCTCACTGCATCCTAAGGCCCAGGGCCCAGACAGACTTCTGTATGCTTGTGAGCTGCTGGAATCAGCACCTTGACACTCTTGTGCTCAGATACCAGGATATTGTAGCTCAGAGATTAAATCTCTCAGAGGTTCACATAGGAAGTGACGGACTCAGGGCTTGGTGGATGTGAATCAGGTTGATGAGGCATCTGTCAGGTAAATGGGTACACAATCAGAGGAGGGTTAATACCCAGGAGGAGGACTGATTTACCTGAGGTCCCATTACTGTTCTCTAGAACCTGGGACGTCTCTTTTCACCCTCCTTTTTCAACAAACTCTGGCCGAGCACATAGTAGGTACACAGGCCCCTTCCTGCAGATAGAAGCTCCAGGGGCTTGCAGCACTCAGTTACCTCCTGTGTCCCTCCTGGAAGGTGGCAGGAGAGGCAGAGCCCCCAATGTGGGCTGGTTTTATCTTCCCAGCCATAGGAGACAGTCTGTCATCCATGTTGGGAAATAGCTGTCACAAGCTCTTCGCCCCCTGACATCTCCCCACCCAGTGTGGCCTGACCTGAGAACAGCTGCAGGGCCTACGGCAGCTCTCTCAGAGCAGCCATTTTCTCATCCTGGGCCTGATCAGGAGGCCTGGCACATCCACTGCTCAGGCACGATTCGCCCTCAAGACCCAGAGACGGCAGGAATTTGTCCTCTGTCCTCATGCTTGTCTATGACCCTCGCTCCCACTCTTGCACAGCAGTGATTGAGGCTTCTCCACATAGTCGTGGGGCCTCTGGCTAGGGCAGTCTACGTACCTGAAGGCAGGAGGATTCTGGGTAATTTAACTTTGTGTTATTGTTTTAAAAACAGAAAACTGCTAGTGGTGTCTCAGCATGAGAGCCCCTGGCCAGAGTCCCTTAGCAAGGGCCTGATGGCATGGCTCAGCAATAGAATAAGCTGGTCGTGTGTACAAAGCAACCCATTCCACACCCAGTGTGGCACTAGAAAGGATGACAGAGGAAAAGGGAAGACACAGTCCACTGTGCCTCTTCCTGTGTGCAAATTGCCATCATCATTCCTGGAGGCTCAGACCCTGGGCACAAACATCAGGCCCAATGCCAGGCCAAGGTCCCGAGGAGAGGCTGGGCCAGGTAGGCTGGAAGAGGTCTCTGTGAAGGGTCAGGCAGGGGGTTGGGTTTTGTATTCAGGATTCTGGGGGTCTATGAGCAGATGAGGATCGGAGGACAAAGAGATCCCTCTAGGGCTCACAAGTGGATGAGTAGAACAGGAGGAGGCAGCCTTGGGGTGGAGAGTCTAGACTAGGAGCTTGGAGAAGAGTTGATGGACAAAGACTGGGTGATGCAGGGCTAGGGTGGGAGCTGATTGCAGCCAACTCCACACCCCTTCCCTTCTCCTTCCTTGTTCCCCTCCACACACTTCCCACAGCAACCACAAGACAATTCCTGGGGTAACCTGCCACCCTACCCACTTCCTCTTCCCCACACTAACACACTGCCTCTCCCTCTGATGACCACACCCCACAGGCCTCCCTGGGAAAACATTTAGAAACATAAAATCAGCATTTAAACTTAAAAATTGCATTTATTTATTTACATGGAGGTGTAAAAGCATGTGGTGTTTCAGAGGCCAACCTGTGGTTTCCCCAGAACTTGAAAAAAAAAAGGTCATATGTAGCTCAGGCTAGCCTCAAGGTTGCTATATAGGTGAGGATGACCTTGAACTTCTGATCCTGCTGTCTCCACCTCCCAAGTTCTGGGATTGCAGGCCTGTGTCACTAAGCTCTGGAAACCCAGGACTTCATGCTAGCTAGGCCCGTACTCCACTAACTATTCACCCAAGGTCTCATATAATCCGGGTATTGATATCGTAGGATTGAGTCTGGAGAAATGACTCAGATGTTAGGAGCATGGGCTGCTCTTCCACAGGACCCAGGTTGAGGTTCAGACTCCCACCATGGTGGCTTACAGACTTCTGTAACTCCAGTTCTAGGGGAGCTGCCACGTTTTTCTTGCCTCCACAGGCATGGCACACTCATGGTACACAGACATGCAAGCAGGCCTAACGCCCATAGGCATAAAGTAAAAAATAAACCTTTAAAAAAGTGTAGCCCTTAGCCCCTTACTCAAGATGTGGCTGGAACTCACTCTTGATTGGATCATTCTTGGTGGACCCTGCATTCAGGGACAGTGACATCTCCCAGCCTAATGAAATACACGATAGGAGAAGGTGAACAGGAGTGTGGTATCTGAAGTAAGAAGAAACCAAATACACTAGAATGTTAAAATAGAAGGGACAGCGTGCGTGCGTGCGTGCGTGCGTGCGTGCGTGCGTGTGTGTGTGTGTGTGTGTGTGTGTGTGTGTGTGTGTGTGTGTGTGTGTGTGTGTGTGTGGCTTGTTCTAGGAAGTACAGTGAAAGAGGAATAGGAAGTGGTGACCAGGAGTGGATGAGGTGGGTAGAGTCACAACACAGAGACCCTGAGGGGCTCTGACCCTACCTGGGGGGTACTCAGATGAGCTCAGAATGGGGTACTGAGGCCCAGACTCAGTCTTGCTGGGTGGCCTCTCTGGTTTCCAGCCAGGTCTGGCTCCTTCTTTTATTGGTGAGCTCACCATGCATTTAAACTTTGGGTCAAGAGAAGACCAGGCTACCAGCTGCTGCTTGGGAATCCCGAAGACACTCCACACCCACTGACTGGTGAGCTCAGGGCAGAAGGAAACAGGGGTGGTGATGTGGTGAGTGGTGGTAGGATCCAAGTCTAAATCCTGAGCTGACAGCCAAGAATCAGAGGATGAGGGACCGGTCAGGGTCTAGGTTCTGAATCCTTCTCGTGGCCTAGGTAAGGCTTTTTATCCACAATGGCCGGGATGTGGGCCTTGAACATGAAGTGTCTGTGTTCTTCAGAGTGAAAGGAGGTGACAGGGGTGAAGGGAAGGAGATTGGGATGGAGTGAAGGTCAGACAGGAGGTGGGGGTCATAGCTGAGAAAGGGAAGCTGGGATTTCACACAGGAGGACAGGGGGACAGGGGAGGGTGCAAAGGTCAGCCCTGAATGTCAGAACAGGCTGAGGGGTCATTGGAGAGAGAGATAAAGTAGCTGAGCTGGGTCAGGGTGTTAAAGGCATGAATTGTCAAGATGGGAGACTGGTCGGAGGTCACAGGAACAAAGGAAGAGAGGGTGACACCGGGGATCTGGGGGTGCTGGAACCATCTCTGAGGTGCAGATCTCAGAGGCTTGGGACAGTGGGGCGGGGTTATGTGCATGCTCTGATGTGGGGGCTTTGTCACCAGGTCCCCCCCCCATACAGCCCACAGAGGACCCTGCAGAGATGCAGCAGCCAGCACCTCTGGAGACTTTCTACCTGCCCTGGCTGATTCTCTTTCTCCTCTACTGTCTGATGGCAATTGTCTCTTACCTCCTGGACATGGCCAGTCACAGCCTGCTGGCCCAGGCTGAAGGATGCCTGCTTCCTGCCCCTCTCTCTGCAGCCTGGCTTGGCCCCCAGCTCATAGCTGACATCATCTTCCTGGGGCTGTTGCCCCTCTGCCTCACCTGGACCCACACTTGCTGGCCTCTGGGCCTGGCCTTCTGTCACCTGGATCCTCGTCTGGCCTTCTTAACTTTCAGTGCCAGTGGCCGGCTGCTGACTCATGTGACCGCTGACCACTGTACCTCCTTGCTCGAACCATCCTGGGCCCTGGGCCATCGGATAGTTCGCCAAATAGTTATCTGGGCTGGTGGGTTCTGGATCTTTCTGCTGAGCCTGGCTGGGAAAGCCTTGGGATCTCTGAGGAATGGAAATGGTTGGAGTGACCCTTTCAACAGGACGATGACCCTGGAATCCCCTAGACATAGCCAGGACCCCTCGGCCTGGAGCCCTGAGCTTGATCAGCTGGTGTTTGGGTTTGGGGTGCCACTGGGGGTACTGAGTGTCTTTCACAGTGTGGTGCTGAAGCAGCTGCAGCTGGCCAGGGTCTCCGGGAGGCCTCCATTGCTGAGCTTGCCGGGAGCCACTGCAGCCATGCTGTTCACCTGTTGGTTTCCTTTCCACCTTCTGCTGCTGCTCAAGTTCCTGGGCATGTGGGGGTCCAGACTGCAGCTGGGGGATGTGTGGGTGTTGCTGAGACCTTTAGGGCTCACTCTGCTGGGATCAACTTGCCTTCTCAACCCACTCCTGTATGTTTGTGGGGACAAGGAAATCAGGAGACGGCTGGGCCAGGCCTTGAGGTTCCCTCGTGGGGAAGGAGAGGAGGAACAGGCAGAGGAACACAGGCACTGGGGGTGGAGGGACTCTGGGGAAGCCTAGCCGGGGTGGGGGGGCACGGGCTGGGGAGGGGATGGGTTCCTGTCTTCTGAAAATGTGGGGTGGGCTGAAATAAAGGCACAGGAATTGGGGGGGGGGACTTAGAAAAGAGTGACAGAGACCCAGAGAAAGAAAAAGAGATGGTGTGGTTCTGTTAGAGTCACACAGAATGTGGCAGACAGAGGTCCTCACAGGGAGCAGGGAGACAGACAGGGCAAGCTTACAGGGTAGAGACAGAAACTAGGAGGCTCCAATGAGATGTATAAATAGAACTTGTGTGAGAAAGACTAGAGAGGGCCAGGTAGACTGAGAGACAACAGGTGTGAGGTAGCCAGCTGTCCTGGTCTGAACATGAACACAGGAACAAAAC
Organism: Phyllotis vaccarum; assembly: GCA_033318265.1. Taxonomy (NCBI): domain Eukaryota; kingdom Metazoa; phylum Chordata; class Mammalia; order Rodentia; family Cricetidae; genus Phyllotis; species Phyllotis vaccarum. Next base: position 31,393,099 of record JARWLC010000018.1, read on the forward strand.
TGGTCACCGTTTTGGTCTCAAGCAGTTCCTGAGGCCCAAAGCCTAGTATTGGTGCTGAGACAGTCCTACATATTATCTATAAACCTGGACGTTAGGTAGTTCAGAGAGAGACCTGCCAGCTGCTTTCAGGCAAGATAACTATCTTCTGGGATTTTGAAATTCCCCAGTCCCTTCTAACTACATCTTCCCTTTCAGAATGGAACCCAAGGCTTTGAGCACGCTAGGGCAAAGCCTAGCCACTGAGCAGTACCCCAGCCTCTCACTGGAAGACTCTAGGCACAGGGGCTCTACCAATGAGCCGTGTGCCCGCTCCCCACTCCCCAGAAGGTGAACTCCACCTATCTTCAGTTCTTTTACTTGTCTTGTTTCGGTTTTTTGTTTTTAAAGATAGGTTCTCATTCCGTAGCCCAGGCTGGCCCAGTATCCTGAGCCTTTGACACTGTCAGACAAGGCAGGCTAAAAAGGGAGAAATTTGAGTAGATGTGTATGGGAAGGAACAGGAACCTTCACCACCAGCCCAGTTGGGTCAGTTAAGAGTCAAGGATTCCAGCACAAGCAATACTTGCAGACCAGCGGGTAAGGAAAGATGCTCGTCACCAGGCCTGACCACCTGTGTTGAATGCCCAGGACCCACACACTGGAAGGAGAAAACCAAACCCTACAAGCTGACCTCCCTCCTTCTCTCCCTCCCACCCCCTCCCCCTCCACCTATTTGTTCTGATAGCTGCCTACAAAAAAAAATAAATAAATAAAACCAACCAACCAAACAAACCAACCAAACACTATTCCTTCTCCACAGAGCTATTTTCAATACAAAGGCTGAAATAGCAGTGAGCCTTGCGGGAGTCTGAAGTGTCTGTGGCCATGCTTCTTTCAAAGTTGTAAAATGCAAACTTTAAAGAATTTTAAAAGCAATTTTCTGGAAAATTTTACAAACAAAATTATAAACTTTGTGTGTAAATCAAAGCATCCCTTGGTTCCTCTGTGGACTGTGGTTTTAGACTATAACTGTTTCTGATGAACCCTGGAAAACATCTTGTGATTTTTCTAGAAAAGAGAAAAAGTTAAGTTCCTCTATATAAAGTTATGGCAGAAACTTCCAAAAAATAAAAAATAAAGTTGAATATGTGATCAGAGTTCAGACATTTTGTTATATTACGATCTTGAGAGCACCTGTAGCCGAGGAATATAGGGCCCCATGCAGGCAGGCAGCGCAGTGTGGGGGTGGGCCTCGGAACTTTATTAGAAGATGGGGGAGGAGTGTCAGGGAAAGAGAGAGGGGTAGAGGGGAGGGAGGGGAAGGGAAGGGTAGGGAGCTTCCTCTTCTTAAATGGAGCTTGACATCGGGATGCTGCTGGACCAGGATATTGCTTATTGGCCATGACTAAAGGAAGTGGGTCAGAGCCCTAACACACTCGAGGGTGGTGCTCTCTTAAGAAGTACAGCCCCTTCCCTAGATGTCAGTATTTTTTCTTGGGGCTGGAGAGATGGCTCAGTTCTTCCAAAGAATGTGGCAACTCACAACCACCTGTAACATAGCTAGGGGAGGTGGAGGTAGGGGTAGGGGTTCTGATGCCCTCTTCTCTCTCCGTGGGCACTGAGCTCAAAAATAATATTTAAAACATGTTTATAATGGGTGTGCATATAGCATGACATGTGTTTGGGGTCAGAACACCCTGAGGATGTTGACCTCCATCTCCACCTTAACTGAGACAGGGTGTTGTGGAGATTTGAATGAGGACGGCCCTCAGAGGGTCATATATTTGACTGCTTAGTCACTGGGGAGTGGCACTACTTGAGAGGGATCAGGAGGAGGACCCATGTCTTGTTGGAGAAGTGTATCATTTGAGGTGGACTTTGGCTTTCAGCAGGCCCAGCATGTCTCTCTGCTGCTCATCTGTGGATGTAAGCAGATGTGGCTGATGTGCTGGGATTACTCATGCTTCCTCATGAGTGTGGTGTCTGCATAATGTCTTGTGCATCATGTGTGTGCAGCGCCCACACAGGCATCAGATACCCTGAAACTGGAGTCACAGAAAGGCCAGTTGCTCTTCACCACTCTCCGCCATCTCTCATGCCCTAATATCGTAATTCCAACTCGGTTTCACACTGACTTACGAGGCTGGAGAAATGGCTCAGGGGTGAAGAGCACCTGCTGGTTTTGCAGAGGACTCAAGTTATGAGTTTGTTTCCCAGCACTCAAGTCTGGCAGTTTGCAGTCTATTACTCCAGCTCCAGGGGATCTGACACCCTTTCCAGCCTCCATGAACACCCCCTCCACATATATATATGCACGTTTACACACACACACACACACACACACACACACACACACACACACACACACACACACACACACACACGTAATTTAAAAGTAAAGCCAGGGGTGGTGGCTCACCCTTTATCCCAGTAGGGACAGGCAGATGATGTCTGAGACTTTGAGGCCAGTCTAGTCCAGCTAACCTGACTCAGATAAATGATTAATTAAATTATAATCTTTAAAGCACACAATGCAATCCTGATACACAGCAAATATTTACTTTTAAAAATAAAATAAATATAATGATATATTTTTTAAAAGTTTCATTTTCATCTGAGTAGAGGTCTCTTCTCTGTCTCAGGCAGCAGAACTACCTCTGGGAAGCAGCCTCCAAACTCCCTTTCCATAGCACCCTGGGAGCCTTCAGAGCAGAATCTGATGCTCTACCCCACCCCACACTCAGTGCTGGGAATCGACAAAACCCTCATTGGATCTCCACACATCCATCTCCACTGGTCTGCGGTTGAAAAAATGCTAAGTTGATGGCTCCCTGAGGACACAGAAGCTCATAAATGGTCGAGCCCTGGGGGAAGGAGGGATGTGGACGATTCAAAGGTTGACTTGGTTATGTGGTTGATAAAAACTGGCAGCCAAGTGCACCTGGGGAGTGAGGAGAGTGGGTGGGGGAGGGGAAGAAGGGAGGCGTTCAGTGCAAAACAGATGCTGTAAAGGGATGCTATGGAACACAACTGTGGAAAGCCATGGGGTGTAGCTTCTCCATCATTTTTGAGTTATGGGGTTAAGGATATAGCAGAGGAGGAGCCAGGTGCAGGTCCTGTGAGCAGGGAGGTGTAGGGTGGTCTCAGGTTGGAGAGAGGCCCTTGGCTGACAGGAGGTGGTGGAGGCTTGGGTGTCTGGGAGAAAACTCTGGCCGGAGGCCCAGTCTGCTCTGCAATTTCAAACCTCCAGGCCAATTAACATCTGGGGGAGAAAGTCCGACGTCGCCACCTTGTGGCTATTTTTGATTCTGCATCCAAACAGTTGTGTTTGAGAAGAGAGGTGCTGTAGTCAACAGTTTGGCTTGGTCTCAAGTGCTTGTAAGCCACCACTAAAATTGCACAGATCTGAACTAAACAGATTCACAGATCTGTTTGTAATTTAAAATTTCTAATCCTTATCCTGAAAACCCAGAGCATACCGTATTCAGACACCACTGTCTCAGATACTGGATGGAAATGAATTTGCTTAAATAGGTATGTTCCCAGGGCATTCACTTGGGGAGGCTGAAGAAGGTGGTGGGAAGGTGAGTGTGAGCTAACAGATCATCTATTTGTGGTTCTGGGCACTTCAATAAGAAAGGGATTTGATCGCAGGTGATAATGGTTGAATTGGAGTTTGCTAAGAAAAGAAAAATGAATGTCACATTCCTTAAGATAACCAAAAAAGGAATTATGTCCTCCCGGACTCTTGGCACACAGTCAGAGTCTTCTCACGCCTTTGATCTCCAGCTATCCTTAGTGTGGCCTTCTGTCAAATAGATTTCCACCTTTACCTTGCAGCAGTACTCTGAGTTGACAAGCCCTAAGTCCTGAACAAGCTGTTTGGTGCCCATGGCGACTCAGACCCTGAAAGTTCTGCTCTGTGCTCCACACTCAAGCTGAAATGCTCTTCAGATACTCATGTGCCTTTAAGTCTTCCAGCTAGAGAGCACAGGCCATAGTCACTAATGCCAGTTCCCAGCCTCTTCCCTGAGACTCAGAGGTCCATGCGCCCTCCTCCCCCCCCCAGACTCAGAGGTCCAGTCCCCAGCCTCATCTCTGAGACTCAGAGGTCCAGGCGCCCCCCCCGCCCCTCCCTGAGACTCAGAGGTCCAGGGTCCCCCGCCCCCCCGCCCCTCCCTGAGACTCAGAGGTCCATGCGCCCTCCCCCCCCCTCAGACTCAGAGGTCCAGTCCCCAGCCTCTTCCCTGAGACTCAGAGGTCCAGGCGCCCCCCCCCCCGCCCCTCCCTGAGACTCAGAGGTCCAGGGCCCCCCGCCCCCCAGCCTCATCTCTGAGACTCAGAGGTCCAGGGCCCTCCGCACCCCCCCCCCCGCCCCTCCCTGAGACTCAGAGGTCCAGGGTCCCCCGCCCCCCCGCCCCTCCCTGAGACTCAGAGGTCCAGGGTCCCCCGCCCCCCCGCCCCTCCCTGAGACTCAGAGGTCCAGGCGCCCCCCCCCCAGACTCAGAGGTCCAGTCCCCAGCCTCATCTCTGAGACTCAGAGGTCCAGGGCTCCCCCCCCGCCCCTCCCTGAGACTCAGAGGTCCAGTCCCCAGCCCCCCCCCTCAGATCTGGGGCCAGGTCTCTCCTTTTCTTGGCAGTCCATGGACCTGTGGGGAGCAGGGCTGTGAAGAATAGGGCTTAGGGAATAGAGAGCCTTGGTCTGATGCTGTTACTTTTATCAGATCTCAGAGGCCAGAGCGATGGTAGAACAGGAAGAGGCCAGGCTGGTGGGCTAGGGAGCCATGCCTTCTCACTGCTGAGCCTAGAGCAGAGACAGAAGCGTGATGGAGACACATGGCGACTGGTACAGGAAAAGCTACACATGAACAAGACACAAGACACAGACCCGCTCACCTTGTTGAAGAAGTAGATGGAAGCTAGGACGGTGAACACGGCCATGGCCAAGGTCACATTCTAGGGGAGGAGGTCAGGAGTCAGCTCCCTCCCCTCCCTACCTCTCCCCATGCCCCAGGCCCTTCACCTGTTCTCACTTCCTGCAAGTTCATGGCCATAGGTCCTAGCTACACGGCGGCTTGGCCGACCTCCCTCCCCCAGGCCTCTGAGTCAGACAGGAAAGAGATCTCAAGAATGGGAGGGGGTTGTCGGGGAGACCAGAATGGTGACCATGGTGACCAGGAAAGGGCATTTTAGGTAGAAGAGACATTCACACTGGGGACTGGGGAGAGGGGAATGGGGGTAGGGAATGTCACAGTGGTCCCTAAATCCAGCATCAAGACCTATGAGACTGGAGAGTCCAGAACTGGATCTCCACACTGAGTTCTGTTTTCTTCCCTGGAGTGTGCTGGGAAGCCATGGGAGAACTCTGAGCAGAGGAACAAATTGAGTCTGGTATCTTGAGGCAGGAGAATGTCTGAGGTGTGGAGAATGGGCCTAATGGCCCAGGCAAAATGGCATTGTCGTGTCTGCCAGATGCAAAGGTGGGGATGACAGTATGGAGCTGGACTAGAATTTGGTCCCCAGTTTGTGAGGATGGTAAGAGCATTATGAATGTGAAGCACGGTGGTGGTGGCAGATTCTGATGTCTGGACCACAGGGACAGCAAGGCACTTTGACTCCAACCACCCAATGCTCTTCGTGGGTTCCTAACTCTTTCTGCCCTCTGTACCGTTAGAACGATTATTCTCCAGGTTATTAAAGGTACACAGGAGAGGGCAGATAAACACACATGTGCTAAACTGCCTTTACCTTCACAAATTGCTACCAGCTGTGCACAGAGAGGTACGCCACTGGAGGGGCCCAGGCCTTTGCCCTAGCCTGGACACTGAGGGAAGTACAGGGTAGGAAGCCTCCTTGAGGGGTGCCTGTGTGGGCTTGAATCCCAGCTCTGACACCTGTCAGTGGGATGACCTTGGGTTAGTCACCTAAAGACACCTGAGTCACTTTCTGTTTGTAATATAAAGAAAACATAGCCCAGCAAGGGAGATGCTCAATGGGTAACATGCCTGTCACATAAGCAAGAGGACTTAGGTTTGATTCCCTAGCACTCCTACAGAAGCCAGGCATGGCACACGTACCTGTGACCTTAGCACTGGAGAGGTGGAGACTTGGGGCTTGCTGGCCCAATCAGTGAGCTCCAGGTTCATCGAGAGCCGTGAGAATAGGTGAGAAGCAATCAAGGAAGACACTGGACCATGACCTCTGGTCTCTATACCCAGAAGAGAATTGTGCTTGTGGTGCAGGGTGGGAATAAGGCTCAAGAGCACAAACTCGACATTTTCCAGACTCCAAAGTTATATAAGCAGTAGGTGGTTGCTGGAGAGAGGACATTCTTGAGTGGAGCTGCCTCCAAAAAATGCACAGTGACTCCAGTGACACAGCTTCCTTGCATCATCCCTCTGTGGACTCTGGTGTTTTGAGTCACAACCCTGTGAGTGACCCCAATACATTAACTGGCTCACCATGCTGGACTCAGATGAAGTAATTTTCCAGGGTCCTTTGTTACTCCTTCTGTCTGGATTGGCGTTCAAAGTCACCTTCAGCTACATAAGTGCATAGAGTTCAAGGGTAGCTTGATTTACAGGAGACACTGTTACTAAGTGAATAAGTCAATAAATAAAAACTATGGGCTGTCAAGATAGTTCAGTGGGTAGCCTGCTGACAAGCCTAATAGCCTGAGTTCAATTCCCAGGACAGAACTGACAAGATTTCCTTTGTCCTCTGTATATGCACTGTGGCATGTGAGGGTCCCCACTCCACAAGTGTAATATATTTTCAGTGAAGAAGAATAATCATACATACACATAAAGAGAGAGGAGCAGGGGACACCAGATTATAGAATCCAGGAGGTGGGAAAGATGGGGGATAAGGTTCTGCTTCATAGCTGATGATAGATGTGTGGCCTGAGGAAGCCTTGATTTCCAGCTAGTCACACAAACTGTGGACCTGGGACCTCCAGGGCAGCTGGGGATCATGGGTCCTCTGCTGCTGGCTGATTGGTGGTCAATTGTTACAGCAGCACCAGGAGGGAGCACCCCAGGGGGCAGATTTCTGGGGACAGAATTCGGTCACTACTTCACATTGTTCCTGTGGTTCTTTGCCGCTTATGGGTATCTCTTACTTTGCTTTGAGATTAAGTTGCCATACAGGCCAGGCTGGCCTTGAATGAACAGAGATTCACTTACTCTTTGTCTCCAGTGCTGGGAATAAAGGCAAGCACCGCTATGCAGGGCTGGAATTAATAGAATTGTTGGAGCCATAGAAGCATATGCTTGCTATCTGAGCATTTGGGAAGCTGAAATTGGAGTGTTGTGAGTTCTAGCCAGCCTAGGCTACAGAGTTCAAGGCTAGCCTGAGCAATTGTGCCTACAACATTTAAAAACAGGGGCAGGTATTGTGGTAAAAGATGTAGCTCAGAGATACATGTTCTGGGATGACGGTTGCTCAGCAAGTATGCAAATAAGAGGAGCACTCAACAAGACCCGGGTGCTCTTCTGCTGCTTTCCTGAGGACCTGGGTTCTGTTTCCAGACCTCAGACGGTGGCTCCAGTTCCTCTTCTGACCTCCATGGGCATTGCATACACATAGAGACAAGCACATAAAATAAAAATAAAATCATGGCCTGATGTTGTGATGAATGCCTTTAATCTCAGCACTTGAAGGGCAGAGATCTGTGAGTTTGAGTCCAGCCGGATCTATATAGTGAGCTTCATGACAGCCAGAACTACACAGTGAGACCCTGTCTCAAAACACCTCAAAAAAGTCCCCCAAATTAAATTGCCATACTCCCTCTAAGCTAAGACTTCCCAATTCTTGACCCATAAAACCTATGAGCAATAACAACTGCCTTAAGATATTGAGCTTGGGGTTGAGGAGATGACACATTGCCCTGTAGTACCAATGAACTCTGTAGCCAGCATGTTAAAGATTTTGGCTCGGTGGCTTGTAACTGTAATCCCAGAGCATGTGAGACTGAGACAGGAGGATTTCTGGAGCTTGGTCTAGCCTGAATCAGCAAGCTCCAGGTTAAAGGCGAGACCCAACTGATACGTGGCCTACACACACACACACACACACACACACACACACACACACACACACACACACACACACACACACACACGTTACATGGTCACAAACAGAGCCTCTTCACAGTTCTCTACTGCAAACAGGTTCTCTTAAGTCCCCTCTGTGCTGTGAACTCATCCTGTCTGTTTTGTGAGACAAAGGCACACAGCTGCAGTAACTTCATAATACCACACATTTTGTAATGATGAGGGATTTGAACCTAGTCTGTCTACTCCTGGTTGGATATGTTGCTATAGGGCCCTGTTGGGTTTAACCAGCTGTACATGGTGTGGGAAGAAAATGAAATCTTCAAGTAGTCCAAGGAGAGTCCTGACATTTTAGAAAAAGAACAGGATACATGGGGAAGCAGGGGTGTGGGGATGGGGTTCCCTGTAACTACCTCTCAGCTTTGCTACTTCTTAGATGTAGCAAGTCAGTGGTCCTGTTGTGCCTCAGTTTCCCTATAAACACAGCAGGGATACTGGTGGCCAAATGGACACAGATCCTGGGAGATCTGTGAAGATGAACTGGGTTAATCCCAGGACTCTACAGTCTCAGGTAGTGCTGGGGAGCATGCTGGGGCCTGCGCTGTTTGCAGGGGGCTGAGTCGGAGGCTAATGAGCAGGTGAGGCCACAGCACAGACAGAGGCTGAGCTCAGCGTCTGCTTTCTGTGGAAATGGCCGAGCCCGGGTCTCAGGGCCACACCGCTGGACCCTTGCTGCTGCTCCTGCTGTTGCTGCTACCACCCGAAGCCCTCCTAGAGGGGCCTCTGCTATTTGTGGCTCTGGTGCGCAGGCTCCCACCCTACCTGACCCACTCTCTACCTCCCAGACCAGCCCTGACCTGGTTCTCCAACATCCCCAGGTGTTCCGCCATGGCGACCGGGCCCCACTGGCCTCCTACCCCACAGACCCACACAAGGAAGCTGCCTCCACTTTGTGGCCTCGAGGCCTGGGCCAGCTAACCAAGGTGAGGAGGGAGAGGGTGTGAGAAAGAGGACTGGAGGGACAGGTGGTGAGGGTCTGCTGAGGCTGCCTCTGTTCCCAGGAGGGGATCCGCCAGCAGCTGGAGCTAGGCCGATTTCTGAGGAGGCGTTATAAGGCCTTCCTGAGCCCAGAGTACCGGCGTGAGGAGGTATTTTGCTGACCTTTGACCCCAATGCCCCATAGACCAAAACCTCTAGTTTTTGGTCTCTGTCAACTTGATGTGTGTTCCCATGGGCTTTTGAGTCAGTAAGGAATCCACATTGACCTCTGACCCTCTTCTCAAACTATGTCACAGTCTGACCTCTGACAACCTCAACCTCTGTCATGACTCCCAACTACTCCACCCTGACCTTCCAACTTTTGAACTTGATTGGGTCTTTGATCTTTGCTTTGCTCTCCTAATGTGTATTAGGAGATGGGGTTCCTTGGGAGGGTTCTGGGCCTACACATGCTTGGCAAGCCCTCCCATCACTCAGCAACACCCTCAGTTCCAACCTCCAACCTTTGATCTCTGCCTTCATCATGATGACCTTTCTTAGACTTTCTTAGACATTCTTAGACTGAGTCCTCCTGGCTTTCACCGACTCCTCTGAGGATTGTGTACTGAACTTTAGCTCCATATGATTCAGTTCCCAACTTCTACAAATTGACCTCTTACCTCCAAACCCCCTTGATCTGACCTTTAACTCTGATGCTCATCGACCTCTGCAGTCCAACACATCACCCCTCTGAACTCTTGACCTTTGATCCCAACTTCCAAGGTTAAAAGGCAGACGCTGGAACTCACTTTGATAATTCTCAGTGCTGACCTTTAAACTAAGCAGCCCCACACTGAATCTGAAGGTTTTGATTTGGGACAACGTTGACCCTTGGCCTGCCCACCTCTCTGCCGCCCTCATCCACTTCAGGTGTACATCCGCAGCACAGACTTTGACCGGACACTGGAGAGTGCACAGGCCAACCTGGCTGGGTTGTTCCCCGAGGCTGCCCCTGGAAGTCCTGAGGCCGACTGGAAGCCCATTCCAGTGCACACAGTGCCTGTGTCTGAGGATAAGGTCAGGGGGCTATATCTGATGGGAGAAACAGGATTTTTAGTTCCTTTAAGGTCATTTAAAGGTCATTCTGGGAACATTATTGAGATTTTCTCAAAATGAAAAATTTGAGATGTACGTTAGTAATAGGCCCTCCTCCCCTTTAATTTCCCCGATGTGAGACTAAGAGTATGGTTCAGTGGTAAAGCACCTGCCAGCCAGTGAGGGAATGGGGGTATGATTTATAAGTAGAGACTGACTAGCTTGTCCCAGGTCTTGGGTTCCATAACCAGCACCACATATATAAAAAGGGATGAAACAAAGCATAACACTGAGCTGGAGAGGGGCAGGGGCAGCTCCCAGCAAGGTGGACCCACTTCTGGGCTTCCAAGTCCAGAACAATTGAGATCAGCAAGATTGTCCCTGGTGGAACTGTCCAGAAGGGGTAAGCTGCCACCCCTGCCCAGTTAGCTGGGTGCAGGGGAAACTGGAAGAGAGGCAAGGCCCCATAGCCAACGGTCAGAGTCCAGACGCGCTGTCATTCTGAGTCTCAGTCTCTCCCAGTTGCTGAGGTTCCCCATGCGCAGCTGCCCTCGATACCATGAGCTGCTGCGGGAGTCCACGGAAGCCGCTGACTACCAAGAGGCCTTGGAGGGCTGGACAGTGAGTGCTGTGCTGCGTTGGTGGGGTTGGCTATCAAGTAAAGATTGGTCAGGATTCACTCAGCCCTGCATCTCCACCTAGGACTTTCTGACCCGCCTGGGCAACTTCACTGGGCTGTCACTGGTTGGAGAGCCACTCCGCAGAGCATGGAAAGTTCTGGACACACTAATCTGTCAGGTGAGTCTTTTCCTCTTTTCCCAGCTGGGGCTTTCAAATCTGTACTTGGCCTAGCTGTTTATTAGGGCAAGCGATTTAGCTCTGTGTACCTTAGATTCCCTATCTGCATGGTGGGGATAGTAACAGGCTGGTAGGATGGTGACATAGCATAACACACCCTCTTTCCTGGTACTGTTTCATTGGATCTTTCTAGAATCCCAAATGTCAGATTCCAAGGCATCTCTGGTCCCAAAGGGCTTGGTAAGGACTCTGGTCTGGTACTTGCTCTGGCCCACACTGTGGTGAGCTGATCTTTGAGGGGTTTGAATGAGGGTCAGGGTCTGGAGGGTTGGCTATGGTAAAGTGTTTGCCATACAAGCATGAGGATTTTGGACTGCCAGCATCTACATGAAAAAGCTGGATGCAGCAGCTTGCACCTAAATCCTGGAGTTGAGGAGGCCTTGACAGGAGGATCCCTGGGGTTCAGTGGCTAGCCAACCTGACCTATTTGGTGAGTTCCAGGCCAGTGAGACTCTCAAACTAGGTGAGCCAGGCCTGAGGAACATCTGCAGGTAACCTCTAACCTATACATACATGCATGATACACATACGAGCACAAATTGTACACACGCACATACAAAACAAATAGAGGGTGACTGGGGACTCCCTCAAAGCCCTTTCTCCTCTCTCCCCAGCGTGCCCATGGTCTCACCCTTCCATCCTGGGCTTCCCCAGACGTCCTAAGGACTCTGTCACAGATTTCAGCTCTGGATATCAGGGCACATGTGGGCCCACCCCGTGCAGCAGAAAAAGCCCAGCTGACAGGGGGTGAGGTGTGGGGCTCACGGGTGTGGGGGAGCCATTCATGTGAGGAGAGGGCATATGAGCACTCTGTTGTTCCTGTTCCTTAGGGATTCTGCTGGATGCCATCCTCAGCAATTTCTCCAGGGCCCAGCGCCTGGGGCTGCCCCTCAAGATGGTCATGTACTCAGCTGTGAGTCCTAGGGAAGGACAGGATTGCTGCTAGATGGGTGGCAGGGGTGGCAAGACCATGTAATCTAAGCCCACTGCTTTGGGTCGACCTTATCTCCCACAGTACTTACAGATTGCATCACTAGACACACAGTAAAGATGGGGAAGAGGGTCAGAGAAAGACTAGTCCCCTGCAAGGACTGACTGCCAAGGGACAATCATCGTAGAGCACCCATGGTGGCTGGGAGTGGTCTGGAGTTATTTCTAAGGAGGGACAATTTTTGTGCTAAAGCATTCTGGGGTCCTAATTCATCCTCCCTCAATGAAATTATCTGCAGCATGATAGCACCCTGCTGGCCCTCCAGGGGGCCCTGGGCCTCTACGATGGGAACACCCCACCTTATGCTGCCTGCATGGCCTTTGAATTCCGAGGGAGCTCCAGTGAACCTGAGGAGGAAGATGGAGAGTGAGGATGGGTCTCTGATTGGCATTGGGTGGGATAGACTTTTAGGAAGGAGTGGGTGATGTTATTGTCCTCTCCACCTCCAGGAACGTCACCATCTCTCTCATCTACCGAAATGACACCTCCCGCCCGCCCCTGCCACTCAGGGTCCCTGGGTGCCCAGCCCCATGTCCACTTGGGCGCTTCCAGCAGCTGACTGCTCCAGCCAGGCCTCCAGCTCATGGGGCCCCCTGCCATGGTTCTTATGAGCCTACCAGCCCCCCAGGTGACAGCCCTCTGGGCAGGGGTGGGAATGGGGGGTTCCCAAGGCCTGGGATTCACAACCCCCATGTTCTTCCTGCAGCCACGGTGCCCCTGCTGGCCGGAGCTGTGGCTGTGCTGGCTGTGCTAAGCTTGGGGCTGGGCCTGTTGGCCTGGAGGCCCAGCTGCCTGAGGGCCCTGGGCGGGACCATATGAGGGGGGAACAAAAGCACCCCCCCCAGCTGACACTGGATCCCAACACGTGTGCTCACCTGCAGCTCTGACTTGTCACTTACTGTGCTCGCGCGTGTGGGAATGAAAGCTGGGTGGGCCCCAGGCATTGTACATACTTTGACAAGCACATCTCCATAGTCAGGTGCTATACAGATAGCAAGCAATAAGCATGTGTGCAGCTGAGAGTCTAAAGCCTGAGACCACATAGGACTTGTCCTTATGCAACTACCCTAGTAATTACTTCCTGCCAGTGGCAGAACATATGAATCAAATGTTGATAAAGGATCTCCCAGGATTTTGGCTAAGTGTCTTCTGGAAGCCCCACCCTCACCACTATCATAAACTTTCCCTTAAGTGGGAAATTCCTAAAGGACCTGGTGATGACCCTGTACCCATGACTACCACTCCAGAACCCCGGTCCCTGGTCCCTACTGACCAGTAACTACATCATTGCCATCACCTAGAGCCCCACCCCTTTGCCTTGAGTACCCATCACTCCCCAGAGCCCCCAGCTGACACTGGATGTTCCCTATCTTGAAGTGGTCAGAGGGTAGAAACCCCAAGATCCTGAGGAAGCTAAGGAGCCTACCTTGGAATCCCAGGGCAGCTTGAGCTAGGGAGTCTGGGTCACAAGAACCAAAATAAACCAAATGCAGGCTGCAGGATAGGGGCTAAAGCCAGCCTGTGGCTATGACTAGCCCCCACCAGCCCACCTTTCCTCACTAGACCGCTGGAATATCCTCTGGAAACAGGCCAGAGGTGGGGAAGTACGCCTGTGCCTCACCTGCCCTGGACCCAGCTCATCACCCCGATTCTACCCACGTCGAGATCAAGTCAAACAGCACACCCCACAGAGGGCAATGAACCAGCCATTTAATAGGAACTCACGAAGGCAGAAGCTCCAGCGCTGCCTACCTCACCCCTCCAGTAAATTCAGACCTACACTGGCCAGGGGACATGTGTGCAGCCAGGGACACCAGACCCAGCTGGAAGGTGCTTCAAAAGGGAAGGGCATGGCTAAAAGGAAACGGGGACAGGGTCCCCAAAACAAAGTCTTTACAAAAGGGGGCTCTCCTCTCCCCAAAACCAAAGTGTCACATAAGCTCAAAATAAAATATAAAGTAAAAATGCTGCATTAGAAAAGTTTACAATGTTAAGCCTTTAAAATAGGGAGACTGGTCCTAAAGTGTCAAACACCCAGTAAGTCCATGGAAGTGCGGCCTACACCTAAAATACTATGTAAGTGTTGCATTGAAAAAGTAAAAAATTCAAGATGGCCTGTATGTAGTGCTTTGGGGCCCATGTGGAGGCAAAGGGGTGGGGACCCTGATGTGGCCACCCACCTCAGCATGGCCTTATGCTCCAACTCAAGGGGTTTAACTCCAAGGCCATAAGCACCCTAGATTCACAGCTCACTTCCCACATGGACTGTGTGGCTGGGGACATGCACACCCCTCTTTGGGGGCCACTGAACTTGGCACTAAGTGCTGGAAAGACAGAAATGTGGGGAAGGTGCTTGCCAAGCTGTTTCCTAGTGACCTAGGTTGCAGGCAGCCTCTGCAATTCACCTCCCCACTGTCAACCCTGGGGTACAAGTGTGCTTGAGGCCAGTGTAGGCCTAGTCATGCCTCACAGGTGGCTCTTCCCCACATGCCTGGTCGGAGTAGGGGGGTGGTGGAGGCTGCTCCTCAGCCAGCCCATAGCCAGGCTGGCCACGACAACGCTTGGCTTCTTTAATGTATAGTTCCAGGAGCACCTTGGTGGGCTGCCTGTCCACTTGTTCCCGGGGCACGCCGTGGCTGAGCAGCCAGCCTAGGAGGTCTTTTCGAGTTGGGTTGGGCCCCAACATGAGCTTGGTGCGGCCTGGCTGGCTCTGTCGCCAGAGCAGACCCACATCAGCAATTGTCTGGATCTCCATCACAGCTTCCAGTACTGTCATGCCACGCACCAGCAGGCTGACCAGTGAAAGTCGCAGCTCAGAGGGTGCTGCTGTGAGCAGATGCCGTTGCAGGCCCTGAGTGAAGGCCACATCCTCTGGGGCCAGGTCCACAGGCCCCTCTGGATCGAGATAGATCCACTCGACCATTCCCAGCTCACGTACCAGCTGGATGCCTTCCTCCATGGTGGTCCAAGGCCTGAAGGGCAGCTGAGTGGTCTCAAAATGCAAGGAGGATTTCCAGCGCTGGCGCCAGGCCTGAAGCAGCCAGCTCAGCAGCGTCTGGCAGCCACCACCCCGCAGGGCCTTGCAGCGGTAGTTAAAGATGGCATCATGGGTGAGGTCACCCAGTAGTCCCAGCTCCCCGGAATTTAGGGACAGGGCAGGGCCTCCCTGGTCATACACGCGGAGGATCCAGGTGACCATGAGCTCATTGGGATTTTGCTTGAAACGTCGTGAGATAGCCAACAGCTCCGTGTACGTGTAGTAGCGGTCCCCCCGACCTATCTGGGTGGGAACCAGCACTCTCTCTGCCATGGCTCTATGGCCTTCAAGGCAAGAAGGCTAGAAGCAATGCTGCTGCAGAGGTTACAAAAAGACAGGGCACAGGGTAGGTGACAAAGGCCATGCTCCACCTAGCATCTCCCTAGATGTCAAAGGTCCTGGGGGTGTCATCAGGATGGTCAGAGCCCAGTGCCGTACATCATGGGGGTTACTGAGAGCAGTATGACTAGAAGACTCAGCAATGTGGTCCAACTTTTTTACCCATTCCTATGTCTGAATGTGATTGGCTTTAAGACCCCACCCCATCCCAAACAGCCCTTCTGTTCTTACCTGGAGGGTAACAGGCTGTCTGTAGGAACCACCTGTATGCAGGAAGGAGGGGAAAGGTAAGGTACAGGGAGAGCATGATATACCCCCATTCACCCCTACACGTAGTCAGGACCCCTCAGAACCACAGGTGTCAAAGGTCCTGGGTAGCTCCATGTCCTCAGGGTGATCAGAGCCCAGTGCTAGACATCACAGGGGTCCCCAAGCATAGACAATGATAAGATTTCTTATAGCACAAGATCACTAGTACTTAAAAAGCACAAGCCCACTGTCTAAACTGAGCTGTCTGTACTAGCAGTAAGTACTAAGACCGGTACCCCCTCAGGCAACCCTTCTGCTTACCTGGAGGGGAGCCTGGCTGCTGAAGGAACTGCCTGTCTGTTGGCAGGAGGGAAAAGGGAAAGACTGGTGAGACACAAGAGAACAACTTCTCTATCTACTCCCTCTGTAGCCAGGACCCCTCAGACCCCCAGGGTGTCAAAGGTCCCTGGGGGGCACCATGTCTTCAGGTCAATCAGAGCCCAGTGCTGGACATCACAGGGGTCCTAGTAATATCAACACACACACTCTCTCTTAGGTCTCAGGGTCTTGCTGCCCCAAGGGTGGTGGGGGGCAGTGTAGCCCAATCCTCAGAAATTCAAGCAAGAAAATGGATGACACTTGATTTCTAAGAAAGCAGTCCACCCCTCGTGATAGTCTATGGCTGAAGCTGGCCTTTACACACAGACATGCCTCTACCTCCCAAAGTAGAGGATTACAGACACACTACCACACCCATTTTACTCACTTATTTTTGTATGTAGCCCAAGCTGGAAGTGAACTCAGGATCCTCTTGCCTCAGCCACCTGGAATGTTGAGATTATAGGCAGGTGCCACAGTTATCCCTCACTGGCCACCCTGACCCTGCATGCTGCCTTCCATATGCTCTGCTGCAAACAGACTGAGGCTGCTTTGTCCTTGGGAATGTGGGGCAAATGAGGCAAAGGTCTCATGGCTCAGCTCCAGGCCTACTTGGATTTCTCAGGATGTAGTGAACATGCACCTCAGTGGCTTCTGCCCTTCCTCCAGGTCTATTTCTCCCAAATCAACTCTTCGACCTGCCTGAGCTTGAGGCCAGCATCGCTGTTTCACACTGCAACTTGGGGAAGTGATCACTTTGCCAGAACATTCTGTGGAGAAATGAGATCTGCCTATTGCTAGGATCCTGGTAGGATTTGGTGAGCTCATTTTCCACAAATACTGTGGTCTCTCCACTCTTTTTCTCTGGCTATATAGCCCAGGCTGGCCGTCAACTCATGGTCACCCTGCTCTGCTATGCTTTAAGTACTCACAGTTATTTAGCAAACATAAGCCATAATTCTGTGCAGAAATGAGTTGTCTAAAGATGTAGCCACATAATTATAAAAAAACCTCCCATTTCAGGTGCTTATAGTTGTGGGGTGGACAACGGTATTGTCTCCTTCTTGCCTGCTCCATTCTGACTCAGTGGAGCACGGACAGGCTACAGGCCTCAGGTCTCCCTATCCCGTCAGTATTTTCTCTCTCTTTTTTCAGTTCCCATCTTTGCCCATATGTTCACTGATGTGCAGGACACCTTGTTCCTAGTTCAAGTCCAGTATGGTCAGATATAAAACACCTCAATGTCAACAATAAAGCCATTGTTCTCTTGTCCCCAACGTCCAAGAAACAAAGAGAAATTCTCATAGAGCTGAGAACTTGTTTCTTTTCAGATAACACATTCCTGTCTTCTGATAACTATTTTAATAATGACTCTTATTGTAAATTCAAGGTTCTCTAAAAAAAAAAAAAAAAAAATTACATTTTTATGTACAAATGATTTGGTAGAACCTAAATGATACTCAAAGTACACTGTATTCAGTCCAAAATCCAGTGGGCAGATGCTAATGCTGACAGCCATTTTGTTCCTTCTACTGAGTTTGAAAACTGGATCCTTTCTGTACTTTACCCCTAGAAGGCAGGAAATACTGCCTCCTGCTCTTGATGTGCCTGCTCCATCTAGCACCCAGATTTAAGTGGGATAGCTTACTGACCAGAATGGAGTCATAAACAGCAGGGCTGGGATCTTTACCAACTAGCTGACTGGCCCCATAGTTTGTAACATGCCCATAATTGCTAGTCCATTAAATCCCAAATTACGGAAAGTCACTTAAGAGGAAGGTACATTATTTTACATGTAGACAGACCAAAAAGTAAAGGTTCTCACCACAATGAGATGATTGTGGATGGCTATTTGGCTTCAAAATACACCTGTAATACAGAAAGGACTTGGTGAGGGTATATGTGTGGGACAGGCCATAGGTGTAGAACATCAAAACCAGAGCTCCTCAGACCTCCAAGGTGTCAAAGGTCCTAGAGGGGCACTGTGTCCTCAAGAATGATCGGAGCCCAGTGCTAAACATCATGGGAGCCTCAGACCTTGCCTTCAGGGATGGTGGCCAAGCTATAAACACAAAATCCACACTAGATGCCCCAACTTCCCATGTGACACAGGTCCATGGAGAGTCCCTATGAACCCACAGCATGAAGAGGACTCTGATGCTTCTGTCTTGGCTGTATCTGCTAGTAACCTCGAAAAACAAAACCTGTAGACACAAATATCTCCCAAGAACCTGGCGGGAAGAATTATAGGGTTGTTCTATGAAGAAAAACAAAACAAAATCAGATCAGGATCTCACACACACAAACCAAAACCAAACACTAGGGTGTAAGAGATATAAAAAAGACCTTACTTAGCCGGCTTTGAACCACCCTGTGAAAGGAATCTGGAAGATGACTTTGAAATGAAAACAAAGAGAACAGCAGGATACCAGGAATAAAGAGTCTAATCAAGTTTGATAACAGCACTGACCAGTAGGCAGGAATAGGCTATTTCAGAGGTGAACGTGTGGTTAAAATATTTTGGGTGAAATATGTAGTTTACTTTCAAAATTCGAGTAGCTGGGAAGACATGCTTGTACCATCAGGCTCAACACTGAATTCTTGCAGGTGAAAAAAGGCCTGACTTCCTTTCTCCTGTCTATTCCTACCTGCTGCTCCGAAGCAATCGAGTCCTCCACGTGCACTCACTTCCGCCTTGGTAATTCCGTATCTTGTATCTGCCCCTACACCCCATCCTCCTCCAGCCCTCTTGTATTCTAGGTTGCACAAAAATGTCAAAATCCCACACGGGGGCAGGGGCAGTGGTAGAGATTTCCTACGGAGAGAACCTGCAGGTAGCACGGGGCTGTTATTGGGAGGAAAATTCTGTCACACACCCCCCCTCCCTGTCAGCTAAAAACCGGTAAGATGGCGGACAAGACCCGCGACGTGAGCAGCAGAAATGGCGTAGCCCGGCTAACGCACAAAGGAAGGCCCATCCCAGCATCCCCAGCTCCACACACCAGCAGAAGGCTTCATCCCTGAAAGTGCCCGCACCTGCCCCTTCAGGGTACACCCCGATTCCAACCCGAGCGTGCACGCGGCCCCAAGCGGTGCCCTTGAGCCCATCCACGCAACAGGCACACCCAAGGCCAGGCCACAGATACCTTCGGCGCGAGCTTCCCGGGACGCAAAGCTGCACAGACAAGAAAGCCCCGGGACGAACCTCGAGAAAACTCACCGGGGAAGCGTCGCCTTCCACTCGCTCTTCTCAAGCGCGCGCCAGAAACGCGAGTCCCACTTTATAGCGCGCGCCGCCTGCCAGTCCCGCCCACCACGCCCGCAAGGCCCCGCCCCCAGCGTCCGTCAGGCTCCGCTCCGAGGCAGCCTGCAATTGAGCCTTTGCTGGGTGGGAATCACACTTTGATGGTGGAAGAAAGGATTCGAGTCCGTTACCCCTAGAATATTCCTGATCAGGAGATGAGATTTGTTGTCTCCGAAGACTGCTCTTCGGTCAACTCCCGTCAGGCAGTCGGGAGGCAGCCTCCAAGGAGGGGCGGGGCGAGAAAGGCCCCCTACGGGGTTGGAGAGGCCCGGACCAGAAGCCACGCACTTGCCAGCGGGGCTGGGGAGCAGAGCCCTGCTGCAGAGGCTGCTTAAAGGACCCACCCATCAGTGATCGCAGCCGCAGCGCGGGAGGCGGGACCAGGCACCGACGTCTGTGCTTTGTGATGGGCGGGGCCTGGGCAGGGACCCTAAGGCTGAATGGCAGGGTTTCCCAGTCCCCGAGGGAGGGTGGGTCCGACCGCTCTTTCCGAGGGAGGAGAGCTCCATGGAGCCTGGACCTCTGGGTCTGAATAACGCTGAGATATGAACTCCTGGGTCTGAGGTGGTGGTGGGATCTGGACCCCTAAGTTTTAGAACGGTCAGGGTTCTGAATTATTGCTTGGGCTGGAGTGTCTCAATCACAAAATAGGATATTTGGGTTTTTTGCTTTTAAAAAGTCTGTACCTCATATCAGTTCACGAGTTCACACAGCACACAGTTGAGCATGGGTGGCTTTTTTTTTTTTTTTTTTGGTTGTTTTGTTTTTACTCCAGTGAACATACACACTGGGTCATTTGTTTCTTTCTCCTTTTCCTTCAATTTGCTCTCCAGACAGTCTTTCCATACCAGTACCTACGGAGGCTGTTCCATTCTTTAAGCCATAGCTGCAATTTTTGGTGTGGCTTGAGTGTCCTTTGTTCAGCTGGTCACAGCTCATTTGGGCTTTTTCTTCCTTCCGTTTGATTGATCCTGGAATCAAGTAGTCTGAAGTAAAGGGACAGGACTTGTTTTGTTTTTGCATACCTAAGTATGCAAATGAGTTTCCATTGTGGCTGCTGGCTCACACCAGAGGAAAGGCAATATTCTCAACAAGGTCTGAAGTGGTGTCTCTGTGTGTTCTCCCACGCCTTATCTTCCTCCCTCACTGGTGGTCTGCCTG
This sequence comes from Phyllotis vaccarum, assembly GCA_033318265.1. Lineage (NCBI taxonomy): Eukaryota > Metazoa > Chordata > Mammalia > Rodentia > Cricetidae > Phyllotis > Phyllotis vaccarum. The sequence goes on from JARWLC010000018.1 coordinate 31,413,522, forward strand.
ATCTACGTGGAACCTACAAAGTCCTTCTCTGCAACGAGACCTTTGGCATGCACCATTCTCTCTACATTTCAAGATAATCCCATCCATGTGGCTCTCTTATTTCGGAATATTTGTTTACACTGTGAAAAGATATCTTTGCCAAGGTGTCATCGGATTGGTTTAATAAAGATCTGAATGGCCAATAGCTAGGCAGGAAATGGTTAGCCTGGACTTCTGGAGGCAGAAAGGACTCTGGGCATAGCCAGACATGAAAAGTCTCCATGTCTGGGAACTTGCTGGTGGGACAGAGATTCATTATACTCCCTCCTTTCCCAGTCACCTTTGCTCATCTGTCATTTTAGCAAAGAATCCCAAAATTGCTTTCACTCCAGATAATCTGCCTGTGCACAAATTATCTTGCTTAGGTTAGTTGACCTGGGAAGGTCCACCAATTATGGGAGGCCATAGGCTGTATAAATGGAGACAGCTGAGTGTTGTATTAGGTTTCTGGCCTTGACTTTCAGGCCTAGCCTCAAGGTTTAGACCTGCAGACCCTCAGACCCACAGAGACACACCGACACCTACATTATTTTTATGCTGATCAGCCTAAGGCCCAGGCATATAACTTGCTAACTCTTTACTCTTAAACTAACCCATGATTCTTACTCTGTTCAGCCATGTAGCTTGGTACCTTTTCTCAGAGCAGCATAGTTGTCCTCTGCATCTGTGGCATCTCTGCTCTGTTCTTCCTGTTCCCAGAGTCTTCTTAGCCTGGTAGCCCCACCCACACTTCCTGAACACCTTTAGGGGATCAGTGTTTTTATTAAACCAGTACAGTGGGGCAATTATTTACAATGTAATGTAATCCCACTACAGCTGAGCACAGTATTCATGTCTCTCTGCTTCCTGACTGCAGATGCAATGTAATCAGCTGCTTCATCCATCTCCTGCCTGCTTGATCCCTCCACTGTGTCATAGATTATACATTTAACTTTCACCTTAAGTTGTTTCTATCAGGGTGTTTTTATCATATCAATAGAAAAATAAACAATGCACCTGTTTTTTTCTCTTTACTCATAGCAAGGATTCCCTCACCTCTCATCTAGTTCCATATGGGCACATAGTTTGGATCTCTCTGCACAGGACTGGGACTGTGTTTATTTGCTCACTCTTATAGATCTATTATAAGGCATTAGTTATAGCTCATCTTTATTTAAAAATGGACACATTTGTTGGGGACGTGGCTCAGTTGGTAGAGTGCCTGCCCAGCTTGTAGGAATTATTGGCTTCATTCCCCAGCATTATGCAAACTAGGCATAGTTGTGCCCACCTGTAATGCCAGCAAGAGATTCAGAACTTAGGTTCCATCTTGTCTACACAGTGAGGCCCAAACAAGCCTGGAATACATGAGAAAGCATCAAAAACAACTTTTTAAAATTTCAAATGTATTTTAAATTTATATGTGTGGGTGTTTAGCTTTGTATGTGCACCACAGGTGTGCCTGGTGTGCTCAGAAAAGTATTGCAGCTAGAGTTAAGGGCAATTGTGAACTACCATGTGAGTTTTGGGAATCAAAGCCTAGAAAGTGCTTTTAACATCTGTCCATCCCCTTGTGATTTTTTGATAACTCAATTGTGTAGCTTTTTTTTTTCTTCAAATTTTATTTATTTACTTATTTGTGTGTATGTATGTTGGGGGGGTATAATGTGTATGTGTGGGTGCAGTACCTACAGAGGCCAGAAGAGGGCAACATACAGGTAGTCATGAGCTACCCAACGTGGATGCTGGTAACTGAACTCAATTTTCTGGGAAAGCAAGCTCACGCTCTTAACTACTAAGCCATCTCTCCAGTCCTTTGCTTGTGCAGTTCTTGGATGTGACCTTTGTAGATACTATTATCATGTGGTGACCTGTGTAGAAGTTCATTGCCTCTACAGACAAGGAAACTGAGTCCCAAGTCAACCTTGCTGTGAGCCATAGAGCTAGTAAGTGACAGCCTCTAGACCTATGAGAATAAGAAAAGAGGAGTCTCATTCCTCTCTTCAGGAGGTAGGTGCATGGAGGACCTGGGAAGTGATGGGCTTTTTACTTTTGTATCAACCCTTCCCATTCAGCAGCTGACTGTTGGTCCCACGGCTCTCTTCCAAAGTTGGGGGCCGTTGGGAAGGAGAATAAGGAAGGGGAGAATTGCAGGAAAGGACGGCTGGTGCGCTGAGGACGGGAACAGGATGGTCTCAGAAAAGGTGAGTTATTGATTCTAAAACTAAAGGCTGGAGCTGAGGAACAGTGATGCGCATCTTTACTCCTAGCACTCAGGTGGCAGAGGAAGGCCAGTCTCTATGAGTTCCAGGCCAGCCTGGTCAGCGTAGTGAGACCCTGTCTCAAAAACAAAAACCACAACAGAAATCAAAAGAGCCAAAGGTTGAAGTTAAGACATGGGACAAATAAATAAACCTTAAGCACCATGTGGCTGGGCGCTGGCTCACACCTTCAATCCCAACACTGGGAGGCAGAGACAGGCAGATCTCTATGAATTTGAGGCCAGTCTGGTCTACAGAGTGAGTCCAAGACAGCTAGTAATACAAAGAAAAACCTTGTCTCCAAAAAGCACCATGTGCCAAGGACACTCCAGTCTTTTTGTTGTTCTTTGGTGTTTTACCGGAGTCCCCTTTCTGTCCCACTACTTAAGAGTAGTCCCAAAATTGACAGGATGTGTGTGCAGGGGAACATGGCCGTCCCACAATGTGCTTTCAACATAAAGCCAAGTAATGAAATATTCTGGGTAAAAGATATTTTTCTTTAAAATATAAGTTATTACTCTGAGTCCAGGGGAGTCAGAAGTTACATAAATCATGAGTGGAGGGCTGGAGAGCAATCTTGTTGGGAAGTGGACAACCATGAGAGTAGATCATTGATATCAGTTCATTGACATGTCTTAAGACCACATGGCCTGGACTGCCAGAATGGACCAGAAGTTCATGTAGTTCAGATAGGAGAAGAGACCTGAGAAAGAAGCCAGAGAAGACACAGGTCACTAGGCTAGTCCTCACTGTGTACCCCATTGCTAAACCCCCAGAACCAACTCTGACCTTTATGTCCCTAACCTATTCCAAGCCTACAAGAATTCTCAGCCCTGCCTCCAAGCCCAGTCCCACCCTCCATGGCCCTGTGTGCAACCTGACACCCACTCCTGACAATCCCCACAGCATTATCTGCACCACTGAGGCCACACCCGAACCAGCCAGACCAGTCATGAAGAAGAAGAAGACATTGATCCAGGCCAAGTAGAAGCTGCTCCCCAGCACGTAGGTCATGCCTTCTTGTAAGAACTTTCGGGCTTGCATCAGGTAGAACAGGACCCCCAGAATGATGCTGATCCCTGTGTAGCACAGACCAGGATCAGGTGTAAGCACCCAGATGGATTCAGGATGAGGCAGGAATGGGATAGGTGTCAGGGAGGAGGTTTGGGGGTTTGAATTTTCTGGTTATGAGATGAGAGAGATGAGGTTGGTTTCAGGCCTGGATGCAACATGATTGCTGGGTATTTGTGAGGAGTAGGGTTGGGGCTGAGGGTGAAGATGTATATGTGGCTGGCCATCATGACGGGTACCTGTGGGAAGCAGTGTAGTAACGTACCTGTCATAAGGCTGCAGATGAAGAGAGAGAAGTCCATCAAGGGCATGTTGGTGCTGGAGAAGAATATGGTGCTGATGAGACCCATACACACACAGAAGCTCATGACACCAGAGATGAGGAGGCAGGCCCAGGCCAGGTCCAGCAAGTCTGAGGAGAGAGGAGAATCAAGAGCACTAAGCCTGTGCGGAGAAGATGGCTTAGCAGTTAAGTTTCTCTGGAGGACCTGAGTTCAATTCCTGGCACCAGCACTACTTACAACCACCTGTAACTTTACTTTCAGGGAATAAGGTGCCTTCTTCTGGCTTCTGTGAGCACCTGTACTAATGCACATATACCCACACACAGACAATTAAAGATTTAAAATAGATGGTCATGGTGGGGTGTGCCTCTAATCACAGCTCTTGGAAAGTAGAAGGCAGATCTCTGCGAAGTTGAGGCCAGCCTGGTTTACACAGTAAAAATCTGTCTCCAATAAATAAATATTTAAAAATTAAGGTGGAAAATGATTGGGAAAGCACTTGACATTAACCTCTGGTCTACACATGTGCACACATGTGCACATAAATGTATGACTCATACAGACACAGAGACACATACACTAATATATGCAGCCACAGACAGACAGACAGACAGACAGACAGACACACACACACACACACACACACACACACACACACACACACACACACACACACACACACTACTAGAGACCAGAGGGCAGCATTAGATTATCTGGATCTGGAGTTGCAGGTGGTTGTAAGGCACCCAGGACTGATAAGGGCCATGAAAATGAATTCTCTGCTGCAACCAATGCTGATTCATAGAAGGTAAAACAAACCCTTCCCTCCCCAAGATGCTTTTAGTCATAGTGTTTTATCACAGTAGCTGAAACCCCTAAGATGGTTCCTGAACAAAGACACGTGAGTCATCGTCTGGCCTCCACACACACTTGTACCTGCGCTCTTGTTTATGCGCACACAAACCAACATTGAGCTCTAAAACATGGGGTATTAGATGCATCAGATCTTGAATGTGAGATATACTTCTGTGTCAGTGACATCAGGTTCTTGGGCATGAAGAAGTTGTGTGGGCATCAAAGACTAAGGAAGAGAGACAACTTTTCCTTAAAGTTCTCTGAGACAAAGGAGAGACCCCAGTCTCGGGAGGGATAAGGACAGGCCAACCTTACAAGCATTCTTATCATATTCGTTCATGCAGGAGATGTCAGGGCAGCGCATGAAGAAGATGGTGTCAATGGGGATGGTCTTGGGGCCAGAGGGGTCCCCCGAGGACACTAGAGGTACTTGGAAGTGGATCCAGGGCTTCCACAAGGCGATGAGGTTGAGTATCAGCATGCTAGCCAGAGTCAACATCAGGCTAATGTACCGGCTGATCTTCTTGGCTTCGAGCAGCAGCCTCCAGCCAATGGGCAGCAGTGACCAGTGTTTGCTGAGAGTCCTGCGACAAATCATGTGACCAGCATCACAAGGAAGTCCATCTACCCTGTCTGGCCACCCCACGACCATTCTTCAAATCTTATTTGAGAAGCTAGGCATGATGGCATATGCTTTTAATCTCAGCACAGAAGACAGCAGGAGGATCTGAATTCAGGGTCAACTTGGTTTGCATGGAGAGATCCTATCCCAACAGACCTCATCATGTGCCTTGCATCTGCCCCCTCCACACCCAGTCTCTACTCACCTACAGGAATGCATTGCCTTAGAACTGCTTGAGAGTTTGAAGATACTGCCTAGTGTACTCTGACTAGACAGAGAGTGGTGTGAAAACTCTTTCACACTATCCTTGGAGTCCCAGACAAAGGACTCAAAGCTCCTGATGCTGGCCTCTGGGCTGCGGGTTATGGATGGGGGGACATCCACACTGGGCCGGGTTTGTTTTCTTTTGACTTCATGTGACTGGACCAAGGAGAGGCGGCTGTCAGGGTGAGACTGTAAGCTGTAAATTTCTGACTGAACACTGCACAGGTTATGAGAGCTTAGAATGTCGTGTCGGTGATTACGGTAAAGAGGAGAGCCTTCTCTGGAACTGAGCCAGCGATTGTAGGCAACAGATTGTATGTCTTGTGTATTGGCCTGGAAACCCTGAGAAAGGGTCTCTTGAGTACTGAGCCTTCGAGGGAGGGTGGTGGATGGGGAAGAAGGCTGCATACTAAGCCTCCGAGGAAGAAAGATGGATGTTGGCGGTTCCTGGATGCTCACCCTTCGGGTCATAGGTGTGGATGTTGATGGTTCCTGGCTGTTGACTCCCCGAGTGTGAATGATGGGCACAGGTGCTTGTATATTGGCCTTATGACCTTGGGTGGCATCTGGGAAGCTGGAGGTTGCTTTTAGAGAGTCTTGGGTTTCATTTTGTCTACTGTAGGGAGCTGCTGTCCCCTTGCTCTGGAGGCCAGAGGAGTTCTGGTCCATGTGGAGAAGACGATGGGGCTAGTTCCTGAATTTACTCAATTTGCACCAGCCTCTGCTTCCAGGCACCTCCACAGCATCCTCGACACCTGTAGGTCTGACTTTAAAGTTACGTGTCCCTCTGTCTGTGGCTCCTGCTGTCTTTCTCTCTGTCCCTAGACAGCATTTAAGGATTTAGCTGGACGGCAGCTGGGGGGGTGGGTGGGTTCTATGACAGTTGGAGGGATTCCAAGAGGCTGCGGTTGGTCATGGCCTCAGACTCCACCATAGACCTTCGTAAGTGACCTGGGAGTCAGGGCTGGGTCAATGGGACTGGATGAGTCTGGATTGGGTAGGACAGGGTGATTCTGGGTTAGTGAAGGTCTGTTTTAGGCCTGGTTAGGGTCAGGGCTAGGCCAACAGCATGTTTTCTAGTTTCTAGAAGATCTGAATTTATAATTCCTTCCACCTATTCATGCCTTTCCCCCAGTTCCCGGCTTGCTCTGGGCCAGTTTCTATCTTTTGTTCCTTTTTCTCTCCTATCATTTTCTTTTGCCCTTCATCCTATCCCAAGACCTCCCAGAAGACTTCAGATCTGGGGTTGGGGGAGGAAGACCCAGCCACAGCTTAGTAAAGACTAAGGTAGGCAGGCAGCCATCCCACACAGGGAGAGGAGCTTTTGAAATTCTCTTTCCCCAGATGGGTATGATGGTACATGCCTACAGTCCCAGCACGCAGAGGCAGGAAGACTGCATTGAGTTTGAGTCCATCATGGGCTACTGAGTGAGAGGCTATCTCAAAATAACAACAACAAAACAAAGAAAACATTCTGCTCCTTCCTCTTTCTTTTGATGAACTTTAGAGAAAAACTACTCACAATTTTTATATGTTTATTATACAAACACCCATATTACTAGATTTTATCTTCACATCTGTTTGTTTTAAGGTTTATTTATACTTTCTTTCTCTAAAATTATTTACTTATTTATTTAATGTACATCAGTGTTTGCTTACATGTACATCTGTGTGAACTGGAGTTAGAGACAGGAGTGAGCTGCCATGTGGGTACTTTTATTGAACCTGGGTCCTCTGAAAGAGCAGCCAATGCTCTTAACCACTGAGCCATCTCTCCAGACCCCATTTATATATTCTTATGTGGATGAGCAAGTGCCTATGTATATACGTGAGCCCTGTGCATGCAGTGCCTGTAGAAGCCAGAAGAGAGTGTCAGATTCTTCCGATTTGGACTGATAGGCAGTTATGAGCCTCCTGCCTGTGAGTGCTGAGAGCCAAGCCCTGGTCCATTGCAAGAGCAGTAAGTGCTCTTAACTGATAAGCCAAATCTCCAGCTCCACACAATTTATTTATCTATGTATCTATCTATTTATTTATATTTGTGTGTGTGTGAGAAAGAGAGAAAGAGAGGGTGTGTGTGGAGGTCAGCGACTACTTCTAAGAGTCGAGTCGATTCTCTCCTTCTACCATGTGGATTGTAGGGATGGAGTTGAGTGTTAGAGGAAGGAGGACCAGGAGGAGCTCAGGGTGGTGCTTGGCTCTTTAGTGAGTCAGAAGTCAGCTTGGACTACATGAAACCTTGTCTCAAAACAAAAGCAAACCCCAAATCCAAACCAATGAAATTGTCCCAAGAAGAGGCACACTGCATGGAGGCCCCAGGATAGGGCAGGAGACACACAAGAAACAGGGGAGAGAGCTTGAGATAGGACTTGGTGAAGGTGTGGTGGCCCAGCATTTAGCTGGTGTGAGCAGCCTGGTGGCATCAGAAGAGAATGTGAACAGGAGGAGTTAAGGTGGTATTGGAGATGGTATGGGAACAGCTTCCGGAGGGAGACAGAAACGAAATGAGAACTAGGCTAAAGGCTGGTATGTAGAAGGGTAGTGGAGAAAGATCCAGGTCCCCAGAATCTTCTCCCTCCCCAGCTGACCTGCTCTGTTCCTGGGAGGAGGACCGAAAGTTGGTCCTGCGGGGTTGGTCCCTCGTCTTCATCTTCCTGGCAACCTTGTTGGTGTTCAGCGTGGTGGATGGGCGGATGGCCTATGTGCATGGTCCGTACACTGGTTTCATCGGCCTCTGGATTGACTGCAGGAGGCACAAGTGTGCCAACGTGGGCCAAGTCACTGGTCAGTGCACAGACTGTGGGTCCTCCTAATGGGTAGAGGTGACCGTGGGTTGGGCCAGTGGCACTCTCCCAGGAGTCTCTCTAGGGGAGTAGCTTAGGGATCACATGAGGGAGGCATTATTGTTGGAGAGTAACTCTGTGAGTGGCAGTGGAGTTATTTTAGAATTTCTAGGAAATGATTTTGGAGGTTTTTTTTTTTTTTTTCCAGTTTAGGGGGATGCTGAAGCTTGAATCCAGGGCCTTTTACAACTCTGCAGGGCCTCTTCCACTGAGCCAATACCCCAACTGCTCACTGAGAGATTCCAAACAAGTGCCAACCTACTTCCCATCTTCTGTCTTGTTTGTGACAGGGTCTCACATAACTCTGGCTAGCCTCCAACTCAACATGTAGTTCTGGATAACCTTGAATCTCTGATCCACCTTCCAAGTACTGGGATTACAGGCATGTGCCAAAAACACCCCGTTTACCACAGTGCTGGGAATGGAATGCAGAGATTTGAACATGCTAGACAAACTCTCTACCGATGAAGCAATATCCCCAGGCCCCTATTTTGAGACAGATAGGTCTAGATATCACTAAATTGATCGCTAATTGAAATGGCTCCCTTCCCTAGCCACTGGAGTACCTAGGATGACAGTCTGGACCACCAGACTTTGCATTGGGGTGATTTTTGCAGATTTGTTAGCCTTCATGTTGTGAGAGGAAATGAGGAGAGAATGCATGCATGCATGCATGCATGCGTGCGTGCGTGCGTGCGTGCGTGCGTGCGTGCGTGTGTGTGTGTGTGTGTGTGTGTGTGTGTGTGTGTGTGTGTGTGTGTGTGTGTGTAACTGGTTTTCTCTCCAACTCTCCTCCCCAGTTTACATTCACATGAGCAAGGGCTTTATATTTCTGGCCCTGGCACTGTGCCTCATCCTCCTGCCCACCATGTTCCTCTCCTTCCGACCAGTCTGCCGCCGCTTAAACAAGATTGACTTCATCTTCAGCTTCCTCAGCATTGGCATCGGTAAGTGTCCGCGGGGACAGGGGTTCTTGGGGAGCCCCCACCTTACCCCAGAGCCTACTCCTTCCCAGAGGTGTGGCCAGACTGCTCTGGGGAACAGGGGTATCTCTGTTTTTGTCTTGGGCTTTCTATGTAACTCAGGCTAGCCATGATCTCACTCTGTAGTCCGTGATAACCTTCTCCTGTCTCTGCTTCCTGAATAGCTAGGATTAGGGTCCTATGCACACCAGTCCTGACTGACGTCTTAGTTTCCCAATTTCCCTTTCCCTCTCTCCGAGTGTGTTTTAATTTGTCTCGTATGTGTGTGTGTGTGTGTGTGTGTGTGTGTGTGTATACATGTGTGTCTACTTAGTGTGGCAGGTCAAGGAGGTTGTCTCTCTCTCCTCTTCCTGGGGTGGGGGTCCCCTGTCTAGCCTCCTGTCCTTCTCTGGCCCCACCCCAGTGCAGGGCTCCTGATTCTCCTCAGCCTGACGCTTTTTGTCATCAACTGCGATAGGCTGCGCCCGAGGCCACAGGTATCCTACCAGCTGGCCTTCTACCTGTGCTGGTGCGCCAGCGTCTTGATGCTGTGGGCCGGTGAGGGCGGGGCCTCGGATGGAAGGGCGGGGCTTGGGCAGGGCAGGGGCGGAGCTCAGGAAAGGGGGTCAGCCTCCAGGGCCAGGGTGGGGCCTGGGGTGGGGCTCAGATTCCAGTGCCCCACTGGGTCCCTTCCCACAGGAATTCTGTCCTTCCTCAACCAAGCGAGAAGGTGGACCTATAGTACGCCTCTCACGGAGCGGAGGGTCAGCTACTTTCGTTGGGCCTCGAGGAGACACCGCTTACAGCAGAAGCCCAATAAAGTCCAGAGCTTGGAGTCCACCCAGAATCAATCTGCTGCAAGCAGTTTTGTGAACTACCATGGGGCTCTTCCACGGGAGGACTCCACAACTTCTCAGGACACCGAGGAGTCCCCGCAGTCAGATACCTCCACCTCGGTCCCTGTGACTCCATCAGACCTCCCTTGAGGTCCCACGCTTCCCCTGAGAACAGGCAGCACCCTCGGGAGACAGGTGGCAAGCCCAGCTCCCCCGCGCTAGGACCCACTCTCTGCGGTCTGAGTCTTGGCAAGGAACCCACTCTGGAAGTCCTCTACGTCCCTCTGAGCAGACGCTGGTCCAAGGTCCCAAGCAGCCAGAGCAGTGTGGCCCCGCCCCCAAGCCAGGAGGTGGTTCTTCCCACAGGCCATGCCCCTAAGCCGCTCCTCATCGGGTTGGTCCAGCAGCACCCAAGCAGTCCCCTCCAGGGGCTCCAGGCGGACACTCTGCAGCCCAGCCTTGGGGGCCCTTCTACGGACAGATCCCTTCCCAGGAGGTCAAGACTTGCTGTAACATCCCGCCACCTTTAAGGCTTCCCCGACTCAATAAAGCCAGGTTGGCAGTCCAAATTCTCAGTGGACTGCTTACTATCTTTCCAGCTAGGATCAGGCCTAGCTGGAGCTGACTTTCCTGATGTCTGAGCATTTTCCTTGTCAGAGAGGGACTTTAGTGGTATCTCTGACTTGGTCTGAGCCTTTTGTCTGTGTTTGTCTTGGCCCCATTGCTTTGACCACCTATACATGTACACCTGTCCCTTGCCACAAGATCCACTGGGGAAGTCCTGGCCTCAGCTGGTTGGGCCTTGACTTGACTACCAACTCCAGAAGACCAGAGAATGTCAGAACTTGAGCTCATTTGCTGCATGGTGGCTTTTATTAGGAGCAGGGGACAGTGTGTAACTCAAGGGTTTTCTTTCATAACTTTTTTTATCCAAGGGACAAAACGAATAAGTTTGGTGTAGATGCCTGGCTTATCGGGTTTGCCACACGGGGCAGGTCCCCATGATGTGACACCTTGGAGCATACCATCACAGATCAGTGGGCCTCCGGAGTCACCCTGAGAGAGAGAGAGAGGAGTGAGAAAGGTCCTGGCAGTTGGGTCTGCTTGACAGCCTGTGACTGACTCCACCTCTTGGAAGGTAGAGCTGGGGGCAGGCAGGACAGTCCCTGAAGCCAAGTCAAAAAGAAGTGCCAGCTACAGGATTCTCCCCACCCAGAACTCATCACTTCCATAGGGAAGGCGAGAAGCACCTGCCCGGATGGGAGGGACCCACTCACCACACAAGTGTCTTTCCCTCCTTTCAAATCTCCTGCACATAGCATCAAATCTGTCACCTCACTGGTGTGGGCTTTGGCGCAATCCTCATTAGGTAGGAGCTCAAGGTACACACACTGGAGATCATCTGGGTACTCGACTGTGGGTTGGGGGAAGAGGGTGGTGAGAAGACCCCAGCCCTGTTTTCTGCTTCTCCTTCAGACCCAGGGGTCCCTCTTCAGGCTGTGTGGTTTGGCCCAGACTTACACTTGATAGGCTCAGTGCTGCCCCAGCCTGAGGCAAGGCAGGTGCTCCCCACCGTGGGTTCCTCGGTGGGCAGGCTGAGGACCTTCACATGATCTGTTATTTCAGCAGGCTGGGTGAGGCGCAACAGCATCAGGTCATTACTGTAGTCTTCCTCAGGGCCCTGGGTATTATTCTTTAGGAGGTCCAAGTTGAAGTCAGGATGAGGGAAGCTTTTGCTGACAAACAGGTGCTGAGCTGAGGGTTCATCCTCAAATAGGTTGTTGCGGCCCAGCCAAATCTGGTACTTGCTGGGGGTAGGGGGAGAAAGGAAGGGAATGAGGGGGGGACCAAGGAGACAGGACACAGTGCAGGAGAGGGAGGGGGAGGGAAGGACAGAGGAAAGAAGGATAGATGGAAGATTCACACACACACACACACACACACACACACAGAGAGGGAGAGAGAGAGAGAGAGAGAGAGAGAGAGAGAGAGAGAGAGAGAGAGAGAGAGAGAGAGAGAGGGAGAGAGAGAGAGAGAGAGGCAGGCAGGCATTCAGGACACAAAGGAAGAGGAGGCAGGGAGGAGGGAGAGGGCTTGAGGGCTGCTCAGCTGCAGCTGCGACTGGTCTGAGCTTCCCTAGCAGGCAAGGCCTGGCCCACAGCCCAAGGCCTGAGTCCCATCTCCCCTCCCCCAGCACCCTGTCCTTCCTATGTACTCAGTTGCCTTTACCCAGCTCCAGCTCAGACCAGCCCCTCCCCTCTGTGTCCTTAGAGTGGACAGAAGGTCCTAAGGGCCAAGCTGGTCTGGAGAGAGGATTCCTCTCCCATCTGTATTCAGGGGCATCCCTTTCTACCCTTAGAGAGCCCCTTAAATCCAGTATCCAGAGGATTTGGCATTTAGAGTGACAGAGGAGGACAGACCCAGAGAGGGCTAGGCAGAGACCTGGAGGGGGAGACACATAGTGACAGACACCCAGCCACAGAGACACCCAGCTGTGAATACAGACAGGAGACACGTGACAAGGAGATAGAAAAGAAAGAACAGAGAATGAAACACAAGCCTGGAGGGGACAGGAGACCCCGAAGGTCATGGATAGAGGGTCTAACCCGGCTCTTCCTCTAAGCCTGGAGGGGACGGGAGACCCCGAAGGTCATGGATAGAGGGTCTAGCCCGGCTCTTCCTCTTTCCTTTCAACCTCGAGCTGGTCCCATCTTCCTACCCTTCAGTACCCCAGCCTGGCTTGAAGTCACGTTCTCTGGTTGCTACCCTGCTCCCCTGTCTCCCAGCCCTACTCACTCATTGTAGCAGTGGGCAGCCGTGAGCACCCAGTTAGGGTCCACCAGAATGCCCCCACATTGGAATTTGCTGTAGTGATACACAGCCGCCTGCCAGGGCTGGGAGTTCTTCTCACAGTCAAATCCTCCAACAACCCTAGATTGGATGGGAGGTACAGCACCTGCACAGAACAGTGGGGTGTGAGGTTAGCTCAGAGAGGGAGGTACACTGTTGGGAGCACAGTTGACCAGGGCTGGGATCAGGGAACTTGGCTAGGGGATCTAAGGGAAGAGACTCATGGGTGGGTGGCTCTGAATAGGGAGTTCTCTGCTGTGGGGACAGAAATAACCTAGCTCCTGGCATCTGGAGCAAGAATCGGGTATGGTGTTTGTTGAGAGAGGGGGTGGGATTATAGAATCAAGTAGAATCAGAGGCCAAGAGGATTTGGCATTTAGAGTCTCCAAAGCTTGGGAAGAAGTCAAGGCCTGGGCTGGGTTTGGGGGTTTGGAAAATTGTGCAGTCTCAGAGAACTGGACTTGAGTGGATAAGGAATTCCATGATGATTTGGAGGTTCCTGGATTGGGCATGAAGTGGCCAGCTGGGCTGGGAGGTAATAAGGGGTTTCCAGGTCCGGGGGTAGGGTTATGACTAGGGGTGGGCTCTTGTTAGGGTTGTGGTGGGGATGGTATCCCAAGAACAGAGTTTGAGATGAGCCAAGAAGTGAGAGAAAGAGATGCTGGGACAATGTGAGGGGAAGGCTGTGCTCCTCATGGATGTGGGGGCATTGGGGAGGCTCAGAGTTCTCTTGGAGGCAGCCTTGGGACAGCAGTGGAAAAGGGTTTAAAACAGGTCAGGCCACTGTGGGGTGTTGGGGAGGACCCACTTGGTACGGGATACTAGGTTTAGGTATTGGGGTCTTTGCAAAGTCCTGGGCAGAGTGGGAACTGGAGTTATGCAGTGGGCTCTGTCCGGATTGCGTGCGGGGGGTGGGGGGTGGTGGGGGGTGGTGGTGGTGCAGGAGTTGGGAAGAATCAAGAATTCAATAAAGAGCCTGTGGTGTTGGGGGGCATGCAAGGGAGGGAGGATGGGGCCAGAGGAGAGCTGCATTTAGGAACAGAGGAAAGAGAGGCCAGTCATGGAGACTCTTATCTGTAATCTCAGCACACAGAAGGCTGAGGCAGAGGATTGCCATGGACTCGAGGCAAGCCTGGGCTACATAATGAGACCCTGTCTCACAACTTATTCCCAAGAGTTGAGGAGGTGGCTTGGCTGCTACAGTATTGACTGTACAAGCATTAAGACCTGAGATTATCGCCCAGAACCTGGGTAAAAAGTCAGGTATGATGTGCATCTGTAATCCCAGACTGGGGAAGTGGGAAGAGCAGGATCCCTCAGGCTTGTTGGCCAGCCAGCCCAGCCAAGTGGGGGAGCACTCCGTTCACTGAGAGACCCTACTTCAAAAATAAGGTGGCAATTAATTGAGGACGACACTTGATGTCCATCTCAGGCTTTTACCACCAACTCCTCCTCCCCAAATCAGACCTAACAAAAATCCAGTGAGGAGAGATGTTGGCAGATCCCCCACATCAGAAAGGGGGACCCATCTGGTGTTACAAGCTAAGACTGTTGGTAGAAACAGAAGGACCTGACAGGATGGGGGACTTGTTGTTGGCACTGGGGGACACAGCTGAAGGCTAACAGCTGCTGGACAGCCAAAATTTCTAGGTGTGGGGTTTGGGGACACCCCTAACTCAGGAGTTGGATTATTAGGCTCTAGAAAAAATAACAAACTGGAGGGACAGACAAAGTTCCCAAGTCTGTAAGGGACTGGGTTCCTTGTAAAGATCAGAGAGGCCCAGAGTTGGTCAGATGGCTAGGGAAGAGGAGAAAATTCTGGAAAATGGGAGGGAACAGGCTCCTGATATGGGAATTGAGGACTGTGAGGGACTTGGCAGTGTGCAGGGGCTGGGAGAGGTGCAGGGGAAGTTTGGGATGCAGCTGGGGTAGGGGAGAATGGAGAGGGGGAAGGGATTTCCAGGGCTAAAGGCAGAATGAGAGTCAGGGCTCTGACCCCTCCCGCTTCTCCCTCCCCCACTGTCTCACCAGTTCCTCCCAGGAACAGAGCAAGGAACAGGATCAGGAACCTCATGGTAACAGGTGTCCAGAAGCAGCAGGTGGTGAGCTTGGAGCTGAGGGACCTCCTCAGGGAGCTTTTAAAAACCCTTATTCTCCCCCCAGCCCCGCCCCTGTCCTGTTGGCACCCAGATGCTGGCCAAGGCCCTGCCCTTGCTGACGGAGGTGGATTCCCCACTCCCACCTTCACATTGTGGGAGGGGAGGGACTCTGTGCACCTGCATGCCCTAGGTCACTCTGGATATCTTCCCAGGGCTGAGACTAGGTGAGGCAGGGCCTGCTGCTCCTGGAGCTATGCATGATTTGGGGGCTATAGCCAGAATAGCAAGGTCAGGTGGTGGTGAAGCGCTGCAGTAGAGGGTGGAGGAGCAAGTGACCCCCATGATGCAGCTATAAGGAAGGCCCAGTACCTCTAGACCCAGGATACCCTCAGAGACCAGCTGTTAAGACAGATTCCTTGTATCACTGATAGCCAAGATGGCTTCAGGCTCCCTGAAAATACAAATCTTGGTCAGAAATTCTGATAATGTCAAGATTCTTATCTTCTTAGATTTGGAATCTAGATCCCTGATTTTATTGGTCCTGTTAGAAGTTTATCAGAAGCATAGTGGTGCACACTTTTAATGCCAGGAGGTAGAAGTAGGTGAATCTCTGTGAGTTTGAGGCCAACTTAGTCTACAAAGTGAGTTCCAGGACAGCCAGGGCTATATACATTGAAACCCTGTCTCAAAACAAATCAATAAAATAAAATAAAAAACAATAGAAGTTAGAATGCACGTTATCAAAGCCTGATCACCTTTTGATGCAAGAATATGAGAATTCAGGTTATCCCAGGGAATTGTCACCCACCTAGTGTTGGGTCTCAATGACTTTTCTATTCCTGTTCTCTAGATAAGGGTATCCAAACTCATGTCTTTCAAAGTCCTAAAGATCTGAACTGACTGCCTTCCCCAGTTAAGATTATCACCATAGGGCCTGGTGTGGTGGGGCCCACACTTGGGAAGTAGAGGCAGGAGGATCCTGAGTTCAAGGTCAGCTTACTTACATAATAAACTCTAAGTCAGTGTGAGCTATGTGAGACCTTGTCTTTCAAAAGAAGTGTGTGTGGGAGTTGATCAGAACTGGAAATATAGTAGTTGGTGGGGTGATTGCCTAGCATGCAATGAGGCCCTGTGTTCAAGCCACAGTGCTGTGTAAAAGCAAGTGTGGTGGTGCATGTTTGTAAAACCAGCACATGGGATGTGGAGGCAGGAGGATCAGAAGTTCAAGGTCATCTTTGGCTAATGTGAGATCTCAGTGGATAAGGATGTCTGCTACCAAACCTGATAGCTTTTGATTTCAACCCCAATGATGGAATAAGAAAAGCCGACTCTTGTAATCACCCACAAAAGACATATGTGTAATAAAAATAATATTATCAGAAGTTGCAATGACAACCCCTCACTCTAATCTATTTCAATGACCGAAATCGAGGACTTCAACATTCAGTGACTCCAACAATCACATTTTGGGATCTCCGAAGAGAATCAGAAACTGGAATCCTATAGCCTTGATGGTAAAAGTCACAGGTTTCAAACTTGAGACCTGGATACAATCAGCAAAAGAGAGTGTTGGCCTTGGCCCCCAGGAAGCCTAGAACTAATGGTAGCTCTTGGAAATCGAGTGTGTGTTGGGTCCTCTCATTGGAATGTACCGTTCATGAATGTGGACAAAGTAGCAGCTGCTGTTCTGAGCCATGAAGATGAAGGGATCACTTAATCTTCTCAGACACTCCAGGAGATAAGAAATATGGTGACCCATTTCACAGATGATAAAACCAAGAATGAGTGAAGTTACCCCCGATCCAACATCTCACATCTGGTCCAAATGATCAACATCGTACCTGAATCCATGTTCCCTAGCCAAGGGAAGGGGATCCTAGATGACATGGAATGACTTTGTTCCATAGTCTCCCACCCACTTCCCATCATACCCTGAAGAAAGAAAGTCACACCCCTACAGAGAAAGTTAGATCAACATAATTTTCTTTTCTTTTTTTTCTTTTGAGACAGTATTTTTCTGTGTAACTCTGGTTATTTTGAACTCACTCTTTAGACTAAGCTGGCCTTGAACTCAGAGATCTGCCTGATTTTGCCCTGAGAGTGTTGGGAAAACACTGTTTTCTTGATGTTGAACAGGTGACCTCAGAAGGGGAAGAGCCCCGGCTAACAGTGTATGTTGTTGTGCAGAGGGGCTCAGTTCTGTCTCGGGTAGGAATGGGGCTGCTAGTTAGCTATGGGGGATTCTTGGCCAGGGTCTCAGATGGTCAGTGAAGGGACTTAGGTGGTGTGCCGATGAGTCAGTTCCTTTTCATGTTTTTCCGGATCCACGTCAAGTAGCTGCAGACTTTGGTGTACACGCCAGGCTTGGTGGTAGTATCACAGGGGACATCACCCCAAGATACGATGCCCTGAAGGGCACCCCTACAGACCAAGGGTCCTCCAGAGTCACCCTGTGGGGACAAAGGAAGGTTTTCCTCAATATTTTATTCCATGTCACGAGAGAATGAACACCTTATCCTCTGGCCTCAACCTCCAAGTTCTGGGATAGCAGGTGTGTATGCCATGCCTGGATTTCATGGTGCTGGAGATGGAACCCAGGCTTTGTGCATACTAGGACATCACCAACTCACTGTCAACCTTGTTATAACTATTTCCTCATCTCAATGAAACCCCAAACCAATCTCACCCTAGGAAACTCCAACATTACCCAAACCAATCCAAACCTACCTACTCTGATTCAATACAACCCAAGAGAACTCACCCCCCACCCCCTGCCAAATTTAGTTCCCATGGTACTAAGTTCAAGTTAGAGTCCATCTAATCCACACATCTTCTCCATTCAAAATCAAACTAAACCTGTGCTCACTAAACACAACCCAATCCCAGTCTGTGCACCTTCTCAATCCCTCCCCAAACCCTCATAATATCATGCCTATGTGGGATGATTCAAGAGACAGACCACACTTGCTCTGGGACATTATGCTGGCGAAGGTTGTGCTTGCCCAGTCACACTCTCATGCCAACCCCGACATATTTCCCATCCAGAGTCAAACCAAACTCACTCTCCTTAGTTCCACTTTATGCTTTTCCAGACCACACAATATACCCCATGTCCACAATCTTTAACAGGCAAAAACACTCATACACATAAAAAAGAATGGAAAGAAGGAAGAAAGAGAGAGGGAGAGAGGGAGGGAGGGAGGAAGGAAAGAAGGAAGCCAGCTGAACAGAAGCTAGAGAGCCAGTCAGTAAGCAGGATCCTCCCATGGTCTCTGCTTGAGGTTCACATGAGTCCCCACCCTGCCTTTTCTCAGTGATGGACCGCGAGATAAATTCTGACCTCCCAAGGTTGCTTTTGGCCAGAGGGTTTTTTTTTTTTTTTTTTTTTTTTTTTTTTTTTTTTATCACCGCCACAGAAAAGTAAGCTAGGGTACATCCTATTCCCCCCTTTACCCAAAGTCCCTATTTGGCTCTGACCTCACAGGAGTCGGTGCCGCCACCCTCTACACCGGCACACACCATGGTGGGCAACACTCGACCCGGGTAGTCCTTGTTGCAAGATGCCTCGGAGATAATGCTGATGTTGGCGCAATGCAACGTATCCGGGAGCCTCACTGAAGAGGACAGACAGATAGATAGCTTTGAGCATATTCCCCACTTCGGTCCCAGTGCCTCCACTCAGGAACCCTGGAGAACTTTCCTAGATCTCCATCCTTCCACTCACCTGGTGACTTGTGACTTCCTGTGGTTCCAGGTTTGTTGTCTGATAACAGACCCCAGCCTGACACCACGCAGTCCTCACCAGTAAAGGGACACCGCGTGGGCAGAGCCACAGGGCGCACCTGGGATGACAGCCGGGCAGGCTGGAGAAGTCGCAACAACATAATATCATGCAGATGGGTGCGAGCCTCGTAGCCCGGATGTGGGATGATTCGAGAGACAGAGCGCACTTGCTCTGGGCCATCATGTTTGCGAAGGTTGTGCTCGCCCAGGCGCACTCTCATGAAGCTGGGCCGGTGAGTGGTTACAGAGAAGAAGGGGACAAAGGGATAAGGTATGGATACCCTGTGATTTTCTGATCTGTTGAGAACCTCAAAATCTCCTTTTCTTTTCTCAAGTCCTTGAAGCCAATGGTTTCAGTCATGGTCCCTCAAGAACCTAGGAGTTGCAGGGTGTGGTTGTGCATGCCCACACTTGGAAGCAGAAACAGGTGGAGTTGTGTAAGTTTTGGACCAGCCTGGTCTACACAGTGAGTTTTAGACCTGGGCTACACAGTGAGACTTTCTTTCAAAAAACAGACAAAACCAAGAGTCCCAAGTCAGGTACCCGTGCGGAACTCAATCCCAGGGTTGGCCCCATTTTTCTTCAGAATCAAAAATCCTCACTCTCCCGTTAGAGGCCCAAAAGATGGAACATTTGACGCCTTCTCTTTCCCCTTTAGGGATCTACAGTGGCAGAATCCACACCCCTTCTCACCCAGGACCTTCTCACCTCCAGCCTCCCTGTCCCTCAGAAACCAAGAACCTGGGTTACTCCCCCACTCAAGCCCAACGGTCCATGTACCCCAAACCTAGAAGTTCCTAGCCACA
The DNA here is from genome assembly GCA_033318265.1 of Phyllotis vaccarum. NCBI lineage: Eukaryota > Metazoa > Chordata > Mammalia > Rodentia > Cricetidae > Phyllotis > Phyllotis vaccarum. The sequence goes on from JARWLC010000018.1 coordinate 31,433,076, forward strand.
GCCACACTCCCTAGCCACAGCCACACCCCCAGGACCCGCAATCCTGCCTCTGTACCGGGTCTGGCAGTGGGCAGCAGTCAGCACCCATTGTGGGGAGATGAGAAAAGCACCACAGTTGAAGCGATCACGCTCGTAGAGGGCCACTTGCCACGGCTGCGAATGGGGCACACACTCCTCGCCTTTTAGCACCTTGTCACCGTCCTGCGCTGTGGAGAGACACAGGTGGAAGATCTCTCCCTGAGCCCCGCCTCTTCAGCATCCCTTCCCATTTCCCAATAGGCTTCACCCAGACCCTCCCTTCATTCATTAAGAAATCTCTCCTTTAACCCCAGCACTCTGAAGGCAGGGGCAGATGGATCTCTGAGTGCAAGACCAGCCTGGTCTACAGATCACGTTCCAGGACAGCCAGGACTACATAGAGAAACCTTGTCTCAGACAAAGAAAAGAGAGGAAGGAAGGAAGGAAGGAAGGAAGGAAGGAAGGAAGGAAGGAAGGAAGGAAGGAAGGAAGGAAGGAAGGAAATACATCCCTGTTTAGGGCTGGGGATGGCTCCCTAGGTAAAGTGCTTACTGCCTGAGGACCTGAGTTTGGAGCCCCAATACCCACATAAAAAGCCAGGTGTGGGTGGCAGCACATGCCTGTAACCCCGTAGTGGGGTTGGGGGAGGGGACCATTCCAGGGCTTGCTGATTAGCTAGTGTAAGGGTGAGGTCTGTGAGAGATCTGTCTCAAAGAAAGAAAAAAGATGGAGGCTAGAGAGACAGCCCAATAAAGGGTTCATACTGCAGAGGAATGAGTTCAGAGCCTAGCACCAACATGGTGACACACACACACACACACACACACACACACACACACACACACACACACACACACATTTATAAAGGGAATAAATATTTAAACAAAAAGAAATAAATATGGAGAAGCGATGGAGGAAGACATTAGTGACAAATTCTGTGCGATGTGATGTGATGGCTGCTCCACTCTTCCAAGGTCAAGACACCAAACTCTTGGGCTGTGTTACAACCAAGCCAAGTGTTCATACTCTGCCCTCTATCCCCCAAGGTCAGGAACAGGGCCAAAGGGCCTGGGAGGCTGTGGGAATGCGGATATGGCAGAAGAGAGGCTTAACAGAGGAAGGGTGAGGTCGTCCTAAGGAGAAGGGCACTGCCTGAACAGCTGGACATCGGGCTGCACCTGACCAGTCCCAGCTAGAGGAGGACGGAGGCCCTGCTGGATGCCACAGATAGCAGGGGCAGAGCACAGAGAGAGCCCAAGGGAAAGGTTGCCTGCCATGAGGGAGGTCTGAGAGCTCTGGACAGAGGTCATGTGGGGAGCAGGGGGATTGTTAATGGACACCCCCTCCAATTTCTCCAGGGCAGGAAGCATCGGGTTACACTGAAAATTTCCACAAGAAGCGGTAGCGGTTGGTCTGGAGTTGGCCTGTCACCCAGGGTGACCTTGATTTAGTGGTCATCCCTGCTTTCAGCTCTCTGGTAAATGAAGGGAATAGCGCTTCTCTCCTTCCGTTGTGTGGGTCCCAGACCCAATTATTCAGGCTTGATTATCATCTCACCAGTCCAAAGCTTATTTGGGGGAGGGCAGATTTTCTCACTGAACATAGAGTTTACAGATTGGCTGGAGTGGATGACAGCAGACCAAGGCTCCCCGCCTCCACCTCCCAGCTCTGGGATTTTACAGGCATACTACTGAACTCAGATCCTCATGATTCTGCAGAAAGCACTTTATCCCCTGAGCTATCTCCTCAAGTCCTCTAACTCACATGATCATTATGTGTAAATGCTATGTGCCCTGCCTGGAGTGTCCAACTGACTCCACCATCCTCATACATCTCATGAACACCACATTGAATTTTTATGGAGGACAGTTGCCTCCATGCTGTGGTTGAGAAACCAGAGCTGCAGAGTTGGGGAACTGGCACCCACAGGATTCAAACCTACATCTTATGTTCTGATTGCTTGTCCTGTGCATCACCTACATGAAGTGATTAAGACTTCATGGTGACTGTCACAAGGCAGAAAGTACATGAGGCCCAGAGAGGTAAAAGGTTTTCCCAAGGTTTCACAGCAATAAGAAATGGTCTTGGAATGCAGGTTCAAGAACTCGGGGGCTCAGGTGGGGTCCAGATAGGATCATAAAGGAGTCTCTGGGTAAAGCTGCAGACACTCTGGGGAAAGGGTACCCAAGTTTGGTGTCTCTCACCTGCAGACACCAGCAAGATGAAAGGAAGGAGAAGCCACATTGTGGAGGAGGGTCCTGGAGATCTGGTTGGGGAGGATGACAAAAACTGGGGTAAGGCTGGATCCATCTGTCCCCATCACCATCCCTGTAGACAGAAATGCATCCCTACATATGATACTGTCTTCCTATATATCCCAGGTTTATGGTCCTCCAGCCTCAGCCTCCTGACTGTTGACATGACACATGTACAACACTAATGGCCCCTTTTATGTCCCGCCTTCCATCTCCTGAGGCCTCCACCCATGCTCCTTCCTGGGACCGGTTTCTAGAGGGTCTTCTGTTCCTTTCACCACTGGAGACACAGGCATCATTAAGTTTCCCCCAGCCCCTCTCTCATCCCCATAGCCCTGGATCATGGGGACTCCTGGATCCCCTTAAGTCTAGTATTCCTGTACACAAAGCCCCAGAGAGCTAAGTTCCCTCTCCCCTTCCCTCTTTCTTTCCTTCTTCCTTTTCTCTCTCCTTCCTCTTGGGTACCAGGGCCTGACCTCTGCTGGAGAACTGTACCGAACCGTGCCTTTTGACCCTCATCATGGATTCTAGGAATACACACCATCCCCACTTCTTTTTGCTATTCATTTTGAGACAGAGTCTCACTAAGTTTCCCCGGCTAGTCTTGAACTCTCCACTCTCATGCCGTAGCCTCTAAAGTGCTGAATGACAGGCATTTTACTACCACATCTGGCTTCTACAGGGCCTTTCTACACCAGAGCTGAGGGCTCCTCTATCCTGCTCACAGCTTCCCATGGACTTCTGATAGCCCCAATAAAGTCCCATATCCTCAGCAGTACTTTGAAAGACGGAAATGCCTTCTCCTATTCCAGCCTGTCCGTCTGGGTAGCAAGGCTGGACTTTGGTCCTGTATTTTTACACCCTGACTTTGCTCAGCTGTAAGAACTCCTTGGGAACACCCCACACAACTAACCCTGAATCCCAAGATACCACCCAATGTTAGGGTCTGGCTCATGGAGAGACCTCAGGAAAATTAGGGGAGTGAATTCAAGCCCTTTTCATTTCAGCTCAGCCTGACCCTTCCAAGACACCATAATCCAGAGGGCAATGTCATTAAGATTCTGTGGTGTCCATCCTGCCCCTGCATGGTAACACTCAGTGCAGATACTGAGACCTGATGTTCCCACTCCTTATCCTAGAGGAAGACGGAGTTCAGGTCAGACTCTCATGTTCCCAGCTTTGCTCTGACACTGGGGACACCTCAGGGAGGTTGGTCTGAACTGACTTGACCTGTGATAACTGCTGACTGTGTCCTTGGCTCCATGACAAGTGTTTTCAGGGACATCCTCTCAAGTCACTCCATCTCCTCCTCCCCTTTCAGCCCAGGATCTTTCTAGAAGCTTCGAGACATTTTCTTGGTTCAAATTCAACTTGAAGCTACAAGAAAAGGGCACAGAAGACCCAGTGTCCTTGACAACTGTCCCTTCGGGATAGTCTGTGCCTCCTGAAGACCAAGGCCTTTTTAGGATCCACTCTCCACCCCCACCCACTCTGTCAAGCTCTTTTTCAAAGATCTCACCCCCTCCAGGTCCTCCAGTGACATCCAGAGCAGCTGGGATGCCAGAAGGGGAGCAGACGCTGGAAACCCTGAATTTATAAGCTCCTGGCCCAGCCTGGGTCTGGGGGTGGGGTTGGGTACAGTGGAATGAGAGACAGTGGAGGGTCACATTTACAGGCTGGACGCTCTGGTGGCAGGGGCGATGCCAGACTAGGTTGGTCTAATGGGCGTTTATTAGTCTGAAGCCATTGTCTGAGTCTGTAAGGAGGAATTCCACCCAGGGCAGTTTCCTCAAGGGGTGGGGACCGGAGAACTAGTGCAGAAAACTGGAAGACAGTGGAATGCAGAGCCTGGGATTCCAGGGTGTAGGTGTGGGAGCTGAATTCTAAAGTCACACTTCTTGGGCCTGGAGAGAACGCTGAGCTTTGACTCCAGTCTACTGTTTTGACATAGGGTCTTGCTAAGCAGCCCAGGATGATTGGAGTTTGAACTTGAGATCCTTCTGCCTCAGCCTCCCAAAGGCTGCGTCGACAGATATGTGCCACCATGCCACCTTGGAACTTGGTTCTAAGTTTATGTTAGCTTACAGGCTGGGGAGGTCTTGAATTTGGTTGTCATGACCTGAAATTTAATTACTTTTATTTTTAGTCATTAAAATACATTAAATTTACATGTACACACATATGCATCAACTATGGATGTCTTCCTCGGTCACCGCCCACTTTATTTGGTTTTGTTTTTTATTATGTGGATGCTTGTATGTGTGAACATGTGTGCTAGGGTAGGTGGCCACGGAGGCCAGAGGCCTCAGATTCTGAGTACTGGGAACCAAGCTTAGGTTCTGCGGCAGAGAAGACTATGTTCTCAACTGCTGAGTCACCTCTCCAGCCCCTTTACCTTGTTTTGTGAGCAGTCTCACAGTTGTCCTTGGAGCTCCCTGATAGACCTAGGCTGCTTAGGCAGCTGGCTCCAGAGACACAGCTGTGCCTATCTCTCTATCACTGAATCACAAGCTCACACTGGATTTTTAAGTAGGTTCTGAGTATTGGACTCAGGTCCTCAGGTTTGCATGACAAGCATTTTGTTCACTGGACCATGTCTCCACCCTAGAGAGCTCACTATTGAAGTCTGAGGTCTGGCACCTGGAATAGTCTGTATCCTGGGCTCAGACAGTGAATAACTTTGAGATCTCAGGCTTGCAGTTCTTCTGGCGCCTCCTCCTCCTGCCTTTGATTCTGTATTCCTAGTGCCAAATAAACCAGATATGATAGTGTATGTAGGCAATCCCAGCCCTTGGTGGACTTAGGCAGAAAGATCCGTAGTTCAGGATATGTTTGCTTAAAAAGTAATCTTGGGGCTAGCCTGGGATACTCGAAACTTACTGCAAACAGCAACAAAAACAAAACTGCAAGAAAGAGCAGAGGCTACCCCGAGATAGGCCCAGTTGTCACAAGGCTGCACACTACAGTCCCGGCACCGAGGAGGTAGACAGGAAGATGGAGGCTTGAGGCAGCCTCAACAAACTCAGGACAGCCTGACTTCTGGTTCAGGATTTCCAGTGTTGGCTGTGGAGCAAGCACTCAGCTAGGCCTCCATGTCTCGGTTCTGGATTCTCAGATGTTAATCCTGGGATCTGGAGCTTGGCCTCCAGACTCTGCTTCTGTAGGCTGGGCCAAGAGATGACCAAGGCTTCTGGAATCCGTGTCTGGCTCCTGGTGTCTCAAAACCCCAGAGGGCCTTAAGCAACTGCTTAGAGCGTTGATAATGAAAAGGTCCTTCAAGCAGGAGGGACTGAGCTGAGGCCACACAGTCAACCATGGCATCAGTCACAAGCTCCCTCCCTCCCTAGGTCTGGGAAGCTGTTGACTTTATGGGACAACCCTGAATGGCTGGCCAGTCCCTCTGGACACAGATATCATTAGGAATCGGCTTTCAGATTACAGGACATTTTGTCTACCTATGTCCTCAGAAGCCCTGGAACCCAAGGTGTTAGAATTGTCTGGAATTACAGGCCTCTAGACACTCTGGAACCCTGGAGTGTCAAGTCCCCCAGAACCCCTAGTTTAAGTCTCTACCCTAGACTTGGGGACACTCAGGCCCATGGCCAAGTTAGTCCAGAAGCCTCCCATATTCACTTGTCTGCTTGCCACAGTCACAGTGTTGCCTCTCACTGAGATGAGCTTCATGGGCATTTCTCAGGCTGCCACCCAGAGCTGTGCCCAATCATTGTCTTCTTCATGGTCCTGTGAGATCACTCCTGGGCTTCCCGCCTTAATGGAGAGATTGAAGCTCAGATTAAGGAGAGGGGAGTTTAGTTTTCCTATTCCCAGCCTCCACTCACCTCTGGTCTTGGAGAACCCTGATGGCAGGGTATGAGGGTGTAGGGGTTTGGGGGGGGTAAGGGGACACTCTGGGGTATACTGAGGGCTCTTGGGGTGTGTGGTTTAAGCTAAGCTTTCCGCTATGACACATGCTACTGTGAGCCTGCCCAGGCAGGTATTGACCTTGTCTGTAAGACACACAAAAGGACAACCTAGGTGCTCTCACACTGCCAAGTGCAGTCTGGGGCAGGGGCTCTGGGAGTGTCAGCCCCGCCCCCTAGCGATGACTTCATCTGCGTGTCCTGCCTGCCCCAGGCTGGTTGTAACCATTCTCTTGGTTGTCTTGGCTGACCTAGAAGTCCTTGGTCCCCAGGCTGGGTGTGTTTCTCCTCCCATGTCCTTACCTGGCACGCCTCCTCTTCCTCCTCTTCCTCCTCTTCCCTCCAGCCCTCCCCCTCCATCTCTGAGCCTTTCTTTACACATCTCCATTCCCATCCTTCATTTTTTCCATTTTCCCCCTTTCCCCTCGTTGTCCTTTCATCCCTTGTTTCTTTGATCAGCTCCCGTGTCTCAGTTATCAGACACTCATGGTCTTCCATCTAACCCTCTCAGCCTCTTGCTTCCTGGTACCCCCTTCCCCAATGTCTCCAGGACTCTGACTCATTTTCCCCTCTGAAACTCTCCCCCTGCCATCCTCCTGCCGCCCTTACTGTTAGGTCTCAAACTGAGGACCCACGCTGATTGAGATGCCTAAAGCTGGCTGCCACGTTCTTCCAGCATCCCTCAGTCCCTACCTATTGCAGGATCCTCCTGGCTCGCCTACCTGCCTACCCGCCTCTACCCTAAAGTGCAGGCAGGGACTGGGGCAGGCTTCCTGTCAACTCTTCTCTTATGACCTCAGCCACTTTGGCTACCAGCCTTTTTTGGCCCCTTCGGCTCTTCTCCTGGTCTCCTGGTCTCTTTGCTCCTGGCTCCCCCCTCTCCTCTTCCCCGTCTCCTCATATGACCATCTTAGTCTGCTGCTTGTGTCCACTCTGCATCCTTACACTGTCCCTCATATTTACAATAAACTTTTCCCTCCACCACACCTAGAAGCACTGTGTCCTTTTGTTTATTTATTTATTTCATTTTTTACTCACTCACGTCTTTCCTCTGCAGCTCACCCACCCAGCTCTCTCCTGGTCGCCTCTCCCTCTGCTGGGTCCCCACATTTCTGTCCTCTCAGCCTGGCTTCAGCTCACATTCTAATCTTTTGCTGGTCACTCACCACACCCTCCTCACTGTCCGCTGTCTGTCTGCTCACGTGGTCTCTGCACCCTCTCAGGATCATAGTCCTCCCATGTTCTCGTCATCCCTGGACATCTGGAGCTGCAAGTTTCTGAGGTGTCTTTGCTGGAGACAGTGCCTGTGAGTCCTGATGCCCGGGAAGAGCAGATGTCTCACTGAGAGAACTTGACCTCTCAACCTCCATTCTTCACTGCTTCAGTTCGGGGTGAATTCAGAGACTCAGACTGGATTCACAGAGCCTGGTTCAGACCCTAGTCTATTTTCTAGTGTTAATGTGTGCGTGCGTGCGTGCGTGCGTGCGTGTGTGCGTGTGTGTGTGTATGTGTGTGAGTGTGTGTATGTGTGTGAGTGTGTGTGCATGCGTGCATGCATGTGTGTATGTGTGTGCGTGTGAGTGTGTGAGCGTGCGCGCGCGTGCACGTGTGAGTGTGTGTATGTGTATGAGTGTGTGTGAGTGTGTGCATGTGTGTGAGTGTGTGCGTGTGTGTATGTGTGTGTGAGTGTGTGTATGTGTGTGAGTGTGTGTGCATGCGTGCATGCATGTGTGTATGTGTGTGCGTGTGAGTGTGTGAGCGTGCGCGCGCGTGCACGTGTGAGTGTGTGTATGTGTATGAGTGTGTGTGAGTGTGTGCATGTGTGTGAGTGTGTGCGTGTGTGTATGTGTGTGAGTGTGTGTATGTGTGTGTGAGTGTGTGTGCGTGTGTGTGTATGTGTGTATGTGTGTGTGAGTGTGTGTGCGTATGTGTGTATGTGTGTGTGAGTGTGTGTGCATGCGTGTGTGTGAGTGTGTGAGTGTGTGCGTGTGAGTGTGTGTGTGTGTGAGTGTGTGTACACAGAGGCTAGAGGTTGACCATGGGTGCCTTTATTCTTCTCTGTCTTATTGTTTGAGATATGGTGTCTCACTGAAGCCAGAATTTACCTGCCCATTTAGACTGGTCAGCCAGTGAGTGGGATCATCCTGTCCAGACCACCCTAGTGCTTTGATTCCATGTGTGCCCCACTTTTGTGTGTGTGCTGAGGATGAAATTCAAGGTTTCATGGTTATGCAGCAAGTTCTTTACCAATCAAGCATCTCTCTAGTCCCCATTTAGTTGCAGGGTCTCATGTATCCCAGATTAAACTTGCTATATAGCCAAAGATGACCCTGAACTTCTTTCTCAACCCTCTTGCTGCTAACCTCCCAGGGCTGGGCTCACCAGGAATGTTTCTCCAGGCCTGGTTTATGCCTGTGGATTGAATGGACTGACGGGGGGGGGGGGGGGGGGGGGGGGGGGAGGCTTTGCCAATGCTATGCAAGTTCTCTACTGACTAAGCTGTATCGGGACCTTTGTTTATTAGTCATTATCTGGAGACCCTGGTGCATCTGTTTCTCATCTTTTAAGACACACTCATCAGAACAGTGCTCCTGCTGGTTCCCACATGATGTTTTCCCCTCCCCAAAAACACCAAATTATTTTTTTAAGTTCTCAGTAAATAATGGTAGTTAGATTAATCGCACACAAACAGGTTGTTCATGAGGAAGGCTGTCCAGTTTCCAAGATAGAGATATTTAGGGGCTAAGATTTTGGTTCCAGGGATCCTATTGCCCTTGAGCACGAAGCAGTCCTGCTTGGTTGTCTTAGGCTAGGGTGATGGGAAGGTACAGGACCTCCCTGGGGTTGAGTGAGGTAATGCCTGTGGAGGTGTGTGCGTCTTAAAATCAGGATAATGCTTAAAAACTAGTTAGCAAAACAAAACAAAATAAAAAACTAGCTAGCATGTGTGATTCAGGCTTGGGCTTTGGAGCAAGGTGGGGTGAGTTCAAATCTTGCCCAAACACATAATGCTGTGTGCCTTTGGGAACCTCACTTAGTCGTTCGGTGCCCCGTTTTCTTAATTTATAAGGTAGGGATGCTAAGTGCTTCTCACTATAGCAGTGTTCCTGGCTCGGAGTCCGTGTTGAGCTACTCTTTGGGCGCAGAGGTCAGGGGAGTAGACTGCGAGTAGACTTTTTCGTTTGTTTATTTCTTTTTGGTTTTTTGAGACAGGGCTTCTTTGTGTAGTCCTGGAACTCAGTCTGTAGATCAGGCTAGCTCTAACTCAGAGATCTGCCTGCCCCTTCCTCTACAGTGCTGAGATTAAAGGCCTGTACCACTACTCCTGGCCATTCCTTTTTAATCTCACAGGTGTGACACCGTTTTCTGTATCCCTAAAATACCTTGTCCATGACCCTGTTTACAGTTGAGGAAACTGAGGCATAGGAGAAGTAGGTGACTGAGCCAGCACCCACAGACTGAAGAACACAATGGACAGAGTCCAGGCTTCTCAAGTCTTCATTGCCCAGGCTGTGCTGTGGAGAGTAGGACCTAAACTTGAAGGGGCTAGCCACTACGTGACACCAGGGTCTTTTTTTTCCCCCTCTAAACTACCCTTGTGCTTGGGGGACGACAACCAGAAATTTTTCTGGGCCTGAGGAAGAGGCTGAAGTCTGGACACATAGCTCTAGGGAGGAGGCCCCTGGTCTAAGGGATGTGGGCTTGGGTGTGGAGCCCTGAGACTGAGGGAGAGGATCCAGGCCTGGAGCTTTGGGTCTGGACACCTGTGTAAAGGAGGAGAGCTAAAATCTACATTGCAGGGTTACTGAAAGAGGAATAATCTTGGGCAAAAACACGAAGAGCATTTGAGGGTCTGGGCCTGTGTGCTAGCACCAGTCTCTTCAAGGATCTGGGAGTCAGGTCCTTGTCTTCTCCCACGCTTCAGAGCAGTCAGGACTCCCCGCTCCCAGCCTCAGTACCCAGGATGCTGAGTCTGCCTCTCTAGCCAGCTAAACAGCAGCACCCAGTGTAGGGAGAGGTTTGAGTGCTTGGGGTTCAAGTCACCAAGGTCCAAAGGTCCCTTTCCAGTCTAGATATGCGGCACAGAGACCATAATCCTCAGAACCGTGTTCCCATCCATGAGAACAGGGTTGTCCCCACCTCTTCCCCTAGCCATGGTCTGTCCTACAGGCACTATGGCTTTTGTCCCTTTCTCTCTGTCATGGCTGGTTTTATGCCAACTGGACACAAGCTGGAGACATCAGTTGAGAACATTTCCCTGTAAGATCTGGCTGTATGTAATCCTGTAGGATATTTTCTTAATTAGTGATCGATGGGGGAGGGCCCAGCTCACTGTGAGTGGTAATGTGTCTGGACTGGTGGTCCTGGGTTCTATAAGAAAGCCAGGGGGAGCAAATCAGCAAGCAGCTTCTCTCCATGGCCTCTGTATAAATTCCTGCCTCCAGAATCCTTGTGTGTTTGAGTTCCTGCCGTGACTTCCTTTGATGAGGGGCTACAACCTGGAAGTATAAGCCAAATAAACCCTTTCTTCCCCAACTTGCTTCTCATCATGGTGATTCATCACAGCAATGGTCACCCTAACTGAGACACCCTCAATTATTTTCTTACCACCTCTTTTTCCTTTTGACAGGGTCTCATGGCTCAGGTTGACCTTGAACTCATGATATAACCAAGGATAAACATGAATTTCTGATCCTCCTGCCTCTACCTCCAAAGTGCTGGTACTATTACCTGGCTTGTGGAGTGTAGTGGTTTAAACCCAGGGCCTCTTACATGCTAGGCAAGCACTCTGTCAGCTAAGCCACATCCTTGGCATTCTGTTTTTCTGGAACCATGTCTCTTTATTTCTTCCATCTGCCTTATTTTCTATAGATCCCTAAAAAGGAAGGCATGTGTGATGGCTCAGGGATGAGGTTTTCTCTGGTTGGAGATGGAGGTGGGGACTGTGGATACAGTGGGTCCAGACAGGTCATGGAGTCTATCTGTGTGTCACAGACACCAAGTGTTTGTTCCTAGAATTTGTGTTTGTCAGTCAAACTTGGTGACATACAAAAGCGTGTGTGCTGGTTGGAATGAGAATGTCCCCTATGAGCCTACACTTTTGCATTCTCAGCCCTCTGTGGTGAACTCTTTAGATAGATTAGGAGGTGTAGCCTTATTGGAGTAAGTGTGTTGCTGGTGGGCGGGCTCTAAGGTTTCAAAAGCCCACATCAGACCCAGACCCTCTTTCTTTGCCGATCAAGACATAAAGCTCTTAACTATTGCTTCAACCTCTGCTACCATGCTCCCCACCATGAAGAAGATGGACTAAACATCCGGAACTGTAAATAAGCCACAATTAAGTTCTTTCTTTTGTAAGAGCGTCCTTGGTCCTGGTGTCTCTTCCTAGCAATAGAACAGTGACCAAGACAGAGAAGTTGGTACCAGGGTGCGGGGTATTGCTGTGACAGGCCTGACTATGCTGGACCTTGGGGCTTTGCATTAGAAAACTAGTCGAATGCTTTATGTAGGGCTTAATAGGCCACCCTAGCAGGAGCAAGCCTCTGCATCAGCTCCTGCCTCTAGGCTCCTGCCCTGTTCTGCCCTGACTCCCTCCAATAATGAACAGTGCTGTGAAAGCACAAGCCAAATGAACATCTTCCTCCCAATTTTTTTTATAGTCATGGTGTCTCATCCCAGCGATGGTAACCCTAAGTAGGACAGCATGGGTGTGGCCATATTCAGCTGTGGATCCATGTGCACACCTAAAATACTGACGTGGATGACACTGTCAGCTGAACGTCACAGGTGTAGCTTCAATAACCATAACATTGGAATTCATATGCATAAATTAATATGCAGTACTATACACAGACATCATTGCATGTAAAATCAGATCTAATATGGTTTCCAGTATAAGTTAGATAGCTTATGTTCCATATGCAAATATTTGCATAAGACTAGATGTGCAAGAAAGGGGTATCTCAAAAAGTTTGCACAGTGGCAGCTATTAACGTGTACTGAAGCTCTATGTCTGGGAGTTGCTTGGAATCCGGTCTAAGGTATCCTTATGTGTTGAGTTTCTGTGGCTAGGTCTGCAATTCCAAATCTCCACCAAGGGGTTTTGTGGGTGAATGGCAGAATTACTCATACTTGGGGGTCTGTGGTACATTGAGTATATGCCCAGACTAAACCTTTGCATTGTACATACCAGCTATACTTCTTTGGAGAATTTATTTAATTACATTGTTCTTTAGTTAATCTGAGAGATTAAGATTTTAAGAGTACAGAGAAGTTCTCTATTTGTGTGTGCACGATAATACCTGAAATATAGGACCTCCTTCATAAATTAATTATTTTCATCCAGGGCTAATGATATATTTATAGAAATTTCATAGGGTCAACCACCTTGTTCAGATAAAATATATCTAAAGTCAGACATATTCACAGAAATAAATAAAGATAGCCAAGGGGCATACTATTGTTCACTCCAAAAGTCTATTAGTAGAGATTCAGAATTATAGACCCAGACATTAAAGACCCAGTATCCATATATCAGCCTGCTAGATGAGACTCTGGGAAAATCCAAGCTTAGAGTCGGAAGGTGAATGAAGACAAGAGTCAGGTAGAGGTTTTTTACTCACAGAACTGAATCTTGGAGACTGTGGCAGGGGGAGGAAACCTTGGGAGGTGGACATTGATGAAGACAAGGGGTCAGTCAGGAAGGACATGTTTATTAGGACAATTCTAAATCAATTTGAAATCCAACTTAAACATTTTTGGTCATCAAATGTCCCTTCACACTTCTAAGGTACAGTCATCAGGACCTTGTGCTGGATTACCCCCGGCTTTCCAGTTCCTGTGATCTCCATCAAAAAGAATTAATCTGAGATGCACAGAGCTTTGTGTAGAAGAAAGACAGAGAGTTCATTGTAGAGAGAAGCATGAGGGTGAAGTGGACAATGTCGTGGTCTACACTTTAGGCAGGCTTCACTCTCTTCCTAAAGCCCTCAGAGCAGGAGGTTTTCTCGTGGTACTTTGTTTTCCATATAACTAACAGGACTATTTGGGTAGCAGAGCATCCGTGTTCTTTCTCAGCCTCCTGTTAGGATGTAATCTCACTGGTTTTAGCTCCTGAGATAGCTCGTGCATCACATCCTACCTGGAGTCTCACCTGGAACTAAGAACCTGCTCTGCTGACCAGTTCTGTAGCCCATGAACTTGGGTTTCATAAGATTTTGACTGTGAGGGAGGGGACCATCCCTACCCAGTGCCCTCCAAACCTGCTCATATCAAAGTGGGTGGTCTGAGCTGGGACTCAACAACAGCCTCAAAGTCTGTCTCCAGGAGGCCTCAGCAGCCCATAGGATCCCACCCAATGGAAGTCTAGCTGCCTTCTACATCAGTGGGATCACCAGAAGTACCTCACAAGGTCTTCACATCTTGCCTTCAAGGATGCTGACACCACAATCCCACTCTCCTCAGAAGAGTTTACTCACCTCAGCCTGGCCCTGAGTACAGTCTTGTGTGGTCCCATATGCCCTACTTGCCCAGCTGTAACACACACCCCATCTCTCCTGCATTGAACAAGGAGTGTTGGGTGTCCCTCTACCCCACAGTCTTGGGTGGGATTTCATCATGTACAAGGGTATGAAGAAAAAGCAATGAAGTCACCACCATGTCCCCAGTGAGTGCAGGGTCTGTTTCCACACCTGTACCTTCTTCTGCATGCCCCCTCCTGGTCAGCCTCCCACCAGATGTCACTCTTCTTCCTCCCCCTCCCCTTCTCCTTTCTTCCTCCTCTCCTTTCCCTCTCTCCACATTCCTCTCTTCACCTTTCCCCTCTCTTTCCCCTCCTGTTCCTTAGGTTATCTCTTCCTTCATCCTCTGAATAGTAGAAGATTTCTCAGGAGGCCTGGATGCTCAACCATGAGAGAACCCTCACTTGAGTCTCTCCTGGGGACCATGCTGGATTCCTCCAACTTCCCAGCCATAGAGCTCTCAGTACACCGGAACCTCGGACATCAGTAGCACTTTGTGCTGACAGTGTGACTATCGGCGTGAACCTGGATTTGGGTATCTGGGGTCCTGGGCCATGTCCAGCTGACACTGGAGATGGACAGCATGTCAGTCCTGGGTCCCCCTTTGAATATAGAGGCCAGTACGCATCCTGCACACCAGGCTTGGCCAGCTGCTGTAGCCATGTCCTCCCATCACTGTCCATAGCAACTGCTGGACAAGTTGATTGTAGCATTTACCTCCTCACTCCATAGCCCACCGGGGAGCTTGTCTCCGCATCTGCATGCTGTCACGGTCTTTGCCCATGACTCACCTTCAGTGAGTGAGGACAACTGGGAGTCCTGTTGTCAATTGTGGCTTGTGGTCACCAGCACCCACAAAGTGAATAAGCTTCCCCACTCTTTGGTCCTCCTCCCTTGTCCCAGCCCTGTAACATGGAGTGACCTCCTTCCTCTGCTCAGTATGTCCTTAGGCATCCTGGTGCCTCCAGAAAAATGAGGGTGACATTTTATAGCCTCACCCCACTATGTGCCCAGTTGCATGGGCCTCAGATCTTGCTTGGGGCCTCATGGATTTGTTACCCTCTGTCCTGTTCCCCTTCTTTTGTCTCTGAAGCACCCACATGCCAGGCCACCACCTCTTTCTGCTTGAGCGGTTTCTAGACCTGCCATGCTCTTGAGGTGGGAGAAGCACATGGAACCCCCCGAGTCCTGCTGTCTCCCACATGTCTCTGCTTTTTCATCCTGCTAAAGTCATGAGTCCATAAACAACACCTGAGGTGGGAGGCGTTTGGGTTCTGTCAGCTGAATCCTGAGCCCCAGATACCTAGAGCAGAAGGACAGAGCAGAGCTTAAGATGGTGGATGTCAGTTTCCTAAGGATGGCACGGGACCTCATGGGTTGTCCTTCATGGTGACCTTGATCCAATTCTTGTATAGCTTCAGCTTGGTGAACATGCTAGGCTGTCTAGGCCAGGCACAGGGGTTACGCTTTCCCCTCCTGATAAATACCTTGGAGCACCCCATCACAGATGAGTGAGCCTCTGGAGTCAACCTAAGGGAAGAAGGCATAGAGAGTAAGAGAAGACACCCCACTTTCCATCTGGGGTGCATACCTCTCACACATGACCACCAACAGATTACTGACAACAATCTCCCAGCTAAGCCTTCCAGAAGGCAGGATGGCATTTCTAAGGGGTCTGGAGCCCTGGGAAAGGGGAAAGGGAAACATGTTCAGGCCCCCCTGTCAGTAGTGGGGACCAGAAGGCAGGGCCCCTAGGTTAGCATCAAGGGAACAGAAGCAACATTCCACCCGGTGTCACCTCATGAATCCCTCCCCATGAACTTTTTGTAGAATAGACATCCCGTGTCTAAGGCAATGGGAGACGTTGGGAGCTGTTAAGTAGGGGCAAGGAAAGGCCAGCTCGGACATTAGAAGGGCTGCTCGGAGGTGGTGCAGTGAGGGAGACGGGAGGAAGGCATTGGGGTGAGACCAGGTGATGATAAGACTCCCAGACCTGAGACACACACACACCCTCTGCCTCCCCAACCCTGGCAACATTGCCTTCCTGCAGCTTGATCACATGAACACCAGAGGGCGCTTGTGAGCAGAGTATGCTTTTCCCTGCTCTGTTCAGCACCACAAAGGGTAAAAGCATTCCCTGTGGCCCAGCTGAGACCCTGCGGGAAGTAACCTCCTATCTGCTCTGACCCTTGCTTACACTCTGTCTGCGAACACTCATCTAGTTACAAGTCCCTTGGCTGTCCCTCAAACTCCTCAGTCCCTCTCCGCTAGGGTCCTGGCACTTGATTTCCTCTCTGTTCCTCTCTTGATATCGTAGGGTACCCCCCCCCCCCCAGGTTTTGCCTTATCTCACCTTGCACACAACACCCCTCCCACCATGGCTGCCCCTCATGTCCTCCCAGGCCTCTTTCCTGTCCCATGGCTCCACCATCTTATGACATCTCATTCCATCATGTCTGAGTTGTGCTTCATGTTTATGGCTGCCCCCTTCGTGGACCTGTGTTCTCCACATCAAAACCTCTTTCTTGGGGTGAGCGTGAGGATTTGGGAGGTCCCTCAGTAGGGGAGGATCTTCAGTGGAACTGCTTGACGTTGTGCAGGGGACTCCAGAGGTGCAACTTTCGGTCACTCATGCTCCGAGGCTAATCCCAGTAACTCATGAACTCACCAAGACAGGTGCATGCTGTCCTCTCTGTCTGTCATGAGTAGAGATAGTTGTCCCAGGAAGAGTAATGCAGTATCCTACTGCTGTCACGGTGCTCTGTGTGGGAGGGCCTGCTCTCTGCTCACTGGTGGCTGCCCAAGGTCTAAGGTGGTCATGAGCACCTGGGAGATACCTCAGAAAAAGTGTTCAGAGGCTGAGACCCCTGGATGTGGAACAGAGAGAGACAGAGTGTGCCTTGGGAGGAAGGGATGGACTGGAGCAGGGAAGCTTCTGACACACTGCAGAGCTGATGGGCTACAGATGCCCGCTGGGCCTCCGCCCAGAACCAGCTTTCCTCTTGTCCTCTCAGAGTCCCAGGGGAAGGGACCACTCACCGTGCAAGTACCTGTGCCACCTTCCCAGCGTCCAGCACAGGGCATGGATTCTGTCATCCTCTGCAAATAAGCTGTCCTACAGGCATCGTTGGACATGAGATAGAGGTCCATACACTGTAGCATTCTTGCTCTTATAGCTACAGGCCAAGAGAACACAGTCATGGAAGGTACAGGCAGCCCAGCAGCCCAGCTTCATCCACAACTGTGCTTTGTGCTCCATGTGATAGGGTCTGGCCCAGGCATACACTTATCTGGCCTGGTGCTGCCCCAGACAGATGACAGGCAGAGGCTCACCAGCTCAGGCTCTTCAGTGGACAAGCTCAGCACCCTCAGGGGCTCTGTGATGTTGACTGGCTCACTCAGCTGCAGCAGCATCAGGGCGTGGCTATTGTCAGTACTGGGGTTGAGGAATCTGGGCTTTAGGAGGCTCATGTTGAGAGGGTGTGGGATGGACCGGCTGACAGGAACATGCTGAGCATACACAGCACACCGGCTGTGTCGACCTAGCCCCACCATGCTGTTGCTATGGAGGAAGCAGGGATGACAGGAGAAAGGATGGGGAATGAGAGAGGGGGATGTGGAGACAGGGAGCAGGTGCTGGATGGGAGAGTGGAAGACAGTCAGACAAAAAGACAGAGCTCAGGCTGTGCAGACGGCTTCATGGGTAAAGTGTGTGCTGGATAGTATGAGGGCCTGACTTTGGACCATCAGAACCTACACTTCTGCAATACCTGTGCTGAGGACAATCCCCAGAGCTCCCGAGCAGCCAGCTATACTGAATGTTTGAAGGGTGAAGGAGGGCTGGAGAGATGGCTCAGTGGTTAAGAGTGCTAGCTGCCTTTTCAGAAGACCTGGGTTTGATTCCCAACACTAACATGGCGGCTCACAACTGTCTGTAAATCCAGTTTCAGGCCATCTTTAGGTCTCCAGGTATCAGATAAGGCTATGGTGCACAGACATATACAAAGCACTCGTATTTACATAATTTCTTTATTAAGGTGAGCTGAGAAAAGATGGAGCCAGTGAGACAGCTCAGGGTGTCGGAGCTCTTTCAACAGAGCTACCGGACCTGAGTTCAATCCCAGGACCCAGGTGGTGGAGGAAGGGAACTGTGTGCAATGAATGATATTCATGTTCACACATACACACACTCCCACATACAAAACAAATACATGCGATAAAAAAGGTTTAAAAACATAAGCTGGAGAGCAAGTGAGGCAGACGGCTGACATCTGCCTTTGGCCGCCATGTGCACACACACACTCACACACACACACCAACAGCACACACACATACACCACACACACATGATTAAAACAAGAGAGCTTCAAAGGTAAAGGAAGGAGTCAGGGAGGAGCAACATGGGAAATCACCCGAGCAGCGAGGACATGGGATGAGAAGAGCAGGAAGCAACTGGGGACAGATAGAGGTGGAGAAAATGGACAGTATGGGCAAGGGGGGCAGGAAGTAAAGAGAGAACAAGAAATGGAACAGAGAGGAGGGCCTGAGGGCCACTCAGGGGCACCGGGGCTTGCCTGAGCTTCCCTGGCCCGTGGGGCCCCAGGTCTGATCCATTATCTCCCATCCCACATTCTGAACTCACCCAGATCCATCTCATCCCAGCCTCTGTGTGTGTTCCCAGGGTGAAAGGGTCCTACAGTGCCAGGTTGGTCTGGGGAAGCTGATGACTACTGTCACACATGCATACTCAGAACACCTCTTCCTGTCTACTAGGTTCCACTTAGGCCTATTCTCCAGAGCGGCCAGTAGTAATGGAGGAAGGAGAGTAGGACCCAGACCCAGAGAAGGTTGGCCAGAGATCTGGAAGGAGACACATAGTGACAGAAAGAGACACCCAGAGGAGGACAGAGATAGGGGAGACATACATACACGGAAGGACGAGAGACCAAAACCCAAACACAATCCCACATAGTCACAGAGGAACAGGATGCCAATGAACAGCAAGACAGGAACACGGGAGACATGGGGGAGAGACCCAGGTGGTCATGAAGTGGTGGGCCAGCCCCAGCTCTGCCTTCCCCCAGGCTTCCTGGACCATCCTTCATCTTTCACTGTTCTTCATCACTCAGACCCTGCCTCCCATGAGGTCATTCAAGGAGGAGGGTAGCATGCTCTTCCTTGAAGAATAGAAGCCTCCCCACCCTTCTCCTACTAATGTGTTTGGGAGATGGATCCCAGGGCTTCTAGCCACAAGCCACATCCCGCCCTATCCTACCGGCTGATGCAGTGGACAGCTGTGAGCACCCACTGGGTGTGCACTTGAACACGCCCACACATGGTCTTGTCATAATGATACACAGCCACCTGCCAGAGTTGGGAATGTCTCCCATACTCCCAGCCTCCGATGATCCTGGACTCAGCGGGGGCACCTGTACAAAGGAGTGCTGGGTAGGGCCCAGGGTTGGCATGAAAAGACTGGGAGGAGAAGCTGTCCTGTGGATGTGAAGGGACATGGGCAGAGGACCAGGGCTGTGGATATAGGGTTAGGATTAAGGTGGGCTAGAATGGACTGAATTTTAGGAGTGCCACCTGGTATGTGGTATATGGCCCTAATTAAGAGGCATTATGCTCTGTGCACAAAGCTGACTCAGACAGCAGACTGGCAGAAGCAGGTGAAATCAGTGTCTGGAGCGGCATGGACTCTGGGAAATTTGGAGTGATCAGGGGCATGGGGTGGGTAAGGGAGAACATTGTGGGTTCTAAGGGACAGAGTTCCTGAAGTGGAGGTGGGCTCCCATGGGTGACGTTTGCTTGTTGGGAGAGAATCTTGTGTAGCATTGAGGGAAGAGGGTAGGAAAGGATGGGAACAGATTAGATCGCAAATTTGAAAGGATGTAGACCCAGGAAGCAGTTTCAGAAGAGCCCAGGCTTTGACCACAGCCACCCAACTGATGAAAGTTCAGGTGGAGTCAGAATAAGGAGAAAATTCCAGATTGCAATTTCAGATTGCAGGACATGGGGGGGGGGCTATTTGTCATCTCTGACTAGATCTCTTAGCTATGTGATAAAACAGGATATGTCATAGGACCCGTGTCCCAACAACAGGACAAGGGGACAGAAGTCGTAGGATGATAGTGACATCTGGGTGACAATGGCAGTTATGTCTTGGTGGGCTAAGGAGGCTGAGCAGACTGGTGTCAGACTGGTGGCCTCCAGTGGAGGGTTTTGTATCCTGCAGTGATGGACAGAGATGACCCAGGATCTGCCCCTGAGGTAAAGTGGCTAGAGGCAGCTAGAGAGAAAAGGAGATGTTCCAGGGCTTCAGGATGGATTCAGAAAACAGGAAGTAGGAAGGTCTGTGCAGCATGGAGGGGGTGGAGATAGGGTGTCAGGGTGGCATGGTGAGAAATAAGAAGCCCAGATCCTGGACCTAAGCAGGTTGTGGGCTGGAAGGCGAAGCTGGGCTACTGGGCTGAGAGAAAGTTCTTATCAGGGAAGAGTTGGAAAAGTCTGGTCCCCTTCCCTTCCCATCTATACCCCAACTCCTCACCATATTTTCCCACAGACAGGACAAGGCACAGAAGCAGGAACCACATGGTGGGAGGTGTCAATGGACAGGTGGTGAGCTGGGTGCTGGCTCTCTCCACAGGCCTTATAGTCCTCACTCCTTCCCAGTCCCCTCCCCCTGCCGTGCTGGCACCAATAGGATGCCAGCCCCTCCTGTAGGTCTGTAGTAGACACCTTCTGCATGAAGGACTGTGGCTGGTCGTGAGAACCCAAATCTTTTCCCTCTGTGGACACTGGATTGTACTGGATGGATTCCTGAGGTCTGAGGCTTGACTGGGAAGGGTTCATAGGCAGGGAAGCTTGATCAAAGAAGCAGAAAATTCCAGAGAGGTTAGTTAGCAAGAACAGCCGGTCCCCCCCACACAGTCTCCTTACCTAAACCACAACTAAGTTCTTTCCCTCAAGTGTCAACTGCTAATGCCATCTGGGCTGTGAGCTTATCTGACCCCTGTGCCACTTCTGCGAGTGATGTGGTGTGGAATGGTGTGTGTGTGGGTGTGTGTGTAGTGTATGTGTAAATGTGTCTGCCAATATATATACTTCTGTGCATGAGCACTGAGACCAAGGGAGGACTGGATGTCTCTCTCTATCACTGTCCACCTTACTCTCAGTGAAGCAGGAGCTCAGCTGGTGGCCAACAAGCCAGTGGTCATCTTGTTTTCACCTCTAACATGGAGGGACTTCGGGTGTGTGTGACAGTGCCCTTGTACCATTGCTCCTTCCCAGGCTGCCCTTCAAGGATGTTTGCCCAGCAGGCAGCCTTATGAGATGGCATCTCCCCAGATCAGCTTTGCTTGCTGTCCTAGTCATAAACACACCGCCCCTCTTACAGGCAACTTCTTTACTGCTAGAACAATAAACATAAAGTCTGAGGTTAACAAAGATAACATGTCTACAGAAACAAATACTGGGTGTTTTTCCACAGGGCCCCTCAGGAACTTAGGAGTTTTGTGTGTGTGTGTGTGTGTGTGTGTGTGTGTGTGTGTGTGTGTGTGTGTGTATGTGTGTGTGTGTGTATTAAAATTTAAACTCATTGTGTGTGTATTTAAATTTTTATTTTTTGCAGTGGTAGGGATTGAGTCCAGGAATTTTAGTGTGATAAAGAAGCACTCTCCCACTGAGCCACATTCCCAGCCCCTCACTGGGGCACTCTAGGCAGGTGCTTTACCACTGAGCCATGCTCCTAGCTCCTTTATTGAAAGGCTCTAGGCAAGGGCACAACCATTGAGCCACACCCCAGATTCTCACTGAAAAATTCTTAGTAGACACTTTACCACTGAGCTGCACTCAATTGTTCACTGTGGGATTCTAGGCAGGAGCTCTACTATTGAGCTACAATCCTTAAATAAGGGCTGCTATTCGGGGCCTCTAACACTGAGCCCTGCTGAATTCCATCATTGGGGGATTCTAAGTTGGGACTCTAACACTGAGCCATCTCTCCAACACTCCACACTGTTTTTGATACAGGATCTGTCGCTGAACCTGGAATTCACCTCATGAGTTTTCAGGCCAAAACTGAGATCTTCATGGTTTCAAGGCTGACACTTTACCAACTGAATGTGTCTCCTGCCATGTATAACTCTTCATATTCATACACATACATGAGCACCTCTTCTGTGATCCTTAACAATCTCACTCTGGTCCCTGCATGTTGACCTCACCTTCACACACTGTCCCTGACAACAAGGACTGAGCGTCTCACTGTCCGTGCATGCATACTTAGGAACCTGAGTTTCTATATTTGTGTCCTTGTGTTTAGCTGGGATCTGCATACCCTGATGCTATGACCATATGATATTCATGATTGGAAACTTCTATTTATGACCATTACTATAAGATCAAAGAAACACAAAGATGTGTTTCTTCCTACACTCACATCCTCGGTGATGCATTTCTGATACCAGATGTGTAAGGCTCACTTCCCTACATGCTAAGCAATCCTCCATCACTAACCAGCTGAGTGTCTTCAAATTCAAGACAGAGATGACTCTGAATGTCTGGACTTAGTATTAGACATCACAGGGCCCTGACCCCTAGGACTGCCCACTTCAGATGTTAATCAAAACCTCAGGGTGTGTCCCGGGCTTCTGCAAGACTTTCATGAAGTTTGACTGTGTCACTGATTTGTCACAGCAGCTCAGGGAGCTTGGGGACTCTCTTCCACTGTCAGAGTTCAATAGCATGAGTTGTGATGAAGGACACTGATGAACAACCTGATAAAGAGGCATGGAGGATGTGGAGGATGTGGTCTAGAAGGGTCCTGCATGTCCCTCTCCATGAGTGATGCTGTTTCTGCATCAACAAATCTTAACTGGTTTGTGATCTGACCCAAAGACACAGAGACAGATAAAAAAAATCAACCACAGTCCTCCTCCTCCTCCTTCCTCCTCCTCCTCCTCCCCTGTGTGAGCTTCTGGTTTTCTCTGTCTCTGGCTCCTCCCTTTTATCATCACCATATTTATAGTTTTGCCTTGTCTTTTAAGTGTTTTATGACTGACCTTCTCCCTATATCAAGCTAAAATGTTCCTTGTAAGCTTTTCCAAAGATTCTTGACTACAGTAGCTCCATCTGTTCCTGACAACGTTTGTAAAGAGATCCTTTAGACACAATGAAGAAACTCTGACTACAAGGGTCACTTTCACCCCAGGCCAGCCAGAGGTCTTTAAACTGGTTTAAGTTAAATTATTTCTCTATTTTCCCCCAGTCCCCTTCTTCCATGCTCCTTTGCTTTTGCTGGTTCACGTTGGTGTAGCACCCTGGTAGTGGGCTAGCCATCCTGAACCAACTCTACCGTCACTTCCTCTCACTGGCCTACTCTACCTTCTTGTAACCATAATTAGCTGCTTGCAGGTTGCTCACAATTAGTTTTCAAAAGTCTCTCCAGAAAATCAAGATAGCAATCATGATCCATCACAGCTAATTAAGTAAAAATCAGCCTGCTAACTCACCAGAGGCTGTCCCTTTTCAAAAGACCCTGATCCACCCCCATCTGCCAACCCTCCTCACAGGAACAGCTAAGAAAGGATCTATGCCATATCCTCTATCTTATATTCTTTTAGGGCTTTGAATGATAGAGTGACTCCCCTGTAAAATAAATCCTACGTGGTGACCTTGCTAGGTGATCTAGGGATCAGCCTAGAAGAGAATGTCTGTTGGGACAGCCTGTCTCTGAGTGGACAAAACACTTCAGGAAGGAGAGACTCCTGGGCTACATGTTGTAACAATTTCCACGTTCTTAAGCCCTTCATCCCACAGGCAGCTTCTCCCCCTCACCCCCCACCAGGCCAACCTCTCAGTTTCTTATGAGAAAAAAGCTGCCCCTGGGATGTGTGCTAATAAACACAGTCCCATCTGCTAGAAGCCAGACTCCTGACTCCTTTCTGACTCTCTATTATTTAAGCTGCCCCAGATCTAACATTTTACACATGATCATAGATAGCATCAGAGTCCGAAAAGCTCAACCAAACCCAGTACACAAGTATTGCAAGCCAAGGTCCTCAGAATGCATGTAAGGGCAAGCAGACTTCATCTGGTAGTCATGGACACTGTTAGGATGAGGCTCACCTGCAGGAACCTGAGCGGGGATTTTTAAGAATCACAGGTGGGGGAGATGCTTAGTTGATAAAGTGCCTGTAGTGAGTCCACAAAGACCTGAAATATTATTTCCTAAAATAACTGAGGGTATTGCTCAGTGTGAGAACATCTGTCTATTATTCTCCAGTGAGAGGCAGGAATGTGACTCAGTCATAAAGCACTTGCCTAGAATACTCCAGAATGTGGCTGGGAGTGTGGCTCAGTAGGAGAATGCTTGTATACCACACTAAAACTCCTGGATTCAATCCCTACCACTGCAAAAAATAAAAATTTAAATACACACACAATGAGTTTAAATTTTAATACACACACACACACACACACACACACACACACACACACACACACACACACACACACACACACACATGACTCCTAAGTTCCTGAGGGGCCCTGTGGAAAAACACCCAGTATTTGTTTCTGTAGACATGCTATCTTTGTTAACCTCAGACTTTATGTTTATTGTTCTAGCAGTAAAGAAGTTGCCTGTAAGAGGGGTGGTGTGTTTATGACTAGGACAGCAAGCAAAGCTGATCTGGGGAGATGCCATCTCATAAGGCTGCCTGCTGGGCAAACATCCTTGAAGGGCAGCCTGGGAAGGGGCAGGAGCCATAGTCTTGCTGGAAGAGAAAGAGATTAGCACACCCCTGTCTCCCCAACACTTTACTCAGCCCCCCATCTTCTGGGCACCTCAACAGTGTGTCACCAAACATTCTGACAGCTACATTCCTCATCTCCTTGATAATCAAGGCTGCAGGTCCAGATGTGCCATGTCTACAGCAGCCTGTTGTCAGTCCGGAAGAAAAGCAGGGCTGGCATCTGTGGGGCTTGGCTGAGTTGAGGTCCCTGGGTGGGACTGGAAGGGCCAGAAGGCTGGATTCTGAAAGAGAAAGATGTCGCACGAATAAATGAGACTCAGGGATAGATCTCTGAAGAAGTTGGAGATATTAGAGAGAATAAACACCACAGTCAGATCTTACCAAGCTGTCTTCCAGCTTCCTCAGCCTCCCTTCCCTTAGCTTGGCTTCCCTCAACTCTATGCCTGCCTTAAGTTTAAATACTCTCTTGATAAATTAAGGTGTGACCCCACCACTGCCTTCTTGGGAGCCTGGAATTCCTTCTATAATCTAAAGTGACCTCAACTCAGTTGGGATTAAGGGCATAGGTCACCACTCCCAGGATACTCCCTGTGCTTTGAATCACCACTCTCTGATTCTCCTAGACTGACTGTGGTTAGATCTCCAGAACTTCTGGAGCTTTTATTAACCCCCCACATAGACTGTGGGTATTCCCTCTGATATCTCTGAAACTTCTGAAGCTTTTATTGAACCCCCACATATCTCCTTTTGTGTCAAATTAAAAAAAAAAAGGTGATAGCTAACATAAGAAAAACAATATACAATAGGTACAATAACTATATACAATATATACAAACAATAAATGAGTAATGTCTAGTCCATTAACAATTGACAATTCAAAGAAAATATTTCATTAACTATCCTATTTTGATGAGTCCAAAGGATTATACCTAATTCATTTCCTTTCTAACTAAAAGCTATTATTTTGATGTTTCTTAAACTTATACACTTTAAAGTTTCTTTTCTAAAACTGTCATTAGAAAACTGTAACTATAACTATCTCATCTTCAACTACCTCAGAGACCCAAGAAGGAAGTATTTACCCAAATAACCAGGAAGTGCAAGCAACTTCCAAAAACTAGAAATGACAGAGATGACACTATCTGCCTGGACAGTCATCCAAAGTTCCTTTATAAAGTTGGGGCATCCATCTTCAGCCTACAGGCCCAGAGTCTCTTTTCTTTTCAGTGAAGCAGGAACTCTGCTCTGTCCATCTTGGTGTAGTTCAGTCATTTCTCCTGTGTCCTGAAGATTGAAGTCTCTCTTCAAAGTTCTTTTCAACTTTCCCTTGTGGTACTTGTTAGTTATCGGTCTCGTGCCAGTATTGAGCCTTAGATGGAGTTTACCACCTACTTTGGGCTGCATTCCGAAGCAACCCAACTCCGGGAAGATCCAGGCCCAGCGCACCAGGGGCCGCTACCAGCCTCACACCATCCACAGGCCATCTCTGACAGTTTTCTCTGAAGGACCATCTCAGCTTGTTCTGTCAAAGTTCAGAGGTCACTTTCTGAGGGAACCTGCATGTCCAGTTCAAACAGCACACTGTCAAGCAGTCAATACAGGGACAGGTTCTTGTCCAATAACTAACCATTGTCACAAAGAAAGTAGACTCCATATGGAGTTTCTTCAATGCCCTTTTTTCTCTTAAAGTAGATTGGGGCTGCCAGGAGCAGACCTGTCTCACTGTCCAGAAAAGTCTTTAAGTTCTAAAAATATCTTAAATGCCATATTCTATGGATCTCTGAAATTTTTGAAGAAGACCTTTTCATCTAAAATACATTTGTTTGACCTTGAAAACATATCTAACATGACTATGTCTGAATGTAATGTCTAACTACTGACTTGCATTGCTTTATATTCTAATTAATTGGAAATAAAAACTTTCATGGACTAGCAATTTTGATTACAATGTTAGATAAACTGATTAAGTATACTACATCAAACAAGCATAGAAATATTTGTACAATGACACAATTAATTTCAAGATGCACAATTTGTATACAGAAAACCAATGCAATATAAAATATTTAAAGCTAGTTAATTCTTTTAAGATTCCATAATCTATCCTTATATCCTATATATCTGTATCCCCTTTTTCTTTCTATTTTTTTAAACACAAATCTTGAATCTAATCATTCTTCTTTAACTTTTTTCTAACCATAACTATGAACAAATTTTAACCAATTAACCTAATCAATGACAATCATCTATAACCCATTGAACAACCAAAACCACCCCACCCCACCACTTGGGATTGTGGGCACCTGTTCTTAAATTTACTTCCTGCTGACTGGGGGTGATGGCATCTTTGGGGGATCCTGAAAAGAAAAGTTTTGTTAAATGTCAAGTCCTGAAATAAGTAGCTGTCATTTATTGTTCAGTCTCTACATAACAGGAAAGTGCACAGCTTGTTTCAAGTCCTGGCTATAGTAGTCTGTGAAGCTGGTTCATCTCAGCGAGCTTCCATAAAATTGTCCTGAGCAGTTTGTAGTCCAAATCTGATCTTTGATTGGTGTCTGTCAGCCTAGTGGCTTTGCCAGAGTTCATGTGAAACCATCGTTGTGGGGCCCCATCTTCCTTTTGGATACTTCAAGTTCACAATTAGGCCTTGTAATGGATAACTACAGAAAACTGATAAGAGACTAAAAACCAACACAGTGTACAGGAAACTAAACATATAACAATTTATTGAGCATAGGATTAGTAACAATAGAACAGTCCCTTATTTTTTGTTATTCTTCTGTCCCATATCAGGTGGCTCTTCTGATAGAATACAGAGATTTTCTATTTTCCTTTAACAAGTATGCTTGAGTTTAAAGAAGGAGAGAGCCACACTCCAACTCTAAAACCAGCTTTAATCTATAATTAAACTGGGACTTCAACTAACAAAAAAATTTTTTTGTAGAGGTTAAGCAATGAGATTTTACCCTATGAAGTATACTGGTACCAATAATTACCATATTCTTTTGTTTGCAAATTTTCCTGGATAGCCTCCCTTTTGCTTTAGATTTCTAGATGTCCAAGGTCTTTTAACTTCTTGAAGATGGGTATTTACAGTTTCCCGTAAAGACAAAAACAGAAACCTGCCCTGACCCTTTGTTTTTTCTTATAACTGAAAGAATTGTAACATGGGTGGATGAGCTATCAATTCTTAGTTTCTTGAAGTTTCTCTGGTTCAAGTCTTTATTAATTTTGGTGGTATCCATAACTTTACTTCACCTGTGGAAACAAAAGCAAAACCCCTTCCCCAACATAGCACATACCCTGGCTTCCATTCAGAGGTTAGTACATCTTTGAAGTAAACAGGCTGATTTAGTTCAGCTGTTTTTTCTATGGTCTAATGCCTTTCAGCAGCTGTTGTTCCTTTATCATTAGCATTGAGAAAATTCAAAGTTAATAAAGCATTATGTAGTCTATCTCTGGGGGTCTTTGTTATTCCTTTCTGTTTATTTAGCATATCCTTTAGAATTCGATTTGATCTCTTTATGACTGTTTGCCCTGTAGGATTGTGTGGTATTCCTGTAATATGCTTTATATTATAATAAGCAAAAAATTGTTTCATTTTATTAGAGACATATGCTGGAGCATTGTCAGTCTTTATTTGTGCAGGTATTCCCATGATGGACATGGCTTCTAGCAAGTGTGTGATTACAGAATCAGCCCTTTCTGAACTCAAAGCAGTTGCCCATTGAAATCCTGAAAACGTATCTATTGTATGATGGACATATCTTAATTTCCCAAATTCTGTAAAATGAAATACATCCATCTGCCAGATTTCATTTCTATGTATACCTTTAGGATACTTCCTGCTGGCAATAGAGTTTGGTTATAGAAAGAACAGGTGGGACACCTTTTGACAATTTTTTTGGCTTGTTGCCAAGTGATAGAGAAATCTATTTTTAATCCCTTGCTATTGATGTGATGCTTTATGAAATTCTGAGGCCTCTAGTACTTTTCCTATTAATAATTTGTCAATTTCATCATTACCTTGTGCTAAAGGACCTGGTAGACCTGTATGGGATCGAATGTGTGTTATATAGAAGGGATAATTTCTAGTCCTGATTATTTCTTGTAGCTGAATGAATAATGAAGTTAATTCTGATTCATCATTAATAAAATCAGCCATTTCAATGTGTAGAACAACTCTTTCTGCATACTGAGAGTCAGTGACTATGCTAAGAGGTTCGGTAAAATCGATTAATACCATCGTGATAGCATATATTTCTGACTTTTGAACAGAATTATAAGGGCTTTGAGCCACTATATTTATATGTTCTGATTTGTAACCTGCCTTTCATGACTTGTTTGCATCAGTATAAAATGTAGGGGTTCCAGAAATTGTTTTATCTCGTACAATACAAGGGAGAATCCAATTAGTTTTCTTTAGAAATTTAATTTTTTTGCTTTGAGGATATTCGTTGTTTTATCTCCCAAAAAAATTACTGCAGGCTCTTTGCCAAGGTTCACTTTCTACCCATAATTGGTCAATTTCTTTATTAGTTAAAGGTACTTCTACTGGGTCCATTCCTGTCAATTGACGAAGTCTTAATTTTCCTTTAAAAATAAGTTCAGAAATCTTTTCCACATATGTCTTTAACTTCTTACTCGGTTTATGTGGAAGAAATATCCATTCCAAAATAACATTTTCCCTTTGCATTAAAATTCCTGTAGGAGAATGCTTACAGGGCAAGATAACTAGAATGCAATTAAGGTCTGGATCCACATGATCCACATGTGCCTCTTGTAATTTCTTTCCCCCCAAAGCCAATACTTTCTCAGCTTCAGTTGACAATTCTCTCAGACTATTTAAGTCCTTGTCACCATTTAAGGTTTTGAAGATTATCTAGTTTGTTATTTTTAATTCCAATAGTGGGTTGTAAGTTGGCATGTCTCCTAGTAGTCTTTGAAAATCATTAAGTGTCTTTAATCTCTCTCTCTCTCACCTTTTGGGGTCTAATTTTTTGTTGACCTATTTTATATCCTAAATAATTAATGGAATCCCCTCTTTGTATTTTTTCTGGGGCAATCTGTAATCCCTAAGCAGGCAAAATTCTTTTCACTTCCTCAAAAAATTTTTTCTAATGTATCAATATTTGAATTGGCCAACAAGATGTTGTCCATGTAATGATAAATTATAGATTGTGGGAATTTCTTGTGTATTTGTTCTATTGGCTTTTGTACAAAATACTGGCATAGAGTAGGACTATTCAGCATTCCTTGAGGGAGAACCCTCCACTGGAATCTCCTTACAGGCTGAGAATAAATGGGCACTGTAAAGGCAAATTTTTCTTTGTCTTGTTCTTGTAAAGGTAATATAAAAAAACCAGTCTTTTAAATCAATAACTATATTTATTTTAAATCAATAACTATAATAGGCCATTCTTTAGGTAACAGAGAAGGCAAAGGAATCCCAGATTGTAGAGAGCCCATTGGCTAGATCACCTTGTTTATTGCCCTTAGGTCTGTTACCATTCTCCACTTTCCAGATTTCTTCTTAATAACAAATACAGGAGAATTCCAAGGGCTGGTTGATTCCTCTATCTGCTGAGCATTTAACTGCTCCTGTACCAGCTGCTCTAAGGTCTGCAATTTCTCTTTTGTTAGAGGCCATTGATGAACCCATATAGGCTTCTCTGTTAGCCATTTTAGAGGTTAGTGCTGTGGGTGTTTTTGAAAGATCATCAGTTGTTTTGCCTTGTTTCTCTATAACCTGAATGGTCTATAACTGTTTCTCATAATATCTTCTGATATTTCTTCTGGAACCATGTGCTGGTTTATGGCTTATTTCTGTATTTGGAGGAAATTAATCTGTGTGTTCCACTGTTGCAGTAAATCTCTTCCCCATAAATTTATAGCAATATCAACCACATATGGTTTTAATAGTCCTCTGTCCTTCTGGTCCTATACACTCAAGCCATCTTGCACTCTGTTTTACCTGGGATATTGACCCAATACCCCAAAACTGAACATGTACCTCCTGAAGGGGCCAACTTGGATGCCATGACTCTGGTGAAATTATGGATACATCCGCACCCATGTCCAATAAGCCTTCAATAATAACATCATTTATTTGTACTTTTAATTTTGGCCTTTGTTCATTGATAGAAGTTTGCCAAAATATTTGCTTTATAATTTTTCCTGAATTTGTTTTCTTTTCTGTAAATTTTCTGTCATTCCGTGTAGTGTCTTTTTAAAATAGGTTTTAACCTTTCTAATTGTTCTGGGAAGGTGTTTCCTCCACAATGGCAGGGTAAGACTGGATTGGATTTGATATGGGGACTTTTGAAAGCCCCCTTGGGGTGTTTCCCGAGGGCAGAAAGTTACCTTGTCTGTTCCTTGTTGATCTGCATTCATTAGTCCAATGTCTTTCTTTTCCACACCTTCTGCATATCCCAGAAGGGAGGGGTGTTCTCTTGGGATTATTCCTACCAAAAGCATTGTTTCTGGGAACGCCTTATTTACAATCTCTTTTTATGTGACCTTCCCTTCTACAATTATAACATTTGACATTTTGATTTTTTCTTATACCTCTTGATATAAGCTCTCCTACCCAGTTATCATCACTGTCATAAGACTCCATATTAATTGTCTCATGAATCCAATCCTCCAAAGGTGTTGACTTTGCTTTTAAAGGTCTAAGTGTTTTTCTACATTGTGCATTAGTATTCTCAAAAGCCAGTGATTTAATGATTATTTGCCTGGCCTCTGAGCCCAGTACCATTCTGTTTAGTGCTGCAGTTAATTTGTGCAAAAGTCTGTAAAAGTTTCTTTGGGATTTTGAATTGCTTTTGTAAATGTTTCACCCCCCCCCCCCATTTCTTCAGTCCGGTCCCAGGCATTTAAAGTCGCCATGGGACATAAATCCAGAATATGGTCACTCTATAAAGACTGCCTTTCAATATCAGCATAATCTCCCTCCCCAAGAAGTTGGTCTTGGGAGACTTCTGTGCCTCTGGCCCTGTTTCTTTGTTCTATTGTTTTAGCCTCCTCCCTCCACCATGATTTCCATTGCATGAGCAGCCCTGCTTCTAACACGGCTGTAACCATATCTAACTAATCTTTAGGGGTGACCCGGTTACAGCATGACCATGAGTTCAACATTTGTTTAACAAATGGTGAATGCATCCCATATGTTACAATTGCTTTCTTTACTCTCTGTAATTCTAACATTTGTACTGAAGCCCAGCTAGCTTCTCTTTCATCTTTATCATCCTTCATTTTTTTAAAGGTTACTGGGTATAATAATGTTGCCTGTTTATGTCTAATTTTAGATGACCTTGCTGAAATTGGTTCTTCATATTCGTCTGTTTGAATTTCAGCATCTTTGTGTTCTCTCTCAACAGGCTTTTTAAAGACCTTTTTCTTTGGATTTATATTAGTGGACTTTTTTGTGATATCAAACAAAAAATATTCATAGTAAATAGTATTATAAACATTATGATATTTCCATCTACCTTATTTATGTTTTCCTTTACTGGTTCTAATATCAAATTGTCTAACAAGAGGTTACAGTGTGACCACCCTCCATTGCTTTAAACAAATTCCCTCTTTTTTAAAAAACTGATTTACTTACCAGTTATTGTCTGTTGATGATTCAATTGATTGTGAAGTGGGGCAGCTACCTAGTGTGATAACAACCCAAGGAGGGGTCCAAAAAGAAAAAAGAATCAACCCACCAGGAGAAAGAGGCCATTGTCTGAAAGACTTACCCAGATGAGAGTGAAACAGAAACATGTGTGGCTGGTCTGCCTAAGGCTGGAGGCTAACTCAGAACAGAAAGCCTAGCCGCTATTAATTACTCCTCTGGCCACGTGTTGTTCTGGCTGGCAAGTACAGTTTTTTGGGTAGGGAGGGGAGGAATTCGTGCCTCACATTGGGCGCCAATTGTTGCACAAATGAATGAGACTCAGGGATAGATCTCTGAAGAAGCTGGAGATATTAGAGAGAATAAACATCACAGTCAGATCTTAGTCAGCTGTCTTCCAGCTTCCTCAGCCTTGCTTCCCTTGGCTTGGCTTCTCCTCCTGTGTTTCTATTCTGTCTTAAATACTCTTATGGTAAATTAAGGTGTGGCCCCACCACTGCCTGCTTGGGAGCCTATTATTCCTTCTATAAACTAAGAAGTGACCTTGACTCAGTTGGGATTAATGGTGTAGGTTACCACTCCCAGGATACTCCCTGTGCTGGGATTAAAGGTTTGAATCACCACTCTCTGATTCTCCTAGACTGACTGTGGTTAGAGCTCTGGACCTTCTGGAGCTTTTATTAACCCCCCACATAGACTGTGGGTAGATTCCCTCTGCTATCTGACACTTCTGAAGCTTTCATTGAATCCCCACAGAAAGAGGCTGAGGTCTGGCTCTGGCTGTGTGGGGAGGGTGCACATCTGGTACCTGAGGCTCCTGAGGGGTCACGCTGGAGAGACACAAGCTCTTCAATACTGAGACGGAGTATTGCAAGGTGCTCAGGATTTCTGCACCCTTGAAAGAGAGAACTGTAAGCAGAGGGGCCTCATCCCAGCCACACACATGGCTGGCAACTCCATGACCCTGATAGGAACAATTGGTCCAGTCTCTCATGGAAAAATTGGGAGCCCCAGGTTTCCAAAGAGACAGAGAAGCAGGTTCTGCCCCTTAGGTCGTTTCTCCTTCTTCCCATCCCTCCACAGGGGTGCTCCAGAGATAGTACCATGAGCCATGAGAAAAGATCTTAGGTTTGGGAGATAATCACCTCACCCAGAACCCAGACTGTGAGGTTCAGCCACCACTATGGCATCATGTTCCTGCAAGTAGCCTTCACGTCACCCGTTTCCCAGGCCAGCGAGCTCTCTTGTCCCCTTTCTAGGGACAGCTTCTGTGATGCTACCTGGATCCTGGGTCAGATAAGCAGCCTGTGATCCAAGGGAACTTGGTGGAAAGTATCTTGGGGAAGGCCAGGCTTCCACAGCGATGAACTCTTCATGGCTTTTGGGTGGAAGCAGGAAGAGCCTTTAGAGACATAATTCACTTCCACTGGCCTTCCATATCTCTCAGGTACATTAGACTGTGCTGATACCACAGAGTCTCAGCCATGTCTAGTAGGACTAGTCAGGGCACCTGGCACATAGCAGCATATGTGCAAGAGGGGAGGTGGAGGTGGGGACTCTTCTGTGGTCCTCGTTGAGAAACGGCCCATGGTGACAAGCATGGGGTCCAGTGCAGCTGAGGAGTAAGGAAGGCTTTTGTTCTCATTCTCTTCTGTGACTCATCAGTGTGGTGTAAAATCCAACCAGATCCCAAATCTGGGTCTTAGTGATGTACTGAGGAGAAGACACTAGGTTTGTTTTTGACAGGATGCTCTTGGCCTGAGTGGATTTGGCAATCTGTGGAGAGTGCAGGGGTATGGAAGGTACTTATGGAGGTCAGTGAACTCCAGTCCTTTACAGGAAGATGGATTTTGATACATTAGGGGCATGGTCATGGAGACTCCTTTTCCTGCTTGGAGGATGCTGGGTTGGAGCATCTATGAACAAGGCATTTACTATGACAAGGAGTATTAGGCCAGGGGAAGGAGTCTGCACACACGCAAATAATACAAAACCTAAGTAAATCTTCAGATGTTTTGGAGAGTCACACTCTGGGCTGAGAGTAGTACAGGAATCTTTCATAATGCTCCACAGATGCTTGTTCCCAAAGGCTTGCTCAGTTGGCTAGCTTCCTCATATACCTGAGGACCACCTCTCTGCACATGGGTACCATCTACGGGTAACTGGGTCATCTTTCATCAATCAATAACTCCCCAACAGAATTTCCCAAAGGCAATTTGATGCAAGCATTTTCTTGATTGAGGTCATCTTAGCTCATATGATCAGAGATTGTGACAAATTGACAAAAACCCTAGCCAGTGCGAGGGCAGTACATGCTTGTAAGCCATCTCAGACAGAAGGGGAAAGCAGAAATATATGAGAGTTGAGTAGATGCTCAGTTAGGGACAGCAGGGGAGGCCACACAGGGCTTCTTGAGACACAGGGATACAGGAGGCCAGTCTTTCTGTGTTAGACAGTCAGAGAGCAAGAGAACAGACCTGAGCGGGCAAGGCTGGATGGCTAGTGAGCCCCCAAGGAGCCCCTGCCTCTACCTCCTCAGTATCCCCAATGTGACTTTACAGGCAGGGCTGGGATTCACTTGGCTGTGCCCCTTTTTGTTGTTTTTGTCTTTTGTACGTGGATGTTGGGACTCAAACACAGGTAGGTCCTCATGCTCTTTACCTACTGAACTGCATCTGCAGCCAGAAATTCTGAATTTTCTAAGAAAGGAAGGTCATTGCCAGTCTTCCTAGGCTTCTTCCCTGGTGGGAATGTGTTCCTTACTCTCATGAATGGCAGTCAGGGCTCTTCTTCAGGGACCCACTGTACTTATTATTCCTGATGTTGGACACAACAGTCCTGGGAACAAAGTACGTCTGGCATGGTAGAAGTTAAACATAGCCACTCTGGAGGAGACGTGATTTATAAACATGCTTGATGGCTCAACATTCTTCTTTTACTAAGTAAAATATTCCAATAAATTCTTTGTAAATTTCATATATGCATGTGATATATTTTGATCACATTCACTATGAACCCCATACCCACCCCCTCTCTCCAATTTGTATTTTCCTCTCTTCCTCCTTCCTTCTTCCTCTTCCTTTATAAAGAATTCACCGAGTCCAGTTGGCGTTGCTTACATGCTCATGGGCATGGGGCCTCCCACTGCATAGTAGTCAGCCTACCGGGTACACCTTTAAAGAGAACTAACTCTTCCTTGGCCAGAAGCTCTTCAAGAGTGGGGTCTTGAGAGCATCTTCTGATTTCATCCTGGAATACTGACTGGGCTGATCCTGGTCTTGAGCTCATGAGTGCAGTGGTCCTGTCATGTTCTGAAAACATTTTTGCTCTAGTCCTTTCTGGTCTCTGATTCTTAGTCTTTACACCCCTTCTTCCATGATGATGTCTGATGTGTGTGTGTGGTGTGTGCGGTGTGTGTGTGGGTGGTGTGTGTGTGGTGTGTGTGTGGTGTGGTGTGTGTGTTGTGGTATGTGTGTGTTGTGTATGTGTGTGTTGTGTATGGTGTGTGTATGTGTGTGGTGTGTGGTGCTTGTGGTCTGTGGTGTGGTGTGTGGTGTATGGTGTAGTGTGTGTATGTGTGTGTGTATGTGGTATATGGTGTGGTTTGTGTGTGTGTGTGTGGTGTGACCGATGCCCCATGTGTGGCCGAGCACTCTGCTGACATAACCACTATTTGCTTTACAAAGAGGCTTCTGAGAGCTGCACCAATCTATGAATTTCAAGGGCAGTTTGATATTACGGCCTTCAGCAAAATGATAGTTATAGGTTCACTCAGGACTTTAAGCTCCCCCCACAGACCCTCCCCTTCCACAGGCCCTCCCCCTCCCACATAAGGCCCTCCCCCTTTACACACTGACCCTCCTCCTTCACACACAGACCCTCCTCCTCACACACAGACCCTCCTCACACACAGACCCTCCCCCTTCACACACAGATCCTCCTCCTCACACACAGACCCTCCTCCTCACACACAGACCCTCCTCCTTCACACACAGACCCTCCTCCTCACACACAGACCCTCCTCCTCACACACAGACCCTCCTCCTCACACACAGACCCTCCTCCTCCCTCAGACTTTAAGACAAACAAGGATAGAGCTAGAGGAATGTCATGAAGGAGTGTCAAGGAGACAGTGGTAATACACTCTCACAGGCTAGTACAGACAGGCTTTCCTGCTTGTCTTGGAACAAACAGTTACTGAGGCCACTGTCCTCTGCTGGCCCAGTCTTCGCTAGCAGCTCCTCTGCTGTGGGGCAAGGCTGGCAAGGGGGGAAACCAGGAGGGGCCGGAGTTCATGAGTGGGTTCCACCAGGCCGGGTAATATGTAGTTCCGACGTGACCGTATCTATCTTAGATCAGAGTATCTGGGCTCACCCATAGCAGACTGGAAAGAGAGAACCACTAACATTCTCTAGTGGAAGGTGCCAGGAGAGAGACATTTGTGACCTGGTTTTCAGACACTGGGGACAATAGACTAGAAGGAGTGTCTCTGGGAGTTGCATGCTGGGAGAAGGCAAGGCGGAAATCTGGTTCTAGATGGGGCGGGAAGGGGGCTTTCTACTGGAAAGAGATTTCCGATGACTCTGAGCTTGCCAGAACACCTGCAGGAGAGGCTACTGTGAGCATAATGGGGGCACCACACCTGGACGAGTACAGCCCAGCTAGGCTTGCTTCTTGCCTTTTATTTAAAGTTAAAACACATTGAACAAATATGCTTTCTGCTTTTCTCTGTTCTGTGTCTGTTTAATAGATCTACAAAGTGCAAGCAGCCGAGGTTAGCTTGATATCACTGTCATAGTCCAGGGTATGATGACCCTAATAACTCTTTTAATATTCTCCAAAGCCTCTCTGAGCCTCCACGAAGCTATATAGGAGGAAAATATAGGCAGGAGGTTCAGACTCTTCAGTGGTGTAGCTGTAAGGCGCCCAGGACTCTTCAGTGGTCCAGTTGCCCGTGAATTCCATAGGCAACACCGAAACAGCTAGACACCGCAGGACACTGGAATGCCTCCACATGATGGAGGACACAGGGTCAGAAACCTGCATGG
This sequence comes from Phyllotis vaccarum, assembly GCA_033318265.1. Classification (NCBI taxonomy): domain Eukaryota; kingdom Metazoa; phylum Chordata; class Mammalia; order Rodentia; family Cricetidae; genus Phyllotis; species Phyllotis vaccarum. Next base: position 31,470,221 of record JARWLC010000018.1, read on the forward strand.
CAGTGGTGGATGCCAAGACACACTTGAGCTCACCATTTGTCCTCCAGCCTGAAATGGAAATGAGCTGGTTCTGCAAATGCTGGACGGTGATGCTGATGGCCAGATAGAGCCTGTTCTGTGGCTAGCTCACTCAACCTTGATGAGCCTAGGTACCAAACTGTTGTCCCAAGGCCCTCACAAGGTGGCTATACGTCTCCGTACACACACCACTCAATGCTAGGTGCATTGAATTGTTACCCACTTCATACTAAGCCCCCAAGACTGATTTTGAAACTGTTCGCCGGAAGCAGAAGGTAACCTGAGTCTGTGCAGAAGGAGCCTTCAAAGGGATAGCAAATGCCCTTAGGAGGAGGAAATGATGGACTGGAAAAAAGACTTGGTGGGGAAGAGAACTTGCTCTTCCAGAGGAACCAAGGTCAATTTTCAGCCACAGCCACATTAGGTGGCTCACGACCACCAGTAACTCAGATTCTGGGGAGTCCGACTTTTACTTCTCGACACGGGTACACAAACACACACCAAACACACAGAGACGCACACATACACACCACCCACAGAGAGAGACAGACACAGACACACACACATATGAGGGAGATGGAAGACAGAAGAGATTAGTAGAAAAGAAGATTCCGAGACAATGAGAGGTGGGGAGATGCTGTGTCATGTTCTATCTGGGCATCCCTTTGGGAGAGTAGGCGAAGAGGCACGGACTCTGGGAGTCAGGTGAGAAGCAGACACAGATTCTTTTAAAACAAATGGCTAGCCTGCAGGATTGTTTATTGCGGATATGGGGCAAATCTATATCCTCCCTCCACATCTCCCATTGGCAGTTGGCCATTTCCTTGGCTTGTGTTGCCTCATGATGCAGGGCAATTGCAGCTGCACCAAGCCAACTGGATGTGTTTCCCCTACAGGGAGAGACAGACAGAGATGAAAAGAGACATAAAGACACAGAGGTACACAAAATACGGGAGATAAGGGAAGAGAACAAGAAGAGTCAAAGGAGGGAGGGAAGGAGGGAGGGGGGAGGGAGGGAGGGAGGGAGGGGGGAGGGAGGGAGGGAGGGAGGGAGCTTTTATTGTTTGAATGACATGGTGTTCTGCCATGGTCTCCATGCTGATGTGGTCACTCTGGGCCCCTTTGTCCTTCCACACCTCCTGGGAGCCTCCAGTCTGGACCAGATACAAGAATGACATCCACCCCACACCTCCCGTTGTGACCTTGAAGCTACCGTTTAAAGGGCTCCTCAGTTCCCATCCCGCACATCTCTAGCTGGCATACCTCTCCAGGTCCTGCTCAGTGCAGAGTGCTGTGGAGCAGTTCTGGGTCTGCCCACTAGATGCCAGCATCTCCCTCCAAGTTAAGACAACTGGAAATGCCTGAGATGATCTCCACTGTGTCTCTGAGAGGCAGACAAAGCGACTCACATCTCTGATGAGGAGAGACAGGCAGGGAAAGAGAGACAGGCAGCTTCAGAGACAGTGAAAGCCAAGTCAGATTGGGAGAGGGTCTGCACTGGAACAGGAATGCAGTCACAAAGAAGCCTCAGGGTGTGTTATTGATAGACAAGAACTAAGGTATGTGTGGCCAATGCATTCAGGCCTCTCCTCCACCTGGGTGTTACTCTGAGCATTTGATTATTGCTGACACCTTTTAATAACAGCCACATCTGGCAGGTCTCACTAATAATCTCATCTCACTGGGAGGAAGACAGATGCAGAGAGACACTGATAAGCTTATCTGAGGCCATGCAGCTAGAACTTGTGACATGAAAACCTCTCTGAAGGACAGGGTGATGGCCCAGTGGATAAAATGCTTGCTGTGTAAGCATGAGGACCCGCGTTTGACCTCCATCATCCATGTAAAAGGACCTGAGTTGGGTTCCCAGCACTGATATTGGGCAGTTCATAACTGCCTGCAACCCAGATCCAGGATCCTGTTCTCTCTTCGGCCTTTGTGTATACCAGCACTCACATTCACAAATCCAGGTTCACAAGTGCATGCTCACACACATAATTAAAAATAAAAATAAATACTTTTAAAGTTAAGAAATTAGTTACATAAGGTAAAATTTGCTTTTGAGGGGCCTTCCAGTCCTGCAAAATTTGATATGTACATTCTTGGGTATGGTGTATATTGAGATCATAGAAGAACTTGAGGGTGTGTGTGTGTCTGTGTGTGTGCGTCTGTGTGTGTGTGTGTGCGTATGTGTCTGTGTGTGTATCTGTGTGTGTGTATCTATGTGTGTGTGTATCTGTGTGTGTGTGTGTGCATGTGTGTCTGTACGTGTGTGTCTGTGTGTATGTTTGTACCTGTGGGTATGTATATGGCTCAAGAATGATGTTGGGAACTATTTTCAATTGTCTTCCACCTTGTTCACTGAGGCAGAGTCCCTCAAACCTGGAGACCTGATGGGGCTGCTCTCACTAACTGGCTTGCCCTGAGGACTCCCTGTCTCCACCTTCTGAAGCTGCACTTACAGGTGGCTGCCACACCCTCCCCTGACTGAGCCACCTCCTCAGCCTAACACCCACAGCCACCACCATCTAGAATTTCCCATTATCTCCCATATTCTCCTATCAGATCAGTTAAGATCTCAAAACCTCCTGCTGTTTTTCCCCCCTAAAGTGACTTTTTATCTGCTTTTATTTAGAGGCAGGCTCCCTGACTTCAAACTTGAAATCCTCCTGCCTCAGTTTCCCCAGTTTTGAGATTTTTAGACCTGTCCACCATATCCAGCTTTGCTGATTTCTGCTTGTTTTCCAAGGCAAGGTCTTAGAGCCTAGGCTGGTGGTCTCAGACTTGCTATGTAGCCGAAGAAGGCCTTGGATTCCTGATTCCCCTGCCTTCAGACTCTGGAGTTCTGGGATTATAGGTGTGTGCTGCTCATTCCCTTTTATATGGAGTAGAATTTTGTTGTATGGATGGACCAGCTTAAGTCAGTTTATGGACATTTGTCCTCTTTTGGATGCTGAAGTTCCCTCTCTCTCCTGACCTCTCATGCTCCTTAACATGTCAGGATTCGCAGTAACAAATGACATCTTAGTAACGCATCCACCAGCCTATCAGACGGCTAACTTTCTCACACTTGTTTCCGCCTGTGGAATGTCTCGCACAATGGTGAAGATGGGGGTCAGTGTTTTCCACCAGCTTATCCAATTCCTGCTGCTCACATAATAGATATTTGAGATATATTTTTAGAATGAGTGAAAATGGGCTAATGCTTTCTGACATGTGCCATTGTGATACAACCGAGCTGTGTCCTTTAGTCTGGGTCTCCCTGTCAAGATAGCTGCTTGGGTATGTCTTTCTCAGGTGGACAAAATTATTCTTTTTCTCCCTCTCTTCTCCTCCCCTCCCCTCCCTTCTCCTGCCTCCTTCCCTTCTCCCCCTCCCTTCCAACACCTATGGGGGTTCTAGAGTTTGGGGTCCCTCACAGAGCCTGTGACCCGATACCAACAGTAAAATGGTGAGCAGAGCTGAGGTCTGAGTCTGAAGTCATTCTGTCCTGGTCTCACCCGCTCTGGACCCCCGGGTCTGGCTTGACATCATCAGGACTGTGGGATCCAGTGGTTGGCCAACATTTAGTTAAGGTCCAGAAAGTAATGATTTTAGGTTTTGTGGGCTAGACAGTTTCTGCTACAATTATTCATTCCTGCTGTCCTGGCACGAAAACAGCTCCCCCGGGGTGGATGAGGAGGACAGGTGACTCACCAGATTTCTCTTTCCACTCTGCACTTCCTTCTTTCTTTCCTTCCCGGGACTGATGTAGCCCAGGCTAGCCTCAAAATCACCTGTAGCTGATGATGATATTGAATATGATTCTTCTACCTCCACTTGCCTCATGCTGGGATCAAAGCTATGCTCGGCTTTCCCTCCCTTCTTCCTTCATCCCTCCCTCTTTTTTCACAAGAGAGACCTCAAATTCTTGATTCTTTGGTCTTGACCTCCTAATTGCCAGGGTTACAGTCATGTGAACCATGCCCAGCCTTAAAGTTCAATTATGATTTTTTAATTAATTTTTGAGACAGAGTTTCATGTAGTATAGACTGGCCTCCAACTTGATATGCAACTGAGAGTGGCCTTGAACTTCTACACCTCCTGCCTTCAGTGGCATGGCAGGCTTTGAAGACCTTTATTTATACAAACAAGAGGTAGCTGGCTCTGGTCTGCAGGTGTGGTCTGTCTCAGTGGGGAGTGTTAGAAAGGAAGTGAAGGTTTGGGAGTCCATAGGACACTCTGATGCTCAGAGCTTGGGGCTCATAGTCTAATCTAGGGCATTAGAAGCCTACACTCCAGAATCTAACTTTGTGGTTGGATCTTGACTTTGGAGATAAGAGCCTTTTGAGGCAGTCTTAAGACTTACATTACTACTGTAGAAATGTCAATTTGATGTGGACAGATGTCAAGGTTAGGAGGAAATGACCAGCAACAGTAGGGCTGGAAAAAAAAAAAAAAGAGGCTAACACCTGGGTAAGAGCCAGCTGAGAAGGTGAAGGTGCTGGGAAGTCAAAGGCAGTCTAGAAGGTTCCAGCTAACTCCCCAAAGGTCCTACCTTCTTGAGGAGCACACATAGGGTAAGGCTGTCCTTTTATATATTCTTGCTTCTAATGCAGCTAATTGTTAAAATAAAATTATGAGTAAGAATGCTTCCTAATGAGGAGCCTCCATCTATTCCTGAAAACAGCTATCCATAAGGTGACCAAGAAAGACAGCAACTACATCTTGGTAGCTTTGTCTCCTTCAGGGGTGGCAACTCACAAAAGCTGTATCCCTGAATTGTCACTGCTTGTATAACTCAAGAGAACACTTTTATGAACACTGTAAGTTTCAGTAACTTTTCAAGACTTGTAAGTTGTACCTACTTCCTATGTCTCATGAGCCCCACCTTCTCCCTCCAGGAGGAAACAAATCGATTCAGAGGAAATCACTATATTGCCACAAGGGACCACTGACCCTTATAATATTAACACTATCTTTACCTTCCCAACCTGGGCTTCACCCTGTTCCTTAATGTTGAACATCAACAACCAACTCATTAAGGTTTGTCCTTATCCCATGGAAGTGAACAGTTCATGTGTCTTTTTTTCAGAGCAAGATGTGCCAAATCTTCATATATGAGGGTCTGGAGAGGAAGAGCACTTGTTACATAAGTATTAAGACCTGAGTTCGAATCCCAAGCACCCATGTAAAAAGCTGGTGTTGGTTGCCTGTAATCCTGGAACTGTAGGGGACAAAACCAATCTCTGGGGTTCACTGGATGACAGTCTCATTCTGGGTTCAGCAAGAGACCCTCTCTCAAGAGATACTTGATGTCTGTGACCTCTGCTCACCCCCACATATGCATACGCATATGCATACATAAAACACAACACACACACATACACACACACAGACATATACACACATCGATACACACATAGACACACACTCACACACAGCCATACACACACATAGACACATACAGACACACAGACATACACACACATAAATACACACATAGACACATACAGACACACACATAGACACACACAGACACACACACAGACACACACACAGACACACACACACATACACACACGACCTCATACATGAGCCTCAAGGTACCAGCAGTCATCTTCATAATTAAACTTAGAAGCCTCACACTATGATTGGTCACTCCCCTCTTCCCCCTCCTTCCAGCTCCAGCATCTGTTTCTGTGGAGTTACCCATTCTGGATATTCCATGACAATCTAATTATAAAATATGTAAAATGTTGTGGCTAAAATTTTAAATATTTATTTTATATTTAATATGCTCACTTTGAGTAAACATGTATAGGTGCCCACAGAGACCAGAAGAGGGTGCCATGTCCCCTGGGGTGATATGCAGTTGAGAGCTACCATGTGGGTGTTGGAAATTGAACCCAGGACTTCTCAAGAAGTTTTCCTAACCACTTAGTCATCTTTCCAGCCTCTTTAATATTTCTTTTCTTTTTCATCTTTTTCTAAAGATGATTGACTCAGTAATTATTTCTCACTTTTTTTCTCTAAGCACAGCAGCAATGTTTAAAGTAGTCATACGTTTCTTTACTATTCACTTAAAAATTATTTCTAATTTCCATTATATGTCCCATTGAGCTGTATTTTTCCAGTCATGAGCATGTGGTGATTTTCTAGTTATTACTTTGTCATAACTTGTAGTGTAATAATTACTTTGAGGCCAGACAATGTGTTGTGCATATTATAAAGTTGATTTTGTTGAGATTACTCTGTGGGGCATCTTGGCATCTGGCCCATTTCTATAAATACCGAGCATGGTTTCTTTAATTAAGGGATAACTTTTCATTGAGGAATCCACAGTGTAGTGTTCAGATTTCAAATGAATAGTGTAACAAGACGTGGCAAATGCCTGCATCTCTGAAACTTTCACTACTGTAAAGTTACACCAACTTATGTAAATTTTTCGCTAACTCTTCAGTTCTCCTGTGCCTATTTCCAGTATTTTTTCATGGATTCTGTTGCTGTGATAGAATAACCTGACAAAAATACAATTTGAAGTAGGAGAGAGTTTATTTGGCTGACAACTCAAAGTCACAGTTTTGGGGAACTCAAACGGCTAGTCACATCACATTAATAGTCAAGAACAAAGAATTCACGCAACCTTGCTTGGTTGATCTCAGCCAGTCTAATCCTTTCTTATACAGTTCAGTTCAGAATCCCCTGCTCAAGGAATGGTACCACCTCCAGTCTGCTGGATCCTCCTGTGTCTATTAACAGTCAAGAAATTCCCTATAAACATGCCATAGGTGAGCTTAACTTGCATAACTGTACATTAAGACTCTTTCTGGCTGGAGTGGTGGCTTGGTAAGTAAGAACCGTGTAAAGCTCTTGAACAGGACTCAAGTTGGGGGTCTTAACCTTCATCAGGCTGCTCATAACCATCTGCAATTCTAGCTCCGAGGATCTGATGTCTGCTTTTGGTTGGTCAAGACAGACAGAACTAATGTTAAAAACGAAGTAGCTCACTTTTTTCTCTTCTCATCCGGGCACCCATCCTAGCACCGAGGCACCACTGGTTAGTTAGCTGGTCCTAGAACTCCACGTAAATGATTCATACACTATCTAACAGGCTGTGTATAGCTTCCAGATACACAAGGGTTTTCAGACATAAACATATCGTTGCTTATATCAGCAGTTCTGTTTCTTTTAATCACCGAGGATCATTAATTTTACCTCTAGGTCACTGTGCATTCACTAACTGGCCGATGTTTGCTTTATTTCCAGCCTGATTCCTAAGCAAACCATTAGTTTGAGAGGGGTAGGGGACAAGAGGGTCTCACGTAGCCCAGACTGTTTTTAAACTAGGTAGTAACAGACAACTGCCTTGAACTCTCCTGTCTCTACCTCACAGGTACTGAGATTGCAGCCATGCTTCACCACACCCACTTTGTGCAGTGCTGTGGATGGAACCCGGGGCTCCATGCATGCTAGGTAAGCACTCTGCTGAGTTGCTTTCCCCATTCCTAAGCAAGGCTTTTGTTCTTATTTTTCCCATGAATCCTAGATAAACAACTAAGGGTGGTACTATTAACCACCAAGCAGATACATGTGTAAGAATCTGCTAGAGGGTTGGGGAGATGGCTCGGAGGGTAAATCACTCACCATGCAATCATTGGATCCCCAGAACCCACAGGAAAGCCAGACATAATAATACCCATATGTAATTCCAGCACTCCCATGGTGAGCTAGGAGGTGGAGATAAGAGTCCAGAGAAGCTGACCTGCCGGATATAGTGGGAAACAGGACTGTCTCGGGTGGAAGACAAAGCCAACACTCAAGGTTGTCTTCTGACCTCCACATATGTGCTGTGATCCACATGGCCCACAGTGTCACACACACACACACACACACACACACACACACACACACACACACACACACACACACACACAGAGAGAGAGAGAGAGAGAGAGAGAGAGAGAGAGAGAGAGAGAGAATCTGCTAGATTGCTTTCTAAATTGGTATACATTTTCACCCTCTCTAAAATTCCTGCTCTTCATATAATTGACACTTGAACTGCCCACATCCTGCAGTGTCAGCCATCTTGGCAGGTGTGTGTGTGAGAGATTATATGTTCTATAGATAGAGGATGCACCATTTCACAGGCGCTAAGGAAGTAAAATGTACTGGTTATATTGTTTGAATAATTTGTATACCTACTGATTTCTATCTTGGCTGTTCTATAACTTACTCTGAATCACTGTAAAAATATTCTATGACAAGGAACTTACTCCATATTTTATGTATCTGAGAATCTGTTAAATGATACATAAAGCTTTTTGGTAGTTAGATGTGGTGGTACACACCAGTCATCCCAGCAGGCATGAGGATCAGGATTTAAGATCACCCTTGGCTACATAATGAATTTCAGGCCAGCCTTGGTTACATAAGATCCTGTTTCCAAATACAACAAAATTAAGAACATCTAGTAGGATCATGGAAGACAATGGTGCTGAGGGTGATTTAAACTGTGGGGACCTGGCTCATCAGGTTTCAGAAGAGAAGAATGTTAGTATGTGGCCTGAAGACTAGTATTATGATATATTGGTAAAGAGTGTGGCTGCTTTTGTCCTTGTATGTAAAGTCTATCTGAGGCTGAAGTGAAGGTTGTAATTCCACTGGCAGAAGAAATCTCAAATTAGCCTAGGATTGACTCTGGCGTATGGTTATTAGTGTTCACTATTATGAAAATCTATAACGAAAAGAAAAAAGTTGAGCAAGGAAAAATACATGGTGATACATGCCTTTAATCCCAGCACTCAGGAAATAAAGGCATGCAGATCTCTGAGTTCAAGGCCAGCCTGGTCTACAGAGCAAGTTCCAAAGAAACTAAGTTTAGGCAGTGAAGGAAACTATGGGAAAAAAAAAATCTGATGAATATGTAATTTAATTGAACAAGGGGACCACATTCTCATGCCAGCAAGCAGCAGAATTTAGGTAGCTTTAGCCATGTGGCTCTGGATTTAGACTCAAGGATACAGAGAGAGAGAGAGAGAGAGAGAGAGAGAGAGAGAGAGAGAGAGAGAGAGAGAGAGAGAGAGAGAGATTATGGAATCTCCCTCTGTGACTAAGAAAAGCCACAGGGGCCAGGCATGTGTCATACAGGGTGACCTTGTATGGAGGCCTAGAGAAACCATTGTGTAGGTGAATCCTGGGTTGTCTTGAGGATCCCAAGATGTTAGAGATGCCAGAACTGTGGGCTACCTGCTGAGGAGAGCTACTAATGGAGTGGAACAAGCCCAGAGAAAGAAGTGTGTTGCAGTCAACAAAGCGGAAAGAAGTTGATCTGAAGAGTGTTCGACATCAGACATGGAGATGCAGAGTTTAGAGTTTACCCAGCTTTGTTTTGGTCTGCTTGGTCTAGCATTTCTTCACTATGCTCCTTCCCTACATTTTGGAATGACAATGTATATCTGTGCCATTCTATATTGGAAGTATGTGATATGTTTTTTTATTTTATAGGGGATTACAGTTAAGAGACTACGTGAGTCTCAGAAGAGACTTTGAACTTTTAACATTGTTGTGACTTGATGGACAATGGGGACCTTTGAAGTTGGAATAAATTAATTTTGCATTATTTTATGGCTACAAGCCTGTGAGGTCCATGGAGCATAATGTGGTGATGTGAGTAGGTATGGCCTCATAGACACATGTGTTTGAATGCTTGTCCTATAGGGAGTGTGGCCTTGTCAGAGGAACTGTGTCACTGTGGGGGTGGGCTTTGAGGTTTCATATGCTCAAGCTATGCCCAGTGTGGGACTCAGTTTACTTCCACTGCCTGCAGATCAAGATGTAGAACTCTCAGCTCCTTCTCCAGCAACATGTCTGCCTGCATAGAGCCATGCTCTCCACCATGAAGATAGTGGATTAAATTTCTGAAACTGTAAGCCAACCCCAATTAAATGTTTTCCTTTATAAAAGTTGCCATGGTCATGGTGTCTCTTCGCCCTGCATTTCATAGGCTGGTTGTTGTGGTTTATATCTAGCACTCAGGAGGCTGAGACAGAAGCATCAAGAGTTATTCTTAAGATATACAGTGAGTTGTAGACCACCATGGGCTGTGTGAGACCCTATGTCAAAAAAACAAAAATAGGTGAGTGTGTGTGTTTGCTCACATGTGGGCATGCTGGGGTATAGTAGCAAACTGGACAGGTGTTTTGGGAATGAGGAACCCTTTTAAATATCCTTTAGCCAGTCAAAACCCTAACTAAGATATAGGAGTTGGAAACCATGTCCAATGGCTTACAACCTATATAACTGCAACTCTTAGAGATCTGCTGCCTTCTTCTGGTCTCCATGGGCACTGTACTTACACACACACACACACACACACACACACACACACACACACACACACACTGCATGCACATACACACTGCACGCACGCACTCACACTTATACACATAAATAAAAATAAGAAATAAATCTTAAAATCAAAGACAAAAACAAAAGTAGAACAATCACAATGGAGGTTGTAAAATTGGAAAGCCCACTTTTAGAAAAGAAAGGACATTCACAGAACTGGTGTCTCTTACCAACACCAATAGGCTGCTGCACAGGAGCCCAGTGGCTTCCTGGTTGACGCTCCCTTTGTGTGAGTGAAAAACCAAGACACAAAGAGGAAAAATTGTGTGCTGGAAAATCCCACGGAAACAGAGACAAGAAGAATACTTCAGACAGAACCAAGAGGCCTTTTATTTGTGGATCCCTAAGAAGAATTCAAAAGATGGTCTGGGCGGGGTGGGAGGGTGGCGGGTGGGGGTAAGGAAGGTGAGGAGGTGGGGGAGCCTAACAATGGAAGACTGGGTCAACACTCGGCTACTAGAGGGCACCACCCACAGAGGAAAAATGCAGGTGGGTTCTATTCCTGAGTCTGAGAGAGGAGTTTGGAGCCTGAACTCCTGAGTCCAAGGGAGGAGGTTGTAGTCTGGATCCCTGAGTCTGAGGGAGGAGGTTGTGGCCTGAATTTGTGGGTGGGTCTCAGGGAGGAGGCTGGGGGCAATCCTGAGTCTCTGGTTCTCTTAGCAGGCTTCACAGGTGATGTGGTCAGTCCATAGCTAGCTGGTCTGAATGGTGGTCTGGATCCAGTTAGTGAATTTGCAGAGATTGGTGTAGACACTTGGTACGCCGGGCTGCCCGCACTCTCCTTGTCCCATGGACACAAGCCCTTGCAAGGATCTGTTGCACACTATGGGACCACCAGAGTCCCCCTGAGAGAGAGAGAGAGAGAGAGAGAGAGAGAGAGAGAGAGAGAGAGAGAGAGAATCCAGAAGAGCATGAGCTGAAGATACACACAAAGTCCCAGAGCATTCCCATAAGCATGATAAAGAGAGACCAGAGGAAGCCAGCCACATGCCCTTGCCATAGCCCAGAGGCCATCTGAACAGGAACCAGGGGCCATGTGTCCACAACACAGCTGGCTGCTTCCCTGACACTTGCTGAGGCCCTATCTGTCTGTGTGTCTGTCTTCTCAGGCCTTGCTTATCTGCCTCTATGCCTCTGTGTTCTGTATATATCCATGTCCTCTTCATTTTCACTGTTTCTCAGAATGGCTATTTCTGTTTCTTCCTAAGTCTATTTTAATTTTTGTTTTCTAGTTCTGGAAACAATCCAGTGCCTTTACCAAAGTACTTTACCACTGAGCAAACCCAGGCCCTCAGCCCCTCCCTGCGGGATTTAGGCAGGTGTTTTGCACTGGACACAATCTCAGTTAGTTGTCCAGGCAAGATATTGCCTTTCAGCTTCCCGAGCATCTAGGCTTATTGGTTTGAACCATCATGCCTGGCTTCAGGGTCTCAGTGTTATTCTCTGCTCCCCTCCCTGCCCTTCCCTTTGAGACAGGGTCTCACTGTGTCTATTTGGCTGGCCTTGAACTCACAGAGATCACCTGCCGCTGCCCCCTCCCCTGCTGGGATGAAAGGAGTGGGCCACCACACCTAGGGACTTCTCACAGCCCATCTCAGGTGTACCTTCTGCATCTTCCTGCCCCCATCTCTGTTCCCTCTGCCCTGTATCTCACATTGCATGAGTCTCTTCCGTCCTGTCCTCCTCCAGCGCAGAACATGCTGAGGTGATACACAGGGTCATATAGCAGCTGGCAAGTCTCCTCCGAAACCACTGGGAGGTTCACACACTGCAAGAGGCTGGGAAGTTTCCCTAGGACACAGAATCGAGCGTCAACCCCTTTTGGCTGGGTGGGAAACTTCTCAGAGAGGGTGGTGATGTTCCCAGCTGCTCACCATTCCTTAGTCGACCCCAGCCGGAAACCAGGCAGGTATCCCCAGGGGTGGGACATTGGGAAGCCACAGGGATGCGCCTGATGGTGTTAGACTCCATCACTGATTCGTTCAGCTTGATGAGCATGAGGTCGTTGGCATAAGGAGGGTCATTGTAGTTCGGGTGCTGGATGGAAAGGTGGGCCTCTAACATCCGGCTGCCAGGCTCTTGGGAGCCTTCCAGGCTGTGCAGGCCCAGTCCCACGGTGTAGGAACTGAGGATCACCCAGCAGGTGAGCTATGCAGTGGCGCCTCTGTCTCCCATCTCATCCTCCACCCCAAAGCAACAGTGACCTCCCGCTTTGCCATTCCCTTTTCACTAGACTGTCCTGGTCCAGCTGGGTTGAGCTCTCCTCACATCTGTCAACACTGTGGCCCCTTGAGCGCCCTCTGCAGGCCGAGTCTGATATTGACCCCCCTCCCTTCAACCTCCTGCTCCACCACTCCCACTCACTCCTGGAAGCAGTGTGCTGCTGACAGCACCCACTGCGGATGCACCAGGACGCCCGAGCAGAAAAAATGATCGTCTTCTGAGAACAGTGCCGCCTGCCAGGGTTGCGAGTGTGGACGGCAATCCTGGCCTTGTACGATCCGGCCGCTGGCCCTTGAGGCTAAGGATCCTGGGGATGGAGTTAAATGAGGAGGTGCGGGGTGTGGAGCAGGGATGTTTCATGGCTTCTAGGATGGGACCGGGTTCAGAGCAGAGTTTGAGAGCATGGTCTACTTGGGGGTCACAGAGTTACGGGGGTGATGTTTGAGCCAAGGGACGTGATCAGAGATTGCAGTGTGTGTGTGAAGGTGGGCAGCGGCTGGGTCTCCACTGGGAGAAATGAATTCTGGCCTAGAGTGCCTCCCAGCAGGATCTGAGTGAGGGGAGTGGTTACATCCTCAGGGCAAGGCCATAGCAGGGGGCCAGAGAAGTAGGATTAGGGATCCCGAGAGTAGGGTACCAGAATAAAGACTTGGTTAAGAGTTTGTGGTGGAATCAGTGTTTTAGGGTCTGAGACGCTGCTGGGACAGGTTTAGGACACAGCCTCAGGGTTCCTAGAGGTCAGATTTAGTGCAGAGGCTTAGTCAGGGCTTCAGGGATGGAGCCAGGGCTGGGGTCAGAATGGGAAAGCTGAACCAGATGGGGTCTGAGTACAGACATGTGACTGGGGTTTCACAGGTCCTGGAGGAGTTATGGAAATGGGAAAGAAAGTGCTTTGAAGGTGGGTGGTCGGCTCAGGGTCAGGATCTCCGGAACAGGATGTCAATTGGGGATCAAGGTCTTTGCCTCCTGAGAGAGGTTAGCGTTCACCACATAAATTGGGCAGTTCTGGGGACAGAATTGGGAGGAGAATCCAGAACTCAGAGAACAGGGTCTTACTTCAGGGATGTGAGCATGGCTGGGGACAGGCTGAAGAGGCTGGGCCAGGGTTCTTAGGGGCAGAGTCTGAAAACAGGAGTGTGGCTGAAGCTTAAGTGTTTGTAAGAGTCAGGGTCTGAGGGAGGAGAATTACCACGAGGGTGTTAGCAGAGTCAGGACTGGAGAGTGACTTGGGAGATAGAAGAGACTAGTCCTGAGTCACCAAGCAAGTGGTGCCTGGAGTGGGTCAGGCCTCAGAGAAGTGGGGTCAGAGCTCAGAGGGGTGGGGTCAGAGCTCAGAGGGGTGGGGTCAGAGCTCAGAGAGGTGGGGTCAGAGCTCAGAGAGGTGGGGTCAGAGCTCAGAGGGGTGGGGTCAGAGCTCAGAGGGGTGGGGTCAGAGCTCAGAGAGGTGGGGTCAGGTCCCTTGAGTTGAATTAAGGCCTAGGGGCCTCCTTAGGTCTGGGAGCCAGGATTAGCACACTGGATGCAGGATCACTTGTCAAGAGGTTGTGTCAGCTTGTAGTCTCAGGCTAGTCTTCAGGACCCAGGACCCATTTCTGTCTCTTACAGAGAGCCATGCCGGGAGTCTTTCAGAACACACAGCCCCTTCACCCAGCTGACCCAGACAAATGAGACACTCAGCCAGCTACTTTCAGCTTTGTGGAATTAGCTGTGCCTCCACCCAGCCTCACCAGAGTCACACCCAGCCACAGCCCATTTGCCTAGACATTATCCCAGAGGGGGCTGGGAGCTCCGTTGGTAGAGTGCTTGGCACGCACAAAGCCTTGAATTCCAGCACCATGTAAACTGGACATGTGGTGCACACCTGTAATCCTAGCACCTGGGAGGTGGAGATGAATCAGAAATTCAAGGTTGTTCTTATCAGCCTGGACTATGTAAGACTCTTTAAATGGGCCAAGTATCAACTTCCCCACTCATTTCTACAAGTTTGAGGTCGGCCTGGTGTACATAGTGAATAAGAAAAACAATCATGCAGTCACCCAGAAACTAGGCACAGGTCCTTTCCCCCTTAGTGACCCAAAACCATGACCCACCTCACTGTCATCAGTCACACCATACTGTTGGATGACAGGCAGAAGCAGTAGGACACTTGTCTGAGTGTTCGCTCACACTTTCCCTAAAGCATGCACCATGACAAACACACACACACACACACACACACACACACACACACACACATACACACACGTTTAGATACCTGTGACCCCAAGGATGAGATGCCCCAGGAACCAGCCCCAGGGGGCTCTTGCAGTGACCATCATGTTGGATCCTGAAAATGAAGAGTGAATCTGGGGGTGGCACCATGCCCCCTAAGTCCCCATACTCTCCCTTGTTTTGTGTTTGTGGGATACAACTGGACAGAAAGAGATGAGGGTGGGGGGAAGGAAGAGGAAGAGGAGGAGGCATGTAACTATCTAGGAAGAGGGAGGGAGAAATGGAGAGATGGGGCGTTTCAAGTGGCAGAGGCAGCCTGAGAGGCAGAGATCAAAGCTAGAGATTTGGAGTGGAGTGGACGAGAGAGAGAGAGAGAGAGAGAGAGAGAGAGAGAGAGAGAGAGAGAGAGAGAGAGAGAGAGAGAGAGAGAGAGAGAGAGAGAGAGAGAACACTCCTTACCTGTTGCCCTGGGCTCGGATTCTGCAATTCTGTGATTCTTCGATTCTGTGGCTGAGCTCAGCAGACCTGCTGCCCGCAGGGGCCCCCACAGGGCTTATAAACCTCCTCAGCCAGGTCTGGCCCTGCCCCCCAGGGGACACATTCCATACGTCAGGTGTTTCCGCTCAAAGCCCTCAGGTTGCTTGATGGAGTCTGGGCATAGAAAGGGACTGTGCCAGACCCCAGTCTCTCGGTTCTTCTTTCCTCCTCCTCAACCTCATGGTTTTCCATTCGTTTCTTCCACCTTGCATGTTCCTTTTCTTATTCACTAGATAAATTTTCCCCTACATCACTCCCAATTTTCTCTCTCTTTATGAGTTTCTTCCTGTGTTTCCTCCAAAAACTGCCCTGGCATCAAATCCTCTTGATCCTCCGTTTTCCACGCATAGGCTCAGGATAACTATCACTCTGTGCCTAGCCTAAATTGAGGTAACCCTGCAGGCAGATCTCCCCTCTGCAGCTGTCCTATTGGAGAGGCCCTTTGGGACCAGAGCGAGATAAAGGCAGGCTTTAGTCAAGAGCAATCAAGCAGCTGTCATGCTTGGAGATCCACAATAGGCCAGAGACCAGGAAGAATAAAGATGTCTCCTGGGACTCACGCCCCAGCCAGGGTGGGAAGACAATGAAGAAAACTTAGAGGGAGCAGGAAATACGTGGTGGTTGGTGGCGTCTGAGGAGGGAATATTTAAGCAGGGAACAGGACAACCCTGAGGAAGAGTGGGGACCAGCGGGTGAGGGCTGCAACAGAAGACATCTTGGTACATGACATTTCTGTGTGAAGCAAGGCAGATGAGGGAGCCTGCAGATGGTTTAAACATCAAGGTTAAGGGTTTAAGTTGTACATTAAGCACAGCAGTAAAGGAAGGGGCATGAGTTGTCTTTTTGTTAAAATCATTTCCGCTGAGGAGTGACAGAGGTCGGGCTGAAGGGGGAAATGCTGAGGTTCAAGTGTGAAATGCTATATCCCAGACGAGGGTCGCAATGGTTGAGATTAGAGATGCTGTGATCCAGGAGAGATTCTGAGGTCCAGTGTGAGATGCTGGGGTTCAGCTCGATGCACAGGGTCTCACAGGTACATACTGTGAGGATGAGGCCAGTACTGAAGACAGAGAAGCCAGCTAAAGGAGAGAGATGGGTTGTTTTCTCTCTTTTCTCACTGGGTCAGGTGGAGGTGACCTAGAATTATTTGGGAACAGATTCAGTCAGTGGGGACATTTCTGGTCTCACATGTTGGAGTTACCACACTAAGATGAAAATCTACTCCCACTGGGCAGAATGCAGTCTGAGGTTTGGGATGCAGAGGGCCAGAGACAAGGAGGGATAGACACAAGCCAAAAGGAGTGAGAAATACCAAGCCACAGAAGGATGAGAAGGCTCAGAAATATGGAAACTTGGAGATTTAAAGGTGGGAAAAATAGAAATGCACACCCCAGAGGGACACACAACTGAGATACATGTTAGCCCCTCACTGGGGAATTCTAGATGGGCTCTACCTTTGAGCCATGCCATACCTCAGATTGTCCTTCTGTAGCATCCTACACAGCTCTCAGAGCCCAATGAAACAACGTCTGCCCAATTTTGTGTGTTAATTCTCCTGACATGTTTTCTTCTAGCTTGGGAGTCCTCTGAAGACAGATGCCCCGTCTTGGTTTTCAGGGTTAAATGGATGGATACAGACATACATATAGGAGCCAAGAGAACAGAGGCAGACAGGGAGAGGGGACAGTTGGGAAGGGAAACAGTAACAGGCAGTAGTAATAGGTTATATTATTTAATTAATTTCTGGGGAGCACTGCCTCTGGGTTTGCACATAGTAGGACTGGAAGATTCCTTACCCAGGGTGCGTGGGCCAGAAGAAATTGAGATTATGGACTATTCTCTCTTTTTCTGTGCATGTATGTGCAGATGCACATGTGTGTAGGAAGCATGTGTAGAGCCAGAGGTCAGCCTTAGCAACAAGTGTCATCCTTTTTTTTTTTTTTTTTTTGACACGTCGCTCCATGGCCTGTAACTCATCAAATTCAGTGAGTCCCAGGAATCCCTGTGTCTGCCTCCCCAGTGCTGAGATTATAAACACCACCCCACCTGGGGATTTTTATTTTCTTATTGTTTTGTTTGTTTGCTTTGTTTTTTCCTCATCTGTCTTCTGGGGATGGAGCGCGGGTCCTCATGCCTGAAAGACAAGCATTTCACCCACTGAGCCATCTTCTCAACTTCATTCCCAAGTATTTTCAAATACACGAGAAGTCAGTGACTGGAGCCGTTACAATCACATACAGTTTGGTACTCACATGAGGTAGCTCACAAATGCCTGTAGCTGCAGTTCTGGGGCCCTGATGCCCTCTTCTGGCTTTCTTGGACCCTACACTGATGTGCCCATCCCCACATACAGACACACACTTAACTAAGACTAAAATATTTTTAAATTATTACATTTGCACATTTATTTATGTATGCATTATATACTTATGTTGTTTATTATTTATGTTGTTTATATTTTGCATGCAAGCACACACTTATCAAAGTCAGAGGACAAATTGCAGAATTGATTCTCCCCTTCTACCATGTGGGTCCAAGAGATGGAATTCAGATCTGGGGGGGGGAACACCTTGACTGGTTGGGTCATTTGGACCCCCTCTTAAACTTTTCCTCTAAGTCTCGTGCTGACCTTGAACTCCAGAGAATCCTCCTGCACGGCTCCCAAAGTGCTGTGATGACAGACTTGAAGCATCACACACAGTTAGTGTCATTTTGGTTTTCTAAATCTTTCTATTTTGAAGTGTTTTGGATTCCCCGACTCACTTCCCTTAGGATGACTTTGTGGAGTGGAAAGGTCTGTGCACTTGCTTTACAGAAGGGAACTGAGGCGCAGAGAGGTATGTAAACGCCGGAAGCCAGAGGAAGGCTGAGGCTGGAGGGATTTAGATGGATGAACAGAACAAGACAATGAGCTGGACAGAGGCTGCACAGTGAGAAGGTGGCCACAAAGTTCCTCAGATGCTGAGAAACTTGAGGCTTAGGGCTGAAATAATAATTGTAATTCAAAAATAGAATGAAGACTGGCGTTTTTATATCACCTGCTTCCTTGTGTTGCTGAAATCGCTTCATAAACATAATCCCTTCAGGTCCAGTATTATGTCCCATCATGTAAAAGACGAGACAGATGCATGGAGAGGTCAAACAACCTGCCAAGGCCACACAACAAAGCGGCAGTGAACTTGAGATGTCTAGCTTGTGATCAAAGTGTGTATGGATCACATAGTTCCGTTGTCTCTCAGAAAACTGCAGCTGCAGAGCTGAACAGGTGAGAGCTCCTGCAGGGACAAGGGTATGGGGAGCCTGGGGCACACGAAGGCTGGACTTCTCTCACCTGAGCCTCACCTCTACATACAGGTGAGGTGCAGCCTGGCATGGGAAGACTGGAGGCACCAGGGTCTGGGGCAGGGTGCCAGGTAGACCCCACTCCTAGCAGAACTGGAAAAACAGGTCCTTCTGCTGCAGACACGTGAGCCAAGCTCCTGCTGAGGAGACTCCCTCATTTTAGAACCCCAGTCTTTCTTGGCTGGGGTCCTGCTGGGGATCCAGGCAGCATCAGGTGACCTGTTATATTTTTCCTGCTAAACCTTCAAAACAGCTGTGGGTTGAAGTTAAATTTGCTTCAAGAGCAGGGATAGGTGGCCATCCATGCTTTACCTGTCCTGTCACCTTCCATAAAGAGCTGCTTGTTCTGTCCTAAGTATGGGCAGAGTGAAGGAGAGCCAGGAAGATCCATGCACTTCCGAGGAGAAGCCAGGACCTAATTGGGGCAATTTTCACAATCCCCCCAAGAAGTGAAGATGGAGAGCCTTCAGAGGAGAGAAAGTTGGAGCTTTCAACAGCCTGGGGGAGGTTCTGGTCTGGAGCTGGCACAAAGACTGTAGCTGGACCCCAACAGTGGGAAGGGACAGCTGAGGGTGAGTGAATGGGATGAGAAAAAGGAGGCATCAGTAAACACCCTACGATCAACTCAGAGGTGGCTGCTACTGTGGGCTGGGATGCAACTCACTGATGGGCACACACATCGCACAAGGGGTCCTAGGTTCTGCCCCTAGTTGCTCCCCAGAGCAGTACACCATTGAAAGTGTCCCCAAATTCAAGTTGTAGTGAGAGCCTGGTAAATCAAAATTAAAGGAAAGAGAGAGCCGAGGTGTGTCTCAGGGGTAGAGCCTCTGCCTAGGATCCCCCAGCGAGGTGCACATATCTCGGGTAGAGCCTCTGCCTAGGATCCCCCAGTGATGTGCACATGTCTCAGGGGTAGAGCCTCTGCCTAGGATCCCCCAGTGATGTGCACATGTCTCGGGTAGAGCCTCTGCCTAGGATCCCCCAGTGATGTGCACATGTCTCAGGGGTAGAGCCTCTGCCTAGGATCCCCCAGTGATGTGCACATGTCTCAGGTAGAGCCTCTGCCTAGGATCCCCCAGTGATGTGCACATGTCTGAGGGGTAGAGCCTCTGCCTAGGATCCCCCAGTGATGTGCACATGTCTCAGGGGTAGAGCCTCTGCCTAGGATCCCCCAGCGAGGTGCACGTCTTAGGAGTCGCTTGCTTCCCTAAGTGTTCACTAGGCCCTGGTTGGATCCTGACTGTCAAAGGGAGAAAACAATTGAAAAGAAAATCTCAGCCACTCTTGGAGGAGTCACAGGGTCTTCGTCTTGACACTCCATGAGCTGAGGAACTAGAGCTCAGTGGTTTTTGTCACTGATCTGGACTCAGTCACCCTGATTAACAGGGCCACCTGCCAATACTAAAAGGTGGGGTTTTTTCCTTATGAGGAAGCCTTGGTTTCTACATTCTTCCTGAGAGGGAGAGGGAACCTTGCTAGCCCTCCACATGGGAAGGCTTCCTTGTTGCTTGTGGTCTCCACTGTGTAAAATACATCTAGCTCCCTGGGGTCTTACACTCCCTGCACATGCATCTAGCTCGCTTTTTCCAATCAGTGGTCCATTGTTGTTTTAGTCAAACACTGGCATAAAAAGGTCAGGAGGTTTTGAGTTGCTCTTATAAAAACCACACATCAGTCAGCAATGTGGCAAAGACTCCCATTTGTGGTCTTATCTATCATCAGAGTGCTGAGCCCAGGGGCATCTGACAGTTTTACCATATTTTCATTTCCTGTCTGGTCATCTTTACTCCCCCAGACTAGAGGTGGAGGGTGGAGTGGAGGTGGGTGGGGACAGATAAAGAGAAATATGGAGATAAAGGAGATCAGAGGTCTCTCTCTCTCTCTCTCTCTCTCTCTCTCTCTCTCTCTCACACACACACACACACACACACACACACACACACACACACACATACTCACACACTCACAATAATAACAAGCATAACCATTAAGGTTTCTATTGTTGTGTTTGACCATGACCAAAAAGCCACTTGGGAAGAAAAATGTTTATTCCACCTTACAGGTTATTTTACCATGCATCATGGCCTTGGGAGAAACAGTACATATTCACACACAGCCTTCTGGAGAATCTTGCTCCAGATCTTCAGGCCGTTGCCACCCAACTGGTGTTTTAAGGCCATTCCATCTCTCTGTTCAGCTACAACTGTTTCAGTATGGTATGGGATATAGTAAGACCAGTGGACTCCATGGACGTTATCCCCTGCCATATTTCTTTAGCTATGACGTGGAATCCACCGAAGCAATGCTGTGTGGAGTACCATGCTGATGGATAAGGCATTCTGTAAGTATGTCCCTGGATGGTCATTTTTGCAGGGGCATTTACATCCACAAAAGGCAAACCCATAGCCAGAAAAAAAATATCTATCCCAGTAAGGACAAAGAGCCATCTCCTCCACTATGGAGGCAGTCCAATGTAATCAGTCTGCTACAAGGAAACAGGGGGCTCCTGTCAAATAAGTTACAAGCTTTCTTACTCCAAGAGGGAAGAAGCCAGAGCTCTTTGGATCTGTTAAGTTTCAAACCTGGGACAAATGGCTGAGGTGTCTATTTGACATTTCACAATGAACCTGGCCTCCAGACTCTCCCAGCACCCCTCAGTCACTATGCTGCACGAATCCTAATTGGTCTTATAATAAAAATCCAGAGCCAGATATTGGGGCAAATGCTAAAAGATCAGAGAGACTGAGGAACAAGCCACAGCCACTTCTCACCTCACCAGCTCCTCAGCCGAAAGAGGAAGAGCCTGTCCTCATGAATCCTCAGACTGAATGGGGGAAGCCAAGGTAAGCACAGGGCCTAAATGGAAGTTGGTGTGTGTGTGTGTATGGTGAACTCCTGTATCCCCCTGCCTTATATTTCTTTCTTTGCCCAGCCATATCACTTCCTTTCTTAAATTTCCTAGTGTTGGGATTACAGGCATGTGTGCTTCCCAAGTACTGGGAGCAGAGGCAGGGGATCCCAAGTGTGGGGTTAAAGCTGTGAGCCACCACCACTTGGCTTTTTCTCTTTTGGACTGGATTAATCTCATGCAACCCAGTGTGGCCTTGAACTCATAGAGATCCAGACGGATCTCTGCCTCTGCCTCCTGAGTGCTAGGATTGAAGGTGTGTGTCACCTCTATAGATAACTCAGTGGCTGGCTCTGATCTTCAGGCAATCTTCATTTGATACACAACATGTCACCACATTCCTATCTATTACAGGGTATGGCTTGCATACCCAGCTGCCTGCCTTAAACTCTCCACCCTGGGGCTGGGCTGTTCTTCCCTATATAAACCAACCATTTTGGTCATCAGCCCCTTAGTACCTTTGGCCTCCTGGCTGCTGCACCTCATCTCCTGCTCCCACACATGGCCCAGATCAGCCTAGTCAAGCCCACTCTGGACTCTCCCAGATGTCCCTGCCTCTACTTACACTCTTCCTTTTAACTATAGTAAACTTTCTCCTGCCCATACCTAGGAGCGGGCATCCTTCCTTCCTTCCTTCCTTCCTTCCTTCCTTCCTTCCTTCCTTCCTTCCTTCCTTCCTTCCTTCCTTCTTTCTTTCTTTTTATTTTCATTTATCTGGTGCTGAAACTGGGGGAGCAGCTTAGATGAGTTCCCTCCCAGGAACTTGGCTGCTCTGACTCCCCGAAGGTATACAGATTGTTTGTTTCTGCTGGCTTTTGCTGCCCACTAAATTCAGTTCTAGAGTCCACCACTTCAGCTGCTTCTTCCTCCCACCTTATCAAACATCCATCACTCCTCACCTACTCAGTAGGTATCCTCCCTCACTATGCCCCTTTGGGCCATCCACCGCATGAACACCCTGCTAAGCCCCTCTGGGACCCACCACACGGGCAATTAAACTTTCTAAACGACTTGCATTTCTCCAGCTGTTTTCTCCTCCACCTGCTCTAACCATTGTCTCTCCTCATATATTGGGTAAGTGTGACTTCCCTGCTTTGTTTACCTTTATTATAAAAGCCATACCTATGTGTTAGGAATCTTCCTCTAATCCTACCGGGCCCCCACCACACAGAAAGGGACACCTCTCCTCTGTGATTTGGGACATTTCTCTCTGACAAGTTTCTCAGTCGGCTTGGGGAAAACTTGAACTGAAATTCTTGATACCACGATATTTACCCCCCTTTTCCTCTCATGGCCCCTCTCAGCTCTGTCCTGGAACTTCCTCATTTCCTCCTAGGAGCTGTCTGCTAAGTTCCTCAACTTCTCTCCAAGCTCCTGGTTCTGTAACCCATTCTTTGCCCCCCTCCCTTTGGAACTACCTGCTCTGTCTCTCCTTGTGCCCCCCTGGGCCTGTACATTTTAAGTTTCTTTGTCTCCCCTAGGAGCTGTCTGCTAAGTTCCTCAGCTTCTCTATGGCCTCTTGGGTTCTAAGACATTGGAACCCTCCCTTGGGGAGCTCCTGTTCTTTCACTCTCGTCCCTTATGTACTCTCTGTCTCTTAGCCTCCTAACCCTCCCTACGCTCCAGTTTATGACCTTTCCTCCTCAGATTCAGTTCCTTTAGGACCCAGAGATGTTCTTAAGCCTCACTGTCTTACTGAAAATGGTTTGGCCTCAGTATAGCTTGAGGACCAAAGATTTGTTCCAAATTCTTGCAGATTGTAACAACTTCTGCAACTGCATAAGTAAATGATTTTAAATTCTTTTATCTGTAAGATTTTACAAATTTCCACTCTTAAATCTTTTATTTCTATGCTTTTTCTGTCCTTTGCTCTCAAGAAATCTTTTAAGACTTTTGTGTAAACAGTCTTTATCTCAGGATTTGTAAATTCATGGAGTGTGGTTAAAGAATCTATAGAATCAGTGGGAAAGCTTGTCTTTAAACTTAAAATAAAAGACTTATAATTAAAACTTTTTATGTAGGAATTTTAATTTGCTACAACATCCTATATATGTGATCCAACTCTTATCTAGATTATATTGTATAAATAATTTAGATTCAACTCTTGTTCAGGAAAACATGTTTTAAATAGTAATCATGTTGCTCTCTGCCACCTTAGCTGATGACCTTCAAGATGTAAGCAGTCGCAGGACTGGCAGCCATCTTTACTAAGGTTAAAGGGTACATGCCATGTGACTAAGCATCTTAAAATGGTTATGTGGCATAATGCAATAACCATAAAACTTCTCAGTCCTAATGAGCTCTATGTTTATCATTTTATCTCCTTTTAGATTAAGGAAGCAACAAGTCTCCAAAAATATTGTGGATTAGTATGGATTTTTTATGACAATAAAAATTTAGGGTTATATTTGCTGCAACAGGCTCTCTATGTGATTCAACTCTGGTTTAGAATATATTGCATGTGGTTATAAAAATTTTAAGGTTATAAAGGTCTGTTAAGATTAATAAATGCTGATTTAAGATTTATGCCTTTACTAACTGTTCATCAAGCTGCTAGAAAATTTAGATAAGTAACAACATACATTTGATAAACAAGGTATATTTGACAATCAAGTTTTATAAATTTCAATTTAGGTTCACAGTAATATTTGTTTAGTTTGTTTATTAGTCTTTACTCACTTTGCTCTGGCTACTAGGATAATCTAAGTCATACAAAACCCTGTAATATTCCGTAATGGTGCACTATAAGAGGATCAGAAAAATTACCAGCCTCTCTATGGACTGGATATATCATTTAAAAGTTCTATTTTGATACTAGAAGAGCTTCATTTCAAAAATTGCTGTTTTTTTAAGGATAAACCTAAAATGCACGGAATGTAAAATCCTAGTATTATAAAAGCGACTAATATATTATAAATTGTTAAGGTTAGTTAAAAATACAATAGTCAGTCACCTTATAAATAATTAAATTATTTAATGTGTTCAGAGCTATACTTGTAATCATATTAAGTACTGACGTAACTGATTACAGGAGTAAGATTTATTTAGCCTTCTGTATATGTTTCAAAGTTAAGCCTAAAGCAAGTAACCAAGTCAGGTATACATAATAGACAGATGGTTGGAAAACTCTTCTGAGATCTGCTGAATATGACATTTAAAATGTTTAATGCAAAAAAAGACTTTTCATGATAGAGAGACATAAGAGCTCCTGGCAGTACCCAATCTCCTCCAAAGATTGCTGAAGAATGCAGAATAACCTCCACCTGGAGCTTGCTTTAAATGTGGCAAAGCTGGCCACTGGGTGAAAAGACTGCCCTTTACCTCGACTGCTGCCAGGCCCTGTCCAAACTGTGGACAAGCAGGAGTTGATTACCTCTTTTTGCATAGAGAAGGTAGTCCAGTCCCCTGAAGCTGCCACTCCGTAGGAAAGTCTATCAGATCTTCTGGCCTAGTAGCTTAAGACTGATGTTGCCCTGAGACCTCTGCCCCAATAATCACAGAGGAACCTATGGTGACTGTCCAGGTCATCGGTAAGTCTCTGTCCTTTTTAGTAGATTTGGAAGGTGCTTGGTCTGTACTTCCTGCTTACTCAGGTGAAATTCACCCTTCTCAAATCTCTGATGGTGTTGATGACTAGGCTAGTGATGACTTAGTCAGTTTAACAGCAGCAATGGAGGCTTCAGCTCCTTTCTTGGTTCTCCTCATACGTAAAAATGAGCCCTTAGGCCTCACTTTCCTAGAGTTACTACTAGGTCTAGATACAGCTGACCTGGCTGTCTGACTGTGAAAAAGAGATAAACTCACAAAACAGGTTTCAATGTAAGCTTTTTACTATTCCTTTATTTAAAAGAACTCTTTACAATGACTGCTCTTAGTAACCAACCAGCCGTGTCTCATGGTGGATGACTGGATAGAAAGCCTGAAGATACAAAAGCTTAAGTTATGAGGAGCTAAGGAAATTCGTGGGGGTCTAAGAAGGTGTTTTAAGGTATATAAATCCAAGTTATAAAGCTCTGAGAAATGAAAGCTTAGTATAATTTTAAAAAAATGTTTCAGATTTCTTTTCTCATTATTCTATACTTAAGACTCAGAAGTTCAGAGTTTTAACAGTAGTCAATGTAGTCCTAGTAATCTAGCTCTGATAAACACTATTAGTATCATAGTCACAAGCTCAAATTTTTAAATTCCCTTTGGTTGTCTTCTAAGTATAAACATAAAGTTCTTCTCATTTGCTAAAAACATCAGTCTAATCTATATAACCCAGTCTTCTGATTAGAGCAAAAAGTATTAATGCTTTTAACCAAAACAGACTTTTACTATGCCTCAAAGGCCCGCGTCTACTGCCTTTTTTACAATGTGGATTTCAGTACCGATTACAAACAGTGGATGGGCAGAGCCTGAGCAGCAGTAAAGAGCCTGCTCTTCTTGGACTTGGCCAACATTTCATCTTTTTGAGTCCCAACAACAACCACCCCAATACCAACAGGAAGTAGCCATAGGTAATCACATCACCCTTTATCATTCTTGATTGATAACAAGAAGGTTGGGATGCTAGGTTTCAAACCCAGGACAAACCACTGATCTGGCCTTCAGGCTCTCCCAGGATCCCTCAGTCTCTACCTGTTGCAGACTGTGGCTTATATATACCCTGCCCTGGACCCTAAACACTCCAGCCAAGGAGGCTGGGCTACTATATAATTCAACCATTTCAGTTACCTGTCCTTTTGTACCCTTGGCCTCTTGGCTGCTGTACCTCATTCCCCCCCCCCCCACCACGTGGTCCAGCCCAGCCTGGTCATGCTCACTCTGGACTCTCCCAGATGTCCCTGCCTTTGGCTACGATCTCCCTTTTATCTACAGTAAACTTTTCCTCCACTGCCCCACCCCGGGCGCACTCAGGATCCTATATGTCGGGGAGAGTCTAGAGTGGACATGACCCTGAGACATGTGAGAAGATGGGGAGGGGGACAACCAGATATAGCAGTCAAGAGGGCAAGAGGTAAAAATGGTACTAATCAAAATGGCTGGATGATCTAAGGAAGAGCCGCTGGGGGAGGGCAGCCCAGCCCCTGGGCTGGAGAGCTTGGGATAGAGGGCAGGATATGCCAGCCTTACCTTGTAACAGGTAGGAATTGAGGGATGCTGAGGGAGGCTGGCAGCCGGGTCTGCTTTGATATGTTAAATGAGCAGCTCAGCCTTTTGTCCTAGGACCTAACAGATCCTAGAAGATTGAATTCCTAGCTCCAAATGTCAGTAACTGGAGCTATGAAAACCACGTTTTCTCTGCTGGGTTTCATTGTGCTTTGGTGTGGTTGTTCATCTGATGTAGCTTTGATTCTTTTGGAATAAGGACACTTACTGGTATGTTGTATATAAACAACTTGTATTGCTGATCTAGGTGGCAGTGTGAACCTGGGAAAGTGGGGTCTAAAAATGAGGTGGGCTAAAGACTCCTGCAATAGCCAACTTTATTCAGAGCATCAGACAATTTATTTTTGAGGTTATTCTGAGGGTTAAGCAAGGTCATAAGAGCAAAGATCACGTGAGTTTAGGCTGTATAGAGTCACCAGGACAACATGTGCTTGGAAACAATATCATCTGAATAATAGTGAGATGTGGGTAATTGGAAGCAAACCTGTTCCACCAGCCACACTCTCCTAGGAAACAACTGGTAAATGGTGTGAAAAAAAATGTATCCAAATCTTTTGTTCTAGCTGTTTAACATCAAAACTTACATCCCCTTTCAAATCTTGTAAATGGTATTTAAAATGTATAATTATTGGGACTGGTGCATATGAAATTATAGGACTGAGTCAGTATTGAATTTAAAGCTGCCAGAATCTTCCAAATATGGCATTGTACAAGTTCAGTTTATTATTAAACCAAATCCTAGGACTAGAAAGATTAGACCTCCATTATGCCAGTCTATTAACCCTGTGGGTTCAGGGTGGAAAATAGTGTAATTATGAACATGCCATAGAAAAGACTGATTATAATTACAAGATTTACTATTGTCTAAGGAACAATTATAAACAAGTCTTCGATGAGACTCCCAATCAACTAACAACTGATCAGCATGTTGAATGATTTTCCCCTTTTCATTTCAGCGTCTGGACCAAAGAACAGGGATGTATTATTAATTTCCATCAGAAAGAGCAGTACAAGCAGGATCTAACTACATCTGCTACTATTGGTTTCAATATTATATTGATCATGAAAGTCTAGAGAATAGCTTGAAAACAGACCATATGGTTCTGGTTCTAGTGTCTTCATCTCACAGGGTCCCATGGTCCAGGCATAAACACAGAGTCATTAGTAAAGTTACCGGGAGCTGGAGCCATCAAGCTGAATCAAAGGAGAATGAGGAACATAAGACCACCACATGTGCTCAGAGGCAATCATGGCCAGAGGAGATTCTCATGTGACATAGGTCTCCGTGTTTCTTCTCCCTTGGTGCACAAGGACACAGGTAGACAGCCTTGATCCTGAGGATATGGTTGAGATTTCATTTTGCCTCTCTGACTCTCTCCTTGTCCTCTGCCATCGCCCTTGATGGCCCGCATCCAGAAGGACTGAACAGGTCAGTGGACCCCTCTGAACCAGCAGACACACATCCATCCTCTCCTGAACCCCCTCAGCCAACCAGGTTTCTACGTGTCAAATTGCTTAAGCCACACAGACCTGTCTAAAAGCTGTTCAGAATGTTCTGTAGAGAAATGTTTTGAGCTCTGGAGCATAGAACATCCCTTAGTGCTTTTCCTTTCTTATTTTGTTAAACAATTGCTGTTTATCGTTCTATGTGCTTTTTCAATATAAGAGCAGCAAAGTGAGTGTCATCTGTACCTCTTGGGTTAACCCGGGTACGTGACTATGACAGCGTGAGAGCGCACACATAGGATATTCTTGTGATTCCTGTAGTCACATGAGCATAATAGGATGTGAAGATAAAATTAAAGCACTTTCTATTTCTGGAAATAATCCTACAATATAAGCAGAATCAGAAACACTTTTAAGATGTCTGAACTAACTATAATAAATGAATCAAAACAGCCAGTCCCACCTGTGGGCTGAGGGAAGAAAAGTATTAATAGATGGATGAATATCTGGACCATGAATCCCTCTATACTGTTAGATGAGCCATCAACAAGATAAGCTGCCTGTGGGGTGAGAAAAGATCTTTTGTAATCACAAATTCAGTTTGTATGCGAAAATCCCGTAGTTTGCCAGGTGGATAATGATTTCCTGTTCCTTCCATAGTAATCTGAAAATGAAATTTCAGAATCCATAGAGTTCTGTAATGTTCTTAAAATTGATCATTAGTTAAGAGTGGTATAATACAGCAAAGATCAAAGCCATATAATTGCTGATATCAGGTCCTCCCCTAATTTACTAATTGAGCAAGAAGAGTAAGGTAAGGTAAGGTACTTATGCTGTAAACAAATCCATCCCAAAGGTTTATCCTCTCTGGCTATACTGACTATAGGAGACAATTTAATGAGGAAAATAAATAAGGTTCCTCATCACATAATACACAAATGCCTCTTTTAGTCTGGATTCCAAATACATTCTTCTTTTGCCTCTTGACATAATGTTTGAGGACTGCCCATTGCTACTGCTCCTTCTAGAGTTTTAGATAGACCGGTTAGTATAAAAGCAACATTTTAAGCCCAAATCTATTAAAGAACAATCTTTAGAAATAGCTGGAGGTGTAGGTAAATCCAGCTGTAACTATCCCTTCAGCCACGTGGTGGCATTAACATTATGTACATCGATCAACAAGTTCCATTTGCCAAATTTCTTTGTAATTACAAAAATTGGAGAATTCCTGTAAGAGAGGCAGATTTTGGTTGGAAATCTCTTCCTCAAAGATTGGTCAGATCCTAAGTGACACACTGTCCGGTAGGATTGCCACTGTGCCTTCTAGGCCTGTGCATTGTGGCTTGGTGGTACTTTGTTTAATCTCCCTGGAGCTCACAGTTCCCAACCCCATCAGAGTTGATTGTACCCCATAACAGGTATTCAGATGGTCATTCTTTTATAGTGGTAATAGAGACATCAGCTCCAGAATTAGCCACTCCTGTATCCTGTAAATGTTTTTCCTTTTTTTTTTTTTTTTTTTTTGAAAAAAGATCCTATTATTTTTCAAATCCAATAGTGTTTTGTCATTTTTTTTATAAGGTAATTAAAGCTACAGTTTAATCTATACAACCCAATTCCCCCTCACACAGGGCCTCTTTTTGTGAAGGGATTATGTAAAGCAATAATAGTAACTATGCAATCTTTCTCTCCTGCTGGAAACTGCCAATCAGTGAGCACTATGGTCATGACTGTGTTTCCCCTATATAATCTTCATCAATGACTCCTGCATAAACTCTGATTTCTTTTATGCATAAACTATGTAACCCAGTTACATCCCTACTCTTGCAAGCAGTATAGATCCCCAATACCCTGCATGTAACTTAAAAGGACATTGAAGAGGTGAAATGGCAGTATCTGCCTTAGGGAAAGTTATATCAATACCTACACTCCCTTGAGCAGCAGCTTGTAATGAATGGATAGATTGGTTACAATCTGAAGCTAGCACAAATGTTACCATTTTTTGAATTTATACTCTCTTTTGCACATTCATTTGTTATAAATGCAATTTACATTGTTTCCTTATGTGGCCAGGCTGGCACAATAGGAACACTTTGTAGACGTTTGTGTTTGAACAGCATAGGTTTCTAAAGAGTTCCCTTTGCTCTGTTTGTGGGTCCCCACACTGCTAGGGAACGTTAGAAAGTCCATAACATTTTCTTTCTCTCTCCAAGGCCTGATTAAATCCTTGGTAATCTTCACTGTTTTAATAATTCTTGAATTTGGTCTCCTTTTTATTTGCTTTTCAATCACATCTTTGAGTCTCTCTATGAAATCAGTATAAGGCTCAGAGGACCCTTGTCGAATTTTTATGTAACTAGACTCCAAAGTCAGATACCATATCCATTTTCATCCAGGCAGTCACAGCTGCATCTCTAACACGTAGAAGGGCTGCAGATGGCATACATTGTAACTGATAATTTGTTGATGCCCATCTGCCAGCCCCTGTCAGCATTTTATCAGTGATACTTGCAGGATTGCCCGAGTCCTTCTTGCTGAATCTTCTCATGGATTCATCTGCTAGCCACATTCGCCATTGCAGCAACTGGACAGGGCTACGAGCCATTTTAGAATTATATAGAAGTCACATAGCAACTGTTGTATATTATTGCTCCATCCAGAAAGATATTCATAACAGTATGCAGTGGTAGGCCCATCGAAAGCACAAGTCTGCTAAAATCTTTCATTACATTCATATCTAATCCTGACAAATATTTTGATTCTGTTGAAGTTTCTCTGGAAATATCAAGTGCACCTTACAAGGCTAGGGAGGGATTGGTAGGCTGATTTTTCCAGCAGTGTCCAAGTTTGCCTAGGCTGCTAAGTTGGCTTTTTCATAAGCCTTTCTAAGTCCTCATCAAAAAGGGGAATTTGTGAGAACCAAAGTTATGTTTTAAGTTTTAATTACTATGCCTATAAGATCATGAAACCAAAATACCGTGCCCAAGGACAGATACTTCATGAAATGCTGAGGCTACTGTTTATGGGACATAACAATCTTCTTGTTTTTACTCCTTAAATAAGTTTGTTCTACCTACCTGCACCCAAGGTGCTTGATCACATGTGGGTGGGAAGGTCACAGGGAGGAAATATGTCAGGATGTATGCTTGCCCCTGATTTGACCTGACGGGGAAACACTGTGGAAACCCTTTTTAAGCCCCTGCAAACCATGACTTGGAGCCCTCCACCCCTTTTTCTTGGAAATGCAGAGAATGACCTGGCCAGTATTTAATTAACGCTTACTTTAAATTTGGCTTTAATTGTGGTAGTGGTCTTATTTTGACCAGTAGGACTAACAAATTCAGCATTAGGTAGATTACCAAATTCCTTACCCCATGCTTCAGGGTCATTTTCAGGCAATAAAGGATACATATTCCGAAGAAGCTACAGCAAGGGAGCCAAGGTCACCAGTAGGTCACTGTTTTTACTTTTGATTTTGCTTGCACAGGGAAAACCTCCTTTTTGCCTCTTTTATAAATTTTAATGTTTGAACATCCACTTTCTATTCATGAAAGGAATTATCCATCTCTTCCTCGTGATTAATAACTGTCTTATGTTCCTTAAGTATTTTAATAACAGTCCAAATCAATGCCCCAAAGACCCAAAATGGAACAGGATCTTCTCCCCTGTGTATATGCCTTTTCAGCATCTTTTCAGGGTGCTGGAGAGATGAACAGAGGTTAGGAATACTGTCTGCTTTTCCAGAGGTCCGAGTTCAATTCCCAGTAATCACATAGTGGCTCACAGCCATCTGTAATGAGATCTGGCGCCCTCTTCTGTCATGCAGACAGAACACTGTATACACAAATATATATGTATTCATATATATATCCATATATTTAAATATCCTTTCAGACTCTGTCCCATGCTTCTCCATCTTAAAGAGCTGGAAGCTGTCTAATAGTTATGATCTTGACACTTGTGCCCCTTCCTTCTTTACAGAGTGCTGCACAGCTGGACACATTCTCACTTACCTTCCATTCGCATCCCTACTCTCTTACCTTGTAACTGACTCAGGTCCCTGATTCACGGTGCCACTTGATACCTTTCTAATTGGTGGTGTGGACCTGGGAGAGTGGGGCTTAAAAATGAGGTGGCCTAAAGACTCCTGCAATAGCCAACTTTATTCAGAGCATCAGACAATTTATTTTTTGAGGGTATTCTGAGGGTTAAGCAAGGCCATATGAACAAGGTCGCATGAGTTTAGGCAGTAAGAGTCACGAGAACAATCTGTGCTTGGAAGCATCATCTGAAGAACAGTGAGATGTGGAGTCAGAAGCAAACCCATTTCTCCTTACTGAGCCTTGGAGAGGCATGAAAATGCATTTCAAGAGCGACCCATGCATTAGACGGACAGAGGTCACAAGACTTTTATCTTTTTCATTGAGTTTTCTCACAAGCTCTCAGAATTCTTGCAGAGCTTCATTTACAAACTGCCGAAGGCCGTGGAGTGTACAGCAGATGACAACCAGTATTTTACAGGTTGTCCTACCAGGCGAATAACTGTTGGGGAACCCCACTAGGCAAAGTCTGTGAGGAGTCCCACTAAACTAATACATGGAGTGGCCCCACTAGGCAAAGTCTGTGAGGAGTCTCACTAAACTAATACATGGAATGCCCCCCCCCCCCCCCCCCCCCCCGGTGACGCTGTGGGGTGACGGCTGTGATTCAGGTTGTTTCTGGTCTGCAGCTCTCTCAGGTGCTCTGCCTCCCTAATAGGAACAGCTGTGGGCTCCTCCCACAGCCCAGACTGTTGGTGGTGTGCTCTACATCTTTGGACACACTTACAGTTGTGGATGGTCAGGAAGATGATCTCTAGTTCATCTGTCAAGTTCTGATATACAGAAATAACACCAGTCCTCTTTACTGACCCAGGGAAGTAACAGTATTCTCAGTCTCAAGGACAATCTTAGATTCAGAACAGATTCAAAACAGTCTAAACTGTTCCTGCAGAAAATGCACAGGGACTGAACCCCAGGTGTTGTTCATTGCTAAATCAAGGCTAGGCTGTTTTGAGACATACCTCTCTTGCTACAGTTGACTTCCTGCACGTACCCTGACCTCTCAGGGTTCAACTTGCTCCTGTTATTGTTAAGTCCTGAATTTCAGTGTCATCCTCTGGGAAAAAGTTACGTGCATGGTCAAGGATTTACACTGGCGGGTCTTTGTGACCTTACTAGCTGAGAAAAACTGTCTGACTTCATGTGTTATGAGAATGGGTTGGGCCCTGGAAATGTAACATATGGTTGTCCAGAGTTTAGCTAAGGATTCTGGGAACAGCTGCAGTGTGGTAGGAGACAGAAGGAGGATGTATGAGTGAGAGTGAGTAAGAGCAGCAGTGTAGAGATGAAGCTGTGCAGAGTGTGAGTGTGTGCTGAGTGAGGGATGAAGAAGAAGCCTAGAGAGGGTGAGAGATGTGTGAGAGAATGAACGGATGAGAGAGTGAGCTAATGATGTAGAAAAAGCATATGTGTGTGAATGAATGTGTGAGGGATAAAGCTGTGAGAAAGAGCTGTTGCTATGTACAGGGACCATGCAAAGAGCTGTATGAGAGTGTGGTGTGGGATGTGTATGCTGTGAAAATCATTCTAATAAAGGAACTATCTTGGCCTATGTCAGGCATCTTAGAAGTAGGTGGGGAAATCGAACCATAGATAGGGGAAGGAGGGTGGAGTCAAAAGGGACACCATCCAGCTGCCCAAGAATCAACATGTAAAAGTAACACAGGTAAGCCACAGGCCGTGTGGCAAGACATAATAATGGAAATGGATTGAATTAAGATTCAGGAGCTAGCTAGCAATATGCCTGAGCCATAGGCCTAGCAGAATGTAATTAATATAAGTGTCTAAGTCATTGTTGGGGGCTAAGCAGCAGGTCAAGACCATGGGGCTAGGCCGGGCCAGAAACTCATTCTACAAGGGTGTGGAAGAACAAAGTGAAATGTTACATGGTGAGAGAGCTGTGCATTTGAGATGAATATTTGTGGCTGATAGAAATTTGTAACTGTGGCAGGAAGATGAAAGTGTATACAAGGAGATGTAGAGGAGAAATGTACGTAAAAGAAAGATGTGAGGATAGTCAACTGTATATATAGATATATGGAGAAGTATGTATGTAGTTCTGCATATAGAATGCAGCAGTGTGGTGATATATAGCAGAATGGAGACAAAGAGGCAGAGACCATTTTTAAGACGAAAGTTTCCATCAGAAGGTGTGTGTGTTTCCTTATTTTACCAGTCAGTTAGATAGAGATTTATTCATGATTATCCCAGACAAGTTTCTTACCCCTTCCATTCTCTACTCTGAGACATTCCTTCAATTACTCTGAAGTGGATCTTGGGAGCTGGCCTCTCACAGTCCTCATTAACAAACCATTTTCCAACAAATTGTTTTTATATTCGTATGACTTTAAGAGATTTAAAATTTTTATTTATTTATCTTTTTAACACCCATAGGTGTTCTGCCTGCATGTGTGCCTGCATGCCAGAAGAGGGCATATGATTTTATTATAGATGATTGTGAGCCACTACGTGAGTGCTGGGAATTGAACTGGTCCTCTGGAAGAGTACCCAGTACTAACCACTGAGCTATCTCTCCAGCCTCAAGTTTAAGAGAATTTTAAGGGCTTGTATTTTTAAGAATTTGAGGGGCATTTAAAGTGGACCACATTTATAGTATGAAATAAATAGGAGATTTCAAGAAGCAAGCCAGTAAGCAGCACCCCTCCATGGCCTCTGTATCAGGTCCTGATGCCAGATTCCTTCTCTGCTTAAATTCTTGTCCTGAATTCCTTTTATGATGGACTGTAACGTAATAGTGTAATCACAATGAATCCTTTCCTTCAAAGTTGCTTATGGCCATGGTGTTCATCACAGTAAGAGAAAATTTAACTAAGACAACCATGGACTTAATTATCGTCATCACCACCATTATCATCACCACCTTCATCATTATTTACATCACTGTTATCATCTTCATCATTGTCATCATCATCATCACTGCACCACACCACCTCCACCATCATCATCAACAATGTGGTTTATTATTACCACTATCATCGACACCCGGTTATCATCACCTCATCATCCTCAGTACCCTCTCTTATCCAATGCTTGTTTTATACAGGCGCTGTTCTGGGCTCTTCACCATTTTATATGATTTAATCTCCTCACATCAGGCAGGAACTATTGTTACCTCCTCCCTGTAGCTTTGAGAAAGAAGCAGGGATGAGATGCCCGGCTGCAGGTGGAAGGACTCCTGGGAATTCTTTGCTGCTCTGCCTGGTGTTCTTCCACTGTACTGCACTGCCATCTTGTGGTGTCAGACGGACAAACAAGGATCATGGAGATTGAATTGGAAATTCCCTGGGCCAACTTCTCTGGGACCCAGTACCCTGTTGTGTCCTGGAGCCCACACGGGCTACTGCGACCCCAGCTTGACGCTTCCAGCTCCTAATATATATCTTAGATATAAGGAGAAGGCTCAAGTATGAGTTGGGGCAGGTGCTGAGTATTTGTGGCTTGGTCTTGGCTTTGCTCAGTGAGGAAATGATGGCATCTTGGTGCAGTATGAGGTTCCTGTGGGTATGTGTAGCAATGTTTTGTACTCACTGGGACACAACAGCTGGCAGCTTCAGTTCCTGCTACCGATGTAAAAGGTGGGGTGATCCAGAGCTGTCACCTGTTCCTGGGGGACTTGGAGGTCTACTTTTGTAGGCACTTAGTCCCCTCTGTACCTGTGTATATATGTGCATGCTAGGACCACCCCACAGCACCCAACGGCTCCCTTCATCTTTGTATTTCTTTTTCTTTCCTTTACTTTTTGATCTGTTATTTTATAAGAATATGGCGCCCAGGCTGGCCTCCTACTTGCTCTGCCGTTGAGGATGACCATAAATTCTATCCTTCTGCCTCCACTTGCTACATACAAGGATGACAGGCATGTGCCACCATAACTGGCTTTTGCAGAGCTGAGTATGGAAGCCAGGGCTCCGTGCACACTCAGCAAATGCATGCATGCATGCACTCTATCAGAAGAACCAAGCCTCAGTCCAGAAAATGCTTTAAAGCATTTAGTTGGGGTGATGACTCGGTCAGGCAAGTGTTTGCCAAGCAGCACAAGGACATATTTGAACCTCGGCACCCACATCAAAAGCTAGGTGCAGCAGTACATTCTACCATCCCAGTGCTAGGGAGGCAGAGACAGGTAGATCCGGGAAGGTCAGTGGTTGGTTGTTCTAGCGGAATGGGCAAACTCCAGGTTCTACAAGAGACCCTGCCTCAAAAGTTGAGGTGGAGAGTTGTCAGACCATCGTCCAAGAATGGATTCATGTAAGGAATCCTGCCTCTATGGGAAAACATGGGGTTTTCTGTCTCATGCAGCTTGTTTGCTGCATGTGGCTTTCCATTGTGATTGTACACTTTACTCATGGGACTCCACTTAGCTCTCAGAGCATAAATAGTCTGAATAAAGTTGGCTATTGGGTGAGACTTTGGCCTGCCTCATTTATCAATCACATTCTCCCAAGTCACACAGCCGCTAGAGCAGTAAACACAGTGACTGAGGAAGACGTCTGATGTTGGCCTCTGGCCTCCACATTTGTATGCACACACACACACACACACACACACACACACACACACACACGCACACACACGCAACACACACGCAACACACACACCCACACCCACACCCACACACACACACCCACACACACACCCCACACAGGCACACACACACACACGCACACACACGCGCACACACACGCGCACACACACATAGTTTTAAAGTTTTTAATTATGTGTATATGTGTGTGCACATACCTGCAGAAGCCCATAGAGCCAGAAAAAAGCATTTGATCCCCTGAAGCTGGACTTACAAATGATGTGACCCCTCTGACATGGGTGCTGGGAACCAAACTTAGGTTTTCTGGGAGAGTGCTACATGCTCTTGACCACTGAACCATCTCTTTAGCTAAAGAACTCAAACCCTAGACAAAGGAGACACAGCCAGCCCCACTCCACCCACCTCTTCACCATAACCCCCATTTTCTCACCCCACCCAAGCCCAGACTCCCTAGCAGACAGCAAGGATGCCAGTGGAGGATGAATAAGCTTTCTTCCTATCCTTGTAGGCCCTGGCTGATCTCCCAGTGCCCTTGAGGCAGGAACCCTGTAGCTAGCTCATATATCACAATAGCACCCCACATTGGGGAACATGTCATAGAACTTAGGCCTTCCTTTAGTTGCCTGGGAGACTCCATGGTGTACTCCTCCTCACTCTGGCTCAGTGTTCTGTGGTGGGAACCAGGAATCCCTTCCCCACTACACCAGAGAAATGCAGAAGAGAGAATAAAGACGCTGTTCTTCTACCTGAATAGACCTCACTTATGAAATCATCTGCTCTCATCTGTGTGTCTTTTATTCAACACTGGTGCCACATTTTCTTGGTCTAGTCATCTGTGGATAGATACATTGAGTGATTGCGTAACATGACTGTTGTATAGAAAAGAAAACACAGGTGTGTAGGTATCTCTGTGGCAAGCCAACTCAGAGTCCTCAGCATATTACCCA
The DNA here is from genome assembly GCA_033318265.1 of Phyllotis vaccarum. Lineage (NCBI taxonomy): Eukaryota > Metazoa > Chordata > Mammalia > Rodentia > Cricetidae > Phyllotis > Phyllotis vaccarum. The sequence continues at coordinate 31,508,057 of JARWLC010000018.1, forward strand.
GGTGTATAGCTGGGTCATGCTGGTAACTTGGTTTGAGCCTATGTATTCAAGGGTGGAAATATTAATGCTAACTGTGACTGTGCTTGAAGAGTTCACTGTGACAGTGTTCAGATCCTTCTGTTAGAATTTTATAACGGAAGGAAGAGTACCTTGGTGGATTGGGGCCAAGGAGTGCCACAGAGTCACATCATGCAGCAGGCCTCGCTAGAGAGGTTTATTGCAGGGGGAGGGCGTATACAGTGGGTGCCTCTTAGTGAGGATGGAGGGGAAAGAGGGAAGGCCATGGAGACCCTGGCTTTATAAAAGAATATGACACATGTGCACAGAAAGAGAACAGGACCTAGTGACAGTGGAAATGTGTCACACTTGGCGGCTGGTGATGATGTGGCCACTGGGTTACTGAAGGCTGGCTTGCAGGGTGTAGGGTTTTTAACATCCTTCCATCTTGTTTATTATAAAAGGTAAAGAAATGATTAGGCGTGACTGGTGAGGCAGGGGTGGCAGTGCCATGCTCTTTAGACTGCTCCCTGTTGTCTGGTGGCATCGACATCTTCAGGGCACTGCTGATCATCACCACCAGGGTATATTGGGTGGTTATGAGTCTCCAGCTCTGTAGCTAGGGGTTGGCAGTTCTATAACAATAACTGATTAATTCTTTGATTAGAAATTTTTTTAATTTGTTGGAGAAATGAAGAGAAGAAATTGATAAAACAGGGTGGAATTAATAAAAACAGGAAAATGAAAAAGGGGGTGTCAGGAAGGGAAGTATCCATTTCCATTTGGGAATCTCAAGGGCCCAGGGACTGGAGGCATTGAGTTGTTCCTTATGTTTTTGGAGGTGTGTTTGAAGTTGTTGGAGTTTGTTTTACTATCCCTAATTGATTGACATCAAAGCAGAGCTCCCCTTGGAGGAAGAGGCAAAGGCTACCTTCTTCAGATGGAAGAAGATCTAGTTCCCATCAGTTTTGGAAGACCACCACTGTCAAGGAGTCAGTTTGTTCTTGAAGGGTGAGCATGGTTTGGGTCCTGGATGAACTGGGAAAAAACTGATGATACAAAGTCAGGGAAGTGGTTAGTCCAGTGGTGACATCCACAGTTATTCCTGCAACAGCCAGAAGGGGCAAGATTTGAACCTACCTACTGGTTTAATAAAAATGCTGATTGGCTGAAGGCAGACAGGAAGTGTGGGTGGGACTACCAGACTAAGAAAACTCTGGGAACAGGAAGAGCAGAGCAGAGATGCCACAGACACACCAGAGAAGAAGAAGCAGAGGACAACTATGCTGCTCTGAGAAAAGGTACCGAGCCACATGGCTGAACAGGATAAGAATCATGGGTTAGTTTAAGGGTAAAGAGTTAGCAAGTTATATGCCTGGGCCCCAGGTCAATCAGTGTAAAATTATTGTAAGCATCTGTGTGTCTCTGTGGAACTTTGGGTCTGCAGGTCTGTAACTTGAGGCTAGGCTGGAAAGTCCGGGCCAGAAACCAAATATAGCAGTTGTGCCTGAATGGAAGCAGACAGGAGAAAAAGGAGGAAAAGACTGTCCACTTCAGTAGGGCAAAGCATGGCCGTCGCGGTGAAGCCTCATTCTTCTGGAACAGGGGCAAGGTGGTTGATCTGGACGTCCTCTGAAGCTTAAAGGAGCAAGGTCCTGTTGGGGTTGGTTTGTAGGAAGGGGAGTTATCCTGAAGTAGAGGAGTGAAGGGCTCGAGGTGGGATAGGCTTATCTAATGGAGGAGACCCTAAAGTTTAGCACTGTGGGGTTACAAGAATTACCTTGAAGGGGCTCTGCCATTCAGGGGGAAAGGATGAGGGATGTTGGTCTGGAGTGGAGAGAAGGACTTGATCCTGCTGTTGACTGGGGACAGACAGGAGCTGGCATATGTCCGGGGTAGGCAGTGGTCAGTAAAATTATGTAGGAGGGAACAGAGGTGACAGAGTAAGGGGTGAGTAGGTGATCAGGGAGAGGCTAAAGGTTTGTGTGAAAGACCAGGTCAGAACCGATCATCTGTATGTGAGCTCCAATGGAGAGATGGAAAAGGTTACTCAAATCCTGTGAAGGATCGGCAGCAGGAGCCTTATCCAATCGAGGTGAAGTTCCTGTGAGTTTCACAAGGGTGTTTTTAAGGAGAGGTTAGTTTGTTTTGTCTTTCCTGAGGACTGGGGATGGTATGGGATATGGAAATGCTAAGGAGAGCTTTGGGTAGGGTTTGGGGGAAAGTAGAAGGTGAATCCAAGGCCATTGTTGGACTGGAGGAAGGCGGGGACTGTGGTAATATATTGTATATTTAATAAAGCTTTTCTCAAAATCAAGCCCCAACCAGTTCTCACCTAGCCAACTCCTCAGGCTGAAAAAGGTAGATTCCGTCTCCATGAATTCTCAGACTCAATGCCTCTGAGCACAAGTAAAGGGAATAACTCCTTCCTCCTCTTTCTGTGCCCAGATATCTCACTTCCTTCAACTTTCCAAGGGCTAGAATTAAATGTGTGTGCCACCACTACCTGACTCTGTTTGGCCTTGAATTACAGATATCTAGAGGAATCTCTAATTCCCCAGTGCTGGGATTAAAGCTGTGGATCACCACTTCCTGACCTTCATGACTTGGCTCTGTCTTCCAAACCTCATTAAATATACAATTAAAGGGAATTCTGATATTCTGGAGGAGGTCAGAGACTGTCTGAGCCCTTTTATTGGTGGTGAGGAATGCCTCCATCCACCCTGGGAAGGTGTCCACCAGGCCCAGGAGGTACCTAACACATTTGACTGTGGGCATGTGGATAAAGTCAAGTTGCCAGTCAGTCCCCCAAGAGGGAGCCTCTGGCCTGGTGGGTAGGAAAGGGGGGGTGTAGTATCTTGAGCTGGGGTCTGAGACTTGACAGATCTTACATGAGGCAGCAATAGTCCTTAAGAAATGCAAATCCAGCAGTGTGGTGGGGCACACACCTTTCATCTCAGCACTCCGGGAGGCAGACACATGCAGATCTCTGTGAGTTCGAGGATAGCCTAGTCTACAGAAGAACAGCTAGAGCTACACAGAGAAACCTTGTCTTTAAAAAAAAATCCTCAGAGGTGGGCTTGCTTTGGATTAGGATAAAGGGCTGGTGTAGATAGGACAGAATTTGTCAAGTGTTGGGGGGGTGATAGAGGGATGTGGGAAGGGGGTCCTGTAGTTATAGCCACCTCATCAGCTTGGTCAGCTTGGTAATTTCCATTAAAGACGATGGAATTGTCTGGTGGGTCCAATGGTGGACAATTCCTATGGCCCTGGGGATATGGGATGCTTTCAGCATGGCCATGGTTTGGTCCTTTTGTTGTAAGTAGTCAGTGCTTTCTCCAGATGGAAGCACAGGATAGGACAATGTGGAAGGCATGTTTGGAGTCTGTGTAAGTGTTTAGGGATTGTCCTTGTACCAACTGGAAGGTACAAGTGACAGCTACTAGTCCAGCCTGTTGATTAGTGCTGTGACAGGGAAGGCCTGAGCCTCTGACACCACGGCATTGTGTCCACCTGCTTTTGGGCCTCCATTGTGTAAACAGGAGATCCGGTCTGTGAACCAGGTGTTGATGGCCCTCCTGTACGTGTGAGGGAGGGGTTCCTTTAAAGTTTCAATGCAAGAACACATTGCATTGTGGAAAGAGAATCCACAAGGGAGGTGGAGTTTGTAAACCTCTATATGTTAAGAGGTGGTACAGGGATAGGACAGAAGGAGAAGATAATGGTAGGTGACCCAGAAGGGTTTTTTTTTGTTTTGAGAATGAGGAGCTTGGCAGCTATTAAAGCAGGTATGCATGGTACTCCCCTAGGTTGTAAGGGCTGATTTTTTTTTTTTTTTTTGACAGGTATGCCATGGATGCAAAAGAAGTTCCCAGTTGGTGGCCTAGGACTCCAAGGGAATATCGCTTTTTTTTCTGTTACACAGAGGAAGAAGAGATGGGTTAGCTCTGGAAGATGAAGTTCTGGAGCCTAGAGGAGGGCCTGTTGGAGCTTCTGAAAGGGCTTAGTAATGGGAGTAAAGAGAGGCTCATGTGAGGGGTCAAGTGCTACTTTGCAAGGTGGGGGGGGGTAAGGAGGGGACCCAAGAATGCAAGAAGCCAGCTATTCCTAGTAATGATAAAATCTTCTCTTTGGTAGAGGGACCATGAGGGACTGGCTTAGGTATTTTCTATCTGAGGTAATGGCTTTGTGGGTTGGGAAAATGGTTAATCCTAAGTAGGTGACCTGAGGGGTGAACAGTTGGGTCTTAGACCTGGAGCTGGACAAGAAATTTAGAATCACAGAAGTGTTACTTTAGCTAATTGTAGAGATGGACTGCAGAAGATCATGTTCAAACTGTTAAGTTAGGATATTGGGAGAGACAAAGAGTAGACCAGAGGTCAGGGCCTAGCCAAATAGGTGTGCACTGTCCCAGAACCCCTGGGGTAGTACAGTCCAGGTGAGTTGGGTAGAGAGGTGGGTATTAGGGTTACTCTAGGCAAAAGAAAAAATGTTTTGTAACTGGTTGTCGAGGGGGATGGAGAAGAAAGCATCCTTGAGGCCTAGGAATGAGAAATGGAGGTTCCCTTGGGGATAGTGAACAGGGTTGTGTAAGGTTAGCTAAACAGGGTCAAGAGGACCCACTGCAGAGTTGACAAGTCAAGATCATGACCCAGGTGGTAGGTCCCATTGGGCTTTTGAACTGCAAATATAAGAGTGTTAAAGAGGGAAGATATGGGGTGAAATAGTTTTTTCCTTAGGAGGTCAGAGATGATGGGGTTAAGTCTCCTGAGGCTCTGGGGTGAGAGTGGGTGCTGCTCTTAGTTTATGTACTGTGTAGGGTCCTGTGATTGGATGATGATGGGACAATGTGTTTGGCAACAGAGGGATTTTGGCTATCCAGATTTGGAAGGTTGTCTAAGGAAATGATGTGTTGGAAGCAGCAGGTTGGATGACTAGGAGAAGGGGAAGAGGGGGAGAGGGAGGAGGGGGAGGAGGGGGAGGAGGGGCTGTTGGTGAGCTTTGGGGTCAGGTAAACGGGGGAAGCAAAGGAAATAGAGGCTCCCACTTGGCTAGAAGATACTTTCCAATAAGAGGCGGGACAGGTTGGCTCCAGGGATGGGGCAGGTTGAACACTCTTGAAAATGCAATTGAGTGGTGTGGTAAGGCTGTCCCCTTGCCCTGACAATAGGGAAATGAACAGGAGGTGAGGCTATAGGATCGGGTGATGTACTGGAATTCTTAATGAAAGTAAAGGAGTTAGAAGTATAAGACCTCAGGACTTTTTTTCTACCTGAGAGAGTTCACTTAATGAAAAGGAGACATGTACCTTGACAATGCTGTCCACCCCAGCAAAGGGAGAACCGGGGCCTAGTTAGACCAGGTAGGAAGAGATATAGGAGGTCCACTGTAGAGTGGGAGCAGGGAGGGGGGGCTGATGGCTGCCGCTGAGGTGGAAATGGGTGCCAGGATGAGATGGTTAGAGCAGCCTGTTGCTGGAGAGGGAGAAGGAGCTAAGTATCAAGGGCAGTCAGGGAACATGAGGCGGATCTTGTTCAGATTTCATGGCTAGGAGCTGAGTGAGGGAACAGGAGGAACAGAGAGAAGGCTTGGAGCAAGGAGAACAGACAGCTTAGACATAGGGAATCTCTCTCCATTTCTCTGACTGCTGGCAGTAGTTCCCTAATGTTGTGATCTAGGGAGCCACTGGGTAGCCATTTTGATTGATATCTAAGAGGTATTGAGGCCAGATTCAACTGCAAAGATGGATAAGTTTAGAGGTCCTTAAGTGGGGCACTTGAGGTGGAGGGGTCGAAGTTCTCCAGACGCATCCCAAAGGACGCCAGGAGGTATGGATGCTGGTGCATTTCCCACAGGTGAGAAAGAAGTGTGTGTGGGGGGTGTCACAGTCTGAAGTCCAAGGATCCCCAGAACCCATAGGAAATGAACAAGGAAGGCACAAACTGTAATGTGGGTTGTCACCTCACTGGACAGGGATCAGAGCTAAAAAGTCAGAGGAGACACGGCTCCTGGTACCAGGGCTTTCAAATACAGCCAAAAGATGAAAACTGAGCTCTAAAACAAAGCCTCACCCAAGGGAAATGGTGCTAAGTGGGATCAGCAAAGAGAGTCAACTACAGCCTTAAAGACTGTGGCTGGGGCACCTCCGCCTACAAGAATATCAGCGTGTGCTGGATGCTTAACAGTCACTTTCTTATGTTCAAGGAAGTGTTTACACTAAGCAAAAAGAAAACTTAGTAATGGCTGATGATGGATGGGGTGCCCAGTAATAAGTGATCTGGAAAAATGAGTCTAGCAAGTGCTGGGATTACAGGCACAAGCCACCATGCCCCTGTTTGTTTATTTACTTGTTTTTGGCAGGGTTAGCATCAGACTCAGGGCCTCCTCCCCACGCAAGGCAGGTGTTCCCCAGAAGCCACACTTGTAGCCCCTGTGAGGTTGGATCAGTGCGCTGTGGCTCCTTCTACCCGATGACCACTTTTGCTGTTACTCTCCCTCCCTAACTTGTTAAGTAAGTGTGGCTGATCCCTGGCTGACAGCGTGCTTCTTCAAAATGTACAGGACTGTGAGGCAAGATGTCTGTGCCTCTGCACCTTGGAAAGCTGGCTCCTCCTGCTGGGCACCAGGACTCCGGGCAGAGGGGGCAGGGTCAGGGAGTGACTCCAGTTTCACTAGTGGGAATGTTCTCCCTAGCATTCCACACTCAGGCAAGCATCTCATTGTTGGCTGCAGAGTCTGCTGTGGGTTACCTTTGATGACAGTAGCAGCCACAGAGCTAGTGCAAGGAGACTGAGGGGAGGCTGAGGGGAGGCTGAGGGGAGGCTGAGGGGAGACTAAGGGGAGGCTGAGGGGAGGCTGAGGGGAGGCTGAGGGGAGACTGAGGGGAGACTGAGGGGAGGCTGAGGGGAGGCTGAGGGGAGGCTGAGGGGAGGCTGAGGGGAGGCTGAGGGGCAGGGAGGCTGAGGGGAGGCTGAGGGGAAACTGAGGGGCAGGGAGGCTGAGGGGAGGCTGAGGGGAGACTGAGGGGCAGGGAGGCTGAGGGGAGGCTGAGGGGAGACTGAGGGGCAGAAAGGTTGGGTAAGTTTGGATCAATTTCTGGTCCTTTGCCAAATGACTCTCATCAGAGCTTAGGAAAATCACAATAAACTCTCAGCTAATACAAGGAAGCAGGTGATGGTGGAGGAGCAAGAGGTGAGGTGGTGGGATTTAAAGAGAATTAGAAATTAAAGGAGTGATGGGGAGAGATTCAAAGCCACTGAGGGGAGGAGGAAGGAGGGAGGAGGGCAACAACATGGAGAGGAGAAATGACAGACTAGAGATTTAAGGAGAGAGATGGGAAGGGAAATTCTCATTCCAAGATAGAGACAGAAGAAATTTTAAGGCAATTTCAGTTTTGAAGAAAAGGAAATGAAGAGAGGCAGGAAGTTAAGAAGGAAGCAGGGAAGGGAGGCAGATAGATCCCACTTCTCTTCTACCGCTGGCCTGTCAAGAGCCTGCAGAGTCCCCACTCTCCCTGAGCCTGTTTGGATTACCACAGATAGTTTAGGTCTGTCTCGAGGACACTGCCCATTGCACCTCCCTTTCCTACTCAGTGGAGTGTGCTTCTGGGCCTTGCATGTTATCCGTGGTCCCCAGAGCAGCCCACAGTAAATACAATGAATCGTGGGACTTCCATGAGTAGCCTTGTTGCTGTCCCTCAACTCACAAGCCACCTGTGCAGGTGAGCCTCTGATACTTGCAGCTGAATCAGATCAGGCTAGACCACTGATAGAAAGTCACCCTGCGGACTGTGGAAACTAAAGTCCCTCTACTTTGAGGCCTGAAGCTATTTTGGGAGCTGAGAAGTTTCTAAACCCTGAAGGCCAAGCATCCAGCACAAGCATCCAAGGCCCTGGGTAATCAAAGAACATTCCAGCTGGCCCAAGGTCCTGGGTAAACAAAAGACATTTCAGCCCGGCCATAAAGTATCTTCTCCCCCTAAGATAATTAAAATAATAATAATCAGCCAGCAGCTGCATCTAACAGCTAGTCATAGTAAAGAAGCTTTCCCTGGGCTCCTCTCCCCCCAATCTAATAACAGCTTTTTTCTTTTAAAGTCTGCCTCAGAGAAAGGGGGCGGCACTCACTCCTTCATTGACAGACAGAAGCTAAGTCCAGCTGCACAACTGTAATAAACCTTGCCTTACATCTGCATTCGGAGAGTGTGTGATTCTGAGGATCTTTTTGGGAGTCACTGAGACTGGGCACAACACAGATCACTGAAGCAGAGCTGCATGCAGCTTCACAGCATGCCCTGGTGACTCCTGTAGGTGTTCAATGTGGAGAGGGCTTGCCTGGAATGGGCCTCTTGCTCTCTAGCTCCACCTGGAAGCCAGGTAAAGAGTTCACAGTGAGGTGGGGACGGGGGATAGGTGAGTGGGGGAGTAGGTGGAGGGATAGGATGAGGGTCTGGGTGTTGGAGTCAGATAGTGGAAGTAGGTGGGTGTGGGAAGTGGATAGGGTGGGTATGGTTGTGGGGGTTGGGATTTGGGGTGGTGGTAGGGTGAGTGGGTGGGGGCTGTGGGATTGTAAGTATGAGGATGTTGTGGGGTGTGGGAAGATGGCCTGCCACTTGTACCATTTCCTCAGTCTCAGATGTTACTATTTAACGACATTAGAGAACAGCTTCGCTGGAGATGTAGGAAGAGGTGAGAAGGCTGAGCATGAAGCTGTTAGTGCAATGCTTGCCCACCTTGTGAGAAGCCCTGCGTTCAGCCCCCAGACCCTAAAGGTGCTTCGGAGAGCTCCATTGTATGATATAGCCAGAGTTTATTTTTCCACTGAGACTCACTGTGTCCGGTCCATCCACATCTGGATGATTCCTCTTCCTTTTGTTCTCCCACGCAGCTGCAGCTTCCAGTAGCTACTGATTGCCCAGGGCCAGGCGCAGAACACATATCCACCATGCAGGCCAAAACTGGCACTGGAGGATTATAAACGGTTAGCTGCTATGATTATTATTGCCATTGTGATCATTTGCTAATGGTTTCTTCTCTGATGGTTGCTAATGCTACGTTCTGAGTATTCTAACAGGGTTGAGTTTTCTGACCCCATCAAAAGCCTAAGAGTCAGGACAACACCACCATTATTGTTGTTTTTGTTTTATTATTATTATTTTATATTCTTTTGCTGTTGCTTTTACCTTTTTTTTATGTGTATGGGTGTTTTGCCTGTTTATGTGACAAGGTGTGTGCCCAGTGCCTGTGGAGATCAGAAGAGGGTATCAGGTCCCCTAGAACTGGAGTCATAGGGTAGTGAGCCACATGTGGTTGCTGGGAATTGAACCTGAGTCCTCTGGAACAGCAGTGCTCTCCATCTTTCTAGCCTCTTGTTTTTGTTTTGAGACAGTTTCATTCTATAGCCTGGGCTGGTCTGGAACTCAGTCTGTAATCTGGGATAGTACCAAATGCACATTGAGCCTCCTGACTCAGACTGATGAGTGCTGAGATGACAGATCACTCCCCCAACAGATGCTGATTTCCTCGGGTATTTACAATAACAGAGAGCCAAACACACTTAACATAATCATGCTCTGTGTATGTTATACCAAACAAATTACAACACTAATGCTAATTTCCTCTGTCTCTTTTTACCTTTTTTTGTTAAGTATTTTTCTAATTTATGTGCATGTGAGTGTGTCTGTGCACACGAGTTCAGGCGCTCACATTGTTGGATTCCTCTGGAGCTAGAGTTCTAGGCAGTTGTGAGCTGTCCAATACGGGCGCTAGAGCGGAACAGTGGGTCCTCTGTAAAAATCAGAAAGTGCTTTTAAACCATCCCTTGTGGGGCCCATAAAGATTCCAGCTTGTGGCTTGTTTCCATTTTGACTCAAGGTCAGAGAATCCAAGCTTGGCTCTCCTGCAAGATTGCATCATAGGATGCTTTGGCCAAAGGTGTGAGTACTAGGTGTCTTAAATTTGAGAACTGAAGACGTATTTACACCTGTCTGCTCTTGCCCCTCCCCTTTGCTTGGTGTTAAAAGTCCAGGGGAAATAAAATTGGGGCAGCTGAGTGTTCATACAGTGCCCTCCTGACTCTAAGTTTTTTTTGTCTCTGTCTAATTTTTTTATCTCTATAATTTCTAATCCATACTCCCCTCTCCCGAACTGTACTAAATGTCAGAATAGCCACTGACAATCTCTCTAGCTCTCTTTTATTTCTTAAAATGTAACCACCAGAGGGACTTGCAGGTTGGTGAAGGCATGGGGTGCTGAGATGGGGACATCTGGAGAGGGCCTTCATGCTGGGGCCTTCTGTCCCTGGTTTGGTGCCGCTTTCCCATGTGGCTGCAATTTTCCCTTTACAGCTGAGTTCTGGCAGGTACTACCTAGTCCCTAGGAAAAGCTATAAAACTGCACTACCCAGGAACAGGCCAGTCAGCATCCTAGGAAAAAAATACCTAATGTTCCAACCATTATAGAGATTACCAGGTGTCCTTTAGCCCAGCACACACCTATTTCCCTTTCTTAAAGGCACCCCTAGACAAGTGTTAACCAGTTAGGGTTCTGAACCCTGGAAATTCCCCCACCCCTTACCTCTTATACCATAAAAACCCACCCTGCCCAGGCTGGGCACTCTCTGCTCTTAACCGATGCATTGGACAGGCAGAGAGTCCAAGCTTGAGCTTGAATAAAGGCTCTTTGCTTTTACATATGGACCCAGACTTCTTGGTGATATTTGGGGGATCTGGGCATAACATGTCCCTAGTGCAATTTTTGCTCCGGGACACTAGAGCCTGGAATTGCTACTCTCTGACCTCAAATTGTGAGAGCTAAAGATGTGTTTTAAGTTTAAATTACTGTGCTTAAGTTATCTATAAAATAAAATAAGCCCCATTTGCTCCTAGGATGCTGGGGCCGTTGTTCATCTAAGGTAATAAGACATGTGTTTTTGCTTCCATAAACAAGCTTTGTTGGCCACTGCACAGGATGTGCTTGATCACACATAGGTGGGAGGTATGTAGACAGGAAATATATCAGGATGTATGCTTGCTCCTGACTGGACTAGGTGGGAAATACATAGCTTTGTGGTTTTGCTTTTATAAACCTCTAACTAATGTAATTTGGTACTGTACTCTTGGCATCCTGGCCATCATCCTGGCCAGTATTTAATAAAGCTTGCTTTGAATTTGTCTAAAAAAATGTGGAAAGATCTTATCCTCGCCCCATAGGACTGGTATTAGGCACATTCTTCCTTTCCAGTCTCTCTGTTATCACAGAGGCCAGAAGCCTGGGTCTGACTTCCTTGCACTCTGGTTTCCTCCTCTCTCCCCGCCTAACTCTAGAAGGCATGACTGTCAGTCTTTTCCTTCTTTACACTTTCGCCATCTTTTACAGAGATTTGTGGCTTGTCTGTGTTAGAATCCAAACCAGACTCCTGCTTGTGCCCTAGGAGTTGAGGCTCCTCCCTCCCCAAGCCTCACACCCTGGCAGAGACTCTACCTGACAGACTTTGGAGTCAGTCCCTGGGCTTCACACTGTGTTTGTTCACAGACTCTGGCATATCAAAGGGCTGCAAGTGGCTACAAGTGGCTCAGCAACACACATCTCTTCCTTCCTCCCCTGCCACTGGATGGGGAACCACAGACCCTTCGGTCTCTAATGGTGAAATATCCTCTCTTCCTCCAAGACCTGCAAAAATAGGTCCCCATCCCTGGATCTGATCCTCCTCAGAGGCCCCACCATACTGCTAGCTGTGGTCTCAGTTCCTAGGAGGCCCCACCATACTGCTAGCTGTGGTCTCAGTTCCTAGGAGGCCCCACTCTGTGTCTGTCCATGGCATTGATAATTCTTCTAATAACTTCTTACCCTCAACAGTCTGTCTCAGTGTCCCCTGGAATCTTGTTTGAGATCTTTGAGCTACCCTGTTCTTTTCTCTCAAATGCTGGCTGTCTTCTGAGTTTTTTAAATTCTTTCAATAAAGAGAATAAGAAAAGGGGACCCTGGGGACTCCGGCGACATCAGAGTAGCTTCAAGCATAGTGACAGACAATCTTTCAGAAAGTCCTGTGTTTGGATTGGGAATCAAGAGAATCTATCAGGAAATAAACATGCCTCCCGGGCAGGAAATGAGTGAAGTTGCACATCTTCATAGTTAGACGCTTGTTCTGGGGTTTATAGGGTTCTTAAGACAACGAAGCTGCCTCGCTGAGCCAGGCAGGCTGCAGGGCTGGAGCATTCATTTTCTTCATAACCACTCAGGGAGTGGGCACACTGTTCACACTTAGTCATGGTTATAAAACAATTGTGCAATGTGCTGAAGGATATCCTACAAGCGTAAACAACTCAAGTATTGGCAAGTTCTTTTTGCTGCTGCTGTGGGGACAGGGTCTTGTGTAGCCCAGGCTGGTCTCAAACTTACCCATGTAGCCTAGAGTGACTGAGAACTCTGGATTCTCCTGTCTCTACTTCCCAAGTGACTTACAGACATGTGTTGCCACAGGTACGGCTTTGGCGAGTTTTGTTTCCAGGGGATCTGATGCCATCTTCTGACCTCCACTGGCATCAGGCTCACATGTAATGCACATATACACACAGAGACATAATGCTCATCATCATAAAGTCAATTAAAAAATTGTAGCTAGGGAGCTAACAGTGTAGCTCAGCTGATAGAGTGCTAGCTTAGCGTGAGCAAAGGCCTGGGTTTGATTCCCCAACACTGTGTATAACAGAGGTGGTGGTGTGCATCTGTAATCCCAGCATTGGGGAGCTAGAGGAAGAGTTTGAGATCAGCTTGAGTTACATAGTAAATTCTCAGGGATTTGGGGGTTCAAGAGAGACTCTGAGGTGCCTTGTCTTTTCTGATAATGTGAAGGCATAGATTTACCTTTATAAAATTTTATCTCAGGGAAAGACCATTTTTCTACAACATCTTGTGCCTAAGGGTCTAAGAAGAATCTAGGGAAAAAATCCTAGGAACTTGCCTGACAGCCAATAGATTCAAAACTTGGTTTTGTGCGGAAAGTTTAATCAATAGTTTCCAAGAATTACTCTATCTCATATCCCTTTACCCAATCCTGAAATGCCAAGACGTTTAATGCCCCACTTGAAACTCTCTCACCCCTGAGCTCGGGGACAAATTTCTTCCACTGCATTGGAATATAGAATTTTGACCCGTGTTTGAACCTGTCCAAAAGAAAAAAAACTGACCCTCATGTATTTGCGTCAGAATCCAGCTCCCTGGTGGTCTTTGGGGGTCTCTCGACATAGGTAATGCAGTAAAAGACTTATTAGAATAGTTATTAATGCCACAGCCAGACATCTGAAGATGACTCAGGCCCATGAGGCAACCCTCCTACAGGTCTCAGAGAGAGGTGGGAGGTCCATGGGGTGGGGGTTGGGGGTGGTGATGCATAGATCAGGGTACAAGTTTGCAGTCCAGTTTCTCAGCTTCCTGGATGTGGGGGAAGAGAGAGAGATTTGACCTTTCAGTTAAGGTGCCACTGCAACCCTGTGGCTTTGGGAGCTTGGTGAACTTCTTCAGGGGAGTGAGCCACAGAAGAGGAAAGAGATGCCTGTTCATTTCTCTCTGGCATCTTGAGCATAAACACAGGAGGAGGCTATTGTAGGCTTAGTGGTCCCCAGCCTGTAGGGATGACTAGCAGGGCTATAGACAGACTCTGCTTCAAAATAAAATGAAATAAATTGCGATTAGGTATTCTACTGACTTGGTGTGTTGTCACAGGCAGCAGAAACAAAAGCAGGCAGGTCTCTGAGTTCAAGGCCAGCCTGGTCTATGTAGAGTTCCAGGACAGACAGGGCTACATAGCGAGACTCTAAAGTTTTCTGTTACTTTGCATTTGAAATAGTTTTACTTTATTTGTGTGTCTGAGTGTTTTGCCAGCACTAGTGCATTACTGGTGCCTACAGAAGAAGATGCCAGATGTCCTAGAATTGGAATTACAGCCAGTTGTGAGAAGACCAGGGTGAGCCTAAAAGGAGTTAGGAGAAGAATTTGGGGGGTGATTGTAATCAAAATACATTGTATAAAGTCTCAAAGAATTAAATAATATTAAATTAATATAAATTATATTAAAAAGAATACCACATACACACACATATGCACAGGCACACCACACACACGTGCTTCCCCAGAGATCAAATTCAGGTTGTTAGACTTTATATTTATAGGGGTACATGCATACCAAGGTATACGCACCTGCACTTTGGTATGTGTTTACCCCAGTAAATAAGTAAACGCAATAAAAGTTAAAAATAACAATGTACCAGGGATACAGAAAAGGATGGAGGGGCTGAGAGCTCAGCAGTTAAGAGGACTCAGGTTCAATTTTCAACACTCAAATGTGGCTCACAAGCGTGTGTAACTCCAGTTCTAGGGGGTCTAACGCCCTCTTCTGGCCTCAGCAGGCAACTGCACACATGTGGTGCACTCCCCAAGGTCAGTACCTGAGTTAAGGGCATTGTTTTGACATGCCAGTCTTCATGATTAGCATCCTTGCTGGCACACTACAGGTGACAGGCACAGGGCACACTTGCTTCTATTTCACATCTTTTTAAACTATCAAAAATAAGATTTTATTTTTAAAAGACTTATTTTGGTATTTTTAAGTGTGTGTGTGTGTGTGTGTGCGCGCGCACGTGTGTTGTGATAGGTGGTTATGAGCTGGGAGCAGAACCCAGGTCCCCTGTCAGAGGGGCAAGTACTCTTGATCACTGCACCATCTGTTCAACCCCAAACTAAGATGTCATGTTAAAAATGTGTCTGATGTTGGGTGGGTATGGTACCTGATGCTTGTAATCCTAGCATTAGGGAGGCTGAAGTCCCTCTGGATCTGCATAGTCTAGCTTGCTGGAGGTGCTCCGGGAGAGGCTGTGACACCATCCTTTCTTGGTTCCATCCTGCCATGTTTGCTTTGGTTTTAGTGTCCAACTTTGATTATCACAAAACGAGGCGTGAGAATCCTGGAGGGGACATTCAGAGCTCCTGGCATCAGGTGTCACTGGACTGGGTATAACTGAGTCACCCAGTGATCACACCAGCTATTGAACAATCAGTGTATAAAGGGGATTGTGACAGTAACCAAGCTTTATAGGTCCCACATGTGTAGGACAGGAAGATGCTTGTGTTCTTAGCAAACACACACAACTTCTCTCATTAGGAATCTGGCCTGGGAGAGAGATGGGAGAGCACACTCTGGCATGTGATGGTTCTGGTGAAACTGAAATGTGGCTCAAGAACCTTATTTTGATATTATGAGTTTTGTTAACTGTTTTGTTTGTGAGCATCTGAGCCTGGAGTATGCTAGGCAGGGACTCTACCACGGAGCCGTGTCTCCGTATATGAGATTATGTTCTAAAAACCAAAAAAGAAGAAAAGAAGAAGAGGAAGGAATAGTCCCCAGTCCCCCAGGAGACCATTAGGCCGGGGAGGAAGATAACAGAGAACGAGGGAATCGATCGGAAGAGGATATGAGAAAAAAGTGCTGCTACATGGGTCTGGAAAGGTCGTAATGCTAACAGAAAAGCAATTTTTAAAAGTAAGGAAGAAAAAAGAAAGAGAGAGATAAATCCCTGAAGGAAGCTGGTCACACCACTGGGCTACACGGCTTCCTGCTCCTTTATGTCGCCTCGAGCCTTTGTGAGCCGGGATGCCATCGCTCATGGCACATCTTCTCTAGTTTGTAGATAACTTCTTTTATTTTTCTTCCCTCCCTCTTCCCTCCCCTGTTCGTACCACAGGCTTACAAAATGTACATTGCAAACGTCCGAAGTGTGTCATTTTAATGTACGTCTCTGTCACTGACATCGTGGAATACACCCTTTCCCAAGGCCTATATGCCCTTTCAGATTTGTAGAGTACCAGAGGGTTTACACACCTACCCCTGCCTCTCCCAAGTACACAAAAATTCCCCTCATAATTGGTCTTATAATTAATAGATTAAAGAAATAATAGGCTAGGGCGAGTTAGATACCTCAGTTAGTAAAGGCCCTTTCTGTCAAGGCTGATGACCTACATTTGATCCTTGGGGCCACAAGATGGAAGGAGAGAATGACTCTGGAAACACTCCCCTGACCTCCACACATAGCATACGTACCCACACATGTACACAAACTGGATAAATGAAACGTAGTTTCTGGGTGTTTTTTTGTTTTTTTTTTTTTTAAAGAAGATTTGTTAAGAAAAAAAGTGATGAAATCACCCTTTGGAACATTAATCAGAGAATGTTCTGGAGGATCACGGCCACAAGCAGCCATGCTGGGACCCAGAAGGAACAGGAAGAAGGGAATTCTAACTCTTGCAGGTTTTTTTTTGGGGGGGGTTTAGGGGCAACTAATCATATCATGTGACTAGCATGAGGCACAGAGGCAGGCAAGAAGTAGGATGTAAATTCAGTCTGCAGCTGGAAAGTGGTGGGGGAAAGAGAACACTGTGAGAATCTCAAGAACACAGGAGGCCCTCATGGCAACACTGTGCATGAGTGTGTGTGTGTGTGTGTGCAGAGACTGCAAGGGGGTGGAGACTGAATTTGGAGAGATAAGAGTGTGAGCTAACAAGTTCTGTGATGTAACAATGGTGATATAATGGTTTCTAACCTCTGGTCACCCTGAAGAGCAATGTGAGCCACAGGCTCATACACGTTCCCTCCTGGGTGTGTCTATGTAGCCAGGAGAGAAATTGCTGAGTCACACGATGTGTGTGTGTGTGTGTGTGTGTGTGTGTGTGTGTGTGTGTGCTAGAGCTGACAACACCTGAGAGATTGTCAGAGCAGGAGGCTCTATGCTGATCTCAGTACAACTTGGACCTGCTAATGCTGAACATTCCTCACAGGACCCACCCTCTTCTTCCCATTTCTTAGCTTCATTTAGTATCAAGGGCATCTTCATTCAGTGGGTTTTTTGTTTAATGTTTATTACAGTTATTTTGTTTACTTGGGTATGGGGCAGGGCAGGAGAGGGCCATACACATGAGTGGGCAGGTCAGAGAAGAGCTTGGGAAGATGGTTCTTTCCTTTCCTTCCACTATGTGGGTCCAGGGATCAAGTGTGGGTTGTCAGTCTTGGTGGCAAGCAAGATGAGCCGTCTCCCTGGCTCATGGTAACTGATGAAGTAGAATACTTCCTTAGCAGCTTTAGCTTTTGGAATTCTGCTATTTTTTTAAGCCTTTGATTCATCTTTGGGTGATCTCTCTCTCTCTCTCTCTCTCTCTCTCTCTCTCTCTCTCTCTCTCTCTCTCTCTCTCACACACACACACACACACACACACACACACACACACACACACACAAATTAAGGAGCCGGAGAGATATTGGCTCAGCTGTTAAAAGCACTTGCTACTCTTTCAGAGGACCAGAGTTTGGTTCCCAACCCCAACCAACTGTAACTCCAGCTCCAGGACATCTGACACCCTTTTCTGGATTCTGAGGAAACTACTCTCGTGCACACATGCATGCACACAGTCACAGTTGTTTCTTGTACAGTATAGATGGTTCTTTCTATTTGGCTACTGTAAATAGCTCTCCCTTTTTTGAACAATGCCTCTCATAGTCCACTCCACTGTCTTTAAACCAGAACACTTAAAATGGCTCTCATCAAACTAATGAGAATTTTGTCTTAAAAATTTGTGATTTTGAAGGCTCAACAAGTCATTCCCAGAGCCAAATGACCTTGTCTTGCTTTTCTTTCCTAAATCTCTAAGCATATATTGTACCTAGGTGGTTTTTAATTTTTGAGACAGAGCTTTGCACAGACTCACTAGCTGAGAATGTCCTGGAATTTCCGATCTTCCTGTATCCCCTTTCTGAGCACAAAGGACACCTCTGGCTTTGCAGTGGCCTGGTTTGTTTTTGATGTGTGTGACATGCAGCCAGTGTGTGGATGTCAGGTATGCCATCTTGTCTTGGCTTATCAGATTTTTAGAGCTTGAATTACAAGCAGGGTCTATAGGGGGATTATATTGTTCCATTGTAAATAATTGTCCCCACCTATTAGTTTAATAAAAAGCGCTGACTGGCCAAAGGCAGACAGGAAGTGTGGATGGGGCTACCAGACTAGGAGAACTCTGGGAACTGGAAGAACAGAGCAGAATGCCAGAGAGAAGCCAGAAGAAGCAGAGGACAACTATGCTGATCTGAGAAAAGGTACTGAGCCTCATGGCTGAACAGGATAAGAGTCAAGGGTTAGATTAAGGGTAAAGAGTTAGCAAGTTATATGCCTGGGACTTAGGCTGATCAGCCTAAAACTATTGAAAGCATCTGTGTGTCTCTGCGGGCCTGGGGGTCTGTGGGCCTAAACCTTGATGTTAGGCCCAAAAGTCACGGCCAGAAACCACCTACTATAAGGGTCCATCAAGCTTGGCATCTAAAAACTTACCTATTACATTTATTTATCACATGTGGTCCTGTATGCCTGTGTTTGGGAACACGTGTCCTGGTTTCTGTGTGGACATCAGATGACACGGGAGTTGGTTCTCTCCTGAAATCATGTGGGTTTTAGGTCAGGCTCAGTTTTTAGGCTTGTGTACATCTTCAGATCTATATGCAGGTGACTTTACCCACTGAGCCATGTTACCAGCCCCATGCCTGGTCTTGTAAGCTCTGAAGATTAAATTCAGGCCCACATGCTTTTGTGGCAAGCACTTCACCATCTGGTCTCTAGACACTATTTCTGTCTTAAAATTTTTATTTTATTTTATTTATTCATTTTGTTTTTTCAAGACAGGGTTTCTCTGTGTAGCCTTGGCTGTAATAATTCATAGCACATAGCAGCCACATGATAAATGAAATATGGCACAGGGTGAAATAAAAATCCCTTACATGTGGCCCCCATGTGGTAAACCCAACATGGCTCCAGTAGAACACCGCCCTACGGAGGGCACGCCCCTAGGTGTGACTACATAAATCTGTGCCCACCTGGTCTCTTAAAAGGAGCCCCCACGTGAAACTCTCTCTCTCTCTCCTCCCCTCCTCTTCCCTCCCCTCTCTGAAACTCCTCTGAATAAATCTGGTAGTGTATGTATCTATCTCTCTCACACACAAAAGTAACATTGGCTGCCCTGGAACTCTCTCCATAGACCAGATTGGCCTCAAACTCAGAGAAATCCACCTCAAATTAAAGGTGTGCACCACCATTGCCTGGCATAAAAATTTTATTTTTGACATAGCGTCTCTCTGTTTAGCCCAGGCTCCTGGAACTCACCATTCTCCTACCCAGCCTTCTAAGCACTGGGATGGGAAGGAAGCTTGTAGCACTAGGTAGGAACCTGGAGCTTGATTTCTTTTTTCTTATTAAAATGTTACTTATTGTTATTGTGTGTGTATGATATATACGGAGATCGGAGAATTTTGTGGAATCAGTTCTCTCCTCCCACGTCTTCATAGATTCAAAAGATCAACCTAGGGCATTAGGCTTGTGCATCAAACATTTTATCTGCAGAGCTATCTCTCCAGTCCTGGGTTTGGATTCCGGTATTTCCAATATCATTTATTAAGCATCCTATATCCTCCTGTCTATCTGAGCTGCTGTTGAAACTTATGTTAACTCTTAGACTGGCACATCCACCTCCCAATGTCACTCTCAGCCTACTTGTCAGGTTTGTCCCCTTGATAAGCTTACCCTTGCTCTGAGCATCACTTGGGTTTGTCAGGGTGCCAGGATGTGCCCTGGGGAGAGAAGCTTGCTATTGTGCCACCAAAACCCTGTGCTTCTCTGTCTTACAACACTGTGCAGGAAGTTGAGAACCTTCTCCACCCTAGACATTAAAAGACTGTTCAGAGACACCTGCCTCCTCCCATTCTGGAATCAGCAAGATTGGAAAAGACACAACATACTCATGTGAGAAAAGAAAGTCAAGGCTGCCAAGACAATGGGTGCAGTGTGTTAGCTCAGCTTCCTACTTCTGGAAACTTCTTTTCCCACACCTTCCCCTCTGTATCAGCACAGAGAGCCAAAGACTGTGCTTCTGACACTTGTATTTTATTTTCCTTGATCCAAGCTGAGATAAGAGAAACCCACCCAGGGCTGGAGCGGGACAGAAATTCCCCAGAGGGTGGGCTCCAACTGGCTTGCAGTCCAGTCACCATTCAGTGGCTTTTATTTTTGTGATATAAGGTACTTGGTCCTCCTCAGGGTACCCACCTTCCAAGTAAGAAGTGGGGGAGGGGTATTCAAGCTTTACCCTCTCTCTTCCTTCTTTTAAACAGTTTTCATGACAAGGTCTTGTGTATCCTAAGCTTGCTTTGAACTCTCCATACAGCTCCCCACTTCTGTCTCCAAATCCAAGGATTACTGCCCACATCACCGCACCCTGCTCACACCTCTTGAGTGCTAGGTGAGCTCAACTACACCCACAACAGTTTTGTTATTGAGACTGGTTCTCACTCTGTAGCCCAGGCTGGCCTCAATCTCCAGATCCTCCCTGCCTAGTCTCCTGAATACAGAAATTAAAAGTGTCAGCTACTACACTCAGCTTTCTTTCCCTTCTTTTTGCTTTAAAAAACAAATCAGTGCTGGGGAGATGGGCAGGGCAGGCAGGCATAGGGGACAGGGCAGGTTAGATAGCCCAGCTGGTAGAGGTGACTAACTGCCTCCAAGTCTGACAAGCAGAGTTCAACCCCCGGGACCCATGGAGTTGTAAGAGAAAAACCAAATCCTGTAAGTTGTTCTCTGACAGGTTGAGACAGGCTGGTCCTCCTCATCCTCCCCATGTGCACACATAAAATAAAATAGATAACATGTAACAAAATGGTTAACTTCAGTACCGGCAATTAACTCAGTGCCTTGCACATTCCAGGCAAGCTCTCCATCACTTGGAACGAGGAGAGGCTGGTGTTCTGTGACTTTGTCTGACTTCACACTTTAGATAAACTGGGTGCAGCCGAAATGAGCCTATCAACCACCCCCTAATGCATTGCTGGCCAAGCCCAGATGTTGCTCATGTCCACAAGTGACCTGGAAACCACGCCCCCAGCCCCTCACTGGAGCATCCAAGGCAGGGCCTCTGCTGTGGAGCCATGACTCCAAACTCTTTCTTGCTCCCTTCTACACTATAAAAATCTCCCCAGAGACTGTGTTTGTGGCCCTTGGCTCCCATCATCTTGCTTAGATCTAGGTCCCATGGCTTCTCTGGTGCTTGCAGGCCACTTGCTAACTTAAGTGATAGCTGGGCTTGGCCAGGAGAGCATGGGGCTGGGTTATCCATTTTATCTAGTGTGGAGTCAGAGCAGGTCACAGGGCACCCGCCTCTCTTCCTTGTCCCATCCATATGTCTTGGGTTCTCTGCTCACCTTGACTCTGATCCTGAGTCAGGGCACACCCATGCTTTGGCACTTGCAAAAAGCAGGTTGGAGATGGAACCCACATCTTTGGGAGGTGGAGAACGTGCCACAAGCATCTCCTGATCTGTTTTCACTATAATTACAGTAAAACTCTCATGAAGCCACTGTCTTTGTGTGAATACACATTTGTGTGTGTGTGTGTGTGTGTGTGTGTGTGTGTGTGTGTGTGTGTGTGCCATGCGCCACTCCTCAGGAACTGCCCACCTCATTCTATGAAACAATCCCACTGAATAGGCTAGACTATCTGGCCAGCAAACCTCAAGGATTCACCTGTCTCTAGGTTCTCTCTGAAGTAAAATTTGACCAAAATACACTATCTTTTTCATCAAGGAATTAAATAAGGCAAAACTCCACAAAAATAGAATAAAAAAGATGTTTGGCAGAGATTCTTTTCAATTTTTTCAAACACTGTGCTTTGTTAATTGCTTGTGCCGTACTGGGCTAGCCAACCTTTTAAGAAGGTAGATGATAGTCGAACGCCATGAGCAGTCTGTGGAGCCTCTTGCAGTAGGACCAGAGCTTCTTCCTTGGAGCCCATTCCCTACAGAGGAACAGCTCACTCAGCCTTGATACTGGGGGAGGGACTTGGTCCTACCTCAACTGGATATGCCAGACTGACTCACCTTGGGAGTCCTTGTCCTCCCTAGGGAATGAATGAGAGGAGGGAGGGGGAGGCAGAGGGAGGATTAGGAGGAGAGGAGGGAGGGGGAGGCTGAGAGAGGATTAGGAGGAGAGGAGGGAGGGGGAGGCTGAGGGAGGACTAGGAGGAGAGGAGGGAGGGGGAGGCTGAGGGAGGGGGAGGCTGAGGGAGGACTAGGAGGAGAGGAGGGAGGGGGAGGCTGAGGGAGGACTAGGAGGAGAGGAGGGAGGGGGAGGCTAAGGGAGGATTAGGAGGAGAAGAGGGAGGGGGAGGCTGAGGGAGGATTAGGAGGAGAGGAGGGAGGGGGAGGCTGAGGGAGGATTAGGAGGAGAGGAGGGAGGGGGAGGCTGAGGGAGGATTAGGAGGAGAGGAGGGAGGGGGAGGCTGAGGGAGGGGGAGGCTGAGGGAGGACTAGGAGGAGAGGAGGGAGGATTAGGAGGAGAGGAGGGAGGGGGAGGCTGAGGGAGGATTAGGAGGAGAGGAGGGAGGGGGAGGCTGAGGGAGGATTAGGAGGAGAGGAGGGAGGGGGAGCAGTGTTGGGTATGGAAAAGAACCTTTAGAATAAAAAAAAAATTAAAAAATAAAATCATGTTGAACTGCTGAAAAGTCTACAGAAATAAAACAGTTTAAAATAATAATGATCACAATCATAATTATAGTAATAGTGTAAAGCTGAGCCCTGAAACCCAGAACAAGAAACAACACCCTTTTATTCTAGCAATAAGAACCCAGTTGAAAGCCGATGGCTGTGATGCAATCCTTTAATCCCAGAACCCAGGAGACAGAAACAGGTAAATTTCTGGAAGTTTGAGGACAGCGAAGGCTACATACTAGAGGGACCCTATCTCAAAAAGCCAATATAGCAAAACCTGTGGGACCCCTACTGTGCACATTTGGTTTAGCATGGCTATACAGCCTTCTGCAGAAAAAACCTGGAGGTCAGCAAGGTGGCTCAGTTGTGAGGAGCACATGCTGCTTTTGCTGAGAAACCAAGTTTAGCTCCTTGCGCTCTGGGAGGCTCACAGCAGCTCCTGATGCTCCCCTTTGACCTCTGTGAGCCATGTGCTCATGCACACACCCACAGACAGATACACATAAGTGAAAAATAAATGTAAAGAAATCTGGGGCCTGGTGAGGTAAGTCCACGAGTGTGAGCTTTCTTCACCAAGCCTGAAGATTTGGGTTTGATGCCGGAGCCCATGGAGAGAGGAGAAAACAAAAGTCTTAAAAGTCGTTCTTTAACCTCCTCACATAAGTGTCCCCCCCACCAAAAAAAGTTTAAATACAATGAAGAAGAAAAAAGGTGGGGGGCTGGAGTGACAACTCAGAGGTTAACGTAAGTGTCTGCCTTTCCATAAGACCTTGTCTTTCCCCCAGTACCTGCAAGGCACCTCAACTGTAATTCCAGTCCCAGGGGAGCTGATGTGGTTTCCAGCCTCCAGGGGCACTGCACACAGGTGTATATAGCCATACATGTAGGCAAAAACCCACACACATAATGTATATATTCTTATATGTGTATATATACATATATAAAGAAACAAACACCTACTTGAACTACAGACTCACTCACATCTCTAGTTGTGAATCTAGCTACTCTAGTTGCCTCAAGGTTGAGGGAGCCTGGCTTCTTGCCTCTGTCCATCATTAAGAGAGAACATTTAAGTTACTGAGCTTTCCATGACAAAATAGACAAAATACACAAGCCAAACACCTTAGAAGGAAGAGAGATTTATTTAGATTTGGAGTTTTAGATGTTTCAAGTCATCTTGCCTTGGGGTCTGTGATGAATTAGCACATCATTAGCTCATTGAGGCAGGGATGGGAGCTGAGAATGGCTGCTTAAACCATGGTAGCCAGGAGGTCAAGAGAAAGGAAGGAATAAGCTTCTCATATCTTCCTTTCTCAAAGGCTCATCCACAATGACCTAACGGCCTTCCTCTCAAAGGTCTTGCGGCTTTCACGATCACTACTAGCCTGGCTTAGCCCTTTGACATATGTGCCTTTTGGGAGACACTTAAAATGCAAACTGTACTATTCTCAGACTGCACATGAAGAGCTTGGAAAAAGGACCAAAATTCAACATTTGAGTTGTGGTTTTGATTGACTGTACATTGTTTTCACAGCAGTTAAAAAAGATCCCAAGTTGAACACTGTGCACTGGGGACTAGGCCGCCTATTCTAGAAATTAGGATAGAGTTGCTATGGGTACGGCTAGGCTTTCTGTCATACAGTAATTTTAACTATTGGTTAGCTAATGGTATTAACTTGATAAGATCTAGAGTCACTTAGGCGATAAGCTCCGGGAATGTCTGCAAGGGAGTCAGCTGAGGTAGGAAGGCCCGCCCTGATTGCCTGATTGCAGGCGGCACCAGCCCATAAGCTGGGGTCATGAACTAAAGAGGAAAGCAGTCAAACCATGGTGTTTATCTCTGTTTCCTGACTGGATGTAGTGTGACCAACCACCTCAAGCTCCTGCTTTCCCTCCATGGCAGGCTGTACCCTGGACCTGCGAGCCACAATGAACCCCTCCTCCCTCAATCTACCTTTGTGGTACTCGGCCACAGCAATAGACAAGTAAGGCAGTTACTATTTGTGAAGAAAATGCAAAGTCACCAAAGCACCCCGTGCAAATGCATTGCCCTGGGAGAGAAGACACTGTAGTGTTTGACTGAGATGTATTTGAATGCTTAGTCCTCAACTGGTAGAAATGTTTGGGAAGGATTAGGAGGTACAGCCTTGTTGGGAAAGATGTGTCTCAGGGGTGGGCTTTGAGGTTTTAAAGGCCTATGCCTCCCCCAGTTAGCTTTCTCTCTGTCTTGTGACTGTTTCAAGATCTGAGCTGTCAGTTACCATGCCTTCCTGCCTTCTGCCATGCTTCTCCCGCCTCCTGGTCATGGACCCATTGAGCTGTAAGCCTTGTATAACCGCTTTCTTCTCTAAATTACCTTGGTCATGGCATCTTACCACACAATAGAAAAGTATCTAAGGCAGCCTCTTGCCCATAGCTGCATGGTACGCGAGGAGACTTACAAGGAGGGGTGTTTTTCATGGTGTTTTATTTCTGGGTCTAAATCTGGGTTATGGCTGCAGAGAAGGCTCAATTCTGGGTTTGTTTTTGGATCCACTGAGGATGATGCGTTTCTACCCAACCCTTGTCATTCCAGGGAGTATCTCTAGGTCACCATTTGGCCTGGAGACTAGCAGCTCTCGGAGACAGAGCTCTCTATTGCAGTGGGGTTATGCTGGCCAATGGGTCCTGATGTGCTCATGAGTTGGATTTGATGGTGTCTTCAATCCACTTGGAGAACTCACATAGGTTGGTGTAGACACCTGGTCTGTTGGGCTGGGCACAGGGGAAATCACCCCAGGACACAAGGCCCTGAAGCTGGCTATTGCAGACCACAGGTCCCCCTGAATCACCCTGTTGGGAAGAACGGAGGCACACAGAGGGGACAGGATGTGGTGACGCAAAATGAGGAACAAGACACAGCAGTATGCATTGATGGAGAAGGGCCGGGACACACAGGAAGCAGGTACAGACAGAATTCAACGCAGATAAGAGAGAAGAGAGGAGAGAGACAGAGAGACAGAGAGAGAGAGAGGACATTGTCAGCATTTCACTTCAGGTTCAGGTTATAGAAAGCCCACCAGCTACGCTTTTGCCAACACCCTAACCTCCCCCAGCTCTATCTCTGCTAGCTTTCCCATCTGCTCACTCCTCACAAGATTTCTGTCTGTCCCCTACCTACCTATCATATATGTCTGTCTGTCTATCTAGCACCTACCTCTGCCTCCTTCCCTATCCTGTCTCTTCCTGTTTCCCTGTCTCTCTCCTCCCCTGTCCTTGTCTCTTCTTCCTCTGTTTATTTTTGTTATTTGTTTTGAGACAGGGTCAGGCTGGTCTGGATCTTGTGGTCCTCCTGCCTCTGCCTTCTGAATAACTGGGATGTTAGTGCTATGCTACCAGGCCCAGATGATGTCTCAATGATTTTTCTTTAAACCTTTGCATTGAGCTCTGAGAGTTCATTGGTCACCTTTTCTGAGCTTGTAAACTAAGGTTCACAACAGCTGCTGCCTGAGCTAATGAGTGGAGCTTGGAACAGAGCCAGCCCTTAGCCATCACAGTGATTTTATTAGTAGCATCAATCTTTGTGTGTGTGTGCTGTGTTGTGTATGTATGCACGCGTGTGTTCACATGTGTGTTTGTGTACAAGTGGTGGTCACAAGACAACCTCAGATATCATTCCTCAGGCATGGTCTGTCCTGGTTTTGGAGACAGGATTTTTCATTGGCCTGGAGCTCACTGACCCAGCTAGACTGGCAGGCCACCAAGCCTAAGGGACCCACCAGTTGCTGCCTCGGCTTATAAACTGCTTCCCCCAACACAAATGTGCCCAAGAAATGTCGATTCCTTTCCATCTTTGAGTCAACTGAGTTTCTCCCTTGTGCCTTTGCAGAGGACTTTTCTGTGCCCCTCTGTGTGAGTCTGGCTCCAGGATGCTTTCTACTCTCGGCTCATGTGCATCCTGAGGAAGACCTCCTCACGACCACCATGAAGACCGGTCCTGGCATCCCTTTTCTGCTGACTCCTTATAACTTTCTGAAGTAGCACTACTTGTAAAGTTTCTTGACCAGAGGAGTTTCTTTTAAGTTGTTACTGTACATTTTTAAAAGATTTGCTTTTATTATATAAAACAGTGGCCCTCAGCCTTCCTAATGCTGGACCCTTTAGTACAGTTCTTCATGTTGCGGTGACCCGCCCATCATAAAATTATTTTTGTTGCTACTGCATAAGTAATTTTGCTACTGTTATAAATTATAATGTAATCTGATATGTAGGATGGTCTTTGACTTTGACCCCAGGGTCCTTTGACCCCAAAGGGCCGTGTTCCACAGGTTGAGAGCCTCTGTGTTAAATTGCATAGATATGTGTGAATTTGTATGTCAGTATATGCTTCTGAGTGCAGCTAACCGAGAAGAAGGTGTCAGATGTGGTTGCTGGGAACAGAACTTGGAAGCTCTGGAAGAGCAGCCAGTGCACTTAATGGCTGAGTTGTCTCTAGCTCTGACCATAGGATTCTATGTTTCATTTCTGCTTCTTCTGCACATCCAACAATGAAGGGATCCTAGACACTCTTTTGAAATCCTTAAAACAAGTTTTCTCTTTTCTTTACACCCTTGTCTAATGAATTCTGTTACAATGAGGCATTTGCCCACCACATGCTTGAAGACAGAACTATGACAGCCACTATGTAGAGGGGGAGCTGAGGTGTAGCACCTTTATGCAGGGTACAACCTATCTGACAAGGAACAGCCTTGATCTGTCCTTCCAGACCTGAATTGTGATATGGTAGTTACAGTATATCTAGCAAACTGAAGTGGATTTTCAGGGTAAAAGGCATTTTACTTTGTTGAGAGCATAAATGGTGCATTTAAAATTGTTATATATAAATTAAATTCTGAAAAAGTCACATGAGAACATATAGAGATTATGTATGTTAATTAAATACAACATACTATTAATGCTAATTCCACCTCCTTAGCTATTTATTTGCTGTTTTGTGAGGCAGGAGATAGAATTCAAGCTTTGTAGCATACTATACAAGTACTCTACCACTGAGCCTCACCTCAGCCCCTCACTGGGGGATCCTAGGCAGGGCTCTACCACTGAGCCATGCTCCTAGCTTCGTTTTTATTTTTTATTTTGAGATACGGTCTTATTACGTTGCTCAGGCTGACCTTGGACTTGCTTTGTGACCTAGGCTGGTTCTTGAACTTTCATTCTTCCTGACTTAGTGTCCCACACATCTGAGATGACAAGTCATGCTCTACTTTCTTAAAAAAAAAAAAAAAAGGAATTCTTATATGAAAACTGTGTGTTCATTGGAGAACAGTGCCCCAGAACATGAGTTCTGTGAAACTAAGGGTCCTGGTTCTCAATCAAGTCCAGGTAATCTGTGTGGCACTTGAAGGGCTGGTGAGGTAGCTCAGTGGTAATGGTGCTAGCTGCCAAGCCCAATGACCCAAGTTCAATCCCTGGAAACCACAAAGCGGAAGAAGAGAACTGACTTCCACATGTACTCGGTACTTTTTCTGGATAAATGGAGCCACACCCAGTCCTTACCTGGCAGGAGTCCCTACCCTCTTCATCACCAGCGCAGAACATGGTCTTGTCTATCTGTCCCGGGTAGGAGTTTTTACACCTCTCCTCACTCAGCACCGTGATATTCAGGCACTGGAGGACTTTGGGGAAGTTATCTGTCAAACAAGAGCATCATGAGGGGCAGAGGGTGAGAGAAAGCATAGCTCAGCCTGCTACCCAAACCCTAGTGAGGCTGAGGCCGGAAGACACAGAGCTCCAGGAGAGCCTGGGCAGTGTGCCTCGGGTTGGCTGAAAGAGCAGGGATTAGGAGGAAGCAGTGTACTCACTGTGTTTGCTGCTGGTTGTCCCCCATCCCGACACCATACACCTGGTCCCCTGGGCGGGACAGTCAGAAGCAATTTTGATAGGCTTCACTGAGTGAGAGTCACTGATTTTTCTGTTCATTTTGATGAGCATGAGGTCATTGGAGTGGCCAGGGTGGGAGTAACTAGGGTGGGGGATGGATTTGATTCCCTGGAACATCTGCTGTCCAGACTCATAGACAGGTGACATGGAATGGTGGCCCAGACGGATTCTGAACACTCTGAGGAACATTCATTAGCAACAATCATTGCCAGCCCAGAACTCTGGCCACCTGTCCAAGGTACTCTCAATCCCTGCTCTATCCAGTGCTATCCATATCTAACCCAACTTCATTCAATGCCCAGCCTCACTCCTTCACATCGTCATGCACAATTACCCTGTCCTCAGCCCAACTCTATCCAGCCTTAACCCCAACCTCACCCATTCTTAATTCAGTCCTACGCCATCATCAACCCTAACTCTATCAGTCTCTACTCTGTGTGCATCTCCACCCCATCATAGCTCCCAGCCTATCTGCATTCCATTTTCCACATTAGCTGTAACCTGAGTTGCTCCCTCTAGCAACAGTCAGCGTGAGCATTCTCAACCCCAATTCTGTGTGTCTTGCCTATAATCAGATCATCCTCTGTACCCAGTGTAACCATTTCAGCAGGACCTGGAAACACAGGCAAGTGGTCTAAGATCTTAGGAGATAAAGGCAAGAGAATCACGAGTTCAAGGTCACTTTTGGTTACATAGCTAGTTTGATCCCATCCTGGCCTACATGAGACCTTTTCTCATGAAAAACATGATAAAACACAAATCAGCCCCAGTCACTTTCCTTATTCTAAACTCAACCCAGTCTCTAGTCCAAGCCCTATACCCAGTGCCTTCCCAACCTCATCTTTGTCTATATAGGTCTCAATCCCACCTCCATCCCAAACCATTCCACATGTCTATGTCTCTATATGATCCTTATCACCTCTGCATTTCTGCTTACCTCTATTGTAATCTCTTTATCTATCTTTACACCTTTTAGCTTGAAATCCCACCTATCCCTTCCTCCCATGCCCAGATCAGCTCTCTTAACAGTGTTAAGTGCCCTCATGGTGTTGTCTCCATCTGTCCATCCATCCACCCATCCTTCCGTCCACCCATCCATCCATTCTTCCATCCATCCACCTACCCATCCACTCACCCTTCCTTCCATCTACCCATCTACCCATCCACCCATCTATCCATCCACCCACCCACCCATCCATCCATCCATCCATCCGTCCATCCATCCATCCATCCATCCATCCATCTTCCTTCCTTCTACCCATCTTCCTTCCATCTTTCTATCCATGAATTTATCCAATCTTCTTTTCTTCCTTCCCAGTCTCCTCCCCAGATCTCTCCTATCCTGCCCCTTGTCTCCAGCTTTCTCCCATCCCGTCTTCTCCAGCTGTACTCACGGCTTTCTGCAGTGTGCTGCTGTGAGCAACCACTGTGGGTTGATCAGCACCGCCCCACAGTACAGCTTGTTGGGTCCCAGCAGCAGTGCGCCCTGCCATGGCTGTGCATCCTTTTCACAATCCGACCCATTTACAATTCGAGAGCTACTATCCGACCGAGTGTCTTCTCCTGACTTGGACTCATTGCTAAGGTCTCTGTTAGTCCCTGAGGGCCGGTTGCCAGAGGGGTTGTCACAAGAGGAAACATCATCAGCAAGTGCAGGCTCTGGAAATAGAGAGTGGGTGGAGTGGCTTGGACTAAGGGAAGGGGCTTAGATGCAGGGGTACTCTTAGAGTCAGGAACGACAACCAACCAAATTGTGTGACCTCACGCCCTAGGCTCTTAGATAAGAAATTGGAACCAGGTCGGTCTGTGGAGGTGAGGCCAAGGGTTATAGGACTGGGCCAAGGCTGAAGGACTGAGTTCTAGAACATAGACTACAGAGCTGTACTAGTGAAGCTAGGAGGGTCAGGGCTCTAGAAGGACCAAGAGGATAGATGTGGAGCCTGTCAGTCAGGTATGGTCCTATCTGTGGGGGCGGGGTCAGAGCAGTATGGGCAGGGCCAAGACTGCAGGAAAGGTGCTTGCTTGTAGAACCAGCCAGGGTGTTGGGTTTTGGGACAGATCCCTAGCTCCAGTGGGCTCCCTGGACTTTTTGAGCTTCAGAGATTTCTGAAATTGCTTGGAGCTTCATTGGTGATACCCACGGAGGAGGAGCATGCCCTAGGGCATAGGAGCCCTTAAGGCAGAACAGGCTTGAGGTTTGGAACCTAGTTTCCAGAAGTGGAGTAAAGCCAAGCTCTGTGTTACAAGTCTGTCACCCACCTATTCAGGAGGCTTAGTCACCACGATGGCAAGTTGGGGACTGGGGAGGCTGGGGGCTTAGAATTAGTCCAGGGAGAGGCAAGGTCAACATCATTTGGGGTGATAAGTCCCACAAAGGTCATGTTTCTGTTAACGACCCAGAGAAGGGAGGTCCCAGCACTTTATGCACCAACAGACACATTCCAAGGAACTCATGCATTGTGTCCAAATGCACCTGTTCCCGAGTGTCAAGTGGTCGTCTCTCAAGAACTCATACACCTGACCAACATCTAAGTTACAGACAGGTATGTTGGATGGGAATACCACACACACTTCTTCACACGGGCATACTGACTTGTCACACTTAAAGGACATTTATATTCTGATTCCCAGCGTGCACAGTGCAATAGAATCACCCTACTAGCTACTGTCTATAGTCACTTCTCACTCAGTACCTCGAGGTGGGGTCAGAACCATAGATACAGCTTCATGAGCCCATATCCAGCTGCACACACAGCCCCTCAAATGTAAAGTTCTGCCTGCCATAGGCTCACAAATACGGTCACAGACAACAACCTCACAGGGGCTGTCTGTGAACACAAGGGTCATATATTTTCAGTGATGAGCAGTGCTGCGCTACATTCCAGACACAGAGACTGAGGTGCAAATGTACAGTATATTCACACCAGCCTGGAATGTGCATCCACACAGTTTCAGCACCAAACATGATCTGAAGTACAAAAACACCCAACCATACAGTCTCAGAGGGTCAGCACTATCTGCCGTGCAGGGGAAGAGGCCACACACTTACTTATACCTGTAGTACCAGAACTTGGGAAGCTGAATCAGAGGGATTAATTAGAATTCAAAGCCAGACAGGGTGCAGAGTGAGCTCCAGGAGAGCATGGGCTATAGAACAGATTCTAGGTTAGCCTAGGCTGCAAAGTGAGATTATGTCTCAAAAACTAAGAATAAAGGGTGTGGAAAGAAGGCTCACCAGTTAAGAGATCTGGTTACTCTTGCAAAGACTTGGGTACAATTTCCAGTATCCACATGATGGCTCACAGCAACCTGCAACTCTAATTCCAGGGGCTCTGAAGCCTATTCTGGCCCCCTTGGGCACTAGGCATGCTTACAAACCAATAATAGCAAAAACACGCGGTGGTACACAACTGCAATCCTACTCCTCAGGAGGCATATATAAGAGGACTGGCCACAAGTCCAAGGCCAGCCTGGTCTATGTAGTGAGTTCTAGACTAGCCTGGGCAACTCAGTAAGACTCTGCCTCAACAAACAAACAAACAAACAAATAAATAAACAAAATATAAATAAGGACATTTCCTCTTCCCCAGTACATACACAGCCATGGAGCCCACATTCAGTTATGTAACCAGAGAGATGCAAACACACATTCACATGGTCCCAGAGACACGCCTTGTGGTCCACAGAGGCAGTTCCATACACACATTTAGGGACTTTGGTTACCTGAGATCCCCAGAAGCAGGGTTGCAATCAAGGTAGCCATTGTCCACTTCCAGGGATGTCCCGCCGTCGCCATGACCATTGCGCCTGGTAAGAAATAGAGGCTGGGGCTAGGTTCTGGAGAGGCCTAGGTCTTGATGCACTTTCCTTTCCTTCTCTGCTCAGTTTCCCTACAAGAGATACATCAAACAGGACGATGGACAGCCTCACCCTTAGCACCTAGGGACCAGCGGTGGAGGTGCAGGCTGCAAGCATCTTATGTCCTTGTGAGTGTGGATAGTGAGGAGAGCCAGGGTGAGTAAGATAATGAGATAAGACAGAGCCTGCCCCAGCCTCCTTACCTGCTGAGATCCCTCTTCAGGCCTCACCTACCACTGTCCCTGGTCCCCTAGTGGGGACCTGATGGGGTCTCTTCCAATATAGCTTCAGACTTCTCAAGCCTGAGCTTTCCAGCCACCACCACCTCCTCTGCTCTGGTGCCTGGTGATATAACCACCCACTGGTCCCTGGGGCACATTCCCTGGCAGTGAGGTTCCTGTCAGTCTGGGTCCCAGCACTCACTCTTCCTGTCTCCCCTCCCCTCCACCCCCAGAACACCCCCCACCCAGTGCCTAGTGCCACTCCCTCCCTCCCTGGCCCCAAGGATGGGGAGGGGTCCTCAGGGCAGGCCAGGCCTTTATCACTCCTGGCTTCTCACCAGCTCAAACGTGCTTTTCTGGAGTAGGGATTTCTAATTCCCCCCCCCCCCCCCGTGTCACATTCACTCATTCATTACATCTCTGTGTCTCTTTCTCATTTTTCCTTCCATTGTTGTCTGTTTTTAAATTCTTCTACCCTGTGATCTAGCTGTCAACCCCAGGATCTGTCCTCATCTGATCTGATGAATCTGTCAGCCTTTCACCATCACCGTCCCATTTCTGGTTTCTCTTGTCTGTGTGTCTCTCTGTTACGGATTCTCTCTCCCTCTCTCTCCCTCTCTCGCCCCTCCTCATTCCCTCTCTTGCCCTCCCTCCCTCTCTCCCTCCTCTCTGTCCCTCCCTCCTCTCTCTCCCTCCCTCCTTCTTTCTCCCTCCCTCTCCTTCTCTCTCCCTCCCACCTTTTCTCTCTCCCTTTCCCCCTCCCTCTCTCTCTTCTAACTCTTTGTCTCTCTGTCTCTCATCTCTGTCTCTCTTACTATTGGTCCTCTGTCCCTGTCATTTGGACAGGGGAGACAAGGCCATTTGCAGTTGAAACCCAGACCCACCCACCTTCCATCCTGAGTTCCAGGCCAAAGGTCTGCAAGAGGCAGGGAAGCAGGCTACTCTCACCAGGTACCCTTGTCCAGCTGGCACAGTCAGACATGGATGACACAGTTGGGCAGGGCAACCTGTTAATGGAAAAAGAGGACAAGAGCCAGGACCAGAGTTGGGTGGCTCCTAGTGCTTTGGGAAATGGGGCATTGGCTGGCGAGTAGAGCGCCACCCTTCCATGTCTGATCCTGACCATCAGCAGCCTCTCTGGTCTTCTGTGTCCTGACTTCATGTCTCTACCCCACAGGGAGGCAGGAGCCTAGCATCTATGATCCTAGCGCCAGACTCGGACCCTTCACATGAACTAACCACCACGAAGATGTGCAGATTCCAACAGAGGCGTCAGAGCCTGGGCTGGGCTTTACTGCACAGGAAAAAAGTCCAAACAAGAGAATCCACATTGAGGTTTAATGTGATCTTGGGAATTTGTATTTTACACATTAAAGCTACAAAATCTTGGTATTTTTTCTGTCTTATATGGTGTTTTAAGTTCAACTTAAAGTTATTAAATGTTTTACTTTTAAAATTTGTACTATATTTTATTTACTTCTTACTTTCTTATTTTAGGTATTTGATTTGGAGTTGTGATTGCACCGGTGTGCACACTCAGGTGGAGTCAGCACTACTTGAAGGAGCCGATTTTATCCAAGCACTACGTGTGTCTCAGGCCAACCTGAGGCTATCAGGCTCAGCAGCCAGAGCTTTTACTTGCTGGACAGTCTTCTCAGCCTACTTTTGTTCCTTGAGTAAGTTCTCAGGCTGTAGGCCAGGCTGACCTCTAAGTCACCACAATCCTTCAGCCTCAGCCTTCCAAGGGCTGGGATTACAGGTGTGAGCCACCACCATTTTTTGAGACAAGATTTGATATAACCCACACTTGAACTCACTACATAGCTGATGACTTTGAATCCCAGACCCTCCTGAGTACGCGGTCATATGTACCCCAATAACTTGTTTGCCACTGTGTTTTACATCAAATTCAGGGCTTCATAAATAACAGGCAAGCACTACTACATGATACCTCAATATACTCTTTCTTTTTAAAGTTTTGTCTTTCAGTGTGCATGAGTGTTTGTCATCCTGTCTGTATTTGCAGCATGTAGGTGCCGTGGAACCCAGAAGAAGCCCTGTTCCCTGGAACTGGAGTTACAGACAGTTTTGAGCCACTATGTGGGTGCTGGGAATTGAATCCAGATTCGCTGGGAGAGTAGCTAGTGCTCTCAACTGCTGAGCCATCTCTCCAACCTCTAGAGAGATCTTTTGAAAAATATTTTTAAATTTTTTCTTTGACAATTTTATTCATGTGTACAATGCATGTTGATCATATTCAACCTCACTACCCCCTCCACTTCCTCATTAACCCCTCCATGTAGTAGTGGGGTTTCTCGGTCCCCGGGAGGCTAGTGGTCAGAGACCCACAGACTTGCCGCACCAGACCGCTCAGCCGCCCAGCCGCCCAAGTCCCCAAAAATGACTCAGATGCTTATGTTAACTTCATGCTGTTTGGCCTATGGCTCAGGCACATTGCTAGCACATCTTAAATCAACCCATTTCTATTAATCTGTCGGCCAGGTGGCCCGTGGCTCACCTGTGCTCCTTACATGTTTCTTCTTGGGCGGCTTCAGCTCGGTCTGCTTCTGACTCCCCCCTGCTTCTCCTACCTATGCTCTGATTTCTCCTCCTACTTCTTCTATGGTGCCTGCCATGGCCCAAAACAGCTCCTTTATTTAAAGACTGAGATTCACTGCATACATAAACGCATTCCCACACCACTTCCCCCTTTCTGTCTAATCAAAAAGGAAGGTTTATTACATATAACATAATAGCTATCAAGCAAGAATTACAGTTACAATATCTAGTCTATTTGTATTTAGCAAAATTAAAGAAAATACTCTATCATCTACCTTATCTTTATGAATCTAAAGTTTCATATGCAATATACCTTTCAAATGACTAAGAAAAACTATACCTATAACTATCTAATCTTCAACTACATCAAAGACCACAGAAGGATATATTTACCCAAGTAAACCAGAAGTGCAAGCGACTTCTAAAATCTAGAAAGGACAGAGATGACACCTATCTGCCTGAACTGTCACCCAAAGTTCCTTTATAAAGTTGGGGCATCCATCTTCAGCCTACAGGCCCAGAGTCTCTTTCCATTTCAGTGAAGCAGGAAATCTTCTCTGCCCATTCTGGCACAGTTCATTAGTTGCTTCTCCTCGAGTCCTGAAGAATGTCTGACAGTTTTCTTGTAAAGTAGGAACCTGAATGACCATCTTGGCTTGTTCTGCCAAAGTTCAGAGGTCATCTTCTTAGGGAACCTGCATGTCCAGTTTAAACAACATACTGTCAAGCAGTCAATATAAGAACAGGTTCTTGTCCAGTGGCTAACCATTGCCACAAATAGAGTAGACTCCATATGGAGTTTCTTTGATGCCCATTTTTCCCTTGAAGAAGATTGGTGCAGCCAGGAGCAAATCTGTCTCACTGTCCAGCTAACTATAACCTTCATTTCCTAATTATACACTACAATTTTAAAACAGTTATATGAACATCATACCTTAAACAAGAATAGAAAAACACATACAGCATAACAAAATTGACTTTAAATTTGTATCAATAAACCAAAATCTATACCAATGTAAAGCATTTTGAGATTAACAGCTGATTTCCTGATCTAAGTAAATTCAATATTCTAATTTTTTAAAAAATCATTTATATACCATATCCCCTTTTTCTTCTTAGAAAGAGATTAACTATGACCATTAACCATTTATAATGAAAACAAACATTTAGAAACAATATTTGGGGGATTTGGGCGTAGTTATCCATTACTACTTCCTGCTGATTAAGGGGCGTTGAAAATCTCACGGATTGTTGAGACTGGATCATAATCTGCAGCCATGAAGCTGATCTGGCCATCTCTTCCCATCAGAGGTTTTCTTCAGGGGGTCTTGGTTGATGAAACCATATTTGCCTGGAAGAAATCCACAAGTTCTCATCTTCTGTGGAAACAAAAGCAGAACTCTTCCGAAGCAATAAATCCTTAGACACAAATTTTGAAATCAAAATACCTTTAAAATATATATTCTTGTTTAACTTAGTAGCCTTTGCATTTGCAATCCATTGTCTTTCTGCAGTTAGCTCATTAACAGTTAAAAAATTAAAAGAAAACACAATAACAACCAAAATCCAGATTTTGTGCCTATTTTCCATCTTTACATGGCTTATTATACCTTTATTACTCTATTTTTCTTTTTAAAGACTTTATCCTCTTTCTATTCTCTCTGAAGGCTATGTACCTTTTACATATATTGTAACCCATTTACAGGTTTTTCTTTTCATCTGAATCTGTTTTATTGTGAATCCTTAATCATCTTCTAACCACAAGAGCTTTTAAAATACACTCTCTTGAAGGCTGCATAGTTTTTGCCGAGGAAGCCGAATCAGTAAGTTTTCTTAAAGGGACCGTGTCTCCGTTTGTGGCCAGCAAACAGAGCACGCCCAAGAAAATGCTGCTACTAAGAAACTATCTTTGTTTCTTTTTTGTTCAAAATAAACAGAAATCTAAAATCAATCACATGCTACTGAGTCTTCTGTGAGACTTCAGGAACCCCCTGATTGCAGCTGCAGCTTACACTGCCTGCCACCAGTCTGCAGGCGCCATTTTGAATGTGACCCGGACACCACACTTTCTTTGTACAATGACCTGCTTCGCATACACAATTTGGAAGCTGCCTTTGCTCAGTTTCTGCTAAAACCCTTTTTAAATTTTCTCAGGCATTAAGTGGATAATCGACCCATGTTGGATGCACCATCTGTAGTAGTAGGGTTCTCGGGTCCCAGGCGGCTGGAGACCTGGACCTACAGACCCACCGCCCGAGACCCCTTAGCCACCTAGCTGCCCAGGTCCCCAAAAATGACTCAGATGCTTATATTAACTTCATGCTGTTTGGCCTATGGCTCAGGCACATTGCTAGCACATCTTAAATCAACCCATTTCTATTAATCTGTCGGCCAGGTGGCCCGTGGCTCACCTGTGCTCCTTACATGTTTCTTCTTGGGCGGCTTCAGCTCGGTCTGCTTCTGACTCCCCCCTGCTTCTCCTACCTATGCTCTGATTTCTCCTCCTACTTATTCTATGGTGCCTGCCATGGCCCAAAACAGCTCCTTTATTTAAAGATTGAGATTCACAGCATACATAAACGCATTCCCACATCACCCCTCCACTTCCTCACTATCCCCTCCACTTCTTCACTACCCCCTCCACTTCCTCACTACCCCCTCCACTTCCTCACTACCCCCTCCACTTCTTCACTACCCCCTCCACTTCCTCACTACCCCCTCCACTTCCTCACTAACCCCTCCACTTCCTCACTAACCCCTCCACTTCCTCACTACCCCCTCCGCTTCCTCACTAACTCCTCCACTTCCTCACTAACCCCTCCACTTCCTCACTACCCCCTCCACTTTCTCACTAACCCCTCCACTTCCTCACTACCCCCTCCACTTCCTCACTACCCCCACCATTTCTTCACTACCCCCTCCACTTCCTCACTAACCCCCTCCACTTCCTCACTAACCCCCCCACTTCCTCACTACCCCCTCCACTTCCTCACTAACCCCTCCACTTCCTCACTAACCCCTCCATTTCCTCACTAACCCCTCTACCTCCCAACTGCCCCTCCACCTCCTTATTATTCCCTCCACCTCCCTCCAGGTCCCCCCACTTCTCCCAATATCTTGTTTGTTTTTTAAATGTTTATTTACTATTCTCTCATACAATCCAGCCCAACAGCAGCTTCTCTTCCCTGTACTCCTCCAGTTCACCCCACCTCCTCTCTCCCCCAGATCCACTTGTTCCCAACTTCCCCGAAAAAGAGCAGGCTTCTTAGGACACTACTTGAATATAGCTCAACAAGATACAATATGACCAGGAACAGCACCTTATATAAAGGCTGGCTGAGCAACCCAGAAGGAGTAAAAGGGTCATTAAAGCAGGAAAAAAGTCAGAGACACACCTCTATTCCCATTGTCAGGAGTTCCCCCAAAACACCAAACCAACAAACATGACATATATGCTGAGGACCTAGCACAGACCCATGCACGCTCCCTGACTACTGCTTCAGTGTCTGTGAGCCCCAAAAGCCTTGCTCCACAGGTCCTGCTCTCCAGGTGTCCTTGACCCCCATGGCTCCCACACCTCCTCCTTCCCCTCTTACATGAGGTGCCCCAAGCTCCTGTGGTGAGATTCAGGTGTCATCTGATAAGATCAGAAGGCACTTATCCAGGGTCCCAGGCTCCTGAAGGGGGAGTGGCCAGCCGCATTCAAAAGGGGCTACTGAGATCTTAAAGAGCCCCAAGTTGGGTGCCATCTGTTATAATAAAGTTTTTTGGCCCTAGGAGGCCAAAGGTCTAAACCTATAGACCTACAATCTTAGGCCCCTTAGCTGCCCGCCACTGTTCTTTTTCTCAAAAATGATTTTAACACTTATATTAAGTGTATGCTATTTAGTCTATGACTTAAACACCTTGTTAGCTTGTTTTTATAACTTAAGTTGACTTATTTTTATTAATCTGTCTGCCACGTGGCCTGTGGTTCACCTATGTTTTTTACATGTTTTTCTTTAGGATGCTGGCTCAGCCTGTCTCTGACTCTGCCCTTTTTTCCTACCTATTCTGATTCCCCCTCCTACTTTTTCTATAGTGCCTGTCATAGGCCAAAATAGCTCCTTTATTTAAAAATTAATATTTACAGCATATGAAAAGACATTCCCACATAAACCTCAGCTTAGGCTCTCTCTCCACCTAATGTCTGGCTGTGGGTCTCTTCATCTGCTCCCATCCCCACCTAACCGATTCATCTACACAATATATTCTAACTTTGCTTCCCAGGAAGATCTTTATGTCCCTGCTTGAGCCTTCCTTGTTACTTAACCTCTCTGGGTCTGTGAATTGTAGTATTGTTATCACTTACTTAACAGCCAATATTAACTTATGAGTAAGTACATATCACCTTTGACTTTCGTGGGGCTGGGTTATCTCTCTTAGGATACATTATCCAGTTTCATTCATTTGCCTGCAAATTTCATGGTGTCATATTTTTAACTGCTGAATAATAATCTATTATGTAAATGTACCACATTTTCTTTATCCACTGTTCAACAGAGAGACATGTGTGTTGTTTCCAGTTCTGGCTATTATGAATAAACCTCTCTGAATATAATTGAGCAAGTGTCCTTGTGATTGGATAAAGTGTCCTTAGGGTATACACCCAAGAAAGGTATAGCTGACTCTTAAGGTAGATCAATTTCCAATTTTCTGAGAGACCACCATAATGATTTCCAGTATCTGTACAAGGTCACCATCACCAGCTATGGAGGAGTGTTCCCCTTGCTCTACATCCTCACCAGCATGAACGCTTACTTGTGTTATTGAACTAAGCTGATGGGTAAGGATGTGAACATTTCTTTAAGTATTTATTGGCCATTTGAGATTCCTCCATTGAGAATTCTTTGTTTAGACCTGTACCCCATTTTTTAAATTGGATTGTTTATGTCTTAAATTGTTTATGTATTTGGAATATTAAACCTCTATCAGATGTGGAGTTTTTTCTGCCATTTTCCCTATTAATGGTGTCCTTTGCCTTTCAGTTTCATGAAATCTCATTATTAATTGTCGATTTTGGTGCCTGTGCTATCAGGATTCTGTTCAGGAAAGTCATCTCTTGTGCAGGGCATCCAGAACTACTCCCCATTTTCTCTTCTATCGGGTTACGTGTATCTGGTTTTGTGTTGAGGTCTCAGATTCACTAGGACTTGAGTTTTGTGCAGGGCATTAGATGTAGATCTATTTGTGTTCTTCTACGTGCAGACATCCAGTTAGAACAGCCATCTGTTGAAGAATTTTTTTTACCATTGTGTATATCTGGCTTCTTTGTAAAAAATCAGGTATTTTTAGATGTGTGGATTTTTTTGGGGGGGGGGGTATTCAATGCAATTCCATTGATCCACCTATCTGTTTTTATGCCAATACCATGAGGTTTTTTTTTATTACTACAGCTCTGTAGTACAGATTGAAATCAGGGATGCTGATACCCCTGGAAGTTTTATTATTGCTTAAGATTTTTCTTCCTTTCTTTCTTTCTTTCTTTCTTTCTTTCTTTCTTTCTTTCTTTCTTTCTTTCTTTCTTTCTTTCTTTCTTTCTTTCTTTCTTTCTTTCTTTCTTTCTTTCTTTCTTTCTTTCTTTCTTTCTTTCTTTCTTTCCTTCCTTCCTTCCTTCCTTCCTTCCTTCCTTCCTTCCTTCCTTCATTTCCTTCTTTTTTTTGCTATCTTGGGTTTTTGTTTTTCCATATACAGTTGTGGTTTGTCCTTTTGAAGTCTAAAGAACTTGTGTTGGGATTTTGATGGGGATTGCTTTGAATCTGTAGATTGCTTTAGGTAGGATAGAAATTTTTACCATGGTAATCCTATAGATTCATGAGTATGAGAGATCTTTCCAGATTCTTATGCTTTCTTCATTTCTTTCTTCAAATCATTGATGTTTTTGTCATACAAGTTTTTCATTTGCTTGGTTAAAGTTACACCAAGATATTTTATATTATTTGTGGACATTATGAAGGGCATTGGCTTCCTGATTTCTTTCTCAGTCTGTTGTGTGATATTTTGTGTTCTGACAAATAAAGCTTGCTTGGAGATCAGAGGGCAGAACTAGCCTGATGTGGGAATGCCTTTCTATATGCTGTGAATATCAATCTTTAAATAAAGGCACTGTTTTGGGCCATGACAGGCACCATAGAAGAAGTAGGAGGAGAAACCAGAGCATAGGTAGGAGAAGCAGGGCGGAGTCAGACAGATTGAGCAAGCTTCCCAAGGAGCAACATGTAAGGAACACAGGTGATCCACAGGCCACATGGCAGACAGATTAATAGAAATGGGTTGATTTAAGATGTAAGAGCTAGATAGCAATGTGCCTGAGCCATAGGCCAAACAGCATAAAGTTAATATAAGTGTCTGAGTCATTTCTGGGGGCCTGAGCAACAGCAGCAGGTGGCTAAGGGGTCTGGCGCTTCAGGTCTGTGGGTCTGGGCCTCTGGCCACCCGGGACCAAGAAATCCCCACTGCTACACTAGTCACTAATTATCCATAGAGTTCTGGAGGTCTGTGTAGGGACAGAGACATGATAAAGCAGGGTGGAGAGAGGATTTTTTTTTTTTAAAGAGAATTGGGAAATGTTAGAAGTCTCTGATGGCTGCTCCTCTGCTTTGATCTTTCAGCTTTTACCCTGATATCTGACTCTTGGATTTTATTGATAAGACTAAATAGGATCATGCTTCATCTAGCATCCAACTTTTGAGACACACAGGCTTCACTGGGTATGTTTTTTTGTTTTGTTTTTGTTTTGTTTTGGTTTTGTATTTTTCTCTCCCAAGACCTGAGATTTTTCTGCTGCAGCCTCTCTACAGCAATCTCCACAGGCATTTGGGCTCCAAATGCCACTAGAGTTAGCCCCTCACCACCAGCCAGCTCTGCCTTTGAGCACACTTGCTTCTTCTGCATGATCACCTGTGTTTATCACAGCCTGCTCCCTCTCCCCAAGAGTTTCAGGCTTCACCTGGACCTCATCATTGGTCTGCTGCAACACTAGGTAGCATCCTTGACACTACTCAGGCATCTACTGTCATTGCAACCACCATACACTCTTAGCTCATAGCTACACGCTAGCAGCTGCCTTCAGTCAGGTTGGATGCTGCCTATGTTCCTTGCTCAGATGTGCTATGCCTCACATTTCACTATCATCATTATAAGAATTGGTGAGACAATTGGGAATTCTTAAAGGGGGAGTTAGATTTAAAAATGTTTCCCCATGTTAAAAAATGAGAAACACTATTACAATGGAGGGAGTTGGGTCACTGGATGATTACACAATGAATGGTTTAAAATGGAACAATTAAATGAAAGGATAGTCAATGTATCTGGGATTGACATAATGTTATCATTTTGGTTGTTGTTTTATTCCTTCCCAAATGTTACATGCCTTAGAAAAAGTTACTAGAGAAAATATTGCCATTTTGACTAATAAGTTACAAGCCTTAGAAAAGTGTACTAAAAGAGATAAGAGAGATATTCAGACAAAGACAGAGAAATTTAAAGGAAAATCAACCTCACGATTACATTATAAAATTAGAGAATAAAAGCCCAAGGTTACCAAACAACAAAACTTAATTTATCCAGTTACCTTATGGGAACTGTCCAATGACAGGTATCTCCAAGGCTACACAAAAGCTGGCTGGATTCTTGTAGAAATATCAGGTTTGAGGAGATTTACTCACCTTTTATGTTAAATTCATAGTTGATTAATAACAGAATTGTCCAACAAGAGTGGAAAGACTTGGTCGTAGCAGTATTAGAACAATGGTGGACCTGGTAGAAAGATGAGGCTAAGACCATTGAACAATGAAATAAGGCTAGAGGTATTAAAATCTCCCAACACCAACTTCTTGGATAGGTGTACAAAGAAAGTGTCTATATGATGACCACACCTTGGCTCTATGTCATGCAGCAGCTTTGAATGCTTGGGACAAAGTTGAAGAAGTCAGAAAGAGAACTGAGTCATTTACTAAAGTTATGTAGGACTCCCAAAAAATCTTCACTATTTTTTTTTTTACAAAAATTGACTTTAGCTATAAATAGAATGATAGAATGATAGCAAATTCAGAAGCTAGACAAAATAATAATCAAATCTTTGGCTTTTGAAATGCTAATTCACAATGCAAAAGGGTAACTAGGTCTTCAAAGGCATGATCAGCACCCACAGAGAAATGGATCTGACATATAGTCAATACTGAATCTCATAACCATTATGATGCTTCGATAGGGCAGATGATTTCCAGAGGCTTGAAGAAAAATAAAAATGTCATGTTTTAATTGCAGTAAACAGGTCACCTAAAAATGAAATGTATATAGGCGATCCTAAAAAATAATGTTTCTTTCTGGGAATAACCCAAACAG
Organism: Phyllotis vaccarum; assembly: GCA_033318265.1. Taxonomy (NCBI): domain Eukaryota; kingdom Metazoa; phylum Chordata; class Mammalia; order Rodentia; family Cricetidae; genus Phyllotis; species Phyllotis vaccarum. The sequence goes on from JARWLC010000018.1 coordinate 31,551,558, forward strand.
AAGGCCCCTGCCCCTGCCCCTGCCTTCTGTAGTGTGCAGAAGATACAGCAAAGGTTAACATTGGCCCAATGGATGAAGATCGACAAGGGGTAGACAGGGTGACCCTTTGTCCTTAAGAAATGCTTTAGGGGCTCTCACAGGCCCCCACATCAAATTTGATTCAATCATTCCATGTTACCATGGGGAAAACTCCCTTCAAGAGCAATTAAAGGACCCAATGACTATTGTAAAAAACTATACTTCTTTGGATAATAGGACAGCTATTATCCAAACAAAATTTCAGGAGAAATCATAAAGCAAATAGTATAAAGATTAGATTCAAAGAAGTGAGACCTCTTGATTAAAAGAGGTGATAGTTCATCAAAAAGCATGACCATTCAATCTAAACTGACTTATACGACTAACAAATGCTTTTCATTTGATCGGATACAACTTGCCAAAAACCTCCCCAAAGTTAGGGTTGGAGCAGGGTTTTGTTTTTGTCTTTCCAGGAGGATTAAGGCGACCAGTTAAGAAATATGAACACAACTGGGCAAATGAGACATCTGAAGAAAAAGAATGAGTCATCCAGAGAAAATGTCCCAAGACAAAGAGTAAACTGGCCTATTATATCACACTTCCAACAGAATAAAGTGTCATTAGTCTCCTCAATGTTTGCTCCTGTTGTTTTCTACAGACATATAACGCAAATGGTCCTTTGGAGTCTCCGTTCAATTAAAAATTAAAGCTGATTTTGAAATTGGAACATGGCTTTCTCCTTCTCTAAACCCAAGTATGCTTGTTAAAGGTAAAACCCAAAATCTCTGTCTCATGTCAAAAGAGCTACCTGAAATGGGATAGAAGAAAAACCAAAATTAAGAAATTATTCTATTGCCACTAATCTTATAATTCTTTTGTTGTATTTTGGCCCTTTAAAACTTTTCTTATAAGCAGGCTGTCTTCAAACACTTCAAAAGATCTACAGAACATGGCATTTAAGATGTCCTAAGAGCATAGTTTTTTGTTTGTTTTCATGACAATGAGACAAATCTGTTCCCAGCAGCACCAGTATACTTCAGAGAAGGTGATGTGCATTAAAGAAACTCCATATGGAGTTTACTTTGTTTCTGGCAAAAGTTAGACACCGGGCAAGAAACTACCCTTGCCTTGTCTGCTGACAGGATGCTGTCCAAATTGGACAAGCAGGACACAAAAGAAAGAGACTACCGAACTTTGCCAAGACAAGGTGGAATGGTCCTTCAAACATCCTGCTTCGCAGAAGCATCTGTCAGATATTCTAGGCCTGTAGGCCAAAGATGGATGCTCCAACATTGCAGAGGAATTTTGCGTGACTATCCAGGCAGCCAGCTGTTCCTGTCATTTTTTAAATTTGGATGTTTTTTGCTCTGAATTTTCTGTTTACTCAGGTAATTTTTTATCCTTCTCATGTCTCTGATGAAGTTGAAGAATGGATAGCTTTAGTTATACTTTTCCTTGTTTAAAATTCAGAAAAGAAACTGACAAAAAGTTATAAAATGTATAAGGTCTAAAGACATAATAGTTTGGGATTGGTAATACATGTTAGGATAGAAAGTGAATTAGGTCCAACACTGGGGACTCACCAAGATAGGATAGATAATGGAGTGTTTCCACTGAATTTGTCAAATGCAAATGGACTTGACATTGTTAATGTAATTATTGATGTGAGAATGCCTTTCTGTATGCTGTGAATATCAATCTTTAAATAAAGGAGCTGTTTTGGGCCATGACAGGCACCATAGAAGAAGTAGGAGGAGAAATCAGAGCGTAGGTAGGAGAAGCAGGGCGGAGTCAGGCAGATTGAGCTGAAGCCCAAAGGAGCAACATGTAAGGAACACAGGTGATCCACGGGCCACATGGCAGACAGATTAATAGAAATGGGTTGATTTAAGATGTAAGAGCAAGCTATCAATGTGCCTGAGCCATAGGCCAAACAGCATGAAGTTAATATAAGTGTCTGAGTCATTTCTGGGGGCTTGAGCAGCGGGCAGCTGGGCAGCTGAGGGGTCTGATGCGGCAGGGTCTGGGCCTCTAGCCGCCCAGGACCAAGAAACCGCTCTACAAGAAATTATTGCCTGTATATATTGTATATGGTTATTGTGCTTATTGTACATGGTTTTCTGTTAGTTAAAACCTTCATTTTTATTTAGATAAAAAGAGGGATATGTGTGTGATATTTTGACACTGTTTTGAGAAATAAAGCTTCCTTGGAGTCAGAAGATGTGGCCAGAGACTAGTTAACCATAGAGGTGTGGAGGACTGGACAGAGAGGAGACAGGAAGTGGTGAGGTGAGGCTGAGAGGATCTCCAGCTCTCTGATGGAGAAATGAGAGAGGTAGGAAGTGACTGTGGCTATTCGCTGTTCTCTGATCTCACCCCAATATTTGACTCCCAATTTTTTATTGATGAATATTAATTAGATTGATGCTTCACAAGACTCCCTCAGTTTGCATTTTATTTACCACTTTCGGGTCTCAAGCAGTTTTATTTATTTATTGTTTTTCTTTAAAGGATTTATCCATTTCCTTCATTTTTTGTTTGTCTTTTCCTGGATTTCTTTAAAGGATTTATTCATTTTCTCTTTAAGAACCTCTATCATTTTCATAAAGTTTTCTTTAGGGTTTTTTTTTGTGTGTGTGTGTGCTTGAGCTGTGTTGGAATATTCTATACTTTCTGTAGTGAATATCTTGGCTCTAGGATGACATATTGCCTTGGATGTTGATTATGTTTTTACACTGCCATCTAGGTTTCTGGCTTTGGGGTTATTATAGATCCAGTTTCTGAGTCTGTCTTTGTTGGATGGGTATTTTGTTCTTTGGTTTCTCTTTATTCTCTGGTTTTCTAGCCTACTGTTGAGGCTGGACTTCTGGTGACTGCTGTCACCTCTGATGGATCAAGGGAAAGTGATCAGTAGGTCTCTGACCAAGTTGGAGACTAGAACATGGAGAGGAGGGTAGAGGGACACTGAGGGACTTGGAGGGGTCAGTGTGTGGGTAGTCTATCTGGACTTCTGGCTGCTGATGTGGCCTCTGCTTGAGTCTCCACCTGAGTTGGCAGCTGGGTCATGGTGAGGAAGTTCCTAATGTGTATAGAGTGTTGGTTGAGACTGCCTGGCTGTCACCATTTTATCCTCTCATTCACTCAAAATAGAAGCTGCTTTTCCCATTGTGAATTGTCTATAAAATTAATATTTCTTTGGTTCTTAGGTAAAAGCTCTAGTGAGGACTTGCCCAACATGTACAGAGCTCCAGGTTTGTTTTCCACTGTGGTAGTCTGATCTGGTGTGGCCTCCCCATAGACTGTGTGCCTGAATGTTTGACCCATACGGAATCACATTATAAGAGAGTGTGGGCTTGTTGGAGGAACAGTGTCATTGTGGGGTGGGCTTTGAGTTCTTAGCCAATTTGCTTCTTGCTGCCTGTGGATCCAGATGCAGAACTCTCAGCTACCTCTCTAGCACCATGTCTGCCTGTGTGCTGTCATGCTGGGCCCAGACAGTAAGTGGCCACATTTGGATTCCTTCTGCTAGCCACACCCGTAGCCCATGAAGTAGTACTGTATAGCCAACCATACCTTCCAATCTCCCTGGAGTGCAAAGATTGAGCAGAGTATATTTAGCAATGATCTGTGCTCTATGTTACTACATTTATTAAGCATCAGGGTCAGATATGGGCATCTGAAGGCTCTGAGAGTAGGGTAGGGTCTCAGGGAGAGAAAATATGCCGCCAACCATGGGGCAGGGGAAGTCATAGGTCAAGAATTGGATATCTCATGTCACAGCCACTTGTTTCTGATGATATTTTGGATCCATCCGGTATGGTTGCAAACGTCAGTGTAAACTCCTGGCTTTGTCTTTGATCCACAGGGTATGTTACCCCATGACACAAGGCCTCGGAGACGATCTCCACATACCAGGGGACCTCCAGAATCACCCTGTGTGGAAAAGAGAAAATCAAAAACTCACACTAAGGAGGAGGGAGGGGAGGAATGGGAACACACTGGGGCGTTAGAGATCCTCAGAGATGGAAGGAAAGACTGGCGTGGTGGTGTGTGCCTGTCATCTCAACTACCCAAGATGCTGAGGCAGGAGGATTGCAAATTTAAGGCTTGCTTGTGCTATGTAGGAAAACCCTGTTCAAAGTAAAAAAGAGGGAAACGAGCACTTGCTGAGCAAGCGTAAGAACCTGAATTCAATTCCCAGTAAAGACAGGTAGATGGGATGCTCAAGGACAGCAAGTTCTGTACAAGTATAGGTGGGAGAGTGGGTGTTCAGATAAGCTATCCATCCTGGAGGGAAGGTTGCTAAGAACCAGTGTGTTCTAAGGGGAGTTGAACATTCTATCCTACAGCAAAGATCCTTAAAACTCAGTCAACAAATAACTCAAAAGACTTCAGGAAGTCCCAGAAACTGACCAAATGCACTAGGGCCCTCCGTCTCCAAGTATATATAAGCAGTAGGATACTGAGAGTTGATCTCAGATAAGAGAGCTGCAAGAGGCTCTGATTGCCTCGGCTGCTAGAGAGAGACATTCTCCAGTCTGCTGAGCTGCCTACAGGCTATACAGTATGCCCTCTGCTTCTAGCTTTGGTGTGCTGTCATCCATGCTGAAGTGAGTCATTTTTGCTCCTGTATGTAACCTCAATAAAACTCTTGGACTTTGGTGCCATTCTTTGATTGGTTACGGATTCCCTGTCAGGGGTGAATATATGTTTGTTCCCATCACTGCAGGAAGAGATGACAGGACAAAGACATGAAGGTCCATAAAATAAAAGGTATCAATGGTGGAAAGAGAGGGGGAAAGATAAAAATGCTAAGACCATCAGGAGAGGTGGAGAAGGCAGGGGCTCAAAGGGAGACAAAAACCTTAAACCTCTCCACCCCTTGTTCCCAGGACAGCCATGTCTACATGTTCTTTCTTTGCTCTGAAATCACTATCTCACTTTCTCAGCCCCCTCACTGCCCCTTGATTAATTTCTAGGTTGATTTCAGCCTAGAGTTGTGGCATAAAAAGGGTAAGTCAGGGAGTCTCAGATGGGTGTGGTGGTGCACACCTGTCATCCCAGAACCCCAGAGGCTGATGCAGATGGATTTCTGTGAGTTTGGAAACAAGCCAACGCTTGTGAATGAGTCCCCAGGTTTTGAGGGATAAGCGCAGAGTCCCTCTCTTTCCAGCTGAGATGCCCCCTCATCTGGAGCTCAGCCATTTCCAAGTGAGTGCATGGCTGCAGCTCTGAGGAAGAATGGCTCTTTATAGCATCTGTTTGGCTCTCAAGTCTCTCATGCTGTTCAAAACCAAGATGACCATTCATTGACATTGCCTCTTAGATTTTCAGGCTTACTAGGTTCACCCATATTTGGCTATCCATTGCTGTATCTCCCTCTCTGTCCTTGCATCTGAACTTCCTGTTTCTTCTGGGTGTCTTGTGTGTGAGCACGTGTGTGTTTGTGTAGGTGAGCATGGGAGAGTATATATGCATGCAGGCATGTTTGTGTGCTTGTGGAGGCTGGCAGTCAACTTTAGACATCCTACCTGAGGAATCATCTTTTTTTTTGTTGTTGAAAGGTCACTCACTGGCCCCAGCTCACCAATTAGACTAGGCTCTCTGGCCATTGCACCCCAGGGATCTGCCTGCTTGTCACCCCATACTAGGATGATAAATAAATGCCATTATGCTCTTCAACTCAGGTCATCACACTTGCATGACATGTATTTCACTGACTGAGCCTCACAGCCCCAAGCTGGTTTGTTTCCTTTTTATCTGTCTCTGCTTGTGTGAGATGGAGTCTCTTTTTCTGTCTTGCCCTAGAGTGCCCTCCCAGCTGACTTTCTCAGTCTCTGTTCAGCTCCCTCTTGGCCCGTGTCTCTTTCTTCCTGTCTATGGTTGAATTTGGGCTCCGTCTCCCATTCTCACCTGGCAGGAATCGTTGCCTTCTTTCTTGTCTCCTGCGCACACCATGTTTCGGGTGATCTTACCAGGGTAGGCACGCTCACACTCATCCCGGGACACCAGCTGGACTTCGGCACACTGAATGGTGTCTGGGAAGTGTCCTAGGAGGGGAAATGGACCAGGCTATGAGAGCCTGGTCTCTCATGTCTTCACTGCCTTTTCCCGGTTCGTTTTTGTTTCTCTCTTGTGCTTGGAATCCACCTTCCTTGTCACTGCCTCCCGATTGCTCCCTGCCCCATCATTACTGGCCTGGATTCCTGACATTCTTATTGGCCCTTCATTTTGTGACCACTTTCTCCATGCTATTCACCCATCCACATTGGATCCAAATCCTCAACTCTCTCCTCCCTCCACTCATCTCTTAACCATAAACAGACTAGCCAGCTGGTCCTCTCTAGCAGCATCTTCTCATGGCCCACCATCCCATCCCACCTCCATCATCAGACCCTCTCTTGGACCACTCCCAACTATCTCCCCTCACTGACCATTCTCCATCTTGCCCCAGCCCAGGATTTGACAGCTGAGATTCTCCTCAGAACAGTCTTTCTTCAGAGGCAGAGGCTGGATCTTTTGAGAGAATCTGACTGGATTTTTCAGATGCACCATCATGATGTCATTGTCATGGGTGTCAGGGTTGTAGTGGGGGTGGACAATTGTCCGATCCACAAAGATCTGTCTTTGGAAATACTCTGTTTGCCGTAGGTTGTGTTTGCCCAAACGCACCTCCAGATTCCTGGGAAAAAAGCAGCTAGGAATCACCTGAGGCTCCCAGAGAGACCGTCTACCCTCCTCCCTTCTCCCTTAATCTTCCCAGCTCAGTCAAAGGCAAGCTCCTTCTTCTAGAATTTTGCCTTTAAAATTTTAAAAATGCACTGATTGGCATCAACTACCGTAGCTGTAGGATCTAAGATCAGAAATGGGGGCGTGCAGCTGAGCATGATGATGTAACCTTTAATCCCAGCACTCTGGAGGTCAACTACTGGAGGATTTCTATGAGTTTGAGGCCAGCCTGATCTAACCAGGACCCTGACTATAAAACAAACCAAGCAACAAAATGCTGAGGAAGGAGCTGGCCAGATTGCTCAGTGGTTGCTGCACAAGGCCAGTGGCCAGAAAGAGAGGAGAGGACCTGACTCTGCAGAGTTGTCTTGTGACCTCCAGAGGTGCACTGTCACATCTGCACACCCACACAAAACTAATAATTAATAAAAAGTGTAAGATATGCATAGGGAAAATTGAGTCTGTATTAAACATTTACAGAGTTTTTTCTTATTGTTTCTCAAAAAGAAAAAAAATAGTTTAGCAACTACATGTGCAGCATTTATACTGCCATAAGTACTAATGAAATCTAAGGATAATTTTATCTATGAATTTATTTTTAAGATTTATATTTTTATTTAATTATATATGAGAGTAAGTGAACGATGTGAATTTGAGTGTGGGTGCCCATGAAGGCCATAAAAGGTGTTGGATCTCCTGAGGGTGGAGTTACAGGTAGTTTTGAACTGCCTTATGGGTGCTGGAATACCACTCATGTCCTCTGCAAGACAGTATGTGCTTTTAACCTGCTGAGACATCTCTCCAATCCTATTTTTAAAAAATTTATTTGTGTGTGTGTGTGTGTGTGTGTGTGTGTGAGAGAGAGAGAGAGGGGGGGGGAGGGAGGGACAGAGACAGAGACAGAGACAGAGACAGAGACAGAGACAGAGACAGAGAGAAGAGGGCTATGGATCTGTCCGAGTTGGAGTTACAGGCATTTACAGGTTATAACTGTAAGGGATGCAATATTTCTTTCATAAAGGCTTGAGTATCTGCAAATCTTGGCATCCCTCAGGTCTGACTCCCTCCTGAAGTCCACAAGTCACCCTCTGGATCCCCTTACATCCATTTCTCCAAGAAAGAGACACTCACGGTTTTTTGCAGTGGGCAGCTGTGAGCACCCATCGTGAATCAACGAGGACCCCACCACACAGCAAGTGACCGGAGGTGTAGAGGGCAGCTTGGAAAGGGTGAGAGTCCTTCAAACAGGGGCCACCATGTACCACTTTATCCTGATCCTCGGTCCAGGCTGAGAGAGAGATGGGTGAATCTGAGTGAGAGCTCAGAGAGCCTAGCTCCTTCTGAGAGGATCTGAGACCAGTCTGTCCCTGACCTCATTCTCACCAGCCCTACCTCCCCAGCCTCCCTCTAGCTCCATCCTCTGATCTTTTTTGTTTTGTTTTTTTGAGACAGGCTTCCTCTGTAGACCAGGCTGTACTCCAATTCAGAGATCCACCTGCTTCTGCCTCCCAAGTGCTGGGATTAGAAGTGTGGAGGGCGTGTGTCACTGCGCTCAGATATCTCCATCCTCAAAGCCATATTCCCCGCTTATCCTCACACCAACCTTCCAGACTTGTTCTTAGTCAGTCCTTGAAGAGCTTTCCTCATTTCAAAGCCACCAAACTGCCATCTGCCAACAATGTCCAGCCACCCGCCCCTCCCCCTTCCATTTTTCTTTTCTCACCTGACTTAGCAAGAACCAAGCACAGGACCAGCGTCTTCACTGTCAGTGTCTTCATGGTCATCTGGAGTGGGGAACAATTGCATTAGTCATGTCCCAGCTTCTGTCTAGGACCCACCCTGCTCCTTCCTCACCCTCTTCATCCTCCCTGCCCTGCCCTTGTTTAATTTCTGTCCCTACCCCACTTCTGGTTTCTCATTTCCCAACCCAAACCTTGAATCTAAGGGGCTCATGAAAGCAGATATAAGACAGGATGCACACCATGTCCATGGTTCCTTTTGGGATGAAACACAGCCAACCTTCCTGCCTCCCTGGACTCTGGTCCCCTTTTAGTAACAGGTGACACTCCTCTCTATGGGACTTTCCTTTTGTGTCTTGACTCCACTTCTACACTTCGCTCATCCCACATCTATAGGTGCTGCAGCATATGTGTCTTACCGTTGGCGGCCAGCAGTGAACCTGCCAGCACTTAAGTGGGAAAGATGAGGGCTCCTACCACAGGAAGTCAGGAGCAGAAAGTGTCAGCAAGGCAGGGTGCTCCACCACAGAAGGGAGAGAGCACACTGACCAAGGTGCCTTAAGATCCGAGTTGTGCAGGGTAGGGACACCTGGGTGCAGGGTCCCAAGCTGTAGACTATCTCTGAGAAATCTGCCTGGCTCTGTGGCCTTCCAGAAAGAGGCAGGCTCTGTCCTTGGGCTCTCCCAGCTTCCTTTTAACCCTCTCTGTCTAGTATCTCAGCCAGGAGGAAGCCAGGCACACCCTTTTCTTCACCCAAGCCTCCCACATACATTCCTTCGGCCTCGTGGCTCTGCTCCTGGTGACCCCTGACCAGGTAGCTGCAGGGAAGGTAATGCCCAGTTCTGGTCCATAGTGACCCTGGATCTCCGGGTCCTGGGGAGGAGGGAGCTGATTCTGAAGAAGGAGGTTGAGGCTTGAGAGCTAGGCCTGAACTCCTGGGTTTGAGGGAAGAGGGCTGGGGCTTAGACAAGTCTGGGGGAGAGGCATTGATCCTGGACTCTTGAGTCTCAGGAGGAATGAGATGAGCCTGGACCTCTATTTCAAAAGAGGAGAGGCTGAGACCTTTGGGACTGAGATAGAGAGAGACAGGACCTCATTCTTAGATTTAAATTAGTGGGATTTGGGACATTATTAGACTGAACTCTGAGTGCCAGCTGCCAGGTCAATGATGCCCCAGCCTCCACAAGTACCCTGCTATACCCGCTAGGGAGTCTGCAGGATCTCCTCCTGAGTTTGGCTCTGAGGTTCTGGAACCAGCTGCCCAGGTTCAGTGGGGTCAGCTGACTCATCTACCAGTAAGTCCATCTGTGTGGGTGCTGAAGACCTCCACATCCTCAGGGGAGAGGGATCTACCAGCCAGCTGTTGAGAAAGGGTGTTCGCTAAGCTGTCCCCCGCCCCTAACCCGGTCTGGAAAGCAGGATGAGCAATGCAAGGAAAGAGACTTCCGACAATCAGCCATTGTCTGTCCTCAGAAACTGAGTGCTAGGCTCCCAGCAGCTCCCTTTCTCAACCTTGTTTCCAGGAAGATGGGGCTGCTGGCCATCTCAATGACTAACAATCTTGCAGAGTCCTTGATCTGAGTATTTTAGAGCTCTGGACCTCCAGGACTGTCCCACCTTCAGGTTCTCTGGCCCCATTCTTCTCCGTGTCTGTCTCCCTCCATCTCAAATGTATGTGCATCTCTCAAACCTTTGTTATTTTTTTTTTTCTGTCCTTTTGTGTCTCAGACTTTCTCTGTCTCTGTCGTTTCTACCTCTCTCTCTCTCTGTGTGTGTGTGTCTCTGCTTGTCTGTCTCTCTCCTAGCCCCCTGAACTTCACATAGTTTCTGTTTCTCTGCTGGCTCTTTCTGTGTACTATTTGGGGAAATGTGTGCAGACTTGGCATGGAGTTATATTCCTGGGGTATGAGAAGGAATGGCATGCTGTGGGGGTGGGAATTTGTGAGGTACAGGAGGGTACTGATTAGATTTTGCATATGCAGAGAGACACACAGGTAGAGAGAATCTGGCATGCAGGAGCTGCCATCAGCACCAAGGGAGATAAGCAGGAGCCCTGGAGAGCTGTGTCATGAACTGGGAGAGTTGGGGGAGGTGACTTTGAACTTGAGTCTGAGAAGCAAGAGTCAGGAAGAAGAGAGGATGCAGACATGTGTGGGAAGAGCAGGCAGTGGTCAGCGTGGGCTGCAAGGGAAGGACTTAAGGAAGATGGAGGGTGGAGGGACCTGGGGAAGGGTGTGGGGACAAAGGGGACAATGGGGACATACTAGGAAACCATCAAGCAATAGCAACAGCAAGCATGAATAATGTGCCCCTCAGCATGTACTGGGCGTGGCACCTCATGTGGCCTTCACCTGATCTCCTATTACTCAGTTCCCATCATCCTGCTTAAGAAGACTTAGTTGGCACTTCACACTAGGTCTCTTCTGAACTTAGCATCTTCTTGTGTCCACTACTTCCCCTCACACAATCCACGGGCCATCAGCTGTGTCCCAGGGTCTCTCTTCTGTGAGCCCATTCCTCCCCGTTCCCATGTTCTGGGCCCAGCCCAGACTGGCTCTTCATCCACCTGAGCACTTCATTCGCTGAGTTATTCACTACAAGAGGGGTCTCACTGCACATTGTGGCCTAACCCTGCCTTTGTTTCACTCCTCAGCCTGACACTGAAGTATCTTCAGCAAGTAGGGGTTGGGAGCATGGCTCAGCTGTAGAATCCCTTCCTGGAATTCTCCAGCAAGGGGCTGGAACTATAGTCCAGAGGTAGAACATCTGTCTAGAATCCCCACTGATAGTCTGGGGTGTGACTCGGGCAAGTTCCTCAGTTCCATTCCTCAGCGTTATCAAGTAGTGTTATATGTTCTTATTGAAAAGATGAAATAGTGACTGTTGTGCTTAACCATTTCACACTGAATGTGTACATTTAGTAAAACACCATAGCATACCAGGAATATGTAATTTTCATTTGTTCCTTGAGAATAAATGTAAGAAAACACTAAAAAGGTACAACCGTTGGTTGAGTTTTAGGAGGCTAAGGTAAGAATGTTGCAAGTTTAAGCCCAGTCTAGGCTACAGAATGAGCTCTACATCTTAGAATGAAAATTAAATTAAAAGGAAGCTGACGTCAGAGCTCTGCAGTTCAGTATTGACCTCGCGAGGATGAGGCTCTGGTTGAAGCCCCGTATGGTAAAATGAAACAAAACAAACAAAAACCCAGGAGTTTATCAGTTCCTTTACATACCTCGACATCAAAGACACATGAATTTAGAATATGAAAGCTATCATTGGAAGCTGATCAGCATTTTACACTTATAACCTAAGTCAGTGGGAACTCATCTTCTTTCCAGTCTTGAAGACCCATGAGCGCCCTGGCTACACACTGCTTGGACCAGCCCTGCCCACCTTTCTGTGATCTAGCTTTGGAGACCATCAGTGTCCCGAGTTGCTCCATACCCTGTGGCCCCAGAGTCTCTGCTCCTGAAGCTGCTCTTTTTTGTTTAATGCCTCCTCTACCTTTTCCTGTCGACCACCTCTTCTCCCTTTGGTCTTGGCTGAAACATTGCCTCAGAACAGTTTCCACTGGACACCACCCAATGCCACCTGTTACAGCTGGGTTAGTCATTCTCTTGTGTAGGCTTCCACAGGTGTCTCTTTCAGGTGTTACCCTGGACCACAGCCATCTGTATCAGTGTCTATCTTCTTCACAGCATCCTGAGCTCCATGAGGCTATGGGCTGTGCTGACTCACTGCAGCATCCACAGGGATCTCAGGAAATGTTGTCCCATGACTACCATGACTTCATCACATCCACTTCTGTTGTCGATAGGAAAACCGAGGCACAAGGTAGGGAAGTTCATTGCTCAAGTGCAAGCACACAGGAAGTGGTAGACACTGCACTAGCACTCCATTCCAACACTGTGGTACCCAACATAACAGAAGCCAAAGTGTCAGTATTCCAACATGGAGGGTTCGAATAGGATCTGTCCCAACATGTTATATTCTAACATAATGTATTTCAACATAGTGCATTCCAACGTGAACCTGTTCCAACACAGCATTGATTCAGCCCATCTTTCTACAAGTCCCTAAGGATGATAAAGCAGTTCCTTACTACAGTACAAGGTGAGTGGGCCCGGGAGGAATCATCCACACAGGACAGTCTCCTGTGGCCTACTAACGGCCATTCCTGTCCCTGTCCCTCTCTATTTCCATGTTACTGGCAGGATGAGAAAATCTTTAAAGGAAGAGTGAAGCCATTTTATTCCCATACCTGTCGCAACCTTCATGTTCATCATCTTTTCATCTTTATCTCAGGTCAGAGCACGCATCTGAATGGCTGTGTCCACATTCACTTGCTTTAAAAAAAATCAATAAAAATTTAAATTTATGAGAGTAAACAGTAAAAATATGAGCAGTAATACACACTGAGGACCAGCTCCTGATGGTGCCTTGTGCTGTCTCAAGCCGCCCCAGTACTGTTTACACATGAAGAAGTGGGAGCTTGGCCTCCCGCAGGATAGACCAGCACGGAGGCAAAGGCAGCAGGATGCTCAAGGTTGACAGTGGGCTGCGGTTGTAGCTACTACTTACCTGGGGGAGGGGGAAGAAAAAGAGAAGAAGACGAGAGCCAGAAGAAAAGGGAGAAAGGGGAGAGGGACAATAGGGGATGAGGAGAAAGGAGAGAGAAGAGCAGAAAAAGAGGTTACACTGGAGAGGAGGAGGGAAAGGGGATGGAGGGGAGGATACAGGGATAAAAGGGGGAGCAACACAGGGTGGGTATTACTAGAAAAACTGGGGTTTCTGTTTGGAATGCTTAGTCATATTAATAAAATAATTAAAAAAAACTAACTTGGGGATGATTGAAGGGACAGGGCATATATGAAATTATCAAAAACTAATAAAAATATTTTCTTAAAAAATCAGAGAATGTAAGGCTTGCTTGTGGAAGGAGATGGAGAAAGGCCGGAGGAAGCTGTGGTTCTTGCTAGCATGTTCAGCAATGGAGGTTGGCCAGGGGCTGCAGAGTGGAGAAGGAAGTGGTCTTCAGAGAAAAGGTGAGGAATCCCTGAGTGTCAGGGAAAGTATACCTGGGCTTCGACCAGGATCTCAAAGAAAAAGATTGAACAGTAACTCAGAAAAGCAAGTACGTGGTATGAGCTCCTGCACAGAGGAGGGGTTTCTGGGAAGGGTAAATTCATGATCTCATTAAGGGGATAATTATGCCTTCCTTCACCTTAGCATGCCTTCAGGTGAGTCAGATTTCCTGTGAAGGACTCCTGACCAGGTGATTGGCAGGCCCATCTGCATTAACTTTGAGGAGATAGTAGCCTTCTGTGTTCTAATCTTTGAAGCAGATCAGTGTCAAAGTCTCCACCCAGACCAGAAGTAGATTCCATTCTTTTGACCAGGAGGAAGTCATTTTCTCTCAATATTCAACAAAGGCCTCATATCTCCACGTATTCTTTTTCTTCTTTCCTTAATTTTTCCTTCCTTCCTTCTTCCTTTTTATGCACAAACACTGGACATTTAATATCTACAAAGTTGACATGACCCTCATCATGCTTGTTTTTTTTAAGAGCATCTCATATTATTTTACATGCATATAAAGTGTCTTGATTATACCCACCCACCACTCTGCCTCCATCTCCCTTTGGAAACCCCCACTTACCTGCTTCACATGCTCATGTCCCCCCTCCTTTATATTTTTGTGGGGTATTGAGTACAACTAGTCTGCCTGTTGAGAAGTTGGTGGATCCTGTTGACTTGGCCCCACCACACCCCCTCTCTTCTCTCTCCTGTCTACTCTCTCTTCTTTCCTCTGCTTTTATACAGGTAACCATAGATGCTTTGAGCTCATAAGTGCAATAGCAACAGGCAGTCATGTCCAGAGAACAGCATTTCACAGCTTTCTACCCCATCCTCTTACATTCTTTTTTCACATTCTTCTTCGGTGTTCTCTGAGCCTTGGAGTTATTGATGATGCTGTTGCATTTAGGGCTAAACACTCAACAGCCACTTAACGTTAACCACTTTGACCAGGTCTCTGTATTTCTTCCCACTGCAGAAAGAGGTTTTTCTGGTCAAGGTTGAGAATAGCACTAATCTATGGCATAAACACAAACATTTAGAAGGTAGATTGACAACACTACCATTTAAGCTAAACAATGATAGTTACCCCCAGGACCAATGACTTCCCAAGCCATGGCCTATTGATCAGCTTTTCAGCATCAGGCATGAATTCCCTCCTGTGAAGCAGGCCTCAAATCCAATCAGATAATGGGAGTAGTTGATCACTCTATAAAACCTCATTGCACTAATGCGCCAGTCAGATCCTCTCATTTTAGTGGGTTTAAAGATATTTCTCTTTATAATGTTACCAGTTAAACGAGAGATGGAGTCCAAAGCCAAGTCTGAGGGAAAGGTCCATCTTTGTTGACCTCCCAGGCTGTAAATCCCTGTCTACCTAACAAGAAAGATGGGGCAAAGGAGGCAAGAGGAGATACACACACACACACACACACACACACACACACACACACACACACACACACACAACACCATACACACACAGACACATACACCACATACACACACATATACCACACACACATACACACACACCACACACACAGACACATACACCACATACACACACACACACACACACACACACACACACACACACACACACACAATAAATTGTAGAGGCCACAAGCAGGTTTTTAGTGCAAGAAGCCAAGTTCCAGAAGTGTACTGTGAGATCAAAGAAAACAAAACCCTTTCCAAACAATCCAAGCCAAGGATGAGCTTGTGTCTCTGTAAGCCAATCAAACTCTGCAGCCAGGCTCTGCGACTCCAGGCTGTGTCCCTACCAATGTGACTCTGGATTACTTTTTTAAAAGCTATGTTTTATTTCTGGGTGAGGTATATGTGTGTGTGTGAATTTTGACATGAGATGCCTCCACCTTACTTTTTAAGACAGTGTCTCTCACTGTCCAGAGGTAGACAGGCTGGTAAGTGAGGCCCCATGGAGCCTTTGTCTCAATCTCTTTTGCAATAAGAGTACGAACATGTGCACAGCTATGTACTGCTGGTATTCAGACCAAACTCAGATTCTTGTGTTGTGTAACCAGCACTTTACCCATTCAGCCATCTCCAAAGCCCTCACTTGACCTTGCAGACAGGGTCTCACTATGTAGCTCTCACTAGTCTGGAACTGTCTACATTGGCCAGGATGACCTGGAACTCATAGAAATCTTTCTGCTCTAGCATCCCAAGGAATGAGATTAAAGATAAGTACCAGCCCTTTAATTTTTTTTAATGGAATGACCATTTGGATAGTTTGAAGGGAGAAAAAGCTGATGAAACTCCGTGGGGATAGAGGGACAGATTTCCTTCATATTCTTTAAAATTACACACAGGTCCAGAAAAATGACAGGTCTAGATGTAAGCCTAATAGAAGAAGGCAAGGAACTAGACTCGACTCCTTGGTCTGAGGAAGGAGGGCTAGGGTATGGACCCTGGAGCCTGAGAAAGAAGAGCTGGGTCTGGATTCTTGGGTCTGTGGGAGGAGGGGCTGAGCTTAGGATTTTGGTTTGAGGGAGGAGGCTGGGGGTCTATGCTGAGTGTCCTGATGTGCGGAGTGTAGCTACAGCGTTTCTGGCTGACGGGCTGCCTGGCTGTCGGGCTGATGGGCAGTGGCCACTCTGAAGAGTGATGGGAAGATCTCAAGGATATTTGTGGGGAAAAAATTCTGGGAAACAGGAAGGACTGGTGGGAGGGGCAGGCTCTCAGCTGCGCTGCATCCTTCTGTCAGCAGATTCTGAGGTGTCACTGCCCAGAGAAGGAAGGCAGGTTGCCTAGGTGTGGCTCTGTTCTGAGTCACAAAACAAAGCACCCCTCCCTTTCAGACCCCCTCATAACCTCATGAGAGAAACCTACTCACCACCATCTTCCTCTGGACTTGGATGCTTGCTCTTGGATGATTCCCAGAGGAACTAAGTGTTCAGTGTCTACCTCCCTCATCCCTTATTGAAAACTTCCTCCGTCTCCTGAGAAAAATACAGGACCTTCACCTTGGTGATGTATGCACTTACTCTCCATTTTTCTTACCTCCCTTCCTCTATCTTTAGCTCCTCTTTTGCATGTAAGGAAAATGGAAGCCCGAGAAATAGAAAAAGGCATTCCACTCCAGGACCAACCTGAAAACAAGCTACAATGTCCTTAAAAACTACAAATATTAGATACCTGATTTACACTTTTAGTTTTGTGTGCATGTGTGTGTGCAGGTACACAGGTACCATAGCAATCTGGAGCTTAGAGGATAATGTGGAGGAGTCAGTTAGTTTCTTCTGGACTGTAGGCCCTAGAGATGGAATTCAAGTCCTGTCAGGGTTGGCAGCTGGCCCTCTACCCACTGAGCCATCTTGCTGGTCCAGTTACAATCTCTTAGCCAATTCTTCCTCATGGGTCTCCTCCCTCCGCCACACTTCTAGTTTACCACTGTTGTTTCCTAGGCTATGAGGACACACATGAACATCACTCAGATTTTATTCTGCAATGTGTTTCATATCAGTTGTTACACTTTGTATCCCAATTAAACATCATTTAGTAAAGTCACTCTTGCATAAGGCTGATTGTTACAGCGTAGGCTTTATTTTTCATCTCTTCGTTATATTCTGAGAGAAACCAATCTACCATTTAAATAATCAAAGTTCTGGAACAGATTAACAGCTTCCCTTCTTTTCCTCTACAATAAAAAAATGTAATGAATCCAAATGTGGTTCTCTTTTTTTTGCTTTAAAAATTCTCCAGAATTGGAGGGTCTGAGACAAAGTTGTAGAAGGTCTTGAAGTCTCCAGTGAAGGGCTGTAGGAATTTCCAGCTCTTGCACTTGAAAGTGCTGGACTTACTTCTGGCATCTTCCACAGCCCTGGCATTTCTTAGTCTTTTGACTTAATTTGCTTTTAGGTCTCTGGGGTTCCGATTGGTTTATAAATTTGGCGTCCTGTTGAGGCTTTGGCATGTCTTGGAGGAAAGGTAAAGCCAGACAGGTGTTAACTGGCACCCTTACTGCATAAGTACGTCCTTGGAGGCTCACAGCCTGACCCCTGGGGCCTTAGCGATAGGTTTTCATGGTTACTTGCAGCCACGAGTTGTACTTGCAAACTTGAGTGTAGACGCCTGGGTCATTGGGCTGGCCACAAGGGTAGGTTCCCCAGGACACCAGACCTTGAAGAGTGTCATTGCACACCAAGGGCCCCCCTGAGTCACCCTGTGGGGAATGAAGGAGGTTAGTTTGAGGGCCAGAGAAAGCCCTGTGGCCTCCCCCTTCCCCCTAGGTCACCCTCAGACATCCTCTGGTTCAGTCTTTGTCATGATAAACTAAATCAATTTCATCCTGGCTGATGAGCATGGGCTCATTGACTTGGGGATTAATGGAAGAGAGGAAATTTATAATGTCGTAGAGATGACCTGAGTTCCATTAAAGCTTCTTGGCAGAAAAGGGTGGGGCTTCTGGGGATTCAAGTACAGTTTCCTTATTGATGAAGTCTACTTAGTAAGGCTGGTGAGAGGAGACATCTTTAGGGGTTGGGCATACATCCCCTTGGTAGCTGACCCTGGCCTGGGGAGAGGGGATGTCCTGACCAGGGACAGGAATGTGTCTCCCACCAGTGAGTCCAACACAGCACAACATCTGTCCCGAAAGATGGGAGCAGGAAGAAGGAGGCTGGAGAGGAGGAGGAGGAGGAAGAAGAAGGGGAAGAGAAAGGAGGGAGAAAGGGAGAGAGTATTGAGGAGAACAGAAGAGGGGAGAGAAGACAAGAATAAAATAAAAATAGAAATAAAAAATGTCCAAAGACAGGCTGGTGATGAAGTGAGAAGAGACAGGGAAGGGAAGTGGGGACCGATCCATTCTTGCCCCAGGACCAAGTGGTCGTCACAAAAAAAAAAAAAAAAAAAAAAAAAAAAAAAAAAAAAAAGAGTTAAAAGTCAAGGGATACTGGGCACCAGCACTCCAGATCAGGAGTTCAAATCCTGTCTCAGCCATAGAGTGAGTTCAAGACCAGACAGGGCACATGGCAGCTCACAACCACCTTTAAGATCAGTTCCAGGGGTCTGACACTTACTTTTGGCCTCTTTGGGCACCAGGCATACATGCCGTATATTTACATACGTGCAGGCAAAACATTCAAACACATAGAAATTTAAAAATAAATATTAGAGACAAAATTTAACAAGAAATGTTGAGCCCAATGTACTGTTCACCCCTGCAAGCTCTGCCCTTGGGAGGCTGGAGCAAGTACATTGCTTTGGATGTGAGATCAGCCTTGGCTACATAGTTCTAGATTAGCTTTGGTTATATCACTCCAGGCTAACCTGGGCTACAGAGTGAATTCCAGACCAGCCTGGGCCACAGAGAAAGACTGTCCCAAAAATGCACAAATAAATACACATCAGTCACAGAGTTTTGAAGCTTCTTGGAAGTTTGGGCTGGAAGTAGGAGGCTCGATCACACCCCTATTCCACATCCATGTTTCTTAGCTCCACTAAACTCCTGACTGGCATCCAGTTTATCCCATGCATGGACTACAGTTGCTGACCAGCAGAAAGTGAGAGAGCTAAGGAGGTGACCCTGGGACATGGCAAAGATAGGCTGGGACAAGGATGTGTCGGACAGGGGTTGGGGTGGGTGGTAAGGGCTCACGTTGCAGGTGTTGGTCCTAGAATCCGGAATGCCAGCACACAGCATGGTTTTCCCCAGAAGATCCTTGTACACCTTCTTGCAGTCTTTGGAGGAGATGAGCTTCACATCTGAGCACATGAGTTCTGAGGGAAAGGTCACTGTGGGGAGGAGAGCATTAACTGGTGTTATGTAAGGGACTGGGTAGGGTGGGAGGCTGGGTCAGGATTGGGAATCAAAGGGAAGAAGGCTGGGGTCTGGATCCCTGGGATTAAGGGAGGAGGGCTGGGCTGGACTCCCACCCTCAGGCAGTCTCACCATCTGGGCTGGTTGTTGTGCCCCATCCAGAGACAGTACAGGATGTCCCTGGGGGTTCACAGTGTGATGTAAGTTTGACGTTCTGCACTTTGGATGACATCTTGACTGGCTTATCCAACCTCACAAGCATGATGTCATTGGCATGGGTCTTTGTGGAGTAACCAGGGTGTCGGAATGACCTTGTGGCCTTGATCTTCTGGGCACTTGGATCGCCTATCTTATCACTGCCCAGTTGCACGGTGTACTGACTAGGAGAAGGAGGTGACACTCAGTGAGAGAGGGGGAGAGACCCAGAGAGTACAGACACACCCTGCCAGGCCTTGTAGCACCTACCCCATTTTGCAGTGGGCTGCGGTGAGCACCCAGCGTTCACCGACCAACACTCCTCCACAGTGGAGCTGATCGCCTCTGAGCAGGGCCACCTGCCATGGGTGGGAGCCTTTTTCACATTGGTAGCCATCTATAATTCTGTCTCCATTTCTCTGACCCTGGTCTGAACAGAGACACAGATGCATGGGCATCCAACATCATGGGGAGACAGACAGTAAGCAGGAGTCAAAGATGATTCCGTAAGGCTCAGGAGTGAAGACGGACAGGTTGGAGGACCATGTAGATGAGGTGAGAAGCATGGTACCTCTGAGAAAACCCCCATGACCACATATCCCTCAGATAGCCACAGACTGCTGGAGCCTGATTGAGACAGGAAGAGAGGACCACACAGGGTCAGTCACGTGGTCAGGCCTCCTGGGGGGAGCTATCTGGGTTAGGGGATTCAGACTCAGGGTGTTGGGGACACTGGGCAAACTCTCACCTTCCTGTCCAGCAGTTTCCAGGGCTAAGGACAGCAGCAGAGTTAGCAGGGCAGGGAGCCAGCCTCCCATTATACTGTCAGTGGCTCAGGGGCTGCCAGATGAAAAAGTGAAATGTTACCAGAGCTTGAAAGGTTGAGAGATGAAGCACTAAGACACGCCCTACCCACCTCCCTTCAACCCAGGAGTTAAGGCCTCTGACTGCCTCTCTCTAGGATTTAGAAATCTAGACAGAGCACTCTTCCCCCAGACCTTGGGATTCATAACCCAGACCTTCTCCCTGAGACCCTGGAGTCCATCTCAGCCCTGTCCCTCCCTTAGATCTAGGGCCCCAGCCTTCTTCCCTCAGATCCAAGAGTCCAGACAGACTCTAGCCTTCTCCCTCAGACCCTAGGATTCAGTCTCAAGCCCTCCTCTTTCAGACCCTCTCCCTGGGCAGCACCTAAGCTCCTCTGCTTCCATCCTGTGGGTGAATCCCTAGGCCCTTCGCTCCTCAGAGCCTGGTGTCCAGGTCCGTGGAGCCCCAGTCTCCAAGACGGTTTGTGCACATCCCCTGTTGAAAGTCCCTCTCACCTGGGAGAGTCTCACTTGGTTAGGCTCCGTCCTGGGTCAGGAGCCCAGTGCCTTCAACTTTCTGTAGGGCTGGTCCTTTTATAGGTCCCCTGCCCCCGTACCGCCTCCAGCACCCTGGGGCAAAGGTGGAGCTGTCTCTGGGTGCCTTCCTCCTGCTTTGAGTTTAGGGTTATCTGAAATCCCTGAGGCAGCCCAAGCAGTTGATACCACAGATCTCTCTCCCTCCACCCTCTTTACTTCAGCCCGGCTGGGCGGCTCCCATACAGCCACCCCCGCACATTCTGGCTCCACCACGGCTCCACCAAGTCAAGGGTCGCTCCCTGGAGCAGAATTCAAGCAGGTTCAGAGGGCAGAAGTGCATTCAGTAGGGAACCTTACAAAAATCATTTTCTAACTCTAACTTTCTCTCAGGGTGGTTCAGCCCCCACACCACGATTGTGACCAATGGGTTGGAACTCCTGCCTGACACTCACTCTCAGCCCAAACAGACATAAACATTTAAAAGAATATTCTACAACCAACACCAGCAGGGTGCTTATGGATGTCGATCTAGTCTCTGTCCTCATGTTCATTTAAATTTTTAAAAATTACATTATTTATTGTCTGTGTGTGCGCACACCATAGTTTGCACGTGGAGGTCAGAGGACAACTTTGGCCAGTTGTCTCCTTCCATCATGTGGGGTCTGGTGGTAAGTGCCTCTACTCACTGAACCAGTGGTCATATTGATCTTTAATTATATTATACATAGATATCACCATATATTACATTTTTATAATAAAAATGTAAATATCAAACATTATCTACTAGAATCTTCCCCCACCTCCCACTCCAACAGTTTTCCTTATCTCAATTCTTTTTTCAAAAGATTCCATTCTTCCTTACTGTGGTGGGGAGAGTATTGGGGATTAAGCCCAGAACCTTGCACACAGTAAGCTTAGGCTTTACCACTGAGCTACACTCCAGCCCCTCACTGGAGGATTCTAGGCAGGGGCTCTATTACTGAGCCACCTTCCAGCCTCTCACTGGGGGATTCTAGGCAGGGGATCTACCACTGAGCCACCTCCCAGCCCCTCACTGGGGAAGTCTAGGCAGGGGCTCTACCACTGAGCCACCTCCCAGCCCCTCACTGGGGAAGTCTAGGCAGGGGCTCTACCACTGAGCCACCTCCCAGCCCCTCACTGGGGAAGTGTAGGCAGGGGCTCTATTACTGAGCCACACCCCAGCCCCTCCCTGGGGAAGTCCAGGCAGGGGCTCTATTACTGAGCCATGCCCCAGGACATCACTGAGCTAAACCTAGCAGCTCATTGATGGGAGATGCTGGAAGGCTGAAATGGTACCACATGCCTGCCATTTCAGCACTCACCAGATGGCAGGAAGAGGGTTGGGAGTTCAAGGTTGTCTTTGGTTACTCAAGCGGGCTCAAGAGACCACACCAGATACTGTCTCACTAAAATACAAAAGGTGGCTCAGTTTTCATCCTGCCTGGTGGTGTCCCCCTTCTGGGTGTCAGTCTTCTTAGGACAAGGTCAACGCATGTGGATGAGCCAGGGTTATTGGTCTTCTGGGTTTCCAACATGATATCTGAGTCAGTGAACACATCAGCAAAGGCATGTCTTCCTCTCCCAACTGTTCCAAGCATCCTTCTGGGTGATAACTCTTCAGTCCTGACAGCCACAGTCATCCTCCCTAATTCTTTGGTGGTGATTACAAGACCAGCTTAAATACAGCCCTCGATGTAAAGCCAAATCCAGTTCTAGACTCTTTCCCTCCTCCCTCCTTTTCCGGAAATGGGCTCTCACTCTATAATCCATGTGCCTTGCAACTGTAATCCTTCTATCTGTCTTCCAAGAATTGGGATGTCAGGTCTGTGTTGGCATGCCTCTCTGGAGCCCTGCATCAAACCACAGACACCAATAAATTCAAATCTTTTTTTTTTTTTTTTTTGGTCCATGCTTTCTTCACAGTCTTCATCCCATATCGTGTTTCAGACACAAACCCTCAAACACTTGACAGATCTGTGTTGAGCACTGACTGAACACTAGGCTAGCCAACATGTCATGGATACAGAGATGTGCACACTTGGAGGGAGTCCTTTTTATTTCAAGCTGTTGACAGACTTGTGTAAAAATAGTAATCAAATAATTCATGATAGGACTGGGGAGATGGCTCGGTGGGATAGCGTACTTGTTCTGCAAGCTTAAAAACCTGGGTTCAAATTCCCAGCACCCACATAAAGAGCCAAATATGCTGTGCTTGCCTACAAACTCATTATTGGGAGTGAGTGGAGATCGGCAGATCACAAGAGATTGCTGGTTGGCTGCCCTAGCTGAATGACAAGCGTCTGGTTCACTGAGAGACCCTGTCCCAAGGTGCTGTGGTGGATAGTGACACCCTGCATGCTCCTCAGCATGTGCATGGTACACGCACCTACATACCATGTGCAAGCAGATAAACATATGCGAAGTAACAAAATATATGAGGTTATATTAATTACTTTTCTATTCTTTGACAAAATACCACAACCAAGTTGACTTGTAGAAGAAAGAGTTTATTTTGGCTTATGGTTCCAGAGAACTGACATCCATAATGACTGATAGCATCCAAGACAACTGAAGCAGGAAACTGGGAGTCATGACTCTAGCCAGTCAGTGAGAGAGTCTAGGCAGGAGCCCTACTACTGATTCACACACAGTCCCCCCCCCCCCCCCCAGGATTGTAGACAGGTGCCCTACATCTCACTCTGCTCCTCCAGACTGAACTTGAACTAACTCTATAGCTGAATGTCTGACCCTTCTGCCACAGTCTGTTTCCCTGGTGGCTGGGATGACCACCTGCTCCCTGGGCCTGACTTTCTGACACACTTTCATCCTTCCTTTCAAACCAACAGTAAGAAAAATTCTTCCATGTTGTCCTGACACAAATACCATGATTACTATATTCAAAGTAAGTTACACAGGCTCAAGACACTTACTCCTATCCAGTAAGTGAAGACCAAGTCAGACCCCAGAATGCAGGTGCCATCATGGGACTCTGGACTTGGGACATGTTAGCCTTCCCTATTTGAACTCCCCAGTCAAGCATTGATGGATCCCTGGAAACATTGCATAAAACCAGGTATGGTGGTTCATGACTATATTCCCAGCAGCTGGGGAAGCTGGACACAGGAGGACCAAGAGTTCAAGGTCAGTAAGTGGCTAAATCTGCCTGGGCTACCCTGTTGCAAAGGGGTCAAGGAAGAGAAAAAAACTCGGGCTTTCGAAATACTTGTTTATTTTGAACATCTCTAGATGTTACTGTGCATGTCTGTCACTGTTACAGTCTTCATTAGTAAGGCTGGTTTTATGACTAAACATTGGTCCCCGGGAGCAGGTGAACTGTGTGTGAGGTATTCACTGTTGTTTTCTTTAGCAGCCAGCCCACATCAGCTGGAGGTACTTAAATAAATAATACTTTACAAAACATCTGGCACCCACAGAGCCACCTCCTTCACACTCAGTCCTGCTGAGCCATTCTGCCTCAGGCTGTGACAGAAAAAAAAAAAAAAAACCAGCCTCACAGGGCAGTCAATCAAACACAGTTGCTCACTCCATGACTTCTGGTGAGTGACTGCACTCTTCTGAGCCTCACGGTGCCCTTTGCTAAAGTGGGAAAGAGCAAAGGGATGCAGAGAGGAGACTGTGCTTAACATACAGTGAAGGAATAGAGTTCCATTTCTTGGTAACCTACAGAATGGTTTTTGAAGATTCTATTTATATGTATGTGTGTGTATCTGTGTGTGGGTAGGCACACATGAATGTAGTAGCTGTGGAGGCCAGCTGGAATTACAGGTGGTTGTGAGACACCTGACCTGGTTGTTGGAAGCTGAACCCTGGTGCCCTGGAAGAGTAGCAAGTGCTCTTAACCACTGAGTTGTGTCTCCAGCCCCACTTGGTCATTCTCATATGGTGTGGATAGAGGACTGTCACCCTCATTTCACAGATAAGAAAATAAATAGCCACATGCCTAAGGAGGAAGAAATGTCAGAGTCCTGGAGTTGGGAAGATAGCTCAGTTGGAAGCATGCAGACCAGAATCCAGTGCTGGGCAGACAGACAGATGGAACCCAGGAGTTTGCTTGCTGACCAGCCTAGTGTACTCAGCAAGCCTCAGGCCAGTGATGGATCCTGAAGGTGGGCTGTGCCTTTGGAAGGACAGCTAAAATTGACTTCACACACACACACACACACACACACACACACACACACACACACACACACACACACACACAAAGAGAGAGAGAGAGAGACAGACAGAGAGAGAGAGAGAGAGAGAGAGAGAGAGAGAGAGAGAGAGAGAGAGAGAGAGAGAGAGAGAACTATTGGTCCTATTAAGATATGCATCCTCACACATGCCTTTAATCCCAGTACTGGGGAGAGAGGAGGCAGGAGAAGCTGAGTTAGAGGCCAGCCTGGTCTACAGAATGAGTTCCAGGACAGCCAAAGCTACACAGAGAAGTCCTGTCTGGAAAACAAAACAAAACAAAACGATATGCATCTTGTGTCCTTTAGAGCTAATCTTGTTATCAAGTCCCACCCAGATACTAGCATCACGTCTTTCCTTGTCCTCAGATCTCTGCCCTGAACCTTTGTTGGTGACTCCTCTGACAGCTCACAGTCACATTTGAGAACTGAGAGGTGGGTGGTTCACTTCCACCTGTGCACTGCCTGAACATATCCTGCACAAAGCGACTCCAAACGCTCCTGACTCAGCCCATGGATTCTGATGGCTTATTGCTTCTGACCTCCCGGTTCTGATTTGATTTCCTTCATTTTTAGAAGGACATCCACTCCTGTGAGGGAGATGCTCCCTTCTCTCCTATGTCTGGTGAAAGCATCCATCAGAGTCCTCCAGTTTCACCCTTATACTGGGATGGATAAGGACTCAAGCCAACAATAGTGATGGATTCCAAGCTGGTCCAGAGTTAGAATCTGATTGTGAAAAGCTCCTGATCCACCCACACACCCTGTGGAGGAGAATAGTCCTCAAACAACCCAACCAACCATGACACCAAATAGCCACTGGCTGGTTAGGATTTTTCTCTTGAGCAAAGTGCAGTGAAATTAATAATAGCCATTCAGAAATCTATGGTGTGGCTGAAAGGAGGAAAGATGAGAAGAACCAATGGTTTTCTTTTATTTAAAAAACAACAAACCCCCAAAACTAAATCCATGAACTCTTGGGACTATAGAGAAATAGCTCAGCCATTAAGAACACTTAATGCTCTTCAACAGGACCTGAGTTCAATTCCCAACACCTCCATGAAAGCACACCAGAACCATCTTTAGCTCCAGTTCCAGAGGATCTGGTGCCCTCTGATGGCTTCTGTAGCCATCAGACAGGTATGTGGTACACATACACATATGCATGCAGACACTCAGACATATTAAGAGAAGGAGAGACAGAGACACAGACACAGAGAAACACACATGCATGGGGAGAGAGGGGAGAGAGAATTTGCTGCTTTTGCAACAGGTTTTGTTTTTGGAAACTACGTGGTGGCTCATAACCATGTGTATAACTCAGGCTTCAGGGACTCTGATGACCTCTTCTAGCTCCTCAGACAGATGTATACACGTGTCACATATACACATAGACACATGTGCATAAATAAAGATAAAATATATATTTCTAAATGCTGAATCTTATTCACTTTTAATTCACGAGTTCTTGGCCAGATTTACAGTTCTAGGCACACTTGCTCCTGTGGAGCAGGCCTTAAATTCAACCATAAAGCCATTGGTTGCCCCATAACGTTCATGTCAGTACTATTATACCCATAGGTAATAAAAGAATAAACTTAAAAGGTATCATGTTAAAAATATTGTATTAAGAGCCTGAAGAAGTGGCTCAGTGGATAAGAACAGTGCACTGCTCTCTCAGATGATCTCAATTTGGTTTCCACCACCTACATGGAAGCTCACAACCATCTGTAACTCCAGTTCCAGAGATCTAATGCCCTCTACTGGCCTCCATGGCCACTGTATACACATGATACATGCAGTCAAAATGCCCATACATGTAAAGCAAGAATATCTTAAGATTATATTAAAATGTCATATTATACCTGAAATTTAGAGCCAGGAATGGTGGCATCCTATCACATAAGAGGTGGAAAAAGAAAGATCAGGAGTTCAGGCCATCCTTGGCTACATAATCAAGCTCAAAACTGAGACCAACTTGGGCTTTGTGAGACACTCTCAACAAACAAATGAATGAATAAAAATTGCAGCCATTTCTGGTGTTGAAGAGGCGGAAGCATTGGGATTGTACCTTCATGGCCTGCAGTGACTAGAGAGCGTGTTCAAGATTCCAGTGAGTCTGGATAATCTAGTGAGGAACATGTAGAAGTAGAAAGTATTTAAAAGGGTCCTGTGGTTGACAAGATGGATCAGCAGGTAGATGTGCTGAACACACAAGCCTGGATTTGATTCCTAGAACCTATGTAAAAGGGGGAAGGAGAGAAACGGCTTCAGGAAATGGTCCTCTGACCTCCACGTGTGTGATGTTTGCCACACATATCATGCACACAATGATAAATAATATTTTAAACATTAAAATGGCTGAGGATGTAGCTCAGCAGTGAGCTATGTAAAATCCAGTGCAGGGCCAGAGACAGGATTTCAAGGCAAAGCACTTGCCTGACATAGGAAAAACCCGGCGATCAATTCATAGCACCAACTTTTAAAGCATGAAAAATCCAATGGAGAATTCAAGTGTGCTGGTATTCTGCCATCATTCCGGCACTCAGGAGCTAGAGTTAGATTTGGAGGCCAGCTTGTTCTGTACAATAAAACCCTATCTCATAAGGAGCGGGGGGGGGGGGTGTTTTAAAACACTTTTTTCTTTCATAGACCAGAACCCTGTATATTTGAAAATTTTTATAAAATTTTGATCTTTTGAAGCAACTCTCCCACTAACCAAAGCTGTTCCCTCCTCCTCCTCCTCCTCCTCCTCCTCCTCCTCCTCCTCCTCCTCCTCCTCCTCCTCCTCTTTTTCCTTTTCCCTTTTAAGGTAAGGTGTCATATAGCCCAGGCTGGCCCCAAACTCACAATGTTGCAAGGCTTTATCCTTCAGCCCCAGACTTCTGAGTGCTGGGATGACAGACACGCGCCCCAATGCCCAAATCCCAGAAGCCACAGGGACCACATCCCTCACTACCAAGTCTGTATCCCTTCCCCTCTTTATCCCTCCTCCCTAAACACAGGCCAAAATACAGTCACAGAGTCAGCCGAAGGTGGTGTTTATTGACACCTCCACCCCATGGATCAGTCCCTGATGTTCATGGTCCTCTTAATCCAGGTGGTGTAGCGGCAGATTCTGGTGTAGACACCGGGTTTCTCAGGTTTCCCACAGGGGTCTGAGCCCCAGGATGTGATGCCCTGGAGCACTCCGTTGCACACTAGAGGACCTCCTGAGTCACCCTGAACAGGGGCAGAGATGCATTTGCTTTAGAATGCCCACATTTCTCTCCCTTCTACACCCAGCATTTAAATTTTTGGATTACATCTTATTATCTAGTGTGGTACATGGAGACCAAATGTCAGGTTGCAGGAGTTGGTTCTCTCTACTAGGAGGGTTCTGGGGATCACATACAGGTTGTTGGCTTGAGTATCAAGTGCCTTTACCTGCGGAACCAGCTTCCATTGAACCCCTCAGCATTTAACTTTTGAGGTATAGTCTCCTGTATCCCAGATTCCTCAAACCTTCTATGTAGCTGAGATTGACCCTGAATTTCTGATTCTCCTGCCTCCACTTCCCAAGTGCCACCACACCCAGTTTCTGCAGTGCTGGGGGTGAAACCCAAGGTTATGTGTGATAGGAAAACTTTTCCAACTGAACCACGTCTCCTTGGCCCTATAACCAAT
Organism: Phyllotis vaccarum; assembly: GCA_033318265.1. NCBI lineage: Eukaryota > Metazoa > Chordata > Mammalia > Rodentia > Cricetidae > Phyllotis > Phyllotis vaccarum. Next base: position 31,580,326 of record JARWLC010000018.1, read on the forward strand.
TCTTCAGCATGATGGAATGCTTGGTTTTTTATGATAAACAAGAATCAGATGGTCCAGAGGGGGAAAGTGGAGTTTCCAACACAGAGAAGAGTTCTAAGGATATTGGTCAAATTCCTGATCAATGAGGGGAAAGAGTCTGGTATCCGAGATCTGATTTACCGAGATGACACCAGGCTTTCTAAAAGGGAACTCAGCTAAAAGCTCCAGTTGGGGGACATAGAAGAAAGAGCAGGATCCTCAGAGAGACAGAGGAAAAGATGCCTCCTTCAGGCACAGAAACAGTCCCTAAGAGGAGATGCTAGGAATCTTTCTGGAACAGATCCTGATCTCTAAGGCAGGCTGGACAGTCAGTGATGGTAACAACAGCATCTTTGACCAATGAAGAAAAAAGATCTGCCTTTGGAGTCTAAGCATTAGTGATGCAAGTGGAGCTCCATAAAGTGTCAAAGCCAGGGAAGTCCTAAGGTCACAGACACATTGCTGTTGACAGGAAGGAGAATATTATATCTGTGGGGGAACAAATACCATGAAGAGAGGTTGGGAGATCACTGAGGGGCTTGGAAGTCTCTAATTCCACTGTCTTGGGAAGGCAATGTTGGCCCTCGAAGACACAGTGACAGAAGGAAGTCTCCCTTGGGAACCTAGTAGCATAAATTTAGAAAGCACGGCTAGGAGCCAAGCACTGCCTAATCCTTAGTTCCAGACTGTCCTTGATACCCGCTGTCACCTCTCCAGGGCTTACTGTGTGGACAAAGATGAACAAGAAAAAGATGGTGATCAGCAACGCTCCTGAGCCCACCAGCCCCAGCCCTGCATTGTGACTTTCTTACAGCAGCGAGCTTTCCCTGAACTCTGCCAAGATGGCATGGCTTATCTAATGTACTAACTCTGCTGGGTCACCCTCATCCTCACCAAACCGTGAGGGGTGACATCAGTGGGCACTCACCTGGCAAGTGTCAGCCCCATTGCTGCTTCCTGCACAAACCATGCCCTCGGTGACCTTCCCCGGGTAGGCCCTCTCACACTTGTTCTGCGAAAAGATTTCCACTTCTGCACAGTTGAGGGTGTCTGGAAAGTTCTCTGAGGAGGAAGAGGTGGAAAGACATAGGAACCTTTCCCCTACATCCCATGTGCCCTGGACGTCTTTCTCTGGCTAGACAGGGGCCCTCGTGTATTACCTTTTATTTCTTGTTTTTCATCATCTTTAAATCTAGGGGTGGATGATGGAGAAGGATTTTGAAATATCTCTCTGTGACTTATCCTGCCCTTCTCTCAGCTTTCTTGTTACCAGGACACTAGGTCCTTAACTTCATCTATATTCTACTTTTCCCAAACATCATCTCGTACTAGCCCTTCCTGACCACTCTAAGTACACTTGCCTGTGCACAGATTGTGTGCAGAGGAGGGGGCAGAGTGAGGAAAGCAGAAGAGAGAGAGAAGGAATGGGGAGGGGGGAGGGAGAGTACAAGCTGGATTCAAGTCCTCACACGCTGGGCAGGCACTGTAGCACTGAGATGCGTTTCCAATCCTCTTTTCCCTTAATTTTGTTTCTTTTGAGAGCAGTCTCACGTAGTCAAGGTTGGTCTCCAACTCTCTGTATAGCTGAGTGACCTTGAACTCCTGATCCTCTGGCCTCTACCATCCAATTATTGTGGTAACAAGTGTGCATGCCACATAAAATATTATTTTATTTTATGACTCTCATTAAATAGCTTAGACTGTTACTGACCTTGAGATCCTCCTGCCTCAGTGCCTTCCTGGGTTTTTCATCTTTTCAGGCTTCACAACTTTCCACTGTAGCACTTGCCTATCATACTTTGTTGCATGTATGTGTTTATTGTCTATCCCCAACTATGATAAGCTCCATAAAAGAGACTTCATAGTTTGTGTGTGTTGACCTCAGTATCTGGAGCATCCTGGGTGTGGAATATGTGTTAATAACTGACTGTGGATGTATAGAACCCCTGTCTAGAATCCCCAAGTTGGGGCAAGGGGAGTGACTCAGTAGTAGAGAATCTGCCAGACAAGTGCAAGACCCTCAGTTGAATCTCTAAAACTGACAAAAAAATTAATGACTGAAATTACAATTAACTTATCATTAATCCCTTTTAAGGAGAAGATGGAAAAGATCCAGAATCTATCCTCTCACACTCCCATGTAATCCTCACAAAAGCTCTTAGAAGGAGTCAGGATGTGTTCATTCATTTAGTCATTCATTCACCCATGCAGGAAAGTTTACCAAGCATTTCCAGGGTCCCAGGGAACTTCCAAGCACCAAGAACATGCTATCAAGAGAAGAGATGGGTCTGGGAGTGGTGATATACACCTCTAATACCAGAACTTGGGAGGCAGAAGCAGGTGAATTTCTGCACTTCAAGACTAGCCTTGTTTACATAGTTCCTGGACAGTCAGAGCTATATAATAGAGACCTTATCTCAAAAAAAAAAAAAAAAAAAAAGAGTGCTGGGTGGTGGTGGTTCATGCCTTTAATCTAAGTATTCTGGAGGCAGGGGCAGTTAGTCGGTGGGTCTCAGTTCTAAGTCAGCCTGGTCTACAGAACAAGTTCCGGGACAGACTCTAGAGCTACACAGAAAAAACCTGTCTTGAAAATCCATCTATAACTCCAGTTCCAGGATTTCTTTGGCCTCTGCAGGCACTGCATGCCTGGGGTGCACAAACATCCAGGTAAACACTCATCCACATGAAAGAGAAGAGAAAAGGAAACAGATGAGTCTGGGAAAGAGAGCGCAGAACTGAGCCTCAAGCCTGATGGTCTGACTTTGATCTTGGGATATTATGGTGGAAGGGAGAAAATCCCCACAAATTGCTCCCCACTTTCACCTGCACATGTGGAACACCCACACGCACATATACATACAATAAATAAAATGTAATAAAAACTAAGGAGAGCTTACTGACAATCAGACATTGATCCCCTAGACCGGGAGAAAGTGAGGAAGGGGGTGAGAAGTGGCTTCCCAGAGCAGGTGGAAAAATCCACCCAATTCCTCAGCATACATTTCCAAGCCACATTGTCTCAGTAGAACTCAGACGTGTAGGGACCTGATTGCCACCATGGCCAATTCCTGGAGGGCCCCATTGTCTTTCTGAGCTGAGCCCCACTTGTTCCCACTGTGAAGTTATAAGCTGAGGAATATTCTAGATATGCCAAAATCTCAAAGAGACTGGTGTTTGGCTCATGAGTAAGAAGGGAGTTTGGATCATGTGGGCTGGGTGATATGATGAAGGGCCTGAACCCTGGGAAATAGGAGGGTCAGGTTGGAGCTTGTGCCTGAGCCTGCTAGGAAGTTTATATAAAGCTCTTACAGTGAAAGTTTTGTACAACATGAAGGAAAGCCTTCTTATTTATTTTTCTTTCTTTGAACTCTCCTTAACATTACTATCTGTTTAATCCCTTTCCCATTATCTAGCATTCTAATGTGGTCTCCGGGTGACTGTGTGTGTATGTGAGTGTGTGTGTGTGTGTGTGTGTGTGTGTGTGTGTGTGTATGTGTGTTCAGCAGTTAACCAATGATATTGATCCTCAAAGATGGATTCCACCTTGTTTTCTGAGCCATCAATTCAGCTAGCCTTCCTGTCCAGAGAGTCACAGGGATCCATCTAGATCCCTAGTGCTATGATCACAAGAGCATACCATGGTCTTCTGAGGTGGCTCAGCAGGTGAGGGGACTTGCCTCACAAGCTGTCAATCCGAGTTCCATCCCCAGGACCCATAAGGTGGTTGGAAATAACAGACTGACTGCCCTCTGATCTTTGCATGTGTGCTGGGGCATGCATATATGCACACGCTCATATATAAACACAAATAAATAAATAAATATATTTAAAAAACAAACAATGCCTATATTTAACCACATATATGTATACAGATAGGCTCTCTCATTGGACCTATATCTCACCCTTTAGGCTGTATTGGTTTGCTAATGAACCTTGGGGCTCACCTATCTCCACCTCCCAGCACTGGGGTTACTAGTGCATGCTACCACACTTGGCTTTAACGTGGGTGCTTGGGATCTGAACTCAGGTCCTCACCCTTGCTCAGTAAACAATTCAGTTTACCTACAGTGCTAACCCCTCCCCCAGCATTCTCTTTCCTTCTCCATAAAACTTACTGTTGTGGTCACTTTTCTCTTTCATTATCGACCCTTAGGGTGTTTGTAGGTCAGGGTGTATTGGGAAATGAGATCTGTAATGGCTTGGAGTCCACTGGGCTGCCGGCCTTTTTCTCACCCTCTTTGTAAGCACCCAGCTTATTACCTCGTGGACTGGTGACAGTACCCCAGCCTGATATGGTGCACTTCTCGCCAACTTTGGGGCACTGATTGGCCAATTCGATGGGCTTCACTTTGGCCCCGAGGTTTGCTGACCGGCGCAGTCGAATGAGCATTACATCATGACTGTGATCTTCTGGGTTGCTATTGTTGTAGCAAGGATGCTGGATAGACTGAGCCACCTGGATCTCCTGTTCTGGCTCATCTCTGCTCTGCAGGCTGTGATCTCCCAGGCGCACTGAATACTTCCTGTACAGAGATGATAGGGTGTGGAGGTTAGAACCCAGGCAGCTGTTGGAGGTATGTAGGCATTCTCCTCAACCTTTCTCCTTCAGAACCCAATCTTTTCCACCAAGCCCAGGAGTCCAACTCGTCTGACTTAGATCCAGGGGTCCTCCCTAGCCCTCCTCCCTCAGACCCAGGGTTCCAGCCACCTCCTCCTCAAACAGAAACCTCACCCTCCTCCCTCCAGTCCCACCCATCTGTGCCCAGCCCACCACTCACTGTTTTTTGCAGTGGGCTGCAGTGAGGACCCACTTGTCTCCCACCAGGACACCCCCGCAGACCAGTCTTGGGCCCTGGAATAAGGCTGTCTGCCAAGGCTGGGAGTGGGGTGTACACTCCTGACCCTCTAGGACCTTGGAGCCCTGAGCTCTGGTGAGTCCTGCATCAGGAGGAAGAAGGGTGGGTCGCCACCCTCCAGGGCAGAGTCAGGGCCAGGAAAGCCACTGTTGGTTCAAACGGACACACAGGCCAGTTCCTTTGCATGTCATCTCTTATGACTTCAACAGATGGGGTCCTGGCATCCATCGGAATATGGCCACATGGCCACACATGTAAACTCACTGAGACCTAAGAATCATCAACACTAGGCACCCCTCCTCCCCATGCTTCCGCATACATCTAGAAGGGTTTTTATGTCCCCACACTAAAATTCTGACCCTTGTCTGGCAGGTAACAGGAGTCCTTTCTGCAGTCATACACCTATGGGTAAACTCAACCCTCTACCATCATGTGATGCTACCTTTAACCACTTCCGAGAAAGCTCTTCAGTCCCCAAGACCATACATGCACCCAGCAGGAGCTCATTCAGAGTCCAATTCCCCCCCCCCAACACACATACACTGAAGGTCCTGGGTGGTAGCACCTATCCACCTCACCTGCCCACGCTCCCATCAGCAGAAACAGAAGGATCCACATCTGGGTTGCACAGGGTGGGGGCTGTCCCATGGTGGCCTCTGAAGAAGAGGGTGGAGCTGAGAGGACGTCCGAGAAAAGAGCCTGGAATCTTGTTTGGGGAATGAGGAGAAGGAGGTGTTTCCAGAGGATGGAGCTGGGGTCTGAGGAAGCTGGGGCAGAGCTTTAGATCCCGGAATTTCGGTGTGGGAGACAGCTTGCTGGTGGAGACCCCGACATTCTAAGGGAAGGAGCTCGGGCCCACTCGTGGGATGGGAGAGAAAGATCTGAGGCTGTGACTCCAACCTCTTGGGAAGGAGGGAGCTAGGAGACCCGCCTGAAGATTCTGAGGGAAAGGATGTGAGGCTTGGGGGTTCTGGGCTCAGGGGCCTGAGATCTGTGTCCTGGGGACTTGTGCGCCTCACCTTCCAGAACGCAGGGGGCGGGGCTACTCGGACTCGGTGGAAGAGGCCCCCGGACTTCCTTCGGTGTGTTGAGTACACGATTTTGCAGCCTTTTAACTAGGACGCCCTGCCCACAGCTCCGCCTCCTGCCCGCACTTGGCGGTGGTGCGGCTAAGCCCGCAAAAGCGCGAGGAGGGGCGGGGGCTGAACTGACTTTAGAAGGAGGGGCTGGAGTCTCAGAAGCCCAGGTGAGGACCGGAGGGCTATGCACCGACCCCCGGACTAGAACGGAAAGAATGGGATCAGAAGGAAGCAAGCATCTGGAATCCGGTCTCTTGGTGCCAAGCGAGGAGGCTAGGATCTGGATCTCTGAGTCTGAGGGAGTAGGGATGGATCTGGAAGGGGGGCTGTGTCTGCACATTTGGGTCGAAGGGAAGAGGGCTGGTATTTGGATATCCGGATCTGAGAGAGGTGGACCGGATGCTGGACCAGAGGATGAGAGAGGAAGGTGAAGCCTGAATCCCTGAGTCCGAGGGAAGTGAACTGGGCTTTGAATACCTAGTCTGAACCCCTGGTCTGAGGAAGGAGGGCTGGGGTGCTCTCCAGGGTCAGAGGGAGCAGGAGATTTGTTTTCTGTTGGAACTAAGCTTTGTGGAAGGTGGGGAAGGCGTGTGTTCTGATTAGGGACTTTTGAGGGCGGATTCACAGCCGGGCCGGGGCATCTGGGTAGGCAGGTTCGGGTGGCGCTGTGACCTGGTTTCCTCTTCCCCCTGGGGCGGCGGGACCAGCCCTGACAGAAGTCCCAATGTGCTGCAATAGTTGCTAGTTAGCACAAAGGGTCGGCTGGTGTCAGTTCCCTTATTTGCCCTTTCCTTCCCATCAGTGAGCGAGCACCCTTCATTCCACATCAGAGGCAATAGGACGTCACCGCTCCTGCGGTTTATTCATCCAATGGCTCTGGAGAGATAATGCCCCCATCATCCTCTCTCCAGAGTTAAATACAGAACAGTCTGAAGTCCATGTGGGTGGAGTTAACGTAGGCCTGACATCACCAGAGGTGAGGCCAAGGGGGGTAGAGTCCAGAGAAGAAATCCCATACGGGAAAAATTGGAACAGTGCAGCTACTTAGTAAAAATATTTCTTGGAGGTGATCCTTGAGGGTTGGGCTACTCCAGAGAGTGGTAATTAAAATCATGTAGTCTGGGTCAAAAGCAGCGGAGGTGTGTTTCTGTTGGGCTCTGAAGGGGCATGGTCTTATTATAATTGATTTGCCTGGGAGCAGAAACCGAGAGGGGAGAGAACCTAAGGGGGTGGGGTCTTAGGGCGGAGCCTAAGGAGTGGAGTCAGAGGGCCAGAGACTGAGGGGGCGGAGTTTCATCGTCCTGGGCAGTGACACGGATGCTGGAGGTCTAGGGCTGAGAAGGTGGGGCTGCGGAGTCACACAATATCTTCCCGTCCTGCATTCTGTCCTTAGAATGGTCTCAGTTTTCTTCCATGGTTTTTTGAATCCAGTCCCGGTAGTGGCATACGCTGGTGTAGACGGCGGGTCTCTGGGGTCTGGAACAAGGCTCAGATCCCCCAGACACTATACCTGCTAGGGTTCCGTTGCACACCAGGGGTCCCCCAGAGTCACCCTGTGCACGAAGAGCAGATCTATTAGAGGGGTCTGTTCATGAGAATCAAAGCTTCCCTCTTCTGAGAAAACCTCCTGTTTCCTGCCATTCAACGCCCAAGAGGCCTGGTTTGCAGTCTCTCCTCCTTCAGACTCAGGAATAAAAACTCGCTGCACAGCTGCACTCATCACTCCCATCCCACTATTGTAGCATCTTGGGCTCCCAGAATCCCCCAGGACTCAGCCTAGATCCCCAGGACCCTTCTTCCTTAGATCTTGAAGCCTGTGGTTCTAGCCGTTTTCTGCCCTAAGGTCTAGAAAAAGGCCTCCATCTCCCTCCAGGGGATGGCTCACCTGGCACGAGCCTCGGCCACCCTCCCATAGGCCAGCACACAACATCTTCTCAGAAATGTGGCCTGGATATGCCCAGCGACAGAGTTTGTTGTCCAGGATGCTGATGTTGGCACACTGCAGTGTCATTGGGTACTGTACTGTTGAGGAAGAAGGTAGAGGATGAAGGATGTTGCCAAAATTCCAAACAACACCCTCCAGAACCTTCCCTGCAGCCCTCCCTTCCCCAGAACTCCTGCAAAGCCACAGGGCCAAGACTTAAAGATGGAGATAAGAAATGTCAGCCTAGACAGTCACAGGGCTAGAAGGACAAAGGAGAGAAAGGGAGACAGGAAGGTGTGTGTGTGTGTGTGTGTGTGTGTGTGTGTGTGTGTGTGTGTGTGTAACTCAAAGGGGTTACAGGGAGGGAGATAGACACCCCTGAGGGGAAAGCCACTATCAGAGGAAAATTGCAAGGCAGACATGGAGAGAAAAGGGTCCAGAGATGTTAACAGGAAGTGGATAGCACAGGAGGCGTACTTGGTTTCTTGCAGCCAGAAATCCCTGGGGTACAGCCCCTACTACTACTCTGAGGGGTAGTCTGTATTATTAGTCCTGCCAAGTGGGTGCTATTTTGAGAGTGTAGACACCTTTTTGCCAATTCTTTGAATTTTAATATTTGTTCATTTATACTAATTCTTGGTTTTTTTGAGACACAATCTCACTACAAAGCCTTGGCTAGAACTTTCACATTCCTAGAGATCTGCCTGCCTTTGCCTTCCGGGTCCCTGCCCTGGATTTTCCGTGTGTACATGTGTGATATACGCTCATGTGTGGAGTATATTCGACTGTGTATACAAAGGCCAAGGGAGGCCTTTGGGTCTCCTGCCCTGTTACTCTGCTTATTATTCCCTTGAGACAAGGCCTCTCACTGACCCTAGAGCCAGGCTTAAGAGCTAGCACATTTCAGGCAGGGAGACGGAGGAGGGAGGTGGAGGAGGAAGAGGAAGAGCAGAGAGGAAGGGCAGTAAGAAATGAACAGGCTCGAGAGCACATCCGTACGTTTGGAGCTGGACACGCTGCCCCAGCCAGAGATAAGGCACTGGGAGCCCACGGTCGGCAGGCTCTGGCTGAGGTTGAGAGGCTGCACAGCTGCACTCATCTTGACCTTCCTGGGTAGCCGGATCAGCATGATGTCATCATTGTGGTCATTGGCAGAGAGATCCGAATTGAACCCGGGATGGGGGAAAAAGTCTGTGGCCAAAAGCAGCTTCTCAGGGCCCTCCCACTGCCACAGGTGATGCTCCCCAAGGCGGACCCACAGGTACCTGTAAAGACAGACCACTGATCAGGCTGGAGACAGACAGCTCAGTCCCCCAAAGTACTGTGTGCCCCCCCCACAGTCACACACCCTCTCTAAGGCTCTTAGCCTACTTTTCAGGGTCAGCCACTTTCTACCTTACCCAAGCTGGGGCCTCGGTGGTGACCTGGGTCCCACTTACGGATGCATGGGAACCCCACCTACCACACAAAAACAACCTCACCCCTGCCCCCACAGGTATGAGTGGCTTCTGTGGGAGTGGTTTTAAGTGTTTTCAGTGTGTGTGGAGGGGGTAGGACATGGAAAAGTTTCAAGTTTTCTAAGAGGACTTAGACCACTCCCACCTGTAATACCCTTCATTGGTCGGGCATTTCTTCCACGGAGCTAACCTTAGGTTCTCTTGCCACAGCCCGGGAAAACTTGTTCTGGTCTTAGTCTGTGCTGTGGACAGTTAGGGACCTTCTAAGGTCTCCATGTCCCCTAGCCTCTAATCTGTGATAGTGATGACTGAGAATTCAGGGTTTGGGGAGTATGTGTCTACCCCTCTCTGACAATCTGGGTGTGCGAAAGCTAGCCGTTTTGTACCATCTAGCCTTCCTGACTCTTCCTCCATTTCCACAGTCCCGTCTTTTAGCCTCTTATCTCAGGGGCTAAATCAACACACATCTCTCTCTCAGCTCAAGATGGTCCCTGTCCTCAAGGGATACACATTAGGAAATTCCTGACGAGAATGTTGGAACAGGCTGGGTGACCTTAGCTAGGGACAATGAACAGAGAATTCTTTCACTTCATGGGGTCCAGGACTAGAATATCCAGACTCAGGATCCTAGAATTCTAAGGTCTAATATCTTTTTGCCCATGCTTCTGGGATTCTGTGATACTCAGCTTAGGGAACGGTATATATTCATGCTTCTAACATTCTACATCTTATTTCATCAGAGAAGATCTTAGTCCCGGGTGAATATCTGTCAAAGGGGTAGAGGTAAGAACAGTTCAGGCCATCATTGGCCACATAGTAGGTTCAAGGCCAGCCTGGGCTATGTGAAACTGTCTCAAAAGCAAACTCCAGGATTTTAAGATTGTCTGCATTAAACCTAATGCTTAAAGCTTCTATGCTCTCAATATTCTAGAACAGTAAGGCAAGGTTTTTGCCAGTCTAGTTGTTTACAAACATTTGATTTAGAAAATGTTAAGCATCCACAGTTGAGAATCCCTGAGAGAGGCCCTTTTGGTCCTTAAGACTCTGCAGTTGTGGGATTCTGGGACTTTAAACCCACCAGATTTTACATGTTCATCAGTCTAAGCTTCTAGAATTCTCTTTATTCCAAACGCTGACTGAAAGATCCAATAATTTCTGACTATAGGATTTAAAAATTTTCCTTTTTCTTTCCTTTCTCCCTCCCTTGTTTCTCTCTCTAGGTCTTTATCCATCCCTCTCCTTTCTCCCATCACTTCTCTCTCTCTCTCTCTCTCTCTCTCTCTCTCTCTCTCTCTCTCTCTCTCTCTCTCTCTCTCTCTCTCTCTCTCTGTCTCTCCCTGTCCCTCTCTCTCTCGGTCTTTATCCATCCCTCTCCTTCCTCTCCCATCACTCTCCTCTCCTCTTCTCCCCCCCCCCCGCCCCCGAGAGTGTCTCATGTATACCAGCTGGTTTAGAACTCTGTTTAACTAAGGATGATCTTGGATTCCTGGTTGGGCCGGGATGCCTATAATCCCAGCGCTCTGGGAGGCAGATGTTTGCAGATTTCTGTCTTCCAAGTCAGTCTGGTCTACACTGCAAGTTCCAGGACAGCCAGGACTACACAGCGAGACCCTGAGGACCCCACGTGTTTACAATAAGGCCTCTGAGCAGGTTCCTAAGAGCCCTGCCCTGGTGTCTGACCTTCTCCTGCCTCCAACTCCGAGGCCCCCCCCAACCCGCTCCTCAGCTCTATGCCTCCTCCTCCCGTCTCCCAGCCCCCGCTGGGCCTGGACACTCACGGCTTGCGGCAGTGGGCAGCTGTGAGCAGCCACTGGTCACTGATGAGCGTGGCTCCGCAGAGCTGCCGGGTCAGGTAGAACAGGCCCGCCTGCCAAGGCTGAGAGTTGCGCCGGCATTCCCGGGCTCCAATGGCGCGGATGTTGGCTCCACAGTGACCTAGGGTGCGGTGGAGGGCACAGAGGTAAGAACCAATAGGCTGGGGAGAGTTCCGGGAGGAGGATGCTAGGGAGTCCAGAGGGCAGAGGACACTGCTTAGGGTAGCATGGGGAGGACCCGGGACTGAATTTCTCACCTGCCAGCAGAGAGAGCAACACCAAGGTGAGTCCCAGCTTCATTGCCTTGGAGGCAGGTCCAACGGCCTGCAGCTGGGCGCCTGGCCTTCTTTATGGTAAGCCATAGAGATCTTCCTTCCTCCTCCCAGGGCCGCCCTGTGATTAATCAGGGTTGAGAAATGTCCCCGGGGGAGGGGGAAGGCCTGATATGCCAGGGTCCTCTGGGAGGGAAGGTGGGCACAGCTCAGTAGAATGGCCTAAATTGGGGGTAGGGGTTTGCTGGGCCTTGGACTGGTTCCCTCAGAGCCTTAAGAGGGTGGGGGTTCACTTCCCATGACCTCAGGCTGTGAGATCTGGGTCCAGAATGCTCCGTGGCTTGGAGGAAGAGGAGGAGGAAGAAGAGGAAAAGGAGGAGGAAGAGGGAGTACAGATAGAGGGAGGGAGGATATGAATATATGAGAGAGAATGAATGAATCTCTCAATGAAGTTCTCTCCACCAAACCAAACCTGTTTTGAGACTGGGATCAGGCTTCTTCCCTCAAGCGCAGGGGCCTCTCCTCCAGTGTTGAGAAATCTGGTTCTATCTGAACTAACACACTTTTGTCATAACCTTCTCCCATAGTCTCAAGCACCCCAAAAACCCAGGGCTCAACTTCTCTGGTACCAAGTCCAAGTCTCTCTCCACCTTCCCTCCTTCCTCTAATGTGCTCCAGTGCCTCACACCTGCCACATTGTTCCCACCCCTATTTTGTCCTTCTTTCCTGCTTCTTCCTCCCAACATCAGGTGAATCCCCCTGAGAGCCCAGTCTGGGTCTGATGCAATCCTGTCCCCAGTGTCACCCTGTTCTGGGTGGGGCTCTCTGGAGTCCTCCAAAGATGCCAATGATTGAGTGAATGTCTTTCTCCATATCCTTCTTTTTCTGATAAACTCTTACTCATCTTCAAGACCCAAGATAAACGCCCTCTGCTGGCATGCCTTCCATGACTTCTCCAGGCCAAGGAAGGCTGACTTGGCCCTGACCAAAGCAGTCCACTTTGTGTTGCTTTGTGTCTGAATATCAACAAATTGGCTTCTCCATCCACCACAGAGCCCTGCACAGTCTTCAAGTGCTTGTTATTCAAGGGTGCAATTACTCCCCATTCAGTTGTGGTTGTCTCTGGGGGCTGAGACTGGGGACTTCATGCTATGGACTACATGTGTTTAAGAGCATATTCTAGAGGCCAGAGAGATGCATCGGTGGTTAGGAGCATTTGCTGCTCTTCAGAAGATCCAGGTTCAGTCCTCAGCACCTACATCAGATAGCTCACAGTGGTCTACATTTTGAGTTTAATTCCAGATCTAGGAGCTCTGATGCCCTCTTCTGGTATCTGCAGGTACATGGTCATCTACACACACACAAGATAAAATAGATCTTTTAAAGAGTACATGTTCATAGCTATCCTTTATGAAAAGCTTTATTTTGCACGTTTAGTGCCAGGCCCTGCTTCAGTTACCATGCCTGAGCAGCGAGGGCCTTCTAACTGCTGAGTCATCTCAGATACCTTTAAAAATTAATTTATTGTATCTGGGCACAATACAGAACACGTATGGAGGCCAAAGAACAGCTTGTGGGAGTCAACTCTTCCCTTCCACTGTATGGGTTTGGGGGTCAAACTCAGACTAGCAGGCTTGGCAGCAAACATGTTTGCCAACTAAGCCATCCTCACAGCCCAATCATCTAGAATGGGATTTTAGTTTTTAAAAATAGACTTATTCTATTTTATAACATGAATATTTTTCCTGGATGTGTGTATGTGCATAATGTGCATGCCTGGTGTCTGAAGAAGTCGGAGGAAGGTATTTGACCCCCTGGAACTGGAGTCATTGATGGTTCCCATGCGGGAACTGGGAATAGTGTCTGGGGCCTCTGGAAGAGCAGCCAGTGTTCCAAACCACTGAGCCATCTCCAGCCTCTCAATAGCCTGGACTTAAATAAAAAATGTGTTTCTATTATCTTATTTCATATGCACAAGCCTAATATAGCCATTATGTCTGTTTTGGGGTAGGAGATTGAGTAGAGCGTATGTGATGAGGAGGATGTTATCAAATAAAGACACAAAACAGACAGGAGCCGTTACAGGCACCACAGAGAAAATGGACTGACTAACTGAGATCAGGGGCAGTTTGTCTATGACAATCCAGGAAGGCCTCATGGAGGAAATGACCTCACAGAGACCTGAATGACAGGAATGTGAGACCTGATGAGTAGGGCTTGGTTGGAGTCATCTCTGGGGCCTGGCAGAGGACATGGGTGAATTACCTCCAACATGAGGCTGGTCTGTGAGACCCTACTTACTCGGCTTCAGATCCTCAAATGACACAGAGGACTGACATTTCCTGGGTGTGCTAATGGTGTGGGATGGGAGAAGAGGCAACAGAGGGAAGCTATAGGTCAGGCTCCATGCTGACCTTGGACATCAACACTCTGTGGGCTTTGCAGGGAACAAGGACCTTTCCATGTTTATTACTTTTTGCCCTTTCCATACTGGGCCTGGCAGACAACAGTCTCAATTAATTGGTGTTTGGAAGGGGAAATGTACTGATTTAGTAAGTGAACACCTTTATACCCTTTTTCTGATGAACTCTTATTCATCTTCAAGACACAGACTAAATTCCCCTCTGCCAAGGTTTCCCTTTATTTAGGTCTAGGCTGAATGTTCAAACACATTTGCATTTCATCTGACCTCTGTGAAGGACTCCATTCACCTTTCAGAATAGGAACATTTACCCACAAACCATATTGGGTGAGGAAAATAATCTCCTGATAAAACCCTCAGAGTCCCTTAACATAAGGCACAGTTTTTCCTGACCCCATAGGGAGGCTTCTTGGTGAGGTTAGCAGTGGAGGCTTTCTGCTGTAGCTGGGAGAGGACATGGGATGCTGAATGGGGCCCCTAGGAGGGCAGAAAATATGTCAGGTGACCCAAAGTCAGGCTGGTTCCTGCCAGGACCGGAAGAACTGGTGTTGGGTGGACCCAAGATGAGACCGAGTGGGAGGGAAAAAGGAAGTAGTTAAAAGACACTTCCAAAAGCATAGGGGTACGGAGAATCTGATTTTCCCATCATTCCTGTGGATGGAGGTGGGAGTGAGGCAGATAGAAAGGAAAACTTATGGAAGAGGACCTGCCTGACTTCAGCATCTAGCTAAAGTTTCTCACTGGCTAACAGCCAGGGCTTCCAGCAAAATTAGCCATATTGAGTTCTTTGTTTGAGTTTTGTTGGTAAGAGTTATATTTATTTATTATTTAAAGAGCGTGTGTGTTTGTGTGTGTCTGTAGATGGGTACACAGATGTGAAGAGGCCAGAGGCATCTGACCCCTGTGTGCTGGGAACTCAACTCAAGGTCTTCTACAAGAGGAGCACATACGCTTAATCACCAAGCCATCTCCCAGCCCATAGCGTAAATTTTTGAGTTTTATGTGTACTGGTGTTTTGTCCACATATATGTCCGTGCACCACATGACATTCCTGGACACTGAAGGGAGCATCAGAACGCCTGCAACTGGAATTATAGCTGGTCCTGAGCTGCCAGGTGGTTGCTAGAAGCTGAATCCAGGTCCTCTGGAGAGCAGCCCACACTCTTCACTGCTGACTACTCTCTCCCGACTAGTCTTTTTTTCTTTCTTCCGTAATATTTTTCACATTTATTTATTTTGGGTATATCCTGCATATGTGTTATGGTGTACATGTCATGGCCAGAAGACAATTTGCAAGTGTCTGCTCTCTCTTCCACCTCTGCAAACCACAGAGCTAACTGGCTGGCCCAATATTTCTTTTATATAGAAATATTTTCACACAGGGAGTCTAAAATCGCAGTAATCTGGGCCAAAGGACCAAGTGTGTCACCTGGGGCCTCCCTCCTCTTTCCTAAGGACTTTCCTCCACAGATGAGACCCCCTGATCTGGAGTTCACTTTCTCTTCTGTGATCTCATCAGGTACCCCCAGAAGCCACCTTGTGATCTCACTTATATATATCAGCACAATTATATGAATATAATGAGATATACAACTGTAACTTCAAACCCCATTGAAAATCCCATTTTGACTATTGTGAAAACCAGTGAGCTGGATTCTTCTTTGAGAAGCCCTCATCCCTGGGGTGAGTGAGATAAGCCAATGGGTAAAAATCACATGCTGACAAGCCTAACTACCTGAGTTCAGTCCCTGGGATCTACACAGAGGAAGGAGAGAACCAACTTTCACAAATTGTCCTCTAACTCTCCCCACCCACCACATACACATACACACACACACACACACACACACATACACACACACACACACACAATACACACACACTTGCACATCTGTGTGCACTCACACAAATAGATATATAAATGTAATAATAAAAAAGAAGGCCACCACCACATGGCCATGGTCTTAGGTGATTACGACTTTCCTCCCAAGTACCTCTCTTTTAACCCTTGTGCTTAAAATCTATGATAAAAATCGAGTACAATAAATTCCAACTTGGGTGCTAAGTTGGTTCAGTTGAAGACAACACTGAGCCTGATATCCTGAATTCAGTTCTCGTAATCCACATGTGGAAATGGAAAACTGGCTCCTGAAGTGTCCTCATGTCTGTGTATGTGCTTACATACATGCACACAAATATATATCTTTTTAATTAAGAAGATCTGTCGAGATGGCCCAGTAGGTAAAAGTGTTCACCACTGAGCCAGATGACCTGAGTTCAAACTCTGGAAACCACATAATAGAAGGAAAGAGTCAAATACCTCTGACCTCCATACACATACCATGCTGTGTATATGCATATGTGCACATACACAAATTATATGTGATTTAAACAAACAAACAAACAAACAAACAAACCCTCCAACTCTATTGTGCACTAGCTTGTGATGAAATCCAGACCTTGCTCTAAGAGATGAATGGACTCTGAAGATGCTGTGGGTGGCAGTGTGGAGCCTCTTCCTTGCTACTGACATATGTGAAGACCGCCCTTCTGTGCACTCACTGGTCCTGATCCCAGACAGAGGCACACACACTGAAGGTCAGATCAGGTAGTGTTTAATCAGTGCTCCCCAGACTGTTTACATGTCTCTGAGACAATTACCATATAAAATCCACACATGTACATTTCATCATGCTCTCTATACAATATATGTAAAGGGCCGACAATCCATTGCTCCTATTTTTCAGACAAGGAAACCGAGGCACAGAGAGAGTACCAAGCTTGTCCCAGTCACACAGAAGAGGGAGGTATAAGAAACCAGTTTGAATGACTGATAACTTTCAGAGACTGGAGACTTCCAGCTTACTTGAGGTACTAGAAGTTTCCCGGTCACTATTCCCTGCGCAGGAGTTGACAGGGGGTGAGAGGAGAAGATGCATACTCAGAGGTATGAATGGGCAGGTCAGGATGAAAGGGGGCAGGGAGGAAGGGTGTGAGAGGCTGGTCATGTGGAGCGGATGACTCTCTGGATCCAGGGCATGTATTTGCAGATCTCAGTGTAGACCGCAGGGTGCAGGGTAGCACCACAGGGGTAAATGCCCCATGACAGGATGCCGTGCAGGGTGTTGTCACACACCAGTGGGCCACCAGAGTCACTCTGAGAATGGGAGGAAAGAGACATGAAGTGAGAGCTGCCACTGTCTGGGACACAGGAGATTCTGGCCTGGGACTGGAATGATGTTATGAGTTAGGGTGGTAAGCGGATACAGAGTTGGGAGGTGACAGTGGAGATGTGATGGGGTTGCAGGCATTAGTAGGGCAAGAAATGGATGTAGTGAGAAAGTGGGTTGAGAAAGGGGATAAAGAGTAGAGAGGACAGAGGAGGGCGTGTGAGAAGGCAGAGCCAGCTCTTTCACTGTCTTCCTATCCAGGAGACAGACATGCTTACCTGGCAAGAGTCCTGGTTTCCGTCCAGCCCAGCACAAATCATGTTGTTGGTGATCACGCCAGGGTAGAAGACCTCACACTGCTTCCGACTAAGGAGAGTTACCCTGGAGCAGCTCAGGCTCCTGTTGTACTTCACTGAGAAGAGCAAGGCTCTAGTCAGCCCTTTCCTCCAGACTCAGGAATCCAGCCCCAAGCCTTTCTCCTGCATGCCCAGGGGACCTAACTCCTTTCCTCCCACTCTCAGATACTGGTGTTCACACCTCTGGGGTCCTCCCTAAGCGTCCTCCCTCAGAATCAGGGTCCCAGCTTCGGCCTCATTCCTCAAACCCACGAATCCATCCCTCCTCCCTACACCCCCCCCCCCAGCCCAGTTCTTGCCTCTACGGGCTGCTGTGGTCCCCCAGCCTGCAACCTGGCACTCCTGCCCTGGCTGCGCGCACCGGAAGGGCAGTTGCACAGGCTGCACACTGGATGTTAGTACGACAGGACGGCTCAGCTTCAGCATCATGAGGTCATGTTCATCCGAGCGGTGTGGCAGAATGGGCCCTGAGCAAGACTGGTACTTGGGGTGGAAAACGGGGGGGTTCGTGGAGCGAAGCTGCTCTTTCTGGAAAAGCAGCAGGTGGTCATCCCCAATTCGAGCTCTCAGTGGCCTTGGGGAGGGGGGAGAAGAGTCAGATAGATATAAAGCCTTCATGGAGACAGCCTGCTCTCAGACTTTGGGTCAGAGGGTCTAGAAGTGAAGTGGGGGTTCCTGAGATCAGAGAGGTCTAGGAGAGGATCTGTGGCTGGTCCCTTGGCACTGAGGCAGAAGGCTAGGGTCTGAACCTCTGCATCTGATGAAAGAGCCTGGAGCCTGAACTCCTGGGTCTGAGGGAGGAGGGCTGGGGACTGAACCCCTGGGTCCCCTGAGTCTAAGGGTTAAAGTCTCACGTTTCAACTCTTTGGGTATGCCCACCTCTCCTCTTCCAGTGTCACCTGGTCCTTTATCTTTGCACGACAATTTGTTTTTTACATACTGACTATGACAGGCCTTGACTTCTGCGGACAGGTGCGATGGGCCCACAGCATCCTTTGGCGGTACAGCTAGAATCCTGCCTCTTCTGTAGGATGGCCACGGCCCCATCCTCCCCGCCCCTCCGTTGTGGCCCCTCCACAGCGGCTCCTCCGTGGTTGCCTCTGGGGCGTCCCTTACTTCTTTCTCCAGCAATGTGCAGCTGTGAGCACCCAGCTCCGGTCCACGAGGACACCAGCGCATTGGAACTGAAGGTTATGGAAGAGGGAGACCTGCCAGGGCTGTGAGTCACGCGTGCACCGGAAGCCGGACGCCTCAAGGTCCACACTCGTGGCGTTTCCCGGGAGCAACAGCGCCTGTGCAGCTGAGAAACGGGGCCAAAGGGGTTAGGGCTCTGCCGACTGGGGCTGGGTACCGGGTCAGTGCCGAACTTCACCACATCGGCCTGTAGGGGGCGCAGCTGGGTCATGAACCGTGGCATAATGAGGGAACCCTGCGAACCAGTTGCTTGGAGGCTTGAAAGGGCAGGGGGTTAGAATAGAATAGCACTCTAAGGCTGAGAATAAAGGGGGAGGATCTGGGTTGGGGGGTCCTTATGTAGGTAGGAAAGGCAGAGGCCAGGCACAGGCCTTAGGACTGTGGTAGGTAAGGGGTGGGGCGGGGCACAGAAAGGGGAAGGAACGGAGCCCAGTTGGGTGGTAAGGGTTAAGGACAGATGGAATACAGTGGGGCGGAAAAAGAAAAGGACATCACAGTGGAGCAGTGAGGGGCGGAGTTAGAGAGCTCCAGCAGTGAAGAGCTGGAGGCACAGGTGGGCAGTGAGGACAGGAGACAGGGCTCAATGGGACAGTAAGTGGGCCAGAACTTTGTGAAGCACTAGGCAGGTGGAAAACGGACCTACAGGAGAGAAGCTCTAGTTCAAGGGTGAGAAGGGGCAAAGGAAGCGTTCCAGCGCTGCACAGCTGACTGGGCATACTATTGAACCTCGGTTAGGAATAGGCAGGAACGCAATGGGTCTTTAAGGAGTGAGGAGGCATGCAAAGCAGGAGAGGCGGTGATGGAGAAGCTGTTCCAGTGGGGCGCGGTACCTGGGGACAGAGCCCACCCGAGGATAGATCTTGCTTGGAATGACTACGTGGGTGCCCGGCCCCCAGGAGAGAGAGCTGAATATGGTTGCAACAGCCCTCCTTCTCTGGTCCTTCCCTCCCGTCGCCCCCGGCCTCAGGCTCACCCCAGAGTTGCGCCATCAGTAGCGGCAGCAGTAGCTTCACTAGGGCCAAGGAGTCAGACGCAGTGGAGAAGGAATGGAGCGGGGCCCTCATGGCTGACACCAGGCTTGCCAGGTCGGAGTTGAGGGCTGAAACAGATGTTTGGTCAAGACCCCTGTCTGGGCGTGCCTGGGCTACCTCAGCGGGTTCCTCCCCAGGGGCCCTCAGAACTTCTCTCTGGCTCCTCCAGAGAGAGCGATTTGTGCACCGTCTTTCTTGGCCACCAGCCACGCTGAGCTCTAGGTCCACGCTCCTTCGTGGGTGGGTCGGGGTCCTGCTCAGAGCCCGTGGGAGTCTTCCTAGCCTCAGAGCTGAGGGATTTCACCCATGTTACAGGGAAATCAGGGCTACAAAAGGGTTGCTGCCCGTTGCCCGAGGTCCCCACCCATCCTCTTGCCATCCACCCCGACCAGGGTGGGGTGCGTCCCGCTCGCTTCACCTGGGAGTCGCCAGTGGGAAGTAGGGAGGATATTCCGAAGTGTCTCTTGCCCTGCAGTGTGGGCTGCCAACAGTCCTCTGACCAGGGACCCCTGGCTGGACCTTCTCTTTTAACCCCCAAGATCCCGGAAGCCTCCCCCACCTTCCCCTCGGGGATTCACTCCCTCTCTTTCCCTGTCCCTAATTATAACGTGGGTGGGGCTGGCACTCAACCAGGGCCCCAGATTCCTGCTCCGGGAGGGGCCCTGGAATACAGGCTTCTGCCGGTGACAGGAACACCTTTTGGAGCTGGCTTCTTTGGGGGTTCCCCTATGTCAAGTTCTGAGACGTGTTTCCAGGTGTGGTGGGAGAAGGGGGAGTCAAGTCTTCTAGGAGCCTGGGGTGGTGGCATGGTGAGTGAAGGCAGGGGTACCTGAAAGGGGGGGTGGAGAAGAGAGGTAGGTGCGAGCTAACAGGTGTTGGAATGCAGAAGGGAAGGAGTGGGCCGCCAAGTTCTGGTGCTAGAAGGAATGAGTGGGAAGACCACAGACAAACTCCCAAAGGTCTAAACCAAGAACAGTAGGTTCCTTGTGTCCCAGCATGTGTTTGGGGGCGGGTGGGAGTCTGTAGCTTTGCACTAAACTTGTGTTTGAGCATCCTGTGCCTTCCCTGCCTGTCCCCACCAAGCTGGTGAATCATAGGAGGCCCAGGCTGCAAGGGACAAGCCACATCACTTCGGCTAACACCCTCATTTTGGGTGAGGAATGGGAGGTTCAGAGAGGGTTGTGACTCATAAGAGGTCACACAGCAAGCAAGTCCGCCTAACAACCAGAACGTTCTATCTAGTTCCAGCTCTGAGTTCTTCCTTGGGCCAGTGATCTCTCTCCAAGAGCTGAACAGAACATTTGTGTTATCTGGGACATTTTTTGCCCCACTAAGCCCTGTGCAGATTTTTTGCCACAGTGATTATGTTGTAGCGGTTACAGTGCATTTGAAACATGTCAAAGGTGGCAGGAACTTCCTTTCCACTTCTCATCCTTTGACTTCATTTTGGCTAACAGATAGATACCAGCCAATACTGACCTCAGTGAACTGAATCTGGGCAGTTTGAAAATGATGGTAGCCTTCTTTACTGCCTCCTACACCATGCGTGAGGACACATTCAATGTTATTATACTTTTCCATGTGCTGAATGTTGGGAAGGAATTGAACTGAGTTCTTTCTGTCAGGTCTGCAAGATGGCTTGGTGGGTAAGGGTGATTGCTGCCAACCTGACAACCTGTGTTTGATCCTTGGAACTGACTCCTGCAATTTGCACACTTCCATGTGTGTGCCATAGCATGAGCATCCTCTCCCAGTGAATTAGTAAATGGAAAAAATAAGTAACATAAAAAGAAAATGAACTGAGCTCTGATGTTGCTTTGATAGCGAAGACTGTCTCTGGGCTTTTTAATCCTCCTGTCTTTCCCTTCTCAGTGAAGGGCTGTGTGTCTGTGCCCTTTCCTGTCTGGAAAGTGGATAGAAAAATAGAACCAGTCTCCTAGGGTGTGTGGGCATTTATTTGGTTAGTAACATTTACAAACTTTGGGGGCTGAAGGGATGCCTCAGTAGTTCAGAGACTTGTTGCTTTTGCTGAGTGAGGACCTGGGTTTGATTCTCACTACTCATATGGTGACTAGGAGACCTAATGCCATCTCCTGGACACCTCAGGCACCACACAAGCACGCAGTGCATATATATATATATATATGCACATACATGCAGGCAAAGACTCAATACACATAACCCATTCAAATGCTCCCTGGATCAGGATTCAAG
Organism: Phyllotis vaccarum; assembly: GCA_033318265.1. Classification (NCBI taxonomy): domain Eukaryota; kingdom Metazoa; phylum Chordata; class Mammalia; order Rodentia; family Cricetidae; genus Phyllotis; species Phyllotis vaccarum. Next base: position 31,602,133 of record JARWLC010000018.1, read on the forward strand.
TGCAGTGGACACTGAATTAGAACCATTTTATCATTTGACAAATGTTTATTGAAGCCCTGGGATGTGCCAGTGACTGTCTTCAGGGCTGGGGACAAACAACAAAAGCCAACCAACCAATCAAAGCCAGTGATGATCATGTTCGTTGTCACAACTTAGGTCAAGCCAGGATTTGTTCCAAGTGCCAAGTCAGTCATCAGGTCAGAGCATCCCCTGTGCTGTATCCATGGTAGGTCTGACAGAGTGCATGCAAGGGCTCTTAGGAAAGAATGAACAGAAGTTGAAGCATTAAGAAGAGGTTGAGGAGTTGGGTGGTGACAAGCAGGTCCCCTCTAGTTGTTTCTCATAATCTCATGGATCCAGGCAATATATTTGCAGACTTTTGTATAGACACCAGGCTTTCTGGTGACCGCACATGGGTCCTGACCCCAGGAGATGATGCCTTGAAGAGATCCGTTACAGACCAGAGGGCCTCCAGAGTCACCCTGGCATGAGAGGAGACACTGTCAGTCAGAGTGTGTGGGGAGAGGTAATAAGAGGGAGGACCGTGAGGTGGGAAGCAGACAAAGGAAGAACTGACAGAGGAACTGGTGAGAGGCTGGGATTCTGGGTGAGAATATATATGGGGTTAGGGTGTAGAGGGGGTGGCTGGAGCTGGCAATGAGGGTAAACATGGGAAGGATTGTGTTGACGTCTGAAACTGCAGCTGGGGTTGCAGATGCTTAGGGCTGGGAATGCCAGGAAAGATGTGATTGAGGTTGGGAATGGGTATGTGGCTGGAGACCCAGCCCCTGCCTGCTGACCTGGCAGGAGTCCTTGCCCTCTTTCCGAACGCTGGCACACAGCATGGTTTCTGTGATGTTGCCTGGGTAGGCAGTCTCACACTCCTTGTGTTCAATGATGGAGACATTGGCACATCGCAAGGAATGAGGCAGGCGCACTGTGGAGACAGCAGTGAAGGGTGTGAGCAGTGAGCACTGATTCTCCAACTGTACCACAGTAGCCAACACCTGGGACGATCCTTCCCCCAATTCTATGCTTCTAACTAGAGCAACAGCTATGCTGTGAGGAGCTTCTTCACAGTGCTGGCTCCCTATGCATTATCTCTGATCTCAGTGTGAAAGGTGGGTATGATTATCTTTTTTATAGAGAACACAAAAGTTCAGAGAGTAAAGCTGTCTCTCTTACATCCCACAGCTAGAAAGTTACAGATTTGGGAATCACACATGCCTCACTTTTGAGGCTCCAAAGTGAGTCTCCCAGAATTCCCCATCTCCCTTTTAGCTCATCCCTCTCTGACAACCTAAGGTAACCATGGTGACTGATCTTTCTCTCTGAAGATACATTTGGCCTCGAATCCCACCTCCCATCATCCACCCTGATCAGGTTTCCCCCAGGAGCCCCTACACTGGGGGCTGGATGTAGTGCCCCATCCGGAAATGAGGCAGCTGGTGCCTGCAGCGACGCAGCGTGAAGACAGGGTGAGTGGCTGAACAGCACGGGTCATGATGGCCGGAGATGACATCTTCACCAGCATGATGTCATTGCGGTGGTCTTTGTTGGGGAGGCTGTTGTTGAAGCCAGGGTGGGGGAAGGACTCAGTGGCCATGCGCTTCTGCTCATAGCCATCTTTCTTCTCCAGATTGTGCTCCCCAAGACGGATCACGTATTGGCTGATGTGGGAGAGATGTGGTCAGAGGTGGAAAGGCAGGGAAGCAGGGTAGGGGTGGGGAAGGAGAGATGATGAATAGTGCCTTGTGAACACCCAGCCCCATCCCACTTCCAGAATCACTCACCCTCCACCTTCATTCGGACTAGATTACCATCACCCACATCAAGGCCACTCCATCATCCCAACTAGATCTCCATTGTAAAAAGTAACAGAACACCACCCCCAATCCCTCTGCCTGCTCTGCCACCTGCCAATGTTCTCTCTAACCCTGGCCCTTCTCTCCATCCATCTCTCCATCTCCAGCCCCCTCCCAGCCCCGCCCCAGCCCCCGCACCCACGGCTTGCGGCAGTGGGCTGCTGTCAGGAGCCATTTGGGGGCGATGAGGGTTGCCCCACAGAGAAGCCGAGTCTTCTGAAAGAGAGCCACCTGCCATGGCTGGGAATGAGGGTGGCACTCGTAACCCTTGATGATCCTTGTCTCTCCCCCTACGTGCCCTGAAGAGGGAAAATGAGGTACAAGCATAAGAGGAGGTAGGCTGGTACAGGAACCCCCAGAAATGAAGATGGGAAGGAGCAAAGTGGTATCATTTTTATCGGGCCTGCACTGGCTAAGACTACTTCCAGGTCGTTAGAGGCCATCTTCAGTGTTAGAAGAGACACAGCTGCTCCCCTTCTCTAAGACCCACTTGACCATGCCTGGTACAGCTCAGACCATGGTGATCTAAGCACGTATCACCCAGGTTGTAGCGGAGGGGACTTAGAAATAAGAGAGGGAAGCCCCACACTTCCTTCTAAGGCGCATTGTACCTGTCACCAGAGCAAGTGCGATGAATCGTAGAATCATCGTGGCCTGGAATAGAGCAGGATGGACCCCAGGTTCCGCTGGGGACAAGGAAGAAGGCTTTAAGGGGAGATTGGCTTGTGGTGTTTCCTCTCTCCCTCACCTGATGTGGCCGATTACTTCCCTGACCACTTGCCTCCTTCTCCCCCTGATTCTCACACCAACCCCCAAGCCTATAAGAAGCATCTGCTTCTGGAGTGACATTGGAGGACAGGGGCTTGGATCCTGGCTGGTAGCTTCTGGCTGTTGAGGAGGACAGCAAAGCAGGTGGGAGGGGCTTTGTCGGACAAGGCTCTTGGGCTTGCTTGGTTTTACATTGCCAGTGTAGGAGGAAGCCCCTGGGGGGGGGGAATCATAGAGGATGCTATCCTTTTCTCATTTTCTCACTCGCCTGGCTTGCTCCACAACTCACAGTGATGGGTGGACAGAGGGAAGGGTTTACCTACAGGGTGAGGACCTCAACAGCGGTGATAGGGACCTGTGAGGTCTTTCAGAAACTGCTGAAGTCCCTCCCTCCACCTTGCTGAACCCCTGTGAAGGACAGCTGGACAGGACTGGGTGGAGTTGGCCAAGGGACAGCCAGCGCCTACAGCTGCCCTGGCTGGCGGGGGTGGGAGAGAAGGGCAGGACTTAGCCACCTAAACTGAGGACAGAGGTCATTGAGTTTGGGGGCAGCAGTTTGAAAGTGATGCAGAGCATGGTCGCAAGTCCCTTCCCATCCTCCAAGAACCGACCAGCGAGGGAAAGGCATGCTGGGACGGAAGGGGCCTAGCTTCTAGGATGGCAGTCTCCTGGAATGGGTGGGAGTGGGGGGAACAGTCTCTTCCCTCCTAGACTCACTCATGGGCTCTGGGGATGGGGCTCTAAAGGGCCCAGTGGCGGCAACTGCAGCAGGCTGGGTTTGAGCATCAGGCAGACAGGCAGGCAGGAGGTTGGCCCCAGGCAGGCCTGGGATGACTGGGTTCCTAGCCCTTCTTTATCACCCTGGGGGAGGGGCATGTGGGGGCCCTCCCAAGGCAGTCTTAAGGTCTGGGAGACAGGATGTCACCTCTCCAAGCCCCTCTCTCCCCTGTGGCCACATCTCCTTTCCTTTTGGGCAGGTTTCAGAGTCAGCCCTCCCCACCGCCTCTCTCTCCCATCCTATAGAATTATGTGGTGATTTTAGTGTCTCTGCCTCTTGGTTTCTGCCCCTGCATGTCTCTGGATCCCTGTCTCCTCTTGTCTCAGCTCTTTGTCCTGTACCATCCCTCTCTAGGCTTCCCTCTGCCTGTCTTTATCTCCTCTTTAAGGCTTCCATCTCTGCCTTTCCTCTTATGGGCCTCTCCCTCCTCACAGCCCGGGCCCAGCGGGGCCCTTGGCCTACTTTGGGCCCTTTCTTCTCCTTTCCAAAGAGAGAAGGGGGAATCTGGGGCGTCACAGAGGTAGGACTGTTTGCCAGGTAAAGGGGCAGGACGGGATGGTGGGGGAGGCAGGTTAGGGCTTGTGACAACCATGGCTCAAGAAAGGAGAAAGAAACCTCAGCAGGTGTGCCAGGGGCCCCAGAGCTCCTACTTGGGCCTCCATTCTCTGCTGACCCTTCCCTCCTCGCCCAGGCCTCCTCTGCCCAGGCCTCCAGCACTTACTGGGTACTGTAGATAATTTCCAGTCACTCTTCAGCCCCCTGGGCCTCCTCATCAGATAGCCAGGTTCCAAGCCTCGCTTCTCCCAGCTTAGGTTTTCATTCAGATCTTTCTTTCCCGGGCCTTCCTTCCTTTCTTCCTCTCTCCCCTAACCAGATGTGGGACAAGGCGGAGTAGGCCCAGGCTCTGCCGGCAGCCTCAAACCCTTCGGGCTCTGCCTCTTCCTACCCAAGGTGACGTGGACGGACGACTCCACCCCAGGGAAGTTCAGTTCCCTAATCTGTGACATGGGGGTGCCAGCCCTGCCTTGGGGTGGAGTGGGGGATGAAATGCCAGGAGGATGCTGGGAAAGGCCATGCCTGTGCTTCTGGGTCAGCACATCAGGTCCCCTCTTAGGCATTTTTGAGTAAGGCCTCTTTTCTGCCTTCTGAAGAGAATGTGAATAGGACCTAAGGGCAGGCATAGCTTTGTGCTACTTCATCTGGGTTGTCTTGTCCCCAGAGTCACCCTGAACTGTCTCTGACTGGCGTCCCATCCCAGGTGGAACATATGAAGGCTTTGGGGCAGTCAGGCTACCCCACTCCAGTCATTATATCCAGTTCATTAAAAAGCCAGAAGTGAGGGCTGGAGAAACGGTTCCGTGGTTAAAAACCCTGGCTACTTTTTCTAGAGGATCTTGGTCCAGTTCCCAGCACTCACACAGTGGGTTAGAGCTGTGTGTGACTTCAGTCCCAAGGGATCCAACGACCTCTTCTGGCTTTAGTGAGCACCAGAACACATGTGATGCACAGACATACATCACAAAAACACCCATAACCGTAAGACAAAGAGAATAATTTAAAAATTAAGACCAAAAGCTTTGCTTTTGAAACAGATTTTTACTATTCACCACCAACATGCCTGACCTGTTTGTTTTGAGACAGCATCTCATGAAGCCCAGAATGGCCTCGAATTCACTGTGTTCCAGGATGACCTTGAACCCTTGATGCTCTTCACCTCTGTCTCCTGAGTACCAAGATCACAGACCTACGCAACCAAGCCAAGCAAAAACTTCTACCCTTTCTGGTTTCCTTCAGGCTTAAACTATATATTAAATAGACAGGTTCAGCCCTTTCTCTTGGGTTGTATAACATTTATTCCAGAGTTCCACAGTCCCCTTTCTACCCACTGAGGTTTCAAGAGCAAGGGCTGGATCTTGGAGTGATGAGGGAGAAGACATTGGTCAGAGGGGTCCCTAAGCAGCATCATATGGAGACGAAGTCACTTAGTTGTTCCTGATGATGGTTCTGATCCAGCCCACATATTTGCAGATCTTGGTATAGACCCCTGGAATGCCTTTTTGTCCGCAAGGTCCAACAGATCCCCAGGAAACTAGACCTTGAAGAACCCCTCCACACACCAGGGGGCCTCCAGAATCACCCTAGAGGACAGAAAGGAGACAGCTACTTAAAGAAAGTGGTCCCAAGCCAGGTCCTGGGAGAAGAGGGCACAGCCGCCTCACAGGAAGAACATTGTAACAACTAGCCAATGGGAAGGGAGAAGCACACTGACAACTTCCGGCCACAGAGTGAAAAGGATGCTATCTTCCATTCCCAAGACCAGGAGAGCAGGGCTGGACTATGAGAGCAGAGAGTGCCCTGAGAGTTTGGGTGGTCTCTGGGCAACGTGACAGAGTGGCTTCTCTAAGGTGCCCGAGAGACTCGGCATCACATCACACATTGGCACTGCTGGCTTGTGACCTTTACCTAATCCTTCTCTCTCAACATGGTACCCCAGCTGGTTGATGGTGGGGGGAAGCCTTGGAATGCCAGCAAATTGGCCCTGACATCTCCCATCTGGCTGGTTCTCTGCCCTCCACTGCTTACCTGTTTTTCTTCTTCTTTTCAACCTCCCGTCCCTCCTTCCCTCCCTGACCTGGCCCTCCATCTTAGGCTCCTCTTTCCTATCCCCTGCTCTCCCTCCCTCAGGCTGTCTCTCCTCTTCTCCAGTCCCATCTCTCCCATACAATTCCTTCACCTCCCACCTCCCAGATCTAGGGCTTTTCCCTCACTTCTGTAGAGCGTGAGGTCAGAATCCAGCTGCCACTCAGGCAGCAAGCCTCCTCAAACCTCCTTGTCCCCTCTCACAGACACCAACAGGCATTCTACAAAGATACTGTCTTCCAGCTCCGAGCTAACAGAGTTCCAGTTGCAGAATCCCTCCCCTGGGAAGCTGAGTTTGTGTTCACATGAGTGTTGGTGGTCAAACACACTGCTACTCTCTCTGCCCTGACTCCTGCTTGGGAATGAGAGTCACCCTGCAGGGGCTTGCTGTCACACCTCCCCACTCTCAGGAAAGTATAAAAAGAAGCACCTCTTTCTTTTGCCATGTGGACTCTGATTGCTCTTTGGAGTCCCATTATGCTCCGTCTTTGGTGCTAGGGCCTGAACAGTCCCCACAGCCAGTGCCATGCTGTTTCCTGTCTGTCTGTTCATGGCATTAAGAACTCTACTAATAAACTTACCATACCCCAAGCCTACCTCACTGTCCCTCTTGAGCCTCCCCCTCTGAAAACCTTTTTCTTTCTCCATCTCCTGCTTTCTGTCCCCAGTGTCACCGCCACCCTGAGTTAACTCACCTGGCAGGCATCCTTCCCGGCTTCACCACCCGCGCACACCATATTCTCTGTTACTCTTCCCGGGAACACAGCTCGGCATGTGTCATTGGAGACAATGGAAAGGTTGAGGCATTGGAGCCGATCTGGAAATGGGTCTAGGGATGGAAGATGGGTGATGTAGACCCTCTGAGATCCCTACTTTGACGCTACATTCTTTCCGAGGACATCTGGTCCAAACGTATACCACTCCATTCAACCTCACTGCCAATCCTAAATATTCTGTTTCATGACTCAGTTCTATAGTGACAGACCATGACCTTTGACCTCTGGCCTCATCACCTTTTGATACCAGCCTCACTTCATGTCTTCCATCTCCTGAACCCACATACTTGGTTTCACTTTAACCTCAAACCTCAGTTCCACATTTTTCCAATGTTTACTTACTTCATCTTAACTAAAAAAAAAAAAAAAAACCAAAAAAAAAAAAAAAAACCCCAAAAACAAAAACAAAAAGTCTTCTGCTCTTGGGTCATTTGACCCCAGATTTCCATGCCACAGAAACCCTAGTCCAAACCCTATGACTTCCAAATGTAACATAAAAAAGATTCTTACCAGACCGTGATTCAATGACCTCAGCTTCCCACCCCTACTAGGGACAGAATCTAGGACCTAAGGACTCTACCACTGAGCCACATCTTCATACATTTTTACTTTTTATTTTGAGAAAGGCTCTTCTTGTTCTGTAACAGAGGCTGGCCATGAACTTTCTATCCTCTTACAGCAGCCTCCAGCAGATACCAGCTCTGTGATGACCTCTAATACCTAAGCCCTGATGATCCCTAACATTACTCTGATCTTTGATCACAACTCTGACCCCTGGCTTTGACTCCATACTCAATCCTTTAACCTCTGTTACGTTACATTCCTCACCCCCAACTGCAGGACCCTCTTACCCCATGGCTTGTTTGTGACACCCCATCCTGAAATATGACACTTGGCCCCCGTAGGTGCACAGGAAGTGGGCAGGGCCAGGGGCCGGACAGCATGGGTCAGGCGGATGGGTCTGCTCAGCTTCAGGAGTCGAAGATCATGCTCATGGTTCTGATGGGCACCCTGGTAGCTGGGGTGTGTCATGGAGACGGTGGTGAGCCTCAACTGTTCTGTCCAGTCCAGCTTGGTGAGGCTGTGCTCCCCAAGGCGTACAATGTACCTGAGGGTGCAGTTGGTCAATGGGTGGCAGATGGGTTGTCCTTCCTGTATCTTTCTCAGCCTCTGTATCTCTGTCCCCCATCATCTAGGCATGTTGGGTTAGTCTTCAATTCCCTTGGCCAATTAGACAGTAGATGTCATGGGGAAGGGACGTTTTCCTGCTATCCCAGAGCCAGCACCAGCAATGTTACCAGAGCTGTAGACTGCCCTGCATGGAGCCTCCCGGTCCCTTGGCACCTGGTTCCTCTTTCACAACAAAGTCCAGACCTAGAAAGTGGATCATCTGGGGTCTGGCTCAGTGGGTATCTTGGTTGGTGTTTTTGTGTACTAAAAGGTATGTACCACCAACAGGCAAAAGGAAGATATACTAAAAAGACACTGTCTGTCAGATTATTGGAACAATGAACCCCAAATGGAAATCCTGCCCCCAGGAATCTCATGCTGGGAGAAGAAAAAGGCATCAACCAGAGGGGTCACTTGTCTCCCAATTCTAAGAGCTGGTCAGACCACCTGACAGTTGAGACAGAAGCCCTGGCAGTGATGGGACAATGGTGGGCAGCACATCTCGGACTGCTTAGAAATGCATCTCATTAGCCCTCTACTTACACTCCAGTCTCACTTCAGGATCCTGAAGATGGGGGGGGCACTGGATCTGTTTGTCCTCTTCCCAAGGGGGCCACTCTCCTTTCTATTATTAATTTCCTGTTTTAATTGGCTCATCAAGGAAGGGTGGCTAAACTTGGCTTCTTGGGGTACAGGTTGTGACTCAAGTTCAGTGACATCCTGAGTCTAGCTGGGATCAGGGAATGCTTGGGGCTGCTGATAAATGCTATATAAGAAGGGCAATGGCATAGGAGGAAATGGGAGAGGAACAGAGACACCATTCCAGGTCCTCCACCCACTGCACACCTCATCCCACCAGGCAGCACCCAGCCCCACTTCAGGAAGTTCTTCTGCACCTTTAACCTGGTTGGCTGACTCCTACCCTTTGACACCAGACACCATCAGGGGAGACCTGCATCTCCTTTGCTCACCCTGAGGAGGGCCCACCCCAGGGCTTACTTGCCACTGCAGTGGGCAGCTGTAAGGACCCACTTTCGGTCCACAAGGACACCACCACAGCGCAGATATTTGCCACGGAACAGCCCCACCTGCCAAGGCTGTGAGTTCTTCACACACTCAACACCATTAAAGATCTTCTCCCTGTCGGCCTGAGTGAGACCTGAGGTCCAGTGTAGGCCAGAGAAATGGGGTTAGACATGAAGACCGTGGGTGGGAGGAGGTAAGGTGAAGGAATGTAGATGCAATGGTTGAGTGTGTGTGGTGGTGCCTACTTGTCATCTCAGCGCTCGGTCACAAGTCTCAGAGAAATAAATCAAAACAATCAGGAAAATGGGAGATGAGGAGAGAGCTGGATGGTACACAAAACCACCAATACAGGGAGACAGCAAAGCAGGGTTGACCTCTTCCCCCATCCTCATCACCAGGTTTGGGGTAGGGAATGCATAGGACACTATTGTTGGGGGTGGGGGAAGGACACCCTCCAAGGGCTGCACTGTCACTCTCCCACCTCCCGCACCCCTGCCTGCCACTTTACCCTGGCTTAGAAAACTCACCTACAGCACACAGGAGCAAGAAGATGCTGGACCTCATGGTAGGCTGCCTTCAGGGTCTGCCAGAAAAGTGGGGTATCCGAGCTCATCCTTCTCTGTGCCTCCACCTCTGCCCTCTCCATTCTGTCCCCTTTCCCCCAGGCCACTCCCTCACAGCCTCCATCTGGACTCCTCACCTGTTTGTCAGGTCTTGGATGCGTTTGTCACCTGTCCAGCCTGCCTCTCTGTCTCTCTATCTCCCTGTCCACCTACCTGCCTGCCCTTTCATCTGCCGGCCACCTGAGAGTCAGCTCTCCTACTGTCCACCTGTCACACATGATGCCCCACCTCATCCCTTTGTCTCAGCTCGTCCAATTTCCGCATGGTAGTGGGGTGGAAGATGATGAGGAAGACAGGGCGGGGCATAGTTCTAATCCTGCAGAAACTCTCCAGCTAATGACACTCAATTGAGCTTCATGAAGACCCAGCCCCCCACCCCTCCACTTTAACTGGCCCAGGGGATGGGCCCAGGGGACAATGACTCAAGGTGTCTGTGGAGCTGGATTCTAATCCCCACTCCTGGGAGGAATGAACCGCAAGGGTGGGGCCCTTGAACACCTTGAGCAGGGAAGGGCGAGGAAAGAGGCTGGGGACAGGGGAGTGGCCCGAGGGCTCAATAGGAACCGAAAGCAGAGAGCTAGGGTAGCAGAGGCAGAGGCCAGGAGACACTGCCCAGCTTGGTGAACAGGGATGGGTGTTCAATGTGGGCTTCTGACCTGGGTTATCTGTGTACCTCCTGCTTGCCTAGTGCCCGTTGAGGCCAGAAGAGGATGCTGGACCCCTGGAAATGACTGTGAGGTGCTATATATGTGCTGGAAATTGAACCCGGGACAGCCAAGGCTCTTAACTTCAGCCCCTTGAATTGCCTTTTGACCTTGTTTGTTAGTTTTGGTTCTGAGAGAGGGTCTTGCTTGCCCTAGCTAGCTCTGGGAGTTATATAGTCCAGACTGGCCTCAAATTCAGGCAACTCTCTGCCTCAGCCCCCTGAGCACTAGGATCACACACGTGCCATCACACCTATTATATTCATTTGTGAGTGTACATCAGCAGAGGCAGAGGCCAGAGGTCGGTCTGACGGACTTGTTATCTATCTTTTGAGCTATGAATTTCCACTTGTTGCAGAACTATGGGAGTTAGCCCGGGTGTCCATCTGTAGATGAACAGAGAAAGAGTACACAACGGACTTCATTTTTATCTTACCAGTACTCTTTATTTGTTTCTAATTTATTTTTATTTTATTTCTTTGATACTTTTATCCGAATCTTTTTGGCTTTGACATACGCCTCCCATATTGCTCCCTCTTTCTTCTGCAGCCCAGCCCTCCCAGTTAGTCTTTAAGTACAGGTGGAGGTTATTTATTGAAACACTTACAATCAGCTATAGTACTGAAGAAAATGGCTCACCATCCCCAGTAACCCTTGCCGGCCCACAGTTCCCACGAGGGCTGGGACAAGCCTGTCCCTGTCTGTGATGATCTAACAGGTCTAGTCTCAATCAGCTTTTGCAGGTCTTGTGCAGGTGACCACAGCAGCAGGTTCAAAGCAGTGGGTTCATACGGATAGTGGCCTTGTCATGCCCAGAAGACACTGTCCAGCAGCAGCAACCCTGGGTCCTCTCTGGTTCTTAATACTCCTTGTTTGTTTTTCAAGACAGGATTTCTCTGTAACAGCCCTAGCTGTCCTGGAACTCGCTCTGTAGATCAGGCTGGCTTTCCGGCTGCTCGCTTCAAGGATTAAAGGCATGTGCCTGCCACCACTGAGCTGGTTTTTGCCTTTTCTTTTTTCCAATGTTTCCTGAGCCTTGAAGGGGGTGATTCAGACATTCCATTTAGAATTGAGCACAGCATAGCTAATTGTTTACCCTATTCTTTTTTACATTTTTAATTTGTAAAATATTTAGTTATTTTTAAAGTGTATGTGTGTGTGTGTGTGTGTGTGTGTGTGTGTGTGTCTGTCTGTCTGTCTGTCTGTCTGTCTGTCTGTCTGTGTATGGGTTTGTAACAAGTGAGTGCAAGTACCCATGGAGACCAAAAGAGGGCTGGGGTTACAGAACTGTGAGCCACCTGTACATTCTGGGACTCAAACCCAGATCCTCCAGAAGAGCTACCAGGGCTCTTAGCCACTGAACAAACCCTTCAGGCCCTAAATTTCTTAAAACTGTTTGCTGTGATAGTCCTATAGGGCAGATGGATGGGGTGTTGGGGAGGATAAATCAAAGAACTGGGGAAACCTGGGTTTTGGTGGTGGTGGTGGAGGTGGAAGAGGTGGTGATAATGGTGTGTGAGTGTGTGCGTGCATGTGCATGTGTGTGTGTGTGAGAGAGAGAGAGAAAGAGAGAGAGAGAGAGTGTGCATGTGTGTGAGAGTATGTGTGTGTCTGTGTGTGTATATGTGTGTATACGTGTGCTTGTGTACGTGTGTGGTGTGGTGTGTGTGTATGTGTGGTGTGTGTGGTGTGGTGTGTGTATGTGTGGTATGTATGGTGTGTGTGGTGTGTATGTGTGTGTGTATGTGTGGTGTGTATGGTGTGTGTGTGGTGTGTGTGGTGTGTACGATGTGTGTGTGTGTATGTGTGGTGTGTGTGGTACGGTATGGTGTGTGTGGTGTGTGTATGTGTGTGTGGTGTGTATGGTGTGTGTGGTGTGGTGTGGTGTGTATGATGTGTGTGTGTGGTGTGTGTGTGGTGTGTGTGGTGTGTGGTGTGTATGATGTGTGTGTGTGGTGTGTGTGTGGTGTGTGTGGTGTGTGTGTGGTGTGTATGTGTGTGTATGTGTGGTGTGTATGATGTGTGTGTGGTGTGTGTGTGGTGTGTGTGGTACGGTGTGGTGTGTGTGGTACGGTGTGGTGTGTGTGGTGTGTGTATGTGTGTGTGGTGTGTGTGTGGTGTGTGTGGTGTGGTATGGTGTGTGTGTGGTGTGTGTGTGGTGTGTGTGGTGTGTGGTGTATGTGGTGTGTCTGTGTGTGGTGTGTGTGTGGTGTGTGGGGTGTGTGTGTGTGTGGTATGGAGTGTGTGTGTTTCTCATCTGGAAGGGAAGAAGGAAGCTAAGGAGAGAAGGAAGAGCGAGAGATGGAGGTGGGAAGAGCAAAGGGGAAGAAGACTGGAGCATAGATGAGGGGGCTATGGAAGTTTCTGGATGCAAATTTTTCTCACAGCAAAAATTTCTTTTAAGAAAAAGCATATTTATTTTACTTTTATACTTAGTGTATTTGTGTGTGTTTCTGTGCGGAGGTAAATATGTGTGAGTGCAGTGTCCACAGGTCACTTGTAGCTGGACTTGTAGGCCATCTGAGCCACCCCACATAGCTGCCAGAAACTAAACTGGGGTTTTTCGCAAGAGCAGCAAGGGCTCTTCACAGTGGAACAATCTCTCCAATCCCAAGGAAAATCCTTTTAATAATAATTAGTGTTGTTGAGGGTGTCCACCAGAGAAGATTGCTCAGACATGGGTTTAAGCCAATAGAAAGTTTTTATTAGTTGGGTGGTAACTACATCGGGTGTTCAGGACCTAGTGTAGCCTTGAGCATTTTTCAGGATGAGCTTTTAAGCACAAAAACCATGTCCTGGGTTGACATAGTTCAGGTAACAATAACAGTTAGCAGAACTCCAGAAGCCAAAAACAAGGCTAGTGCTTTTAGAGACTTTCCCAGATCTATGGACTCAGATTGATCAGCCCTTTGCGTTAGTTTTGGCAGATGGTGCTGAGCTTTACAGCCTGGGACCTCCATCATGGAATCAGGTCTGGAGGCTTCTTTTATTCCCCAACGATCTTAGTTAAATCTTGGGCTCATCCTGCTCTAAAAGGTATAGTTGGTCCTAAGGACCACTGATTTTATGAACTGATCCATAATTGGCCATACAGTTTAAGATGCAGGGGCCTACCCTTAATCCATTTATAATGAGAATTAAGGGACAGTCGGTGTTGATAGCAAACTAGTTATCCAGGAGGACAAAGCGAACAGACATTGGTATCAAATCCACCCCCTCGAGTTTATTTTCTAATAATACCAAATTTTTAAAAATTTCTCCTGATCAGTTAGCATAAACACAACAGGGTTTTCCCCAAAGCCTGACATAGTTTCCTGTGTCTCATGAGAAGGAGGTCGAAGTCTTCAGTTTGTAGAATCATTCCTGAAAGGGAATCTAACTGTTGTTTTAAAACCTCCAGGTCCTGATCAACCTGTCTACTTATCTTGGAAATCATAAGAAGAGGCACTGATGTGGGAATGTCTTTCTGTATGCTGTGAATAGCAATCTTTAAATAAAGGAGCTGTTTTGGTCCATGACAGGCACCATAGAAAAAGTAGTAGGAAGAATCAGAATAGGTAGGAGAAGCAGGGTGGAGTCAGACAGACTGATCCAGAAGTCCAAAGGAGCAACATATAAGAAACACAGGTTAGTCACGGGCCATGTGGCAGGAAAGATTAATGGAAATGGGTTGATTTAAGATGTAAGAGCAAGCTAGCAATGTGCCTGAGCCATAAGCCAAACAGCATGAAGTTAATATAAGTGTCTGAATCATTTCTGGGGCCTGAGCAGCAGTGGCGGGCGGTCAAGGGGTCTGGGGCTGCAGGTCTATGGGTCTGGGCCTCAGGCAGCCCAGGACCAAGAAACCACATTGTAACAAGGCACAACTAGTCAAACCATTGGTACATGCCCACCAAGTGGTCTCGGGCTCAGTAATATTGCTGTTATATCCAGATGAATTGACCTACAAGGCAGAACAGTGGCATTAGAATAAGGGGAAGTGCCTAGGTTAAAGGTTTTGGAAATCAAACAAGTTTCAGCCCCTTATTCATCCTCAATCATTAGTCTGAGCTGCCTCCAATCACAGTGAGTTTTGTCAGTCAATGGGCTGACAGTCTGGTCACTTCCTATCCGGATGCAGTACAGGGGTTGGGTGTCTAAGCATAACCAGCAATCCTGGTCAGTTTCTGGCGGAAATGATTAACTCTATCCCAGGGTCCCTTCCTGTGGCATAGAGTTTGATTCCCTGGGTTTTCCCAATTTCCTAAGGCTAGAATATTTTTTAAGGAATCTCCAGATTTTAAATTTACAACTATTGAATTTTCTTATTGTGCATTTCTTAGGAGGAGGCTTTCTTTCTATATATTCATTCATGTGTTTTTGGAAGCCTCTGTTTTATGGACCCCAGTTTTTTCAATGGAAATTTTCTTGGTTTTGGCAACTAGGGTGCTCAGTTGCAGGGCATACATAGAATTGAAAACTCTGTATTCCTTTCTCAGAAGATAAACTCCTACATCTTTTCATTGCGTCTACAGTTCAGAGACAATCCATTTGGCTTCCACTTTCTTGACCTAAGGTGTGATGGATCCATGGTATAATGCCAGCTAGCTACCTTCACAGCCATAGGAGTGGAGAGGATCACCTTGTAGAGACCTTCCCAGATTAGTTTCAGCATACTTTGGCTACTTGCTTGACTCAGAAAATACCCCTGAACTCAAACAAGGGAACGCTGGTGGACTGGTCAGTGGATCTCTTGGATAGTCCAATGAATAGTCTGTATGGAGAACTGGAGGTGCCTATAATGACTCCAGAAAAGAATGCTTAGAGAATTCTGCCAACTGCTGGTCTCTGAGCCTGGGAAGCAGTGGAGGAGGGCTTCCAGGCATCATCTCATGGGGGGGGGTGTTAAATCCCTCCCTATATGAGGTGCGTCAGGCCTTAAGCAAATTTAGGAGGTCTGTCCATTCTTTGCTGGACTCTAATGAGCGTTTTCTCAAGCTCTTTCTATGTTGTTTTATTCCTTTTACCTGGCTGCATTCTGAGGACTAGATACAAAATACAGCTTCAACCTATGTTTAAATCTTTAGCTATTAATTGAGAAGCTTTGTTGTGAAAGCTACTCCACTGTTGGACCCCATTGCTAGGGGTGAGCAAACTAGGGACCAGTTTCTGGAAGGGCTTTCAAGCTACTGTTTGAGCAGTTCAATCTGGGTGCAGAAAGCTTCCACCCATCCAGACAAGCTACCTATAAAATCTAGAAATGTTTTTATCCTCTCCCAGAAGGCTCTTGGTGAAGTCAGTTTTCCCAGAGTTTGCCAGCATCTTGGTCTCTCATTGGACCCCTTCCTGGGTAGGAGTCTTTCAGATTCACTTGAGACGTTTCACACCAGGCTATCTAGTCTAGGTATAACATACCTTGGCCTGAGCAATTCAGGAAGTTGTGTGGACCCCAGATGAGCAGCCTGGTGAAGGTCAGTTACCAGTTGTTTCCTCTGGTGTCCTCCATCATTCTGTGGGGTTGAGAGCTGTCCATTTTCCTCTACCATGGAGTCTCAGGCAGCACCGGTTCTCGGCATGTCATCCGAGCATCAATAGGCCCCCACTGACCTTAGGGCCGTTTTTTTGGGTGGCCAGGTCTTTGGCCTGGCAGTGGAGGACAGCAATTTGTAGAAGCCAAATAGCCTCAATGAGGGTCAAGATTTTTTTAAATGTCCTTTTTCCCAGCAGTGAGAAGCCTTCTTTATGTACATATTATACTGTTATCATGCCCAGTAGTAAAAGCATAGCAACTATTTGTGTATATGGTGGTGAACTTTATTTTTCCCCATCCAAGAGCCTGGGTCAGATCAATCAGTTCTGCTTTCTGGGCTGAGGTATCTGGCTTGGACCCAAATCACTTTGGATAAAATAATCACTGTAGCTCCCAGGTACCTGGTTTCATCTCATGACACATGGGCTGTCAGCAGGCAAGAGGGTAGCAGGACTGGTCACAATGTGCTTCTCAAACTGGACTTGAGGGTGCTCTGAGAACAGGAACTGGTACTGGGTCACACAGTTGTGAGCCAGCCAGCACTGGTGTTCCTCAGAGGGCCTCAACTGCATTGTGTGTGGGCTCTAGGACAATAACATCTTGACCCAGAGTTAACGTATTCGTTTTTTGTTTTTTCCCATTAAACTAGCAGTAATCACCACAGCTCTTAGACAGGTGAGCCATCCTGTAGCCACAGGGTCCAGTTGTTTGGATAAGTGTGTCTCAGGGCATTTCCATGACCCCAAAGTTAAAACCACTTTTGTCTTTTGTTTTATGGACAAACAGATGGAAAAAAAAAAGAGAGAGAGACATCTGGAAGTTTTAGGGCTGATCCCAAAGTCAGAGGTGTTTTTAAAGCCTCAAATGCCTTTTGTTTAGGTCTTAGTCCAGATTAGAATATCCCAATTTAGGGGCCCCTCCCCACTTTGTGCTGGTGTATAGAGTCCTCATTATTTCCACAAACTCTGGAATCCAGAGGCAGCAGTACCCAGCCTGCATCTGGGAGCCCTTGAACCTGTCTCTCAGTTTTAAGAGTTGGTATCTGAAGGATGGATGGCAGCAATCCTTCTCTGAGACAGACTCCTTTTGCCTCCCCTCAGCTGGTAGCCAAGATAGTAACTTTCTACAAAGCTGGGTTTTCTTAGCTCACACTCTGTAGCCCAGGGTCTGTAACTCTTGCCCCAGTCCCTCAATGATCCTTTTATAATGTATTTTCCCCCCAGGAACCCTCCAATGGAAGGGCAGGAAGTCTGTATCACTAAGTTTAAAGACACTATCTTTAAATCCTGGAGCAACCTGGTCCAGGTATGTTGCCCACTGTAACCCCCTCGCTGGGTCTGTCCATTTAAAAGCAAGGATGAAGTGACTCACCTCTGCCAATGGGAGGCTGAAAAAAATGCAGTGTACAACTGTTTTTCTGGAAGAATCCAGACACATGAGACTCAGGGATCCCAAGTTTCTTCATAGGCAGGAGAGGTGTATTCCAGGTGACAGGTATGTCTGTCTCTCCAAGCCAGGGAATATGGACTGCAATTTTCCCTTTGTTTCCAGGGTCATTGGATAGTCTTTAATCTGGACAGAGGCAGCTCAACTAGTTATTTAAACAATTATAGGAACTTGGTGTTGGGCCAGTCACAGGGGGTTAGTTTCTTCTAACAGAGACTATGACACCAACATTTTAAGGGGTATCTGTAAGTCTAACTACGTCTCATCATCAGAGAAGGTGATGGTGGCTTTCAGTTTATGCAAAAGGTCTCGTCCCAATTAGTTCTCTGTGGTTACACATCTGTTGAGTTACTTTTTTTTTTTCAACTTTTTTCTAATACCTGGGGCTGACTGGTGACAAAAGAAATCGAGCAAAAATTGCCTAAAGTCTCTTTGGTCAGTTTTAGACAAAGGGAGGGAGAAATTGTCTGTACAGCCTCATTCTCTGTCAGGGGTTTCCCTTCCCTGCTTAAGGGCAAGTTTTTCTTTTTCTTTTTCAGAGAATGATGGGTTTTGAGATCTTTAATTATATGGATCAATGATTAAAAAAAAGACATAAATCCTGAAAGAGAAAGGATTTTGTCATTTTCTCTTTTCCCCTGGGCTAGGCCTTCCCTGGGGCTGCTCAGAAGCAGGTGTGGGGTGGAGCTGTGGGGACTGTTTCCTGGACCTTGTCTGCCATTGGTGTAGCCCGAAGGGGCCCTGGATGAGAGCTGGGCCCCTCCCCACCTCCACACAGGGACCAATCTTGACTAAGTAGGAGTCAAGCAACAAAATAAGCAAGTGCCCCTGCCCTGGAAGGGACAGGAGGGACAGGAGGGACAGGTGGGAGGAGGGTTTAGGGTTTGAGTGATCTGGCAGAGCCAAAAGGATCCAGGTCTCTAACAGGTATGAGGTATGCGGAGGGTCTCACCTCAGAGAAAGCCACTAGCCAATACAGGGTGTGGTAGTTTGAGTGGAACTGGCTCCTATAAACTCATAGGAGGTGGCACTATTAGAAGGTGTGGCTTTGTTGGAGAAAGTGTGTCACTGTGGGGGGTGGGCTTTGAGGTCTCATATATGCCCAAGCCACATCCATGGACTTTCTCTGTCCCATCTGCCAGCTCCCAAATCCCGACATAGAGACTTACTATTAATTATGAAAGCTCGGCTGGTAGCTTAGGCTTCTTCCGCTAGCTCTTATAACTTAATTAGCCCACCTCTATTCATCTATGTGTTATCACTTGACTTGTGGCATTTACCTGTCCTCCTGCGTGTCTTGCTTCCTCTCTGGCTGGCTGGTGACCCCTTCTTCCCAGCATTCTCTCTGCCACCAAAATCCTGCCTAGCTATTGGCCATTTAGCTTTTTATTAAACCAAATACAGTGACATATGTTCACACAGTGTAAAGGATTATTCCACAACAGCCCAGTGCCTCAGTCCTCTTCCTTCTGATCACAATGTAACTATCACCATGTTTGCCTGCATGCTGCCATGCTTCCTACCATGAATGATAATAGACCAAACCTCTGAACTGTAAACTACCACCTCAATTAAATGATTTCCTTTGCAGAGATGCTGTGGTCATGGTGTCTCTGGAAATCGTAACTATGACACAGAGAAAGAAAACTGACAGAAACACATAGGAAGACACCCAGAGACACACAGTAAAGACAAAAGGGGGTGGTCATCTCACATTCATACACCTGACAGGGGATCCAGTGACATCATAGAAGGATCCTGGACACTGGATCAGCAGCTGAGTCCCACTTTTCCTACATGTCCAAAGAAGGTGCCTTAGCCAGATTCACCCCCACGAGTAACAGATTTTCTGATTGTTCCCTTTCGGGGTAGTCAGAGTACTTTGAAGCATTAGGCAGCAATTGCTCAAAGGGAGCCCTGGAGACCTGGAACGTATCAGGTTGTGCACTTTATAGAAGTCACTGACCACTGCATTCTTTCTCACTCCAAGGGGCTCTGAGACCCAGCGGGCCTCCAAAAATGTGGGTATCCACCAGAGAAGACTGCTCAGACATGGGGTTAAGCCAAAAGAAAGTCTTTATTAGTTGGATAGTGACTGCGCTGGTGTTTGGGATCCCAGTGTAACCCCAGCCCTTCGTAGAGTGAGCTTTAAAGCACAAAAACCATGTCCTGGGCTGACAGCTAGCCAGAAGCAGGGTTACAGAAGCCAGAGCAAGGTTAGCACATTTTCCATAACTATGGACTTGGAAGGATCAGCCCTTTGTTTTAGTCTTTGCAGGTGCTGTCTATGATGCTGAGTTTTACAGCCTGGATGGCATTTCCATCATGGAGTCAGGTGCGCTAAGGTCTTAGGGCCTATTAAGGTCTGGGATCCTATTATAGTATAATGCCTTTGTATGTAGAGTATTCTGGAAATAAATGTGTAATCTGGAAACCTTTTGTCTGGGTTCTGGATATGATCTTCTTTTATATATATAGATAAATGCATTTATGGTGGCAAACGCTGGTAAGCTGGTCTTGGTGATCCAGGAAGGTAGGATATGTTGAGGAGGTGGAGGCAGGAAGACCAGGAGTTCAAGTCCTGCAATGGCTCAGTGGATAAGAACAGTGACTGCTCTTCCAGAGGAACTGGCTTCAAATCCCAAAACCCACATGGTGGCTCACGGTGGTCTGGAACTCCAGTCCAAGGAGGCATGATACCCTCTTCTGGCACCTGTGGGCACTGTGTGACCATGATGCACAGGTAGACACATAAGGCAAACACCTATACATACAAAATAATAAAATAAAATAATGTTTTTAAAGAAGGTCAAATAATCTGACATTGTGGCACACGCCTTTAATTCCAACACTCACGAGCGAGGTAGAGGTAAGTGGATCTCTGAATTCAAGGCCAGCCTGGTCTACAGAGGAAGTCCCAGGACAGCGGGGCTGTTACAGGGAGAGACCCTATCTCCACCCCCGGGGGGGAGGGGCAAAAATTGTAACCTGGAAAGAATCCCCCATCATGCTTCATATTTTTCTTTGCCTTTTTTCTTGGGCATGGGACCTTTGTCTGTCTTCGGAGCAATAAAACCTCATGGCTTGATCAGTTCTAAGAAGCCAAGCACTAGCTCAGTCCCCCCTTTTGTGGATTTTTGAGGAAGCTACCTGTATTGATTCAAAAAGACTCACTTTTGACTTCAGGTAGGAGCTGATGACAGATGGTATGTATGTTACTACCAAGACCTCTAACTTTCCAAGACTAGCTGGGAATGTACATTGATGGTAAGACATTTGCTGACCTTACAATAATGGATAAAAGAGAGCAAGGTGGCTCACCAGGTAAAAGGCACTTGCTGACAAGCCTGAGAACATAAGTTCAATTCCAAGGTCCTGTAGTGGATTTATGATGTTACATTGTAAATAATTTTCCCACCTATGAGTTTAATAAAAAGCACTGATGGGCCAAAGGCGGACAGGAAGTGTGGGCGGGGCTAACCAGACTAAGAAAACTCTGGGAACAGGAAAAACAGAGCAGAAATGCCACAGAGACTCCTTAGCTGCCAGACAATCCAGAAGATGCAGAGGACAACTGTGCTGCTCTGAGAAAAGGTACCGAGCCCCATGGCTGAACAGGATAAGAATCATGGGCTAGTTTAAGGGTAAAGAGTTAGCAAGTTATATGCCTGGGCCCTAGGCCTATCAGCCTAAAATTAATGTAAGCATCTGTGCGTCTCCGTGGGTCTGTGGGTCTGCAGGTCCAATTCTGAGGCTAGGCCTGAAAGTCTAGGCCAGAAACCTCTTACTACAAGATCCAACATAGTAAAGGGCAAAACTTTTCCTGAAAGATGTCCTCTGAACTCTACATGCGTGCTGTGTCCCCATCCACAGAATAAATAAATAATAAACTAAATTAAATTAAAAATTAAAGGAGAGTGGATAAGTCAGACATGGTAGTGCACACTTGTCATGTCAGTACTCAGGTGGCGGAGATGAAAGGGTCAGAAGTTTAAGTTCAGGAGTATGAAGCTCACCTGGGCTGCATGAAAACCTGCAATAAAGACCAGAGCAATGTGTGTGGGGGAACTATGTGTGTAGGATAGCACTGTGAACATAGCAGAGGCTCAGCTCTCCCCTTCTGCCTTCATCTTTCTTGAAAGAGGAGATGGTAAAATTTACATATCATTAAAGTTAGTATTTTAGCTAACTTAAGGTCCAGTGGGAGATGTCTATCACAGTCACAATTTCAAAGAATCCTGAAAATCATCACTGCTATTAATTACAGAACATTCTATCACTCTCCAAAGAAACTCCATGGCCCGTTACCTGATGATAAATGTGGCATATTGTTTACTAGTTTATTAGGCAGATATAAAAACGAAAGTGATATGTGCAATACCTAAATAGACCTTTGAAACAACACATAGCTGGATAAAGGATCACACATGAGATGACTCTGTGAACATACTACATAGAATAGACAAATCCATGGAGACAGCAGTACACGGCTGCCAGGGCTTGAGGGAGAAGAGAGTAACGGCTCTCTTCCTTCTGAGCCTAGTTTGTGGGTTCTGGATAAAGCTAACCCCTTCCTTTTTCAGCTGGTGAGGCCCCAACAGGGACAGCAGCTAACACCTCTCACTCTGGAAGAAGGCTCAAGGGCTGGCCCCTTGTTCTCACATCTTGTATATCACCTAAAACCCATTGTCGGGGCTGAAGATACGGCTCAGTGGTTAAGATGATATTCCAGAGGACCAGAGTTCAGTTCCCAGCACCCATGTCAGGTGGCTCACAACTGAATGTATTTCTACCTCCAGGGGATCTTCTGGCTTCCACAGGCCCTACACTCAGGTGCACAAACCCATAAACAGATACACACATATGACTGAACACAAAACAAATCCTTAAAAATTTTAAAAAAACAACAAAAATATCCTCACTCTGTAGAGAGAATATGGACACATTCCAATAAGCATTCAGAGACCCTCTGACAAACTGAGCTTTGGCTTGGTAAAGTTACTTATCATTACCTGGATAACTAGCCTGACAGGAGGTTGAACCAGAGCCTTTGTTCCTGGTCACTATCCAGACAGCTGAGTAAACAAAGGACTGGATTAATGAAGGGGTTTGCCAGGCTTCTAGAATCACACAGACCCCAAACCTTCAGTTGGATCCATCACTCACCAGAGCCCATAGTCTCCCCTACTCCCCCTCCCGCAAGCTCAGCTTGCCTCCATATGAGTACCCCTCATCCTCGGGAACACAGGAAACAAGAGAGCTGAAGTCAAATGAGATGACAGGGTGCTTACAGATACTGGGGAAGTCGAGACAGGATGATTGCAACTTCAAGGCTAATCTGGCCTACAGAGTGAGCTCAAGGCCAGCCTGGACAGCTCATTGAGATCCTGTCTCAAAAAGTAAAAAGTGGGCCGGGGATGTAATCTCAGTGTGCTTGCCTAGGTTCAGTTCCTAGTTAAGGAGGTAGTATGGTTAGCTTAGTATAGATATTACCAAAATAGACTTTACTGGTTTCTTTAAAATGTTTTAAGTTGTTTTGAGATGAAGTCACATTCTGCCCAGGCTTGCCTTGAACTCCTTATGTAGCCAAGGATGATAGTGAACATTTTATTTCCTTTTTGAGACAGATCTCATATAACAAATGGTGCACCTCAAATTTGCTAGCATCAGAGGACATCTCTGGGGTCTTGATCCCCTTGCTTTTACCTCTCTGGTCGTGAAGTTACAGATGAGCACTATATGCCTGGTTTAGACTGGCTACTGGAGCCTGGGCTTTGTAGGTGCCAAGCAAGCATAACCTCAGCCCTCAAACATCTTTAAAACAGTCACATGTTGGTTGACTGCTGGATCCCTCCTCAGATTGCCTACAGCCAGCTGAATCAGCTGGGCCCACACTCCTTGAGACATCCTGAGGGGCTAACAGGAAGTTCTTTCTACTGTGATAATGGCTTACACCCAGAGAGTCCCAGTGAAGAGCTGATACTGCTGTTCAGTCAGCTGCAAGGGGCACCGTGTGCCTTGTCTGACGGCTAATCTCCTTTGTCAATTTGATAGTGTATTTGTGAAGGCATTTCTTTTTCTTTTTCTTTTTCTTTTCTCCCTCTCTCTTTAAAAAAAAAAGTATAGTTTGGGGCTGTAGAGAAGGCTCAGAGATTAAGAGAGTGGCTACTTTTCCAGGGGATTTAGGTTTAACTCATTGCCCATCCCCAATGGCTGTTCACCACCATCTGTAACTCTAGTTCCAGGAAATCTCTACAGCACAGCATATGTGTGGTTCCCAAAGGTGTGTGGTCAAAATACCCACACAATAAAATAAAAATAAAGTCATTTTTAAAAATAAAAGAGAAAGTCATCTTTTAAAAATTAAAAAACAATGCTTTGATAATTTTTTTGAGAATTTCATACAATGTGTTTTGAATACATTCAGCCCCTCCTCCAGCTCCTCCCAGATCCTCTCTTTCCTCCCTTCCCACACAACTTCATGTTCCTCCCATCTCTTTTTAAACTCAATAAACCCAGATTGTATTGGCTCAATGCTGTGCTGGAAGGTGATTGATATGCCAGGAGTCATATCATTAAAGAAAACATGTAATTTAAAACATTAAATCAAATGGCAATAGCTCCTCAGCGAGGAGTGGGATTTATGTCACTTGTCCTCTCCTTGCTGGGATTGCACCTGGCTTGAATCCGAGTACGTGCTGAACATGCTGTCACAACCACTGTGAGTTCATGTGTGTGTCTACCCCAGTGTGTCTGGAAAAATCATTTCTAGAACTTATCTGTATCTCTGGCTCTTCCAATCTGCACCAGTAGATTACAAGCAGGCGATTGTTTAAGCTTGTAGGTTGCTCATCTGGGTAAGACTGATAATTGCTTTTCTGGCTCTTACAGTCTATATCAGTAGGCACATCTTGTTAGCAGGCAATTGTTTTAGCTTGGGTTGCTCATCTGGTGGAGCCTGCTGATTGCTGTTCTTCCCCACTGGAGTGGACAGCACCTTCCAGCACTGTGAACATAGCTGGTCAGTACCAGCTTGGTTCCTTCATGTTCTATGATTCAAGTATGTGGTATCTTTAACTATAGCATCTTACTGTCAGTTAAACTTGGAGGATAACCAAGAGCGTTGGCAAGAGTCTATGTTTGGAAGTATCTACAGGACCCTGCTGGCAAACAGCTCAAAAAGAGGTAACCCATTCTTGGATCCTGTATTTTTACTTGCTGGCATGAGGTGTTCAGTTGGGGTATTATCTTCCCATTTCAGGGTAACACCAGTAGACCTCTTTTGATATAAGTATATATGGTTTCTTAAAATGTTTTTAGTGTGAATTATTCCTTTCTATATTATCTACCCCATCCTCCCATCCCCTGCTACATTTAACCATAATTTTCCCCTATAGTATAGAGCACTATATTCTATTTCTCTTTTCTTGAAAGAGCCCACCCTGTTAGGATGTGTGCTGGCTAATTTTTGTATCAATTTAAAACAAGTTAGAGATATTTGAGAGGCGAGAACCTCATCTGGGAAAATGCCTCCAGAACCTGGCTATAAGACAAGTCTATAGAGCATTTTCTTAACTAGTAATTGATAGATGGTGCCATTCCTGGGATGGGGGAGGGAATCTAGAGTTCTATAAGAAGGCAAGCTGATCAGGGTATGATGAGGAAGCCTGTAAGCAGATTCCTCCAATGGCCTCCAGGAACATGCCCTGTTTTAGTTCCTATCCAGATTTCCTTCACTGTAAGTATGAGCCAAAATAAACCCTTTCCTCCCCAAACTTGCTTTTGGTCATGGTCTTCATTACAGCAATAGTCACCCTAAGACAGGGTCTGTCTAAAGTGCATGTGTGTTTGTATGTGACAGGTTGTGTGCACATATATGCACATGTCTGTGAAAGCCAGAGGTCAGTCAGCCCTATGACTTTCCGCAATTGTTCTCCACTTTATTCTTCTTAGGACAGACTCCCAGCCTGACTGCTGAACGTCAGAACTTGGCTGCAGGCAGCACAGTGATCAA
Organism: Phyllotis vaccarum; assembly: GCA_033318265.1. Taxonomy (NCBI): domain Eukaryota; kingdom Metazoa; phylum Chordata; class Mammalia; order Rodentia; family Cricetidae; genus Phyllotis; species Phyllotis vaccarum. Next base: position 31,627,452 of record JARWLC010000018.1, read on the forward strand.
CCTTGCCTCCTGGGACCTAGGGTTGCTCTGCTCACGTCAGGGTGAACAGGACTATTTGTGTTTTTAACTCTGGAGCTGTGTGTAAGTCCTGGGCTCCCCGTGGATGTCTATGTACAGGAAAAGGGAGGGTTCCCATGGGAAGGTTTTCCGGCATTTGAATGCTTTGGTCCCCCTTTCCAAGGTCTCAACCTGTCAAACACACGTTACAAGCTGTGATCTAGGTCAATCACATACTATGGTCTTTGGTGGAAAAAGAGCCGAAGCAAATGTTGGATAACTGAGCCTGGAAGCTGCCTAGGATCCCCCAGTGAGGGGCTGGGGTGTGGCTCAGAGGTAGGGTATTTATTTAGTTTTCATGATACTCTGAATTCCATACCCAGGTACAAACAAACAAAACAAAACACAGAGAACACAAAGAAGTCTGTATGCACCGTAGGTGGGTGCTTCCTGCTGGTTCACACACACACTGCTGTACATAGTTAGCATTGTTTGATACTGAGAAATCTAGATTTCCTCAGAACACACCGCCTGGGCGGTAGCTAAAGTCAGCATGTTGTAAACAGTAGAGTTCTTGAGTTTAGAGTTCTTCCCTTTGGCTTTGAAAAAATCATTAAAGGTATTGTAATTTAAAGTGTTACTGGGGTGGGATGGCTCCTCTCTGACATGCTCGTATGGATAGGTCCCTATTTTCCTCTAGTTAACCATAAGTCAGAATTATCATGATTGTTACCTCGCACAGCTATGGAGGATTGGATTTCTGGATGCTGGGGTTCAGTTAGATCTAAATTTCCTGGCCAAGTGCTGTGTGATGTGGGAATACACTAGGGTGATGCAGCAGAAACATTTTGTAGGGTCAGTCAACCCTCCACACCTGAGGAGTTGACCTCAGTCTATGACACAGTAATTGCCCTTCAACAGTAGTGGCCGTGCTAAGGAACATTTCCTAGGGAGACACCACATGCACACATCTACATGGTCCAGATAGGAAACCCACAACAGACCAAAAGAAGATCGCACAGAAGCCCAAATAGGCAAAGCATAAATACTACAGGAGGGTAGGGGTGAGGTAACCAGAGCTGCGTCCAGTCTTCTCAGCTTGACTTACAGCTGAATCTCTCTGCACAACTTGCAGGCAGCTGAACAGGTCAGAATCTCCTTTCTGTGGCCAGTCTGCTGTGAGTTGTAATGTCAGAGCTGGGGAGAAGAAGATAGAGCCATCTGAGCAGCCCATCTGTCAAGTCTCCGGCTAGAAACTCTCAAAAGCCGAGGTGGGTGTTGGATGTCCTGGGACACACCTTTAAGCCCAGCACCTGGAAGTCAGAAGCAGGTGGGTCTCTGTGAGTGCAAGGCCAGCCTGCTCTAGTGAGCTCCAGGCCAGGCAGGGCTAGCCTGGTCTACAGAGTGAGCTCTAGGCAAGGCAGGGCTAGCCTGGTAGAACAGCAACAAGAAAAACAAAGGATAAGATGGGGTAATTAAGATTGATCCCCTAAAGTGCTTGCTACAAGCTGAGGACCCAGGTTCAGTTCCTGGGAAACAACCTGAGACTTAATATCCAACCACCATGTTTGAGGGATACACAGCACACGTGTCCCTCACTCCCCCAAAATTAGTGAAATACAAAAAATGAAAAATGCAAAGTGGGTGGCTAGGTTTTCTGTGTCTGATAACAGGTTTCTCCGCCAATAGGCCAGATCAAGCCGAATTGAAAAAGTAAGAGAAATGGACCTGTGCGCCGCTGTTCGTGCTCATATGGAAGTTAGAGGACAGCCCTGAATAGCATTCGCCTCGCCTTTTTATTTGCTTGTTTGTTTTTGAGGCAGAGCTCTCAGTGGCTTGAGGAGAGCTAGCTAGAGCTACCCCAGGAGTGGGAGGTGCTGGAGGGGGGCTGTCTGTCTCCACCTCTCCAGCCCTGACATTACGTGTGCACCCACCACCCCAGGCTTTTTATATGGATTCTGGGGATGGATTTCTGATCCTCATGGCAAGTGCTTTACTGTCTGAGCCATGTCCCCAAACACTGCTTTCACATACTTCTGACAAACTGTCAGAACACTGCAGGACTGGAGCAGAGACTACAGGGGACCACAGCTTAGTCTGGACTGCTCAGCTATGAGGACCTCTTGTCCTTTATTTAAGCATAAACCTCCCATCAGGACCCTGAGCAGATGAGGTCAGAGAATCTTTTTTTCCTTTCCCCAAAATGGATCCTTTTCTTTTTTTGAGAGCATGTGGTCAATCCTAGATAGCTGGAACTCCTAGGGTCTAGGCTCTGACCCTAATTCCTCAAGTCTCCTACAAGCCTAACGTTTTTCCTCCCTTCTCCTGACCTCTTAAAGTGGAGACGTGAACCCAGTCTTTCACCTCCCCTCACTGCCCCTGCTCTTGACCTTCGGGTTAAAAAATGTTCTAGACAGTGATCCCATTTACCGCGTCTTGGGGGGTTCGAGTCTTGTCCAGGCGAGGGGCGTCAAGGTTAAATAATCTGCACTCAGGAGTCGTTAGGTTCTATCATTCAGGATCACAATGAGAGACCCGAGCTTTATTCAGTACATCTTATATCTTAGACCTATTTCTCCCCTTGCCATGCTTCTCTCCTGCCATGCATCTCGCCTAGCTTTTTTCCCCTCTAGCTTCCCGCCATGTTGGTTTCCTTCTTCCCATTCCACTCACACTGACTCTACTCTCTCTACTCCATGCTTGTCTCCCTGTGTCCCCTCCTGTGTCACTGCTCTCTCCCCACTCTCTGCTTCCTTCTTAACTCTCTCACACCCTGCCCCCTCATCCGGGCACACCCAAGGTCTTGGAAGATCCCAAGAGACCAGCACTCAGCAGGTTGCAGCAATAAGGAGACTTGTAGCTCAGGAAAACATGTTTTTCCTTTTCCCCCCTATTAACATAAGGTTTTGGTCCTTTGGGGAGGAGGATGGGCCATAAGGGCCAGAATGGCACTATTCGGTAGTCAACACCCATTAACCTGGATGGACCTGGGCTGAACCTTCCTTCTTCCAGGGCTCTCCTTCTATAAAGCAGGGACATGGCCTCTCACCCCTGGGAGAGAAAACTAGAAGGACTTCCCATGCTGCAGGAGCTGGTGGCGGCATGCCAGGAATGGTCGGCAGGAAGTCCTTCCAAGTTTCTCTTCCTCTGCCCCTTTGCAACTCTCCCTAGATTCCATGCCCCACCCCCAACAGGCTTCCTTTGTTATTAAAACTCCCTCGGGCACAAACAGGCCAAGGAGGTTAGGTGTCTGTGAAACTCTGAGAAGGAGGTAGGGGGAGGAATCCTGCCACCTGGCTGTCTCTCCAACTCAACTACGTCCTTATTTTCTGTTCCACAAGAAGGATCTGGGCGGTTGCCTCCTACTTGCTCAAATCCCCAGCTGTCACTCATGGCTGCTGGCTCTGGCCCTGGAACCTTGGAGACACTGGCATCATGGCAATTAAATCCATAAGGGCAACTGTTACAATAACAATAATGTTGACAGCTCCCACTTACTAAACACGCACTCTGTGCAAGGCGTTCTCTGAGCTTTCCACACAATAATAGTCCGACTAATCCTTCCAGCAACCCTCGCAAATCTGTGTTATTATTTTTTCCAATTATAAAAAAAATATCTGCATCTGGGTGTGGTGCTGTGCACCTGTAATCCCAGCTACGCTGGAGACCAATGCAGGTGGATAACCAGAGCTCAGAAATTGGATTCTGGCCTGGAAAAACTAGCAATGGAGACTCCATCTCCAAACAGGAACAACAGAGATGATTGATTTGTCTATTTTGTTCAGGGTTAGCTGGTGGCCTTTTTTTTTTTTTTTTTTTTTGTCATTAGCGATAGTGTTAAAATCTTGTCTTCCTTCATTTATATTTGCCTTTTATCATCATTCGATACCTTTATCATTGTCTATCTTTCACAATTACCTTTATTAGTGTTTCTCCCTCAGTATTGTTTTTATTAGCCTTGACTACTTATCTTCATACTGTGTGTCTTTACCTATGTCTGCTTTATTTATTTATTTATTTATTTTTCTTTAGTTAGGGTGTGGGCTGAGGATGTACCTCAGTTGTGGTATCATGTTTGTGTTTACCTATCATCCAGAAGCCCCAGGTTCAGTCCCAGCACTTCATGAACCCGGTGTGCTGCTGTGGGCCTGTGATTCCAGAACTTCTGAAAGCAAAGGCTGGAGACTCAGCAGTTCAATTATCCTTAATGACATAGCAAGTCTGAGGTCAGTCAGCCCAGGCTCCAGTGTCTTGGTTACCTTTTTTTTTTTTTTTGGTCAACTTGACACAAGTTAGAGTTATTTGAGAAGAGGAATCTCAGGTGAAAATACACAGACACACACGCACACACACAAAAGCTCTCAGACTGACCTGCAGGCAAATCTGTGGGCCTTTTCTTGATTGGTGATTAATGTGTGGGACTCAGCCCACTGTGGGCAGTTACCACTCCTGCTCAGGTGGTCTTGGATAGATAAGAATGTAGGCCGAGCAAGCCATGGGGAACAAATCATTAAGCAGGATTTTGTACGGCCTCTCCTTCATTTCCTGCCTTGAGATTCCTGCCTACTGGACTGTGATTCAGATGGGCAAGCCAAATAAATCCTTTTCTCCCCAGACTGCTTTGGTTGGTTGTGGCATTTTATCATAACAAGAGATGTCCAGTTAGGAGAAGAAGACACTGTTTTAGAAAATAACAATTAAGATTGATTTCACCTAGATTGTTAGCAAAACTCTAAGTCTTTAAAAATTGTTTTTAATTTTTAATGTGTGTATAAAAATACAGTGCCCAAGGAGGACAGAGGGCCCCAGAGCTGGAATTACAGGTGACTGTGAGCTGCCTTTTGATAACGCTGGAGGCAGAACCCAGGTCCTCTGCAAGAGCAATAAGTACTCTTATCACTGAGCCATCTCTCTATTCCATCCTGTATGTTTTTGGTTTTTAAGATTTACTTGTTTGACTTTAGGGGTGATTTGCTCTAGTCCAATGTACCTTGTTTCTTAAGAGTATGCTTATAAATTACATATTGGCCAACGTGTGTATATTTTAAAATTCATATCAATGATGTAGTGCACATAGTTTTCTATATTTTTTCACCCAGATCTGTGTTTTTCATTTTAATAAGTTTGTATTTGCATAAAAATTGCCTGATCCATTTAAACCATGCCCTTATCAAAATTTGTGACAGTCCCCATCCCCAGCTGTTAGGGTTCTGGCCCTACTTCCTGGAGCCCTGGCCAATAGCAATAACCTGACTCCCCCAGCGTCCTGACAGTCAAGCTCCATTTAAGAAGACCCTCTCCCTTGTTTCTTTCTCTTCTACCCCAGGCCAGGAAGCCGGCATCCCTGACCCCTCCCCCCTTTCCCCTTTCCTCTCCCTCCCTAACCCCTTTTCTTACTTTATAATAAAGTCCCTCCACGTGAGCCCAGCCTGTATGTCTCACCTTGCCTCCTGGCTGCATGGGGCTCTATCCACCAGCTACAGGTACTCGCAATCATGACGTAACACCAACCCCATTTTTGCAAAGTTCCCCTCCTCACCAGGCTCTAGGCAACTTTCTATTTTGTCATGTTTTGAGCTTCATATAGATGCTAGGCTTCCTTCTCAAGCCCCGTGCATTTCTGATCTGCCTGTGGCTCCTGCAGGCATCTTCTCCTGCATGTTTACTGCAACTGGACATCATTTTGCTGCATAGCCTTCTGCTTTACCATGTTTGTTCATGCGCAGTTGGATATTTTGAGTGGCTTTCCAGTTCCTGATTGATAGAAATAATACCACCATGGACACTCAGGTAGGGATCACTGGGTTTCCATATTCCTTGGTAGACCCTAGTAGTGTAGTGTCTCAGTCACATCTGGGACAAATGTGTGTCTTAGCTATTTAAGAAATTGCCACATGCTCTCCGAAGGAGCCCTCCCATGTTTTGTGAAGTCCCCAGCAGTATTTTAAGTGTACCTATTGTTTCACATTGTCACCAACCCTTGGCATTTTTACTTACCTTCGACCTCTGTTATTGATAACACCCAACCATTAAGATTTAATCTGTAAGACCCAGATGTGGTGGCATACAGCTGTCATCTCAGCTCTCCAGGAAACTGAGGTGGTGGAAGGATCGGGAATCTGAGGGCATCTGGGATACATGGCAAGATACCCCTCCCCCCAAATCATCTAGAATTTATTTGTTTATTTATTTTTCTTAATGAGTGTCATGCCTGCATGTATTTCTGTCCACACATGCATGCCTGTGGAGGCCAGAAAAGGGCAGATCTTCTGAAACTACAGAAATTACAGATGCTTGTGAGCCACCAAGTGAATGCTAGAAATCATACCCAGGGCCTCTGAAAGACCAGCCAGTGTTCTTACTCCCTGAGCCATCTGCCCAGCCTCTGTTTATATCTTACTTTATTTCCCCAAATATTCTTTGATCTACACACCCATGCACACATGCCATGACACAGATGCATACAATAAATAGATGTACATAAAGCCAAAACAAAATTTCCTCTACCCCATCCCTCACCTCCCTGCAAAGCTGTAATTGGAGCTCAGGCTACCCCACTGCAGACACTGGGACCCTTGGCTACTTTGTCATGTGAAGGTCTGCACTAAGACACTGTCAGGACTGTAGATTGTGTCAAGGTGAACACCATCCCTCAGTGTCCAAGGCTGACATGGTCTAAGATCTGTGCACATGGATGTCATTTACACAAACAGTGCAGTATTTGCACAGAATTTACAGATAGCTCTCAACAGCCTTTGGGATTTAAGTAGTATTTAGATGACTTGTTACGTAACACAAGGAGCTGCTGTGCATTGGCTAGTGTGATGACTTCTCTGCTGTGTGGGTGTGTTTGTGTGTATTCATGTATGAGTGCATTTGTGTTTGCATGTGTGTGAATGTGTGTGCATTACAGTGTGCAGGAGCACTTACCTGTGTGTGTGTGTTCCAGCCAGAGGACTGTCCACCATATTTTATGGGTCAGCAGAGTAATCTCCTGGAGTTACAGGTATGTTCTATGTCCTCTGGCTTTTATGTGAATTCTGGAGAACTGAACTTAGGCTCATGTGCTTACATGGTAAGCCCTTTACCCACCTAGCCATCTCTCTAGCTCATCAAAATAGAGATATTTAATTGATTAATTAGTGTGTGTGTGTGTGTGTGTGTGTGTGTGTGTGTGTGTGTGTGTGTAACATAAATGCAGAGATCTGAGGACACTTTGAAGAATTGGTTCTCTCCTTTCACCACCTTGGTCCTGGGGGTCAAATTCAGCCATTAGACTTGGAGGCAGGGTGACTTTATATACCGAGCTGTCACTTTGTGCCCTAGTTTGCTTTGAGAGAGGGTCTCCCTGTTTCCTGAGGTCTAGATCAAAAACCATGATCCCCCTGTCTCAGATGCCCAAGCATCAAGACTGTACCACCATACACAGCTGAGTTCCTCTATTTCTGTGCTTGTGTGCATGCACATATGATTCCACTGTTCCGAAGGCTTCGCAGCCACTGTGAAGTGCTGTCTAATGTCCAAAAGAATAAAAAGCCTGTGTTGTGTGCCAGAGAGAAGCACATGTGTCAGATGAGCTTCTGGCTGGGCCACAGCCTTGGGCTCTGGGTCCTAAGTGAGCGAATGACAAAATATTTTAAATAAATTATCTTTCAACAGAGACATGTGGAAGCGTGTATTTGGTCAGTAGACAAAAACATTGTGTCTTTCAAGAGCCTAGCCCTAATTTCCTGCTTGGGCAAGGCTCAGTATTTGCTCATCTGTTGTTCAGGGAGGTTCTATGCAACAAAACCATGATGAAGAATACAACAGATTGTATTGTTCAGTTTCTTTGCTATTATTGCAATGCTTTCTGTATGTGTTGTGAAGTGTATGCCCTGTGCATGTGTGAGTGGGAGGGGCCAGAGGTCCACATTAGGCAGCCCCCTCAGTCACTCTTTACCTTATTTTTGTGACAGGGCCTTTTGCTGAAGCTCAACAATTCCATTAGGCCTTTTGGCCAGCAAATCCCAGGGTTCTCCTGTTGCTACCTCCCCCCTCTGGGGTTTTAGGTGCATACCATCATGCTTAGCATTTTACATGGATTCTCATCATCATTGTGTTTGTAAAGCAAACACTTTGCCATGGAAGAGGGTTCATCTCTCCAGCTCTGCAGAACTTCCCCCCACTTAGATTTATTTTCATTCTGTACGTGTGCATGTTTGCCTGCAAATGTGTGTGCCCTCAGAGACCAGAAGAGAATGTAAGATCCTTTGGAACTAGAGTTACAGGCATCTGGGAGCATCCAGTAAAGGTGCTGGGAACTGTAGTAAGAGGTTTCTGGCCCAGACTTTCTGGCCTATCCTCAAGGTTTAGGCCCAAAGACCCACAGACCCGCAGAGACACACAGATGCTTTCATTAATTTGAGGCTCATCTGCCTAAGGCCCAGGCATATCACTTGCTAACTCTTTACCCTTAATCTAACCCATGACTCTTACCATGTTCAGCCATGCGGCTCGGTACCTTTTCTTAGAGCAGCATAGTTGTCCTCTGCTTCTTCCGGCTTCTTTCTGGCATTCTGCTCTGTGCTTCCTGTTCTCAGAGTTTTCTTAGTCTGGTAGCCCCGCCCACACTTCCTGCCTGCCTTTGGCCAATCAGCGCTTTTTATTAAACCAGTGGGTGGGATAACTATTTACAATGAAATAACACAATCTCCCACAGGGAACTGAATCTGGGTCCTTTGCAAGAGTATAAGAGTTAACATTCTACCCCCACAAAACTTTCTTCTTTAAGAGGTTTTTAGTTTTTCTTTCAATCCCTCCTATATCAATAACCCTGTGTTTGAAGCACTGCAGGTGTACACCACCATGTCTCCTAAGCTGCTTTGGCTCCTAACTGGCCCAAAGTTGTCCCCTTGCCAGCCTGGCACTACAGAACTGTCCACTCATCTGAGTTTCCCATAACCCTTGTTCCTCATTATGCACCCAAAATGGTTCTGGACCTCAGAGAAGATTCTCCCTCGACCGATAGACCTTGGGGTCTCCCCAGTCTTCTCGGTGCCTAAAAACAGTTTGCATATTTGGCCTTATGGAATCCTCCAATTGGGTAATGGTGGTGCATGCTGTTAGCCCCAGCACTTGGAGGCAGAGGCAGGAGGATCTCCATGAGTTCAAAGCCAGTCTGGTCTACAAAGCAAGTTGCAAGACAGCTAGGACTGTTACACAGAAAGCCCTGTCAAAAACAAACAAAAGAAAGAAAGAAAGAAAGAAAGAAAGAAAAAAAGAAGGAAAGGAAGAAAGAAAAGAAAAGAAAAAAGGCCAGAGAGATGGCTCTGTCCTCTGATATTCCAGGCTGATTCTATTAAATATATAATACATCACCATATCCAACCTTCTGTTGTGTACAAGCAAAAGCAGGTGATTCCTCTTACACTTGTGAAGGGAATGGATGAAGTCCTGAGTGAATATCACTGATGACATGAGAACAGGCATGTAGAAGACTCTAATGCCTCAGACATTACCTCATGACAAAACCTTCCCCAGATCAGGCTCAGAGAAAAGACAATGTTTTCCCTTTGTGCAGATGTTGGTAGTGTGTACAGAAAATGTCAAGGTCATCTTCTCCCCCTGGGTTTTTATTGCCCAAGACTGCTCCCTTCAGAGACCTCCCTACTGAGATCAGCTAAACTTGCCTTCTGGTTCAGCTGTGTATGATAATCCCCTTTACTCTATTCAGACTTATAAAACAGACTTGCTGAGTTTTCTGGCTTACATTGCTATTGAACCTTCAACAGAGTGTACCCCAGCCCACCCAATCCTAGCTTTTCTGTATGCATGTGTTTTAATTACTGTTCTATTGCTGTGACCAAGGACATTTTTTATAAGAAGTGTTTAATTGGTGGTTTTTTTTACAGTTTCAAAGGGTGAGTCCATGGCCATTATGGTGGGGAGCCTCGTGACTGGCATGCAAGCATGATGCTGAAGCAGTAGCAGAGTTTACATCCTGATCTGCAGACAGGAGAGAGGGGAGAGAGAGAGAAAGAGAGAGAGAGAGAGAGAACGCCTGGGTTTTAAAACCTTAAAGCCCACCCCCAGTGGCACATCTCTTCTAACAAGTTTACACCTCTTAAACCTTCATAAGCAGTTCCCCTAATTGGGACCAAACATTCAAATGTATGAGTCTGTGGGGGCCATTCTCATTCAGACCACCACAAATTGTCTGTGGTTTCCTGTCATCTCAGTTAGGCAGTCCCCAAACCATGCATGTGGTGCCATGCTCACAAAATGATAATCAATACAGAAGACTCTGGCACCTTCAGAGGATATTACGGTCTCTCCCCAGTTCTGCAGTGGATGCCAGTGGTCTGTTACATTAGTTGTCATATTAGTTATTTTTGTCCTTTCTGTGACAAAAGCAACTTGAGAAAGGGAAGGTTTATTGGGACTCATAGCTCAAGGGTGTAACCTGTCATGGCAACAGGATGCTGAGATGGTCACACTGCACTGTAGTCAGAAAGGGGGCCAAATACTTCCCCAGCTCACTTTCATTTTGTATTAAGTAGGGAAGCCCAGCCAGTCTGGTGTGGTGCTGCCCGTGTTTAGGGTGGGTCCACACACCTCACATAACCTAGTCTGGAAACCTCACAGATGAGCCTGGAGGTTTTTCTCCATGGTGATTCTAGACTCTGTCAAGTTGACAATACACATTTACCTGGAAACAGCATGAAAGCTCCAGGACATCTTCCCTCATCACCATACAGATACAAGCTCCAGGTTGCTTTTGATCAAGTGACTAGAAACTGGCTGTTCTAGTTTTATTTCTGTTATGTGACAGATACCCTCACCAAAAGCAGCATATAAAAGAAATGGTTTATCTGGCTTCTAACTTCAGGTTACTGTTGCTAATCAAACACATCCACAGTCAAAAGCAGAGAGAAATGAGTGTACCCGTTGTTAGTTTTGCACATGAGAGATAGAGGCAAACACTGTCAGATGCCACAGGAGAGTTTATTGGGGGAGTTGCTGAGAGAGGAAGGGGGAGGGGCAAAAAGAGGAGGGGGAGGAGAGAGAGTTTCACTGGTGGGCAGCTCCTTTTAAGGGAGCAGGTGGGTGCAGATTTACATAACCACACCTAGGAGTGTGCCCTTCTTGGATCTACCATGTGACCAGTACTTGCTATGACTCATAACACCTGTACTGCCTGCCTCTGCTCCTGACTCTCATCTAGCTTTCTCTGGTCTCACATAGTTCAGGACCCCCTGCTTAGGGAATGGTGTTGCCCACAGTGGGATGGACCCTCAACCATCAAGACAATCCCTGAGAGATAGGTCCACAAGACAATTATTCAACTGAAGGCTCTCTTTTCACATGATTCTAACTTCTGACAACAAAAATTAAGCTGGAATCTGGGTTTCTATGCATGTACTTCAGTAGCATGGTAAGTTAAGAGTCCACTAGGCATATGCTCAAAAGTGGTACACTTGGGTCATATAGGAGTTTACCATCCATTCCTGGCTTGCTAGAACAGTTTATGAGGAGGTTCAGAGAAGCACTACATTTACTGGATTATTAGAAAGGATATTTTATTATCAGCTTATGTTTACTATACTGAAGAACATATTCATCATGCCATCTTGATATTTTATGCATCTCAATTGTTCCCAGCCCCATTTTTGTCTCTCATTCACCTTCCTGTTCTCTTTGTCCCCAAGTCCTCTGTATTTTCAAGTTCTCATTCCACCCGACAGAAGACCCCAGCAAAGTCAGTCGTGAAGTAAGTTGATAACAGGATGCCTTTAACTCTCGCTCTTGAGAGGCAGAGGCCAGCCTAAGCTCCACAGTGAGCTCCGGGACAGACAGGACTATGCAGAAAGAGAAACAAAAACCTAGAACCTAGAGGAAAAGGGTAGATTCCACAATTCCAGGTTTACAGTTGAGTGTTGTTGGGCAGTCAGGGCAGGAACTTGAGGCAGCTGGGCCACATCCACAATCCAGAGCAGTAAGAAAAAGCATGTTTGTCTGCGCTTGGCTACCTTTTCCTCTTTTAAACAGTCCAAAACCCAAACCCAGAGGGGTTCTGCCAACAGCAGACAGATATTTCCATGTCAACTACAGATATGTCTACAGGACAACTTAATCTAGACTTTCCTCCTGGCTGGCTTCAGGCTGTATCATAATGTCTTTCTGAGTCTGGCGTATTTCATTAATTTCCCTGAACACAGGGTAATTTCATTCTCTAAGGCTTGATAAAAACCGTTAACACATTTATCATGCTCTCTTCATCTATCATCTGGATTAGACATTAATTCCATGTCTAAGCTGTGAAGACCTCAATAAATGTGAATGGACTCTGTCTCTGTGGCTTGTCTCAGAACCTTTGGGAATATGCCCAGGAGTTTGCAGATGGTCGTTCTATGTTTATTTGGTCGGTCTCCTTTATGTGTCTCAGTTGTTCTCAGTCTCATTTTTGTCTCCTCCCTCCCTCCCTTCCTCCTCCCTCCCTCCTTCCCCCTTCCTCCCCTCCCTCCCTCCCCCTTCCCCCTTTCCTGTCTGTTTTTGAGACAGGGTCACACATAGCATAGGTTGTCCTTGACCTTTCTATGTAGCTAAGGGGCAATCTGACCATTTGATCCTCGTCCTAGGAATACAGATGTGAGCACCCACATCCAGTTTAGGCTGAGGCTCAAGCCCAAGTTATCACAAATGCTAGATGATCACTCTAGCTCCTGAGCCTCATCCCCAGCCTGAATCCTTAGTGTCTTCAGGAATCTCTGGACCGATTTTTATAGTGACTGCTCCATTTCCACCAGAAGTGAACAATGCATATTTTTAAAAGATATAAATCAGTAGTCATTGTTGGCAGGGTCCCAAGCCCAAGCATGCCTGTTTCAGTGGAGTTCCCATAGTTCCCTCACATTCATCTTTCTGGGGCCTTCCAAGTGTTTGGCTACCTGTAAGCTTTCTAAACTTGGTTGGTTTTTTTTTTTTGGGTGGGGGGTAATGGATACCTGATTAAAATGGATGACATGATTGAACCATTGGCTGTTGGTGATGATTCTTCAACCAGAAGTTTCAGCCTTGAAGCAGGAGGCTCATTCCTCTGATAACTAATCTTGTCCCCGCCTGTCTGATTTTCTAGGGACTTTTCACAAACCTCTTTGGTAATGTAGTTTGAGTATGTTGAAGCTGGGTGTGATGGGGTATACCTGTAATTCCAACACTTGAGAAGTGGAGGCATGGATATTAAGAGTTCAAGGTAGCCTCTGCTACCTGGCGAGTTTGAGGTCAGCCTAGGCTACATAAGTCTTTGTCTTATGTAGTGTGTTTGAAAGGACTTATAAGTATATGTCTCCTGTGTGTTACAGATGGTAGAGGACATTTTCAGGAATCAAGGATGATGGGAATAATCACACTAAGGAAAACTGTTATTGTGGATATGCTCATGTAGGGGACATTATGGTTTTAGGTCCCATGAAGCAGGAATCATAGACAAAAGAAGACAAAATACAAACTGAGCATGGTGGCACATGTTTGTAATCCCAGCGTTTGGCAGGTTGAGGCAGGAGGATGGCTTCAAGTTCAAGGACTCCATAAATGAGTCCAAGGCCATTCTGAGATATGTGGTGAAAACCTATCTCGCAAAAAGAAAGTCAAAAGATACACATCACAATATCCTATTTTCCCGACCTGTCCCTGCATCACTGTCTGTAGTCACACTGATCATCTCTCAGTCCCCTAACAGCTAAATTCTAGGACTTTGTCAGAGATATATTCCCCACACTATAAAACCAGCCCCCCTGGGGCTGGCAAGGTGGCTCATTGCTTAAAAGGACTTGGTGCTCTAGCAGAAGACCAGAGTTCTGTTCTCAGCACCATAATTGCCTGCAACTCCGGCTCTAAGGGATCCAGCACCCTCTGCTGGTATTTGTAGTCACTGTACTCATGTGCACATACACACAGAGAAACACAAATAAATATGAAATAAATCATTTTTAAAAGTCACTTTCTTTTATGCTTGGAATCTTTACCCACATGTTACCTACCCTGAGAAATTCCCAACTTGCTTTATTTGAAACAGCCTTCCCCCAATTCCATAATGAAAACCCTGTTCTTATCCTTTGCAGAATGACATACTTTATGAGCCCATAAAGGTCTTGGCATGGGTAGCAGGCCAACTTTCCAGCCGGGTGACGATGGTGTTCAAAGCAATAGCCTGGAATCTTCTTCCCTGCAGATTGGCGACTCCTGTTTGGTCACATCTGTTATTATTGGTCACTCAACCTTTAGCCTCCCCTGGGTTGCAGGGAAGAATTTCAGCCTTGAAGCAGGTGGCTGGTTCTTCTGGAAACTGATACAATCCTTAACACACATCAGGTTTTCTAGGGACTTTCCAAAACTCGACTCACCATCATCATTATTGTTGTCATTATCTTTTAAACTATTTTTTTTTTTTGAGACAAACTCTCGTTTTTCATCCCTGGCTGGCATGAAACTTTCTCTTTGTAAACCAGGCTGACCTCAAAGTCACAGAGATCTGATTGCCTCTAGCTTCCAAGAGCTAGAATTTAAAGCATAAACTACTATGCCTGGCTATCTTTTTTAAAATTAGATTTTAGGCATATGAACGTTTTGCCTGCTTGCATGAATGTGTACTATATGCATGCCTGTTGGACCCCCTAAAACTTGGGTTAAAAGTTAGTATGAGCTACCATGTGGGTGCTGCATCTTGGGTCTTTTTGCTCTTAACCTCTGAGCCATCTCTCTAGTCCCTCTTTTAAATTTGTGGTGTGTGTGTGTCTGTGTGTGTATGTATGTGTGTGTCTGTGTGGTGTGTGTGTATGTGTGTGTGTGCACATGAGTGTATTGTGTGTATGTGTGTGTGGTGTGTGTGTGTGTATGTGTGTGTGTGGTGGGTGTACACTAGGACACCTGTGTGGAAGTCAGAGGGCAACTTGTAGAAGTTGGTTCTTTCTTTCCATCCTGCATACTATGGAGACTCGAACTCAGGTTGTGAGGCTTGTTAGCGGATGCCTTCACTGCTGAACCATCTCACTAGCCTCTGCTAATATTCTTTAAGACAAGCTTTGTGGCTCAAGCTTGTTTAAACATCATCCTCCTGCCTCAGTCTCTCAAGTGCTGGCATAATAGATGTGTGCCACTACATCCAGGAAGACCTCCCATTTTAGGAAATGCTTGCTCTCTCTTTCTTGTGGCTCAGAATCTACCCTGTGACAAAGCTCTCAGGATGAATTATGAACCCATTTTAAAGGCAAGAAAGTTGAGAGCTAGATGTGGGTGACATACCCTGTCATACTCACACTCTGCAGGGTAAAGTGGGAGAATTCCAGGCTAGCTCAGGCTGCCAAGAAAGACCATTTCTTATGCAAACCAAACCAAACCAAACCAGCCCCCCCCACAAAAAAGGAAGCAAGGAAGTTTTGAGCTTTATGACATTCAAAGCAGGGATTAGCATTAAACAGATGCAGAGTCATAGGCAAAGATTAAGATATGAACAATGACTATTGAGTATGATGTCCATGGGGGAGAAACCAGGAGACTTGTGTGTGTGGGGGGCGGGGGGCGATAAGATCTAGAGAGGATTTTTGGCTTCTGTAATTGTAGGTACCAGAGAACACTTGATCTGTAGTGGCAGGAACAGAGTTGACAGGGACTGGGGCTTATAGAATATAAAATGTAGTTTGTGTCAGGGTATCAAAGTAGGAATGAGCTATGCAGAGGGTCTAGAGCATCTGTGAGTAACCTTGAAGTGCATAGGATGTGGTCAGGGCAAAAGATTCTGGACAAGAGACTTTCAGAATGCAAGGAGCCTAGAACCTTCTTGAACATATGACATACAGTGTTGTCAAGGGGTAAATTCTTTGAAGGTTTCAAGAAGCTGCCAGGGAATGTCTATCTACAGAATGATATTGAGATAAGTTCATGACAGAACTGAATAGCACGAACAGAATTAGGATATGCAAGTTGACATCAGCTGTGGCCATGATGTTGTAGCTGTAGACTTGGATGGTATATGAATTGGAGTACTCAAGTTATTGAGGGGATTCAAGGCTGGTAGAGGAGATGTGGGTGATAGTGAATGTGAGTCTGTGATTCCAAAGGTACACTGAGGGCAGAGGGAACAGAGAAGGAAGGAGCACACAGTGAGATAGGCACAGTAGGGAGGGAGGCAGGCAAATTAACCTAGTTTTATTGTGTGCCCTTTGTCCATCTCTGCTGTGGAGTATTTCTGATAGTCTCCCAGATCCAACGAAGATATTTTGAGACTCGTGTATAGACACCAGGTCGGTTGGGCTGTCCACATGGAAAATCTCCCCATGAGATGATGCCATAGAGTTTGCCATTGCAAACCAGTGGGCCCCCAGAGTCACCCTGGGTTGGGAAAGAGAAAGAGGAGCTCTTGATGAGGTTGATCATAAGGTAGAGGTGGGGAGATGTAGGGAGGAAAGTGAACGATGGAGAACCAGAGGGATGGAGAGTCAGGGAGATAGAGAACCAGAGGGGTGGAGAGTCAGGGAGATAGAGAACCAGAGGTATGGGGAGTCAGGGAGATAGAGAACCAGAGGGATGGAGAGTCAGGGAGATAGAGAACCAAAGGGATGGAGAATCAGAGAGATAGAGAACCAGAGGGATGGAGAGTCAGGGAAATAGAGAACCAGAGGGATAGAGAGTCAGGGAGATAGAGAACCAGAGGGATGGGGAGTCAGGGAAATAGAGAATCAGAGGGATGGAGAGTCAGGGAGATAGAGAACCAGAGGGATGGGGAGTCAGGGAAATAGAGAATCAGAGGGATGGAGAGTCAGGGAGATAGAGAATCAGAGGGATGGAGAGTCAGGGAGATAGAGAACCAAAGGAATGGAGAATCAGAGAGATAGAGAACCAGAGGGATGGAGAGTCAGGGAGATAGAGAACCAAAGGGATGGAGAATCAGAGAGATAGAGAACCAGAGGAATGGAGAGTCAGGGAAATAGAGAATCAGAGGGATGGAGAGTCAGTGAGATGGAGAACCAGAGAGATGAAAAATCAGATAGATAGTCAGGGAGATAGAGTCAGGGATAGGGAGAATCAGAGAGATGGAGAAACAGAGAGTTAGAGTCAGGGAGATGAGAGTCAAGGGATAGAAGAGTCAGAGAGTTGGGCTAGAGGGATGGACTTCATGCCTCCAACACTCTCCATATCTCACCTCACAAGAGTCCTTTCCACCTTCTTTGGTACCAGCACAGAGCATGTTGGCTGTGATCTTCCCAGGATACACTTGACGGCACTCCTCATCTGAGCGCAATTCAATGTTGGCACATTGCAGGGTTTTAGGGTAATTCACTGCAAGAGAGAGAGAGATCATCTGAGGAGGCTTGTCCTAGATGTTAAAGAGTCAGAGTGGGCAGGAAATTGAGATGGGGTAAGATGAAGGGAAAGAGGAGGCAGAAAGTAGTAAAGAGACAAAAATATAGACAGACACAGGGGAACAAACAAGGGAAATGAAGGAGGGAGGGGAGAGATGAGGGGAGGGCGGGCCCGGGAGACAGGGATGGGGAGAGATAAGAGACCTGAAAGGTGGAGTACTGGGGAGGTACCCCATACTTCCCATGCAAACATGAGGACCAGAATCCAGATTCCTAGAACTTATGTAATTGTTAGGAGCAGGCATGGTGGCCTGCCTGTACTTTCAGCCTCAGGAGACTCCCAAAGCAAGCTGGTTAGCAAGGCTAGGCATGATGGTGGGCTTTGGGTTTGGTGGAGAGACCCTGTCTCAATAAATAAGGTAGAAAAAATGAGCAAGGATGATTCTCGACATGACTCAGACACGTGTGTACCCCACACAGGCAAACGAATATGCATGCGCACATGTGTGTGAAATGAAGAAGGGAGAACTAGAGGTGGGGATGATGTAGGAGTGCTGAGGGAAGTGGGAGACACGTGATGGGGAAGGGAGTGTGGGGAGAGCAAGGGATCACTGTGGACTTGTCTGCTGACATATGCTATGTTAGTCATATGTATAAAACATACCTAAAGATATGTTTTTTATAGTTCATACACCTCCATAAAATATACTTTTTTAATGCAGTATGAAAATAAATACATATTAATGTACATAATAAAGTGTTATGTATTGCATTATACAATAAATATCATATAATCTTTATTTTTCTGTTCTGGGGATTTTAAAGCTAAAAATATGCAAGACACATTGTCTGCTGCTATACTGTATCCCAGGCCTTTTAATTTTATTTTGCTTAAAATATTTTTGTACGCATGTATATGTATGCTAAAATAGGTGTGAGGAGGTCAAGGGACACCTCTGGAGAATCAGTTCATTACTTCCACCATGTGGAGGACTGAACCCAGACTGCTAGGTGGCAGCAAGTGCCTTCATCCGCTGAGTCCTCTGGCTGGCCTTATTTTTTTAAAAAGGAAGTTTGAGACAGAATTCTCCGAGTAGTCCAGGCTGACTTCTCTATAGCTTAGGCTGAGCCTGAACTATATACATGTATGTATGTGTGTAAGTATGTACACATATATGTATATATAATACTCATGCATTTGTAGTGTTAATATTAAGGAGTTATATGCCCTCATTTATATAGACATATTTTTATAAAGGGACTGGCAAGATGGCATTTGTAGCCAAATCTGAGGACCTGATTTGATCCCCAGAACGGAAATGGGAAAGGAAAGCATGGGAACCCTGTAATTGTTCTCTGATCTCCATTTGACTGCTTTGGTATATGCACCTTCCCTTCAGCACACACCCCAAACCAATACAAACACAATAAAAAGAATCCTGCGCTGACTCCCCTGATTATTGCTGCCTCAGTTTCCTCAGCCATCTGTAAGGACTCCAGAAGCCAGCGCAGGCACTTACCCTGGGGGCTGGTGGTGGTGCCCCAGCCAGAAACTCGACAGCAGGTGCCGGTGGGTAGACAGTCATCCCGGGAGAGTGGCAGAGTACGGATGTGGCTGCTGAGCTGGACTGGGGACTTCAACTCCAGAAGCATGATATCATGGTCGTGGTTCAGATGGGTGGCACTGACCTGGTATTCAGGATGGGGGATAGAGCGGACCACCTCCATTGCCTGTTCGCCGTTCTCCATACGCCCCAGGGCATGCTTGCCTAGGTGAACTGTGTACCCACTGTGGGTGCATGAAGTGGCAGGAAAGAGACAGATGAGCCCACCTGTGTTCCCACCCCAGACCCAACCTCTTCCCCAGCCTGCACTCAAGGCCCCACATACTCTTTCCTGCAGTGAGCTGCTGTGAGTATCCATTTGGGGTGAACCAGAACGCCTCCACAGAGAAGTCGTCCATGGACCAGCAGAGCTGCCTGCCAGGGCTGTGAGTGGGGGAAACAGGTGTAGCCACCTGGGAGAAAACCGCTGGTTCCATTGGTACCATTGAGAATCTTGGGATAGTCCTGGGAGATTCCTGTCAAAGACAAGAAACTGTTAAGAAGTGGGGCTAAGGAAAAAGAAAAGGCCAGTGTTGTGGTTCTGGACTCGGAGAAAGGGGCAGATCATTGTTTTGGGTCATCAAGGACTGACCTCTACATTGCCGTGTTCTATCCAGTGGGGATGTACTGTATGTAGAAAGGCTGAACTGTCCAGTAGGCATTGACAGGCGAGCTTATGGAATGAAAGGGTTGCCAAGAACTAAAAGGTTCCCTTTCCCTCCATCTACATTTTTTAAGGTGATAGAATTTAGTTACGTATCTCCCTAGGCAGCATCCATCCACTTGTTAATTAATTAATCCACCCATCAATCCATCTACCTACCTACCTAATTCATCCACTCACCCATATTTCCAGCTTTCAACCCAACTATCTGTTGATCAATTCACCCAGCCATCCATCTATCTACCTTCACATCCATTCATTAATCTATCTTCCCACACATCTACCTATCCACCAACATGCTCACTCATTCATCTATCCACCCACCCATATTTCCATCTACACACCAATTTCCATGTATCCATCCATATATCCATCTATAGATACACCTATCCATCTGTTTACCCCTCTATCCATCCATTCATCCCCCAACATACCTGTCTATCTGTCTTCCCAACCACCAATCCATTCATCTACTTGTCCATGCTTCTATCCATACTCCACTCATGTATCCATTCATCCACTATTAATCCATCCGACCATCCATCCATCCTTTCAACAGACCATCTTTAAGCATTCATGCCCAAATTCACATCTCCAACTCCAAACTTTGCAGCTGGAAGCTCAAATACTATCGACTCAAACACCTCATACACATCTTAAAGTATGAAAATTGATCTTTCTTACCCCAAACTTCCATCTTGATGCTTAGCCCAAACCTGGTCATCAACCTTTGTTTCCCTTCATCCCTCCATCACCCACAACAGTCTTGTTAGTTTATCTCCTAGATATCCAGTTTAAAATGTTGAGTATATATTTATGTATGTGTGGGAATGTTTTGCCTGCATGCAGGTAGGTGCACCATGTACATGCCTGGTGCTCAGAGTGTCAGAAGAGGGCATCAGGTTCCCTGGAAATGGAGTTACAGACTGTTGTGAGTCACCATGTGGCTGCTGGGAACCAAATCTGAACAGCTAATGTTCTTGACCACTGAGCCATCTCTCCATTGGATTAATATCCAGTTTTAACCAACTCTCTGCCACCATCATGGAGAGAACAGCAGGTTGTCTGTAATCTCACATCTGGGGAAGCAGGACAAGAGGATCTCTGGGGTTTACTGGCAGCTGATCCAGCTGAACTGGAACGCTCTAGGTTCAGTTGGAGAGACTGTCTCAGAAAATAAGGTGGAGAATGATAAAGACGCCTGATGTTGATGTCTTGCCTACACACACACACACACACACACACACACACACACACACACACACACACACCACACCACACCACACCACACCACACCACACCACACCACACCACACCACACCAACTTCTTCACATACACACACCTCACACACAGGCCCTGTGTCACTTGGAAGCCTCTTTGTCTGAACACCCACCTCTCTCCTCTGGCCTCATGCACCTGTTCTCCCAACACACTGGAGCCTCTGTACCTGCTGTTCCCTCCTTCTGAGTACTTCTTTATGTCAGTCATAGAGCCACATGCTTCATTATGCCAATCATAGCCACATGGGGGTCTTGAAGTTAATCAAAATCAAACCTAAACCTCAGTTCCAAATGTCAGTACCAGATACATCTCAGATATGCATTTATCTACATGCATGTGGTGCAGACAGAGTACATTTGAACTGGTGCATAGAGAATCCAGAGGCACATGACAGGGTCCTTCTTCCCTGCGAGACCTAAGTCCACATATAACTTCTTCAGTAAAGCCTTCTGGGGCTCCCTTCTGGACCTTAGGTATGTCATGTTTCTGTAAGAATGCTCATGAAAGCTACAGCTACCCATCTCTTCAGGTTTGTTGGTGATTCACTCTCCCCTTTCCCCTCCCTTTCATCTCCATTCATCTCTCTCTCTCTCTCTCTCTCTCTCTCTCTCTCTCTCTCTCTCTCTCCCCTTCTCTGTATGCCTCTCTCTTCCCTTTCTCTCTGTTCTCCCATCTTCCTTTTCTCCTTCCCTCCTTTCTCTGTACCCTTACCATAAGCTCCACTGGCAACATCCGTCTGAACCACTCTGCTCAGCAGCCTCATTCCTTGACTCTAGCATATGTGCCAAGAATGGAGACAGAGCTGCGGCACCTCTAGATCACAGTGGGCTGCTTTCTTACTATACAGCTTTCCCTCTGTAGCTAGAGAACAGGTTCTAGGGCCCTACAGACATTACAACCCAGGAATGTCCAAACCCTTCACATAAAGCATCACGGTGTTTACATATAACCTCTACACATCTTTCCACCCCATTAAACCACCCCTGATGATTTATAATAGCTAGTAAAAGCCAGATACTGTGTAAACAATGACTACACCTATTTCTCCCAGAGTAATGCCATAGGGGAGGCCAACATGAGCTCAGCACTGACAAGAATGGTTTGTTGTCGTTGTTTGTTTTGGCTGAATAGTTGGTTGAATCCTCAGATGGGAGCTGTGAATACAGAGGACTGGCTGTGGGTCCTCATCACACATTAGGAAGCTGTAGGATTCACTGACCCTCCAGCCTGGGCTACTCGAGCCTGTCTCAAAAATGAAAAGGTAAATAAGTAAATGGCAAAGCTGAGTTATGGTCCAGTTCTCTTCCAGCTCTGAGTGTGTCCATGTAAAAGGCTCATGAGGAAGCTGCTCAGGTGGGAACTCACTCTCATCACGTTCCCTTTCACTATCAGGAGGGAGCAAATGCTTATCCAGCACCTGAGCTTTGGAGGCTCCACCACCTTTAGTGGCTATTTTACAGAAGAAAAAAGGGGCCAATTAAGCCAAGCTTGGTGGCATAGGCTCATTAGCTCAGCTCCTTGGGAGACCAACACAGGGAGAGTACAAATTAAAGACATGCCCAGGGTACAGAAGTTCAAGCTGGCCAGACAAACTCAGTGAGACTCAATCTCAAAATTAAAGTAAAAAGAGGCTGGGAATGTAGGTCAGTGGTAGAGACTTCCTTAGTTCTCATGGAGCCCTGAGATACACACCACACACGCGCGAGCGAGCGCGCGCGCGCGCGCGCACACACACACACACACACACACACACACACACACATGCACACACGTGTGCACACAGGCACACGTGCACACACATGCATACGCACACACACGCATACGCACATGCACACACGTGGACATATCTAAGTAGACTACAGTGTACTAAGAATCTAATCTTTTGCAGTTCTAGGGATTGACTCTAAGGCCTCAAATATGCTAGAAAAGCACCCTACCCCGAAGCTATATCCAGCTGATAAACTTTACTTTGCAGTATGTGCTTGGGTGCGAGCATACACAATCAATCAATAAAATAAATAGAAAGAAAATGACAGGAAAACGAAGCTTTTAAAAGCCCTGTAGGTCAGAAGTTATGCGTACAGGCCAATGAACTTCCAGAGGACCGGGTAGACAGCCTGGATTAGTAGACACTGGCTCAGGTGTGGCAGTCTTTGGGGCAGGATCCTTCTGTCCTTGAGTCCTGAGAGTAATTGGAGTGTACCTACCTCATTGGGCTCTGGAGGGTTCCACAAGACACAGCATGTGGAGCTCCTGGCCCAGGATGAGGCACCAGGAGGGGCAAGGCATGAATCCTGGGTGTGGTCCCAAAGCAGAGCAACCACCCCACCTCTAGGCAAAGGCTGGTGCAGGGTGCTAGGTCCTGTGGACCCTCCTTCTTTAAGTCAGAACAAAGCCCCAAGGAGGTCTCTGGAAGCCTCCATTACATATCTAGGCTCCTGATGGTGGCTTCACCTCAGAGTGGCAATTAATTATTAACTAATTATTTGGATAATTGCTTCAATAATATCCGCACAGCTCCCCCCCCCCCATATGCTGTAGATGTCACAGGCAGAATGCATGCAGTGTCTGGTGCTTATCCCTAGTAGAATAAATGAATGAGTGAATGACTGATGCATTCATACATGGAGTTTCTAGAGAGTGCATATGGGAAGGCAGAGAAAGGGGCTGAGCTTGTAGCCTAATTGGTGTGTGCCTAGCACACACACACACAGCCCCAACACCCCATGAACAGAGCCTAGTGGCACACACTTATCATCTCTAATGCTGGGAAGAGAAATTAGGAGTTCAAGGCCATCCTCAGCTACATAGTGAGTTTGAGACCAGCCTGGTCTACAGGAGAAACTTTCTCAAAATGCAAAATACAAAAACCCACTAAAATACCAAATAAGGGGCTGGAGAGACTGCCTAGAGGTTAAGAGCTCTGTCTTCTCTTCCAGAGGACCTGGGTTCAAGTCCCAGCACCCACATCCTCTATACTCTTTTACAGACATAAATTAAAAAATAAAATAAAATAAAAATTCACAGCTTTCAGAGACTTTTCTATCACACATCAGGTGTGCCCCCCCTTTTTTATCCCAAGCAATCAATGTTGCAGAAACAATTGTAGGAACAAGTTTTGCTCAAAGTAGCATCTGTTAACCTTTGAACCGGTGGCCTGATGATACTCTTGGGAGGTCTTGAAAGTGTGTGGTGGTGGTGGGCTACAAAGAGCCGAGAGAGTTGGAGAGGACTGGGGGTTTCTCTGAGCTGGGGCATCCCTGGAGTCAGAGGTGAAGGCACTGGTGTTGATGGGCTGACCCTAGCTGGGAAATCAGGTCACACAGGGACTAGTAGGAAGCTATCAGCATGTCATCTCTGGCCCTGAGTGGGCGGGGGATGGGGAGGAGCGCACAGGTTCCCCCTTCCCAGTGGCTTGACCCTTCCCACCATTGGCGTGAGTGGCCTCCCTGCCTCCGCCCCTGTGCCTGAGTACTCACCTCCGGACAAGGCCACGGTCAGGCAAGCGATGGCAGCCACTAGGGGCCACATGATAGCTCCGGGATGGGGGTGGGCAGGGTGGGCGGGGCCTGGATCGAGAGGCTCAAGTGGGTATTGCAAAGCAAGCCCGGAGACTAAAAATCTCTGTGCTTTGCAATCTTGAACTTTCTGGCCCTATTCACTCTAAAATTCTTGACCCTTGAATCTTGCTCTCAGGTAATTCCATCCGCACTTTGTGGGGGGCAGCCTGAGAGCTGGTAGAGGGACAGCTCTGAACTCCACCGCCTTCCATCACTTCCAAGAGGTCACCCCTTCCTCCCTTGCACCTCGAGAGCTGGGTCTAGATAACATTCCCTCGCCTATCACTCCTTCCCCGCCTCTGACCCTATTCTCCCCTCCTGGGCCTGTCTCAGACCCTGGGTCTCCCCTCTGGCGTCTAGTCTTTCTGCATGCTTAGACTCCCTGCATTTCTGCAGGTTTCTGTCTCCACCTGTGCCTCACGCTGACTCAGCTGCCCTGTATCCCCCTTTCCATCCCTCCTTCTTTTCCCTCCTCTATGTCTAATGCCCCTTCCCCAGGTCTCTGCCCCTCTCCCACCCAGAGACCCTACCTGAGGAGGGGCCCAGGTGGCCAACTTCAGCCTCCAGCTGCCTAGAAAGTTCAGCTCCGACCCATGGCTTTTAACCCCTGAGCTCCCTCCCCCAGCAGACGCACCATTTCCCGGTGCTGGCTCCCCCTCTCCACCCCCAATGGCTCAGCTTGCTGTTGACAGGCACCCCCAGCCTGGGCTCGGCCCTCGGCTTGGAGGCGGAGCTTCTAGGACAAGCTGGGACCCAGATCTGGCCCCGCCCAAGCCTGAGTTGAACCCACTGTGAACCTTCGTGTGGCAGGACCACAGAAAAGGGGAAAGCCCACTTTCCTCCTCAAACTCCTCCCGCCTCCTTATCCCTCACTCTTTATCTCATCTCCGCTCTCACCTTGAGCATACTCCTAGTCTGCTCCAGCTCCCAGATAGTCATCACTGAGCTGTCCTCAAATCCCCTTTACCATAGAGACCACTCCCAGCCTGCCTTCACCAAGGGCGACCCAAGCTTATCTCTCAACATCAAAGCCAGCATAGCCCGTGGGAGTCTCTCACCTCCAGCCTGTTTCTTCTGAAATTCAAGGCAATGACCACTTAGGTTCATCACGCCCTTCCCAAGACACACACCTCCATAGGTGCCTGGCCAACAGGGGCTTATGTGGGGCAGAGACTGAGCCTGGGAAAGTAGTTTGAACTAGGCTGCCTTCAGAAGCAGTTGAGGAGGTGAGGGAGTGCATGGCAAGATGGGTGGAGAGGGAGAGGGCTAGGGTGTGTGTGGAGGGGCAAGCTGGGATGGGATAGGGGTGGAGGAAGAGGAAGGAGGAAGAGTGTGAATGAGTAGGTGGCTTCTGGAACTTCAGCAGGGTGGGACCCTGTGAGTTAATCCCAGGGGGTGGATGGGGTAGGATTAGGGATTAAGAAGGACAAAGGTGGGGTCAGAATTTGAAAACAAGCCAAGGATGAAGATCCAGTGAAGTTTGGAAAGAGGGAGCTAGTAGAGATGACATCATTAAGATATAGGCTGAAGGTTCACAGAATGGGAGGTGGGGCTATCGTTCAGTACAGGATGTGGGAATAGTGTAGTCCAGACCAAGGGAGTTAAGTTTGGATGTAGAGACCAAAGGTTCCTTTTAAAATAAGGTGTTGCAGGGCTTTACCTATTGTGGTTTAGTTGGTAAAGTGTGTGTCTGATATGCAGGAAGCCTGGGTAGACTCCACTCCTGTTTAGAGACACAAATCTGTAAGCCCAGCATTAGAGAGGTAGAGGCAGGAAGATGGAATTCAATGTCACTATTTGCTACAAGATGAGTTTAAGGTCAGTATGGACTTAAAAAAGAGGAAAAAGCACACAGCATATTTAATAAGGAATGCTAATATACACTTAACAAATCAATGCTTTGCTCAGCACATTGGTCCTTAGTGATACTTCCACTGGGCAAATTTTATTTTTGTGGCTTTAGAGAAGAATGTTTGCAATGCTATCAGACACCTGAAATTTAAAGTTAAAAAGTAGCTAGCACTGAGTATCACAGAGTCTTACTGCACAGCTCCGTCATCCTAAATACCTGGAAAGGCTGAGACAGAAGAATGGAAGCTTCAAGCCCAGCCACATTGCATAGGGAGTTCAGGGCCAGTGTGTGCAACTTAAAAGACCTTGTCTCACAATGCAAACTATGAAGAGGACTAGTGGTATGGCTCAGTGGTAGAGCCCTGCCTAGAATCCCCCAGTGAGGGGCTGGGGGTGTGGCTCAGTGGTAGAACCACTGCCTAGAATCCCCCAGTGAGGGGCTGGGGTGTGGCTCAGTGGTAGAGTCCTGCTTAAAATTCCCAGTGAAGGCTAGGTGCATAGCTCAGTGGTAGAGCTCCTGTGTAGTATGGGAAGGTTCCATGTTTAAGCCCTAGTACTAGCCTCAGTGTGGTAAAGAAGCATCCCAAAGGGATGTTCCAAAATCAGATAATCTATCTAATTTTCCACTGGGGAACCTAGTGGGTCTATTACCTCAGAGTCCTTCACTAGGAAGAGAAGTTTGGTTTTAATGCAAGAAATGAAGGGATTGTGGTTAGGGTTCTGATGATTCTGATGAGCCCAGTGGAAATGCGGTGGGGTTGGGAAGAAGGGTAGTGTGATACTAGGTTATGTTTGGGGATAGGGTTGGGTTGCAGATGGGAGGAACATAGAGATAAGACTGATGATAGGGTCCTGTTGGGTTGGGGTGGGTTGGAGGGCAGGATGGAGATGGACGGATGTCGAGATGGTTGGGATTCCCAGTGGTGGGAACTAGACACAGGCTGAACATTTGTCTTGGGGTAGGTCTTGGTAGGGGGCAGAGTCACACCTGTGAGTTCCTGTTAAGGTGACTGAAAGGCCAGTGTCCTTCCCCACCCTGGACTTCCTCCACCTCCCCGGGCAGGGCTTGGAGTGGGTGCTGAGCCCATTCCTTTCCGGTAGAGTCGGGTTCAGGTGGGGTAGCAGGAGGGAGGATGCTAGGTGAAATGAGGTGACAACTTGTGTGGGAAGTCGGGGTACCTGTGCCCTCTTGTGGCCCAGGCTCAAGCTTCCAGTAAAGCTTTCTCACTTGGGAGGGGCTGGAGCCAGGAGTGGGGGCGGCTAGTGTTGGCATTTGTTGAGGGGTGATTGCCAGGTCAATGTTGATGTTCAAGGTTATGATTGGCTAGGACTCAGGAAGCCTACCTATGTTGAAGTGAGGTCATGGACCCACCAAGGGCTGGGCACCTTCCACCCCCTCACTTCATTAATAAGGCAACAAGGAGCCCATGGCTGATATTCATGCGGACCAAGTCCATGAGGACCATCACACACCTTGTCTTTCCATGTATTGGCAGCCTAGCTAGTGAAAGAAAAACCAGAAGAGCCAATGTTCCCAATGGCTCAGAACTTGACACGTACACATAAATATCCTGAGTTCAGGTGAGGTCATTGACCTGTGCCTCAGTGTGCCCATTTGCAACGTGGCCTCCATCCATAGCACTTACCCCATAGAAAAAAGAGTTAAGTGAACTAATATGTAAAGGTGTTTAAAAGAATGCTTGGCATGGGTCTCAGTGTACTTGTTAAAGAACCAAAGCTGGAGATGGAGAGGCAGCCCCAGGTTTCCAGAGGAGGCCCCACCCTAGCTTGGCTTCAAAATAGGATTCTTTGTCAAGCATAAACTGGAAGTTCTGGTTGGAAGTGTTGGCTGGGACAAGAAAATCTACCCCACACCCAGAGCCTGATGTAAACAGGACTTGACAGAGGACACAGGGAAAAAGGACCAGAAGAAGAGTTGACATTTCTAGTGGTTCATAGCTTGGGTCTAAGTTCAGGAGATATAAATATACAGGCATGGGGACCTGAGGTAGGAAGAAGACAGAGACATGGGAGAAAGGCTGCAATACCCAAGAAGATAGCAAACTCTTGAGAGACTGGGTGTCCCACCAGCTGAGTCTTTGCCATTAGGAATGCTGTTTAATCCTGTCACCCTCATTCATTGCCACCAGAATAAAGAGAGTTCAAAAGTCTGTCTTACTACCTACCTGCTTCTGCACCACACCCTTTGCATCTATCTCTCTGCACCCTCAGGAGCCTGTCTCTCCTGACAACTCAAGGCCGCTGTTCCAACACCCTTTTCACAGGATCATCAATATTTTTTTCTTCCCCAGAAAATGTTCCATGGGTAGAATTTCTCACTTCTATCATTAAGAAATAGCAGTAGGGGGCATCCCTCCTTCTTTCAGCCTTGGCATCCCCCATCTCCCCCTTCCACTGTTGGCCCATCTCTGTTCCCATTTGACCCAGTCCTGTCTCTGAAATATTGGCTACACTCCTGGTGTGTAGTTCTTCTGAGCCTATTCCGTAAGTGCCTTCTCCCTGTTCTCCCATTAAGGGCACCGTGGCCTTCATGTTGTAGAATCTGAACATCTCTTCATGGTTCATCTTACTTGAGTTACCAGTAGGGTTAACAGTCCATCCCTCCCTGGTCCACCAAAGTTCCTTTCCTTGGCTTTCTAGGATATGGTGTTCTGGGTCTCCTCAGCATATCGGACTGACTTCTCACTGCCCGAAGCCTCTTCTCCTTCCTGTCTATACCCACTTCCTTACTGACCTCATCCTGTCACATGGCTTTAAATATTATCTATAGGTTGACAACTACTTCCAAATGTAATGTCTCTGGGCTCCTGCTCTGAGCCTTCCAAGTTTAACATCCGCCTACCCACTTCCCATTGCCATGCTCTGCACCTCTTGGTCACACTGTCCTTTTCTTGCTCGGCCAGAACCTTAGTTTTGACTTTGGATTTTTTTTTTTCACTCCATATATTATTTTTCTATCAACCTTCCCAGTTCTGCTTTTAAAACAGATCCAGAATCTGACTAATTCTCCCCTAATCCTCTTTCTTGCCCCTTTGATGCCTTCCTGGATTCCCTTTTCTCAGCTGGGTTACTTTGAGTTCCCTGTGTGGTCTCTCTGCTTCTGTCTCTGACTGAACTCTGTATTTTAAATATTTAAGTGTGTGCACACCTGTGAACATGACGTGTTTATAACTGGAGGAAGGAATGGATCAAGGTGTGCCTGTGAGAGTCAGAGAACAATCTTCATTGATGGTCACTGTTGTCCACCTCATTTGAGACAAGATCTCGCATTCACTGCTGAGTACATTAGGGTAGCTGGCTCATGACCTTCTAAGATTCTCCTGTCTTCACCTCTCTCCTCTCTGTGGGAGCATCAGGGCTACAGATGAATACTACAGCACTCAGCTTTATGTAGGTTGTGGGGATTTGAGCTCGGGTCCTCATGTTTTCACAACAAGCACTTTACTCACTTGGCCACCTTGACAGCCTCATCTGTAGCCTGTTTTCACCATATGCAGATGTGTCTTAACCACATGAAATCAGATGAACAAGACAGTGTTAGCAGGCAGAATAGTCCAAGGACTTGAGATTATCTCCCAGGAGAGATCTATATTTTCCCTTGCGAAGTACAGGGTTCAAATAACCCAGGCCCACCAAGCTGCACTATGCAGAGGGTCTTCTCTTTATTTTCTCTTCTTTTTGAAATGTATTTTTATTGTCTGTGTATGGGTGGTTTGCCTCTACACCATATACATGCAGTGGCCACAGAGGCCTGAAGATGGCGTCATATCACCAGGAACTGAAGTCACAGCTGTTTGTAAGCCACCTTGTAGGAACAGAGAATCAACTGTGTTGTCCAGAAGAGCAGCTCGTGCCCTTAACCACCAAGTAGTCTCTCCAGCCCGTACTCCCCAGAGTGATCTCTTACAGAGTAAGAGGGTTCTCAAGACTCTGGGGCCGCCCTCAGAATGAATGCCATCTTTACTTATTTACTGCAGATAAACAAGCTTTAGACCACCTGTGGCCGGTGTTCTTATAGAATCTGGTACTCTCTTCTCTCACCTGCCTCTCATGCCAGGCACATATTCATTTAAGGATATTCTGTTTACTTTCCTCCTCATGGCCTGGAATCCGCTTTTCTCAGCTGTGTCTTTGGGTTCCTTATCATCTCCATGAAGATGTCTTTGGCTAGTTGAAGTCAGGGTTCCTCAGAACAAGACCAGTTAGTTACTATGACTCATAAACTCAGAAAAGTGTTAGACTCATGGCTTTTGTTGGTCACCATGAAAAGCTACAATTCGGGCCTGGGAGATGGCTCAGAGAGCAGAGGTGCTTGCTGCCAGATCCGATGACCGGAGCTTCAACCCTGGGATCCATAAGGTAGAAACAGAGAACTGATTCCTACAGGCTGTCCTTGACTGAACTGTGTGCTGTGGCAGGTGCAGTGATACACATTCACCGAAATCCATCCCAACCCACCCTCACTTATACCTCCACCTAAATAAAATTAAAGCCTTTTAAGTTAAAACAAATTCAGATGGAAATCGGGAGCTGGGCATGGTGGTGCATTCTAGCAACCCCAGGGGTAGGGGATCCAAAGTTAAAAGTCTTGAGTGAGTTTAAGTCCAGACTTGGCTACAGAAAATCCTAAATTCCCCTCATTTACACAAGAAATAAAACAAAACAAAAACCAGTCTTGAGAGAAGTGCTTTCCTTACAAGCAATGTACCTGCCTCGCTCCTTAGAACCCACAGTCAGACACAGTGGCACACTGCAGCGCCCTTGCTGAGTAAGCAGAGACAGACAGGTCTCTGGGACAGTCTAGTCTACTATGGTGAGCTTCAGATCAGTGAAAGAAACCTATGTCAAACATAACTAACAAACAAAAGATAAAACAAGGAAATGTGGTTCGGTGGTTTAGAGTATGCATTGCTCTTGTATAAGACCTGAATTCAAACCCAGCACCCACATAATGGCTCACAATCATCTGTGACTCCAGTTCTAAAACCTTAGACTCCGTCTTATGACCTCTTTGTGCACCAGACACACATAGGTGCACATATATACAAGTAGGCAAAGTACTTATACACATAAAATAGAATAGACAAAACAAACAAAATCCAAGGGGAGTTTGAAGAGATGGCTCAGGGGTCAGAAGTTCTGTTCCCAGGACTCATATCCACCAGCAGCTCATAACCACTAGCAACTTTAGTTCTCTCTCCGGCCACTACACACATTGCACTCATGTGCACAAACATGCAGACAACATGTGCATGCATACCTTCCCCATGTACAACTGCTAACACAAAAGAGAAAAGAAACCAACCGAGAAGCACCAAAGAGGAGGCTGGAAAGGTGGCTCAGTGGCTCAGAGCATCTGTTGCTCTTCCAGAGGATCCAGGTTTAGCACCAGCACCCATATACTGGTCAGCAACGATCTACAACTCCTGTTCCACAGGATCTGATGCCCTCTTCCAGCATCCACAGTCACTGCATTCACATGGTACACAGCCATACTTGCCACTGGAACACCCCCACACATAAAATAAAAATTAATAAATATTTTTTTAAAAAAATAGAAAAAGTGTACTGGATGGAATCCAGAAATTCCTAGACACAGACTCCCATATGACCTCTCCCCGTGTAGTCCGTTCCCCACTTTCTCAGTCACAATGCAGGATGTGTATGGAGTATTGCTGGCCAGGGGCACTCCCAGAAGCACTGATATCCAGGCTTTGTACTGGGGAAGTTGGTCACACCCACATGGCTGCCCACCTGCGTGGGTGCTTTCAGTCTCTTTTTACACTCTATGAGGTCAAGCTGATACATATCTTCACATTTCCTACTACCAATCACACATAGCACTGGTATAAAACAGGGGTCCTCAACCTTCTTAATGTTGTGACCCTTTAGCACAGTTCCCTATGCTGTGGTGACCCCCAAACATAAAATTATTTTTGTTGCTACTATAACTGTAGTTTTGCTACTATTATGAATCATAATGTGAGTATCTGTTTTCTGGTGGTCTTGGATGACCCCTGTGAAATGGTCATTTGACCTTGAAAGGGTCCCAACCCAGAGGTTGAGAACTACTAGTAGTAGAGAAGATCTGGTCTAGCCAAATTCTCCAAGGTAAACAAAGGTACTGTCATCAATCAGGATGTTCCAAAGACTTACAAAAACTGGGTGAGAGTCAAAAGTCTTTTTCGATGATGGTGGTGGTGGTGTTGATAGTGTATGTGGGTGTGGGTACACTGTGCATGTGGAGGCCAGAGAACAACCTCAAATGATGTTCCTCAGGTGCTCTCCACCTTTAAAAAAATTAAGACAGCATTTCCCACTGGCCTCGAGTTAACCCAGCAGGCTATTCTGTCTGGCCAGCGAGTCTTGAGGCTCTGCCTGACACCACTCCTTCAGCAATGGTGGTTAAAAGCACACACCATCATACTCAGCTTCTTACATGAATGCTTTCTCTGGAGAGATGTGAACAAATACCTATTTATCCCAGACAGGGCACCAACGACAGACCAAAGAAATCACCCCCCCAAGTCTAAATATAGTGAGCTAGTGAGTTTATTGAGGTTACTTCAGGAGCATAGATATAGCTCAAAAACAATTGTATCATCAAAATGCCCACTCCAGCAGGGGTAACAACTCATGAAAGTTGCATCCCTGGAACTCTCTTCAGGACTTTCAGACAGCTCCACAGATTAGAGAATCGCTTCTCCTCAGCAATCTTTACTCAGGGAGAGACCTTGTGGGTCTTATAGGTTTCTGGGACTCTCTGAGACTTGTGAGTTGGTTACTTCCTAAGTTGTAAAAAAAGTACTTTCCAGGATTGATTTTTTTTTTCAATTTGAAAAAATATTGTCATACTGCCTTGCTCAGGATGGAATTCAGGTCCTCATGCTTGAAAGGCAAGTCCTTAACTGGTTATCTCTCCAGTCTCAAATATATGTTCTGTAATATACAGTACCAGGTCTGCCAACTTCCATAACCACCCTACATAAAAATCTCAACTCTCCACAGGCTTCTCTTTCCCAAGTTTTACTTCTTCTCCCTATGGGTCTTACTTATCCTTGACTCTCATGCTTCATGTTTTGTTTATTCGTTTGATTTCTTCAGCTTCCCTTCTAGAATGTAAGGTGAACTCTTAGAAGGCAAAAATGTTTAAGTTGACTGGCACACAGTAGGATTCAATGAATATCCACTGGATGAATGACTAAAATAGATATAGTTGGAGATGGAAACTTTTATTTCGGGGTTGGGGGGGAACTCCTGGTCTTTGGTAAAATTCTTTTAACCGTATGCCTTTTGTCTTAGCGACCTTTGGTTTTCATGGTGATTCTAAATCTCTTCAAATTGACCGTGAAGCTGAAACATCAAGTGGCCAAACTGTGACTTCAGTAGTGTACGTAGCATGGTAACTATCCTTCATTGCTGATGGGTCCCTGACGTGGTGGATGCACACTACTGAGTACTGTAGCATGGTATCTCTCCCTCACTGCTGATGGGTCCCTGATGTGGTGGATACACACTAGTGCTTCTCAAACTTTAACGTTCTTGGAGGTTTCTGGGGATCTTGATTTGAGGTAGATTCTCAAATTTATAGAGCTCAGGTGTGCTGTTGGTTAATCTGAAGCAGTAACAAGGCTCTGTAATGCAGATGCTGAACGGGAGCAAAGTTGAAGCTGAAAGTTAATTCATTTTTTTTTTTGAGACAGGATTTCTTTATATAGTCCTGAACAAACTCTCAGAGAGAGAGAGAGAGAGAGAGAGAGAGAGAGAGAGAGAGAGAGAGAGAGAGAGAGAGAGAGAGAGAGAACTTGAGGGTCTCCAGGTCTCCCTGGAATATGCATCTCCCAATTTACAGGAAAGGAATGGAATGGCCTAAGAATCACCAAGGATGTGCCCTGCTTTATCAGGGTAACAAGTCTTACCTAAGTGACACATTTCCAACAAGTCCAGGAAATTTCCACAATTTCCTGGACGTCAGCCTGAGAAGAATGGGTAAAAACTGGAGCAACACTTTCCAATAGAACTCCCAGAGATCACAGAACAGCTCTGCATGTCTGTTGTCCAATGACATCACTAGCCAGGTACCTAAAATGGAGTGTGATTAAGCAATGGAATTATAGTGTGCATCTAATTTTTATAAAGTAGTAAATGAACTCGTGAGGCTGCAGTGGCAGTTTATCAGTTAAGAGCAAGTACTGTGTTTGCAGAGGACCTGAGTCAGTCTCTAGCACAGGCATCTGATGGCTTACAACAACCTGTAGTTTTAACTCCAGGGAAATATAAAAATTATTTAAAATAAATGAATTCACATAATAAACCTAAGTTTTATCATGTTGGAGAGCACACATCAGGAAGAGTTTGTGATTAAGCAGCAAGGGAGGAAGGTTAAGAAGACTAAGTGAGTTGAGCCTGTCACCTGGTTAAGTCCCCAGAATCCTTGTAAAACATTTGAGCATGGTGATATGATTGCAATCACAGGGTTGAGGAAATGGAGATAGGAGGGGCCACTGGACTCAGTGACTCCCTAGTTCATGGGGGAATTTCAGGTTAATGAG
This sequence comes from Phyllotis vaccarum, assembly GCA_033318265.1. Classification (NCBI taxonomy): domain Eukaryota; kingdom Metazoa; phylum Chordata; class Mammalia; order Rodentia; family Cricetidae; genus Phyllotis; species Phyllotis vaccarum. The sequence goes on from JARWLC010000018.1 coordinate 31,662,322, forward strand.
AGACATTTTCTTTAAGAGGTAGATGACCTCCCTATGGATGGCACCGGGCTTGTTATGGACTCTACACACTTACCTGCACACACCATGTATGTACATGAACATACACAAATACTTATTTTGAAAGTAACAAGAAAGAAGCTGGAGAGATGGCTCAGTGGTTAAGAGTACATACCACTGTTGCAGAGGACCAAGGTTTGGTTCTCAGCACCCACACCAGGTGCCTCACAACCGTCTATAATTCCAGCTCTTAAGAGGCCTCTGTAGGCGCTAAACACATTTTCACTGCATGATGCGTCTCTCTCTCTCCCCTCCTCTCTTTCTTTCTTTCTCTGAGTTATTTTCTAAGCCACTAAGAAAGACAAATGAGCTGTCATCTGAATTAATAGTAAGACATGACACTCGTCTAACTGTGAAATATTGCACAATTTGAAAGATATTAAAGTATATAGAGGAGTGTTTTGAGAATCACCCACTCCCAGTAAGGAGAAAGTTTAATGTGTGGGCTACCAAAGCCTCTCACACAGTTTCTATAGAGCCAGGCATTGCCACGATCTTGTTCATGTGCCCATTCTAGGACAGTCCTTTCAGACCTACCCCTAAAAAGATTTGTCTCTGGAGCAAAGCAAGGTCTACAAGAGCTAAATTTTGGATTCTAGTTAAGACAGTTTTGACAAACAGATTATGCTGTTTGTGCTTCCCTGCCCCTAACTCCCTGAAAAAAAAGGTAGAGAACACAGGTTTACAAATGTTGTAGATGGAATTCCTTGTTCCTGTGTAACCTAACACTCCCCAAGTTAAAATTCATTCTATTCCTATTTTGATTTTAAAATGTGTTGATATTTTCTTCTCTTTATGAAAAGGGTTGGAGCTGAGCATGGCGGCACATGACTTTAATCTCAGTGCTCAGGAGTAGAGCGGGATCTCTGAGTTGGTGGCCAGCTTGGCTTACATAGTGAGTTCCAGGACAGACAAAGCTACATAGTCTCACCAGTCTCCAAGAGAGGGAGAGGGAGAGAGAGAGAGGACAGAGAGGGAGAGAGAGGACAGAGGGAGAGAGAGGACAAAGGGAGAGAGAGAGAGGACAGAGGGAGAGAGAGAGGACAGAGGGAGAGAGAGGACAGAGGGAGAGAGAGAGGACAGAGGGAGAGAGAGAGAGGACAGAGGGAAAGGAGAATAGGGAAGGGGAGGGGAGGGAAGAGGAATCTCAACTGAGAGAATGCCTCCATCTGATTGCCTGAGTTTTCTAGATTGCTGTGGGAAAGTCCAGCCTATGGGCAGTGGCTTTAGGGTATCTGAGAAAAGCGAACTGAGCAAGCCAAGGAGAGCAAGCGTGTAAGTAGTTACCCCCCTCCCTGCTTCTGCTTCAGTTTTGGCCTTGAGCCCCCCCCCCCCATCACATCCTTTGATGATGAACTGTGATATAGAAGTGTAAGTCAAATAAACCCTTTTCCCCCAAGTTGCTTTTGTTCATGATTTTTATCAGAGCAATGGTATCTACTAAGGCAAAGCCGGTGCCTTAGTGTGCGGTGCTGCAGACCAGAACTTGTTAGTGGAGGAGTGTGGAAGGACTTTGGAACTTTGGGTTAGAAAAGCCAGTGAGTGTTCATAGCTTAATGAGCTGTTGTAGGGGCATTAGCAATGCAGACAACAGGGTCTGGCTTGTGAAACTTCAGAGGCAAGTTTCAGAGTCCTTTAAAGACTCTAAAACTCTTGAGCTGTTTGATATATGTAATTGAGACTCTGTGATTATGGTCAGATGGGGTGAAGCTGTCGTTAACAAGAGACCAGAAACACTGAAGTAAAATGTTTTCTTTGCTGGGATGATGGTTGCTGGTCAGTTGGAGCTGAAGAATCAGAGAAGACCTTCACCACTGAGGTTAAATCTTCTGGGAAGTGTTTCCTCGGGGTCAGCACACAGAAGCTGTGGCTCAGAGTGAGAGGGTCAAGGCTGTCTCTTGTGCTGGCAGCCAAACTTGGTAATGTGTGAAAGTTTCCCAGGTAGTACTGGTTTTGAAGGCACGCAGAGGTCATGGAGAGCAGATGAGACTTGGCACTGTGTGGCAGGGCTGGAGTCAGTGGAAAGAGGACATTGGCGAAGGTGCTCCAGTGGTTTTCAGTAGAAGTTCCAGTATTTGAAGAGTCGTGGAGAGAAGTTGAGGTTTGGCACCATGTGGCAAGGTCACAGTCACCGAATAGAGCCCAGAGGAGGCTGTTTGTGAAGGTGAAGCCCAGTTGCAGTAGAGACCCGATCATTTTGGAGATGCAGATACCATGGGGCGATCACCAAGGATACCAGCGGGTGTGGAGTGAAGCTGGTCTGAGGCTGGGATACAAGTCCTTTGGAGCCCAGATGCGAGTCCCGGATGACTGACATGTGAAGGAAAAAAATAAATGAGGAGAAAAGGAAATGTGACTGGTCCTAGATATGGAGGTTTGTTGTAGATAAAAAGGAGACAACAGTCAGAGGCAGAGACATCTGGGAGATGAGAGTGAGAGAGTCAGACGGAGTCCGTGAGAGGAGAGAGGGAGGGCGGGAGGGATGGGAGGGGAGCCAATAGCAGCAGCCAGGAGGCCCACAGGTACTAAAGGAGCAGGTAACCAAAATGGTTGGATTATGTAGAGAAGGGCAGTCCAGGCTCAGGACTGGAGAGTTAGGGTAGGGACAGAGTATGGCAGCCAAGAGGGTCCTGCCACAGTTAGGGACGGAGGGATTCTGGGAGAGCCTGGTGGTTAGTATCCACTTTGATGTGTTAAATGGCACCTCAGCCATTTGTCCCAAGTTTGAAACCTAACAGCTCTGAGCCCGACACTGCTGAGCTTTGGTTTTGGTTTGGATTTGATTTGATTGTGACTGTGCCCTGGCTTTTCTCTCTTGGAGTAAAAGAGAAAAATTTAACTTAAAAAAAGAGCCACAATTATGAGGCTTTGATTGTTTGAGAGAGAAATTGAATATTTTTAAAAGACTAAACTTTTAGTGTGCTTGAATTTTTAAAGACTGTTGGGATTTTATAAGTTTGAATGTTTTATATTTTTATAGTGGTATTAATATGAGCTCCTGGGGACAAACAAGAACAGAAGCCTTATGGTTTAATTGTGATGTATGAAGGTAATAAGGGGTCATTCTCCGTGGAGGCTGGTTAAGAGTTCATGTTACTCTTGCTAAGGACCCAAGGTCAGTTCTCAGCACCTACACAGGGCAGCCTGCGATTGCCTGTAACTTTGGCTCTGGGATTCCAACACCTATGGTCTCTTTGGTGTTCATAAGCATCTGTATGAATTCATACACCCTGATCCTACACACATATACATAATTAAAAATAAGCCAGACAGATATTGTGGCATACCCCTTTAATCCCAGTATTCAGGAGGCAGAGACAGACAGATCTCTGTGAATTAAAAGACAGCCTTGTCCATAGCCAATTCTAGGCCAGCTAGGGATGCATAGTAAATCTTGTCTAAAATAAAATAAGTATTTTTGAATTGCATGTACATTCTTTCCAGGAAGGAAAGGGTTCTCATGAAACTCTGAAAGTAAACAAATGTCACATGTCTGGGAAAGCTAAATTTCCCAAGTGAGGTAATATATTTAATAAAGTGTGCCTGAAAAATCAGAGGACAGAGTCACCAACAGATTTAATCACATTGGGTACCATTTGTAGTCTGAAGTTTCTGTCCCTGCCAGAAATTCTCAAATACCTGGCTGCTGCTTCCCAAATAATTGACTTGGAGGCTTAACATTAGAGTAACTGCTGGGCCAGTAACTCAAGCATATTACTATCTAAATATTACACTTTAAGTTGACCCATATTTCTATTTATGTTTAGCCACATGGCTTTGCACCTTTACTTAGCTCAGCATTCACATCTTGCTTCCTCTGCCTCTGGTTGGCAATTGCTTTTCTGCCTTTCCTCTTCCTGCTCTGCTTTCTGTCTAGCTAATGGCCAATCAGCATTTTATTAAGCCAATATGAATAACAAAACTTTACAGTGTATAAGAGCATTATCCCACACCCAAGATTGACAAGGCTCCTCTGCAAGGTTATAAGAACAAGGGCTGGAATTTTTCCACTTGGCCAACTGCCTGTAAGCCAAGGCGGAACTCCAGGGCTGCAGTGTTTGTGAGTCTGCAGATATGCTGGACGGATTTTGCCATGATGCTACAGACTTCATGTTGTCCCTGCTTATGTAAGGAGTCTCCAAAAATTCACTGGGTTATCAAGCTGGACTTTGGTGTAACTGTTGTTGGTCTGTCATTGGTATCCTCTTCGCTGCCTCCATCCTTCCCTCCCGCTCCCTCCCAACCTCTCTCCTCCCTCCTCCCTCCCTCCTTCTCTCCCTCCCTCCCTCTTGAACCACTGAGCTGTGAGAAGACGGCCCTCATCTCTCCATGTCTTCCATGATGGTCCATATCCCCTAAATTGTGAACTAAGATAAACTAATCCCTCAAGTGGCTTATAGCAGCCAGTCTGTCACACCAAACAGAAAATGGACAGATAGGATTGCAACGCACACAAATGGCCTCAGATGACAGCTGTTAGTTTAAAATGTAGGGATGCTGTTGTATGGATTGATCTATTAAAATTTATTTTTATGTGTGTGTTGTGTGTGTATACATGTGTGTGTGTTTGTGCACCATATGCATGTGCCTGCAGCAACTAGAAGAGGGCATCAGACTTGAACTGCATTTACAGATGGTTGTGAGCCACCATGTGGGTTCTGGGAACTGAACCCAGGACCTCTGCAAGAGCAGCCAGTGCTCTTAACCCCAGAGCCGTCTCTCCAGCTCTTTGATTTTATTTTTCAAATGATTTTGTGATAAATTTATGACACTTGAATTTTAACGATGCTTGTGTTTGGGCTGGAGAGATGGCTCAGCAGTTAAGAACACTGGTTGCTCTTCCAGAGGAGCTGGGTTCAATTCTCAGCACCTACATGGCCGCTCACAGCTCTTTGCAACTCCAGTTCCAGGGGATCTGATATCCACACACCACTATGCATAAAATAAAGTTAAAGTAATCATTAAAAAAAAAAGAGAAAGAAAACAATGGTTGTGTTTATCAAGCAACTCTGAAATGCCGGAAGCTTGTCCAGTTGCTTCTGTAGTATGAGTGGGCACTGCCCTCAGCCCTATTTAAACGGCCTGTTTACTTCACCTGACCTTTATGATGGTTACTGTTTTGTGGGCTGCCCATTGCCAGATAGAGGTTGCTTAAGCAGGGATTTGGGATGGACTTTTAACTAGGTTGAGGACTGCTTCTCAGTAGGTGTCCAGAATAAACAAATGACTGTTCATAGTAAGTGTTCACTAAATACTACTTGAGGAATGAAGATTCATGACATAACAGTCTTAGGGAAGTTAGGGATGGCTTGCATAAGGACAACAAACTCTGCTATTTCTGGATCATACTTAATGGTTTTATGTCTGAGAGATGAGGCCTGAGCCTAGATCTCTAGGTCTGAGAGATAAGGCCTGGGCCTGGATCCCTGAGTCTGAGAGATGAGGCCTGAGCCTGGATCCCTGGGTCTGAGAGATAAGGCCTGGGCCTGGATCCCTGGCATTGAAGGCCATTTGTGTCCTGCTCTGTGGGGATTGGAGCTGAAGATGCACAGGCAGGACCAGACAGTCTTTGCTAGGACTTTAATTCAGCTGTCCTCCCCTACTCTGATCAGCAGATAACCCTCTGTGTGTGCTGTTACCAGAAGATGAGGCAGCTCAGAGACAGGAACCCAAGCACAGTGGATGGGCTGTGATGGGCAGACCCCAGGGAGGGCTTCAGTGCCCAAGGCAGCCGCTTTTCACAGTACACAGTGTTTGTGAAATGGACTAATGGAGAGCATGGAGGAAATCTGAGATGATTCATTTGTTTCTATCTATTTGGGTTTTAGAGACAGTAAGAGTTTTGGAAACAGCCTTCTTTGGATAAGGATGCTGCTCCAGAACATTTGTTCTCCAGCTTCAGGACCCAGTGAGTCTCAAACAAGCTATGAGAGATTCCAGAACCAAGACCCTGGGAAGTAAGGGGCAGTCTGGGGCCTGGGGGCCTGGGGGCCTGGGTCTGAGGGAGGAGGCTGGGGCCTGGGTCTGAGGGTGGAGGCTGGGGCCTGGGGTCCTGGGTTTGAGGGTGGAGGTTGGAACCTGGAACCCTGGGTATGAGAGAGGAGGCTGGAACCTGGGTATGAGGGAGGAGGCTGGGGCCTGGGTCTGAGGAAGGAGGCTGGGGCCTGGGGTCTTGGGTCTGAGGGTGGAGGCTGGGGCCTGGGGTCCTGGGTCTGAGGGTAGAGGCTGGGGCCTGGGGTCCTGGGTCTGAGGGTAGAGGCTGGGGCCTAAGGTCAAGGGTCTGAGGGAGGATGCTGGGGCTTGGGGGCCTGAGGTCCTGGATCTGAGGAGATTAGAGACTAGAGTCTTAAGTGTGAGGAGGAAGGAGGACTGGGGAAGACTCCAGTGACTGTGGAGGGGTTGGTGAAAGCCCAGGGATAGCTGGTGATGAAAGGGTGGTAATGGATGATCAGTTGCGCTGCATTGTCCTCTGGATCCAGTTTTGGTAATTGCACAGGTTTGTGTAGACCCCTGGGTAGCCAGGCATGGCACACCGCTCCATTCCCCAGGACACAAGGCCCTGGAGCTGTCCTCCACACACCAGGGGTCCCCCAGAATCACCCTGTGAGGAAAGGAAATGGCAATAGAACCAGCTGCAGGAGGTAAGCAGTTAGACAACACCCCTCTTCACCTGTGACCCAGGCTCAGGCCGGGGCATTTGCTTCCCTCTGCACCACAATCCTCCCTCCATGGATCTCATGCCTCCACCTGAGCTGCATCTCCGGAATACTCTGTGCTTTTTCACATCCTCTGTCTTTGCCTTTATCACTGTTAGCTTTGCATTCCCATTGGTCCTATTGGTTCCCCAACCCCCTCTACGTACACATATGCTGCATCCACAGACCTAAGAAGTTTATCAGACAAAATAAGAAACAGGCGAAATAGGGCTAAGTCCAAAGGAGCATGTGACTAGCAGGCAAGGCAGCTGGGTGATTCTTGTATCTCTGTATCCCTGAGATCTCCTCCCAACCACATCCTCTGACTTTTCTGTTATTAATATACTGTGGTACCCAAGACCAAACCCCAAATCATCCCAGATGCAAATCTGGGCCTCACCTGACAAGAGTCCTTTCCGCCTTGGGGAACCCCGGCACAGACCATGCCAGATGTGATAGTTCCTTGGTAGGCTCGACGACATACCTCCTCTGACATAATGTTGACATTTACACACTGCAGAGCATTGGGGTACCTGGCTGAGGTGGGGGCACAGAAGGGTCACAACTAGAGAACTATGAACCAAGGGGTCCAGGGTCAGCCTCCTCCCTCCGGCCCAGGGGTCCAGCTTCGAGTTTCCAGGATGAGGCTTACCAACAGGGCTGGCTGTGGTCCCCCAGCCTGACACCCGGCAGGGAGTCCCTGGGTTGGCACAGGACCTGGCCACCGCAATGGCCCTCACTGCTCGCCCCAGCCTCACACTCTTCTGCAGCTGTAGCAACATCAGGTCATTGTTATGGGCTCGGGGTTGGTACTGGGGATGTGGTACCTGGCGAACCACACGAATCACCTGCTGAGTCGCTTCCCACTTTCTTAGGTTGTGCTTGCCCAGGGATACGTAAATAATCCTGTCCCGCAAACCCAAGAGTAAATGCTTTTTAAAGTCTGACCACAGAGCATGCTCCAGCCCCATTTTCTTATGTGGTGATGAATTTTGCCTGGAGTTGAACCCATGTCCTTCTAACCATGGGCTGAACACCTTGTGGCCTCCTGTGTCTATCTCTTCTCATGGCCCGGGCATTCTCTCTTTGCCCAACCCCAATTGACATTCCTTCCTCTCATGGGCTATTCTCAAGGGCAGTTTGGAATTCATTCAGTTCCTGTGTGCATGCAGGTTTCTTGGTTTTGAGTTCTAAATGGGTCCTTAATTGCAGGGCTCCACACTCTGAACTATGCCTCTCAGTCTAGATCTTTCCTGGACTCCAAACCATGACTTAGCTTTGTGCCTTGTTCGACACATGGATCTGGGTTTACAGCTAAACTCTGGGACCCTGGGATATGTAAGTTATTGAATAAGAACAGTGAGATCACTCACGGGCGGGCACAGTGTGCAGCGGTGATGACCCACCGGTCTGACAACAGGACCCCTCCACACACGAGGCGACGCCCCGGACCTGATAGCAGAGCCACTTGCCATGGCTGGGAGTTCTGGATACATTCATAGCCACCAATGATTTTATGATCTCCTTGACTCTGGACCATGGCTAGGGGAGAAGGGGTGGGAGAGAAGCTGAACAAATGCCCTCTAGTCCCCAACTCTGTACCATACCCAGGAGACAGAAACACTAAACCGTTGGCCTCTTTCTGCTCCAAGTGTGATATGGGTGCATCATTGCTCCCAACAGAAACAGGGGCTTTTCTGACCCCTCCCTCAACTGACCTCCATGATGGTTCTTGCTGCAGTTTTTGACTCCCCATGACAATGTCTCACTGTGTTTGAGGCTGACCTTGAAGTAATCTTCCTACCTCTTCCTCCCAATTGCTGGAAATCCCAGCATGCACAAGCATTCATGGTTCCCATGAATATTTTTTGTTTCCCATTTTCATATGGTATACATGTATTTGCATATATTGGGCACATGTGTATTTATGTGTGCATATGCATGTGGTAGCCTAGAGAGAGGTATGTTGGGAATTTTCCTTGATCACTTTTCCACATTATGCACTGAAGCAGAGTCTCTCAATCCAATCCAGGGCTCACCCTCTCTGGTCCTCTCACTAGTCAGCTTGCTGTGGACATCCCTGTCTCTGCCTTCCAAAGTTGAAATTAAAGGAGGCCCCACCACAAACGGCTGCCACCTGGGTAGGTTCTAGGAGCTGAACTCTACTCATGGTGGCAAGTGCTTTAACTTCTGAGCCAGCTTACTGGCTCTCCAATGCTCCCCACAGAGTGCCACATGCCACTCAGTCCTTCCTCAACACAGGAGTTCCCGTGTCCTTCTGAATCTCCTCACTCAAGTATGGCCTCTGGGACCTCACTCTTCCCCCAGACTCCCTCCATCCTTTCACAATCCACTTTCGTATTCCCTGAGGTGAAGACAACCCCATGGGTCTTTTCAGACAGAAGTCACTTGAGATGTCAGAGTCCTCTGCATCATTATTTTATCCATTTCCTGTAGTGGCCTCTCCCCAACCCTATGTCCTGGCGTCTCCAGACTGAAAATAAGGGTATAAACTTCTAGTTAAGTGAGGTCCTTACCACTCTGCCCCCCCCCCCGTGTTATTGAGCACCCTCCATCTCTTTTTGTTTCCTTTGAGACAGGGTCTCTCAGTGGCCTAGACCTGGCTGATTAGGGTAGGCTGGCTGCCCAGACGAGCCTCAGGGCGCTCCTGTCTCTGCCTCCCCAGTGCTGAAACTACAACACCCCACTGCACCCCCTTTTAAGAGTAAGCTCTAAGGGGATCAAACTCAGGCCCATGCATTTACAAGGCTGAGCCATCTCCCAGACTCTCTGGACTCTGTAACCAGGCTATCTCCAAGAGCATATTTATACCCCCGAATCCATTCCTTACTCATCCTAGAGTTCCCAGGGGACCCCATTGCTCTTACCTAAAGCCAAGGCTTGGAGTACCATCAGTAGAAGGAACATTCTGGAGCTGGAGGTCCAGGTCTGACAAATGCAGAGAGCAAGTGGAAGAGAAAGAACTAGAAATAGACTCAGGGGCAGTGAATACCACTCACACTAAGACCCAGACTCTCGGTGACATGGGGACAGAGTAGAATGGTAGAGGCCAGAATTGGAGAGGATGGGAGTCACAGGCGCCTCTGGCTGTGAAGTAATGATGCCGACCAGGATCCAGTCAATCTGACTTCTTGCAAGTGTGAAAGAATCAGGGGTGGTGTCTTTTCTGGACACACCAGCAAAGCCTTTTATCCCTGGTCTGGGCAGCTGGCCCTGCCCCCCCCCCCCGCCCTTCTAACTTTTTTTTATTGCTCAGTTTCCATTCCAAGATTCTTTGCTCCCTTCCCTCCCATCTCTAAGCAGAAAAGACACAGTTATTAATATGAGAGCCCGCCCAGTAAAAGATGCTATAATCTGGAAAGAATGGGGGGAAGGCTGACCTGGGCAAGGAGGGTGGGAAAGGTAGCCAGCCCCGTCAAAGAGCATGCAGTGGATGGGTAGAATCTGGGTGGAGGCTCCAAAGACGATACTAGGAAGGGCAGCAGGGAGATACACACACACACACACACACACACACACACACACACACACACACACACACACAGAGAGAGAGAGAGAGAGAGAGAGAGAGAGAGAGAGAGAGAGATACAGACAGAGAGACAGACAGACAGACAGACAGACAGACAGAAACAGAGACCCAGAAAGAGAGAAAACAGACCTTGAGACAGAGACAGGGGCCCTGTGTGTGTGTGTGTGTGTGTGTGTGTGTGTGTGTGTGTGTGTGTGTGTGTGAAAGAGAGAGACTCAGAAAGAGAGGGAGACAAAGCTAGAGAAGGCAGGAGAGATGAAAGGTGAGCTGAAGTAAGTCTGTAGTGGGTCTTGGAGCCAGGGGGTCCCATTACAACCTGGTCCTCCTGGCCCTCCCCCAGCCTCTTAAAGTACTTAATGATTATAATTTTTCTCTGGGCCTTGGCAGTCCCATGCCTGGACCACGCGGTGACTCATGGCCTGCAGTCTCTCTCCTCACCCCACCTCATCTCTCTCCTCACCCCACCTTGCTTCTCAGTGACTTTCTTCCTGGAGAAGCTGCTTGTGGCTGTCTCTCTGGGATGGTGCTTCTCTTGGGCCCATTTCCACACCTGGCTTTCACTGAACTATTTCTGCTAACCGAAGACTTCATTTATTAGTTGATCTGCAGCAGAAAGCTAAGTGTGGAGGCACACCCATGCTGAGAGAAAGGATTTCTGATGATACAGGATTGGAGGCACTGGGGGAGCCCACTGTGATAATTCATGCTGGGTTCTACAGAGGAGAAAATGTAAGAGAAACCCATATGGTCAAATGTACACACTCAGGTGGATGCCCTTGAAGGAGCCATAAGTAAGCTCAGCAAACCTATCTCCAGGCCTTGTACCAGGATCCAGGTAGGATTAGGGGAAGGGAACATGAGTTTCTTCCACACACAGAGAGATGATGTGTAATCATCTAAAACACAACAGGATTTCTTTTCATCAGAAATACCCTGAACGGTGGGTATGGTGGCTCACACCTGTAATCCCAGCATTTAGGAAGCTGAGGCCGAAGGATTACCATGAGTTTGAGTCCACCCTGGGTGATATACTTCCAGGTCAGATGAAGAAGAGGAGGGAGACCAGAAAGAAGAGGAGACAGAAAAAGAGAGGGTTAACCCAGGGCCATGGTGCCCACAGGACTGCTGGTGAAAGGCTGTGGATGAAGCCATGAAAGAGAGAAGTCTCCATGACCTTCCAACCCATCATAGCCTCACTGCATAAGCATCCTCTTCCTCTTCCCACCAGACTCTGAACTCCCAAGGATCTTTTTTATTTCCATGGCAACCCATCACAGCCTCATCACAGAAGCATCCTCTTCCTCTTGCCACCAGACTCTGAACTTCTGAGTATCTCACTCAACTTGTTCAGCATCATTTTGATTTCCATGGCATGGTTACTTAATTTGCGATGAATGAGTAAATGCATTAGTGAACAAGTGTATGGCCTCAGTTCTAAGCTCACTGTCTGGTGGGGCAGGTCAGCACGAAACTCAGTCCTGTTAGAGCCCCCGGCAAGTTCCAGAGTTCTGCAGATGAATAGGAATTTGCCAGGATGGTGAGTGATGTAGGGAAGCACAGTGGAGATTGCCAACAGGAGGATGGCATGCACATAGGCTGAAAGAGAAGAGAAAGAAAGAAATTAGGGCTAGATGTCGCAGGAGATGGAGGTGATGGGATTGTGGTGGGCTAAGTGAAGAGGGTACTTCAGCACATTTGCCAGGAACTCTGGGAAGGTGTCTGGCTAGAGCCAATGTTGTGTCAGGGATACCAGAGCATATGCAGTCAGTCCAACAGGAAGAAGGTGCATCATGAAGACTCCAAGGAAGCCTACAGCTTAGAGAGTGAGGAGAAGCAGCCCTTGGGGCTAGGAAGGAGCAGTGAGGGAGTCAGGATGATGAGGAAGAGAACAGGGTCCTGGGAGCTGAGACATTTGTTTCAGCTGTATGTGTGGTTCATGTGTACAGTTCATGTGTGTAGTATGCACACATGTAGGTGCATATACCTGTGTGCAGGCGGAAGGCACAGAAGGATGGCTGGCATCCTATTGCTTTCTTAAGGGAGGGTCTCTCACTGAGCCTGGTGCTAGAGTCAAGCCATCAAGTCTCCAAGGTCTTGTTTTTACCATCACAGCATTGGGGTTACAGGCTTGCATGTGGTCAAACCTGGGCTTTTGGGAGTTTGAACTCAGAATCTCATGCTTGAGCAGCCATCCATGAGCACAGAGCCCCCGTTCCCCAGAGTGTCTCTCTTGTATGTATGCATTTGTATCACATGTGTTCCTGGTGACCACAGAGGCCAGAAGAGGACACTGGATCCCAGGAACTGGAATCCAGTTGTGGGCCACTATGTAGGTGCCAGGAACTTCTACAAGAGCACAGCCAGTGCTCTTAGCTGCTGAGGCATTTCTCCAGCCCAACTCTAAGACACTTTCAAATGGGGTAGTGGCCTTGGAGGACGAGTCAGCAAAGAGACATCTTTGGAGATAAAGAGTTTTAGAGGTGTGCAGGGTGGGGAAGAGAGTTGAGGGAAGCTGTAAAGGGGAAAGAGGAAGGAGCAGCTGGGTTTCCTGAAGGACAAAGAGGGCAGTATTGCCCCGGGTCCTTTTTCTTTTAACTTTTTCAGGACAGGTCAGTGGGACTAAGTGTATCCACATTGTTGTGCTTGTCAGTAACACCCAACTCCTTCACAGGCTTAGCTTCCCTCCCCCTCCTTCTCTCCTCTCCTCCCTCCCTCTTTCCCTCCCTCCTTTGCTCTCTTCCTTCCTGTGTTTGTGATGTATGCATGCGCCAATCTTCATGTGTGTGCATATATGTGTGTAAGTCAGAGGTTAATGTTGAGTGTCTTCCATGGTTCCTTTCTACCTTACTCTTAAAAATATGTTTGTTTATTTATTTATTTATTTATTTGTGTGTATGTGTGCGTGTGCATGTCTAAAACCCATAGGACAACTCTTCTGTCATGTCGGGACCTGGATGACTCAGGTCATCAGCTTTGGCAGCAAGAATCTTCATCCTCTGAGCCACTGTGCTGGCCCCACCCCTGATTTTTAAAAGATGTATTTTCACATAACTCAGGTTTGCCTTGCATGCACAACCTTCCTGCTTCAGCCTTGCAAGTGCTGGAGTTACAAGAGTCCTACACCATGCCCAGCTTTTCAGCTTCTTCTTATTTTCATCTTGAGACAGGGTCTCATGTATCCCAGGTTGGTCTCAAATTTGCTATGTAGTGGAGGATGACCTTGAACATTCTGATTGTTCTTCTACCTCCTGAATGCTGAGATTTCAGGAGTGCACCACCATGCCTGGTTTATCTGGTGCTAGGGAGGGAACCCAGGGCTTCAAGCATGCTAGACAAGCATGCTACCCACTGAACCACATCCCCAGCCCTCTAGCTCTGTTCTTTTAGGCAAGCTAGCATCTTCTACTCTGTCTACTCTCCAATCTATGAACCTTTCCCTGACGCCTGCAGTAGAATAGGCCATAGGTTCAAGGAAATGGCCTCAAAACAGTTGCCAAAGCACTCGTGTAACATACTTCCTTAGAGCCTGCCTGGGGCCTAGCAACAGCCACTGTCCATGCTCCTGACTCGGAGCCTTCTTGCCCTCCCCCAGGGAACTATTAGGACCCAGCAACAGCCTCAACGCTTTCAACCATTATCTACTAAGTACCCACTGTGTGTCTACCCAGTATGATTCCAGGTACCAGGGGCATAGTGGTGAACAAAATGGACCAAATAAGAAAAAGAAATCCCTATCTTGGATTCTGTAAGGAAAAAAAATACAGTATGTAATTACAAGTATGTGTCATACAGTATTAAATGAGGACATGAGAAGAAACGGCTGGAGAGGTGGCTGAGAGTTAAGGATGAGTACCACTTTTGCAGAGCACTGGAGTTTGATTCCCAGTACCCACTTTAGGCTACTCAAAGCTCCCAAGGGATCTAACACTCCCTTCTGGTCTTTTAGGACACTTTGCTCATGTGCACATACACAGACAGAAATATACATCTACATGTAACTTAAAAAAAGAAAACAAATCCTTTTTAAACAGAAGCAGAGTGCTCTAGGGTGGGAGGGTCTGGCAAATGTGAGGCCATAAAGAGACCAGTATGCCTGGAAACCAAAGGGGTGTAAATATGGAAAGTCTGTAGACACCTCATGTTGGGATTAGATTGGGAAACTGAGGCTGACTGAGAGGATGCAGCATGTTTACCTGTCTGAGAAGGAGGCAGTGTGCAAGCCCATAAATGCCCTAAATCTTTCTTCTGTCCCGGGGCAGCTGCCAACTTTGTCAGCACATCTGCTTATGTGACCAATAGGATTTCACGCCATTTGATCAAATTAACTCACTGATCCTTCCCCTACCTATACAAGAACGGAAACAAGCCCAGTGTCACTCTGACCTTCATTTCAGATGATGTCAGCTCCCTTGGCCGGGGTTACACAAAACTGTGCAGCCACATGGTGATCCAAACCCAGATGAGGGCTCTTCCTAACTATAGTTGGGAAATATTCAGGTGGATAGTACAGCTGGCTAAGTGGTGAGATTAGTCCCAGGCAAGGGGAGGGCGCCCCTTCCATTGTCCAGGGAGGAAGAGGAAAGGGTGAGGTTGTGTGTGGGTTGTGGGTCGGGTGGCAGGAAGTGGAGGACACACCTGTCTAGTGGCTTGGCTTTTTTTTTTCTCCCCCAGCTCACCCTCAGAGCCACATACACTCAGGTGAGTTGGGAAGTACTGGAATGACTGGGAATTGGTACCCATGTTACTGCAGGGGCACTGTTTGGATAAGAAGGCAGGCACCTGCAGGATGGATGCTGAGCCACAGATGCTAAGCTATGGATGCTGAGCCAGGAGAGCTAAAGATGATGAGAAACTCGGGGTGAGGAAGAAGTAAAGACAGGAATGTTTGGGAGGATCAGGTGTCTTGGGGGTAGAACAGCTATGGGTGAGCCATCCACAGCACCCATCAGAAGTGTGCCTCACAGGCAGAGCACTTCCTGAAGTAGGACTTCCTGTGACTCAGCTGGGTGATAGAGAAAGGTATCAGGGGAGTGGTCTGTGGCCATGGGAAGATTATAGACCTCTAAAGCAGGTAGGACTGCTCTCTCTGGGCTTTTGACCTTGTGTTGTCAAGTGCTGAGCTAGGCAATCTCTGAAGCACTCCCCAGCCTCCCAAGGCTTGTTCATTTGTGACAGAATCTCAAGACTGGTTTTGAACTCTCTGCATAGCTTGGACTTCTGATCTCCTGGTTCTACCTCCCGAATACTGAGATTACAGGTGTGATCCCCCCCACCAAGGGTGGGCTTCCTCCGTTGTTAATCTCAATTCTTCTTACACATGATAACATATATTTTACAGATGAGCAGACAGATTTGAATACCAGCCCTCCTGACTCAATGCCCCTCTCTGGCATTAGTGTGACTTGGGTTACCCAGGCTCCCTCTGGCAGAGGAAGAATCTATGAAGTCCAAAAGAGGGCATTAGATCTCCTGGAATTGGAGTTTCAGATGGTTGTAAGGTGTGTGAGGTCAGTGCTGGGAACCCAACTCTGGTCCTCTGGAAGAGTAGCCACCTCTCTGGCTCCATCCTTAGATGTCTTTAAGTCAGCATCCATATCCACCAGTCCTGCTAAGACCAGGCACCCTTGATGGCAGTCAGCCTCCTCTCGTCCCCCTAGCTACACTGTCTCCCATTTATTTCTGTTGAGCTCTGTGGTCTATCAGAAACCAATGGGCTGCTCAAGTCAAAAGCTGGGAGTGGTCCCCAACTCCTGCTCACACTCCCTACCTTCCACCCACAATCCCACCTGCGACATTGGCAATTCTCTTCATGTTAGCTCCAGAACCGAGGGCAGAGAATTCACCCACGTGTCTTCTCTCAGTCCCTTTCATCAGCCTCCATTCTTACCTGCACAGGTTGCTTAGCACACAAACTGGTCTCTCTGCTTTCTATGCTCCTTCAAGCCCCAACACCCCATGCCAAGCCCATTCTCCATGTAGCAGCTGTGGTCTTAAAACTCAAAACAGCACATTGTCAAAGCCATCTAAGTCCTTGATGGAAGTGTAATAAATTCTAAACGCCCTGAGCATTCGGCATTTGGGTCTCACTCATTCTTTCAGCCTCACCTTTGCATCATGCCCCTGCCTCAGACCCCTATGCTTCTGTGATGATCTTATCACAGCCGGTGCCTTTCTACCTCAGGGACCTTGTTATTGCCCTTCCCTCTCCCTGGACATACTTGCCACCACCCTGGCATGTCATCCCTCCATCATCTTCTCTGAGCTGAGCATTCTTCCTGTCTCTGCCTCCTGTTCTCCTTCCTATGTCTTATTTAATCTGTAACTGCTTTATGTGTTTATTTCCTTGCTTTCTCTCTCTCTGATGAGGAAATGTTACACACTTAAGCCTGCCTACATTACCCCTATGAGAACCCCATGGAGGGAAGGGATGTGTCTCCAAGAGGATTTGTAAGGGTAGGACCTTGTCTACCTGGTCCACCACTAGCATCTAATCTGGTGCCTGGGGTGTGTGTGTGTGTGTGTGTGTGTGTGTGTGTGTGTGTGTGTGTGTGTGTGTGTGTGTGTGTGTGATATTAATATGGAACAGGCTGAATGAGTAAGACTAGCTTCAAACTGAATTCTAGGACTTCTGTTTCCCATCATTTCTTTGTTTTTAGACCTGAACATGTGTCTCATTACTCGGCCCTGAGACAGTACGTATCTGGAAAAGGCTATGGAACAGTAACCGAGAAAGCCTATCTCCTGGTCAACTCCCTGCCAGGAGATAATGCTTCTGGACTCAGGGACCGAATACTAGAATTAGGGAGACCTGAAACCACATTAAAAAAACAAAAAAGAGGGGTGTCCTTTGTGTTTCACAGGGGTGTGTGTGTGCACGCACATGTAAGTACAGGAGCCTTCAGAGGCCAGAAGGCGTCAGATCTCCTAGAGCTGGAATTACTGGATGTTGTCAAGCACCCTAAGTGTTCAGAACTAAGCTCAGGTCCTCTGCAAGGGCAGTAGATGCTCTCTGTGGATGAGGCACCTCTCAAGCCTCTATACTTACACAGGAGCTTTTAAAGTTTTAAAACACACCCAGTGTGAGTAGGACTCTCAACTCTTGGTGAAAGGTTCTTTATGCCCTTGTGCCTGTCACCAAGTCCTCCACTCTCTTTAGTTCTGACCCTCAGCTTTAGTCTTCCTGGCCTCTCCTGGAGAGCTCTTTTTGTTTGAGAACAGGGTCTCTTGTAGCCAGCATGGTCCCTGCCTTACCATGTAGCTGAGGATAACCTTAAACTCATGATCATCTTGCTTCTGTTTCCCCAGGGCTGGGGTCACAGCTGTGTGAACCATAGCCCCCAGTTTATGCAGTGCTGGGGATGCCGGGCAGGCGATCTACCCACTGAACCACATCCCTAGCCTCCCCCTGTATGCTTTGAGCCTTTTTTGGGGAAGCCCTGTGTCCCATCGAGCAGCAGCAACCTACTTCCTGTCCCAGGGACAATCCTTCTCACAGGGACAGGAGCCTCCTCAGTGGCGGACTCAGATCCACCGCCATTTTCCTAAGCAGTTTCCCTCTCTCGCCCCTTTCCTGGCCTCAGCGTCACTTAACTCCTGAGTCTTGGTTTAAACATCACCTCCCAATTCTGTGACGCATTACACTGAGCTGGGTGCCCCACCTCTAGACTCCCTGTGTCCTCTGAACTTTCACAATGGTACTGGTGGCATGTAACCCTCTGGTCCCAACTTGTCAGTGCTGGTACCTGCTTCCCTCATCAGAGGGAGAGCCCACTGAGGGCAGGGGCCAGAGCTGACTCAATTATTTCCCCACCAGCTTGGCTGGGCAGATTTGGGAGCTGTCAGGAAGTGTTTGCAACCATGATCCTTATCTTACCCCTGCAGGGAGAGCTTCAGGGCTTGCTTCTGCATTTCATGCCTGCCCCTCATACCCTCCTGTCACCTCTGACCTGTCCTCCAGTCTTAGATCTCAGGCTAACCATTCCCTTTGCCAGGAACACTTTCCAGCAGTCAGCAAAGCACTCTGCTTCACTTTACACGGTTCTGTGGGGGGCAGGGATGTCCCCGCCACCCCTTTTCTGCTTAAATGGACAGGACACAGTCCCCACTGACACCTGTCAGCACCATGTACCGCTTCCTCCTCCCTCTTTTTATATCCCCCCCTCGTCTGCCCCTCCTTCTTTTCCTCTGTCCTGAGCGGCTTTTGCAGTTAGCTGTATCACAGGTCTCATGCTTAGAGTCATAGCAAGGTATGGACACAAGCATCTTTGTGCAAACTACTCAAGTTCCAGGGCTCTCTAGATTTGGTGGTCGGTGCTATCTGGGCCTGGGTTGGAAACCCAGCTTTGGAGTCAAGGCCCCCAGGTGCGAAGATGTGGCCACAGCTCCCTCTTGTGGTCAAATTAGAATAGAGCACCTTTCTCGTACTAGAAGCCAAGAAGGGTGAAGTCCAGAGGACGCCCGGGAAATGAGCGGCTCCCTGCTGTGAATGCATCTGGAAGCACGTCCTCGGGTTCTCAGTCCAAGGATTAGGAACAAGAGCCTCTACTCCCTCCCAAGTCACTACTATGCGACTCAGGGCGTTTACACTGGGCTGCACATTCATCTATCCTAAATGACTAGTAAACATACATTACTCTCATATTCCTGCACTAACAAGGGAGGAACGCCCTCTTGGCACGAGGCCAGCCCCACAAGCGCACAAGCTTGGAGCTATACAATCTAGCTGGGAATCTTCAGCTCTGACTATCCTGTTCATTATTCCTATCCACAGCCACCTTCTCTTTATTGCAGGCAACGGATTCTCGGAAAGTTGGATGGTCTCCGGAATAGAAGCCCTCGCAAGACTGGCCTTCACTGTTAGAATAAAGTATCCGACTGCAGACCTGGTCCAACTCCCATCTGGCTAATGGAACCCCCTGCTGACCCTGGAAAGCATCAAGGCTATTCCCATACCCTAGCTGCTGAATTGGCAGTTCCTACCTCCAGGGGGAGCTCTTTCCCAAGAAACGTTTGAGATTTGTCCCCTTTCTTTATGTGGATCCCTGCTCAAAGGCCATCCCTTCACTGGTTTCTTCCTCCCTTCTTCTATTCTATTTAAAACAAACAAATCTTTGTACTGGAGATGTAGCAGTGAGGGATTGGGGGTATGTCTCAGTCACCTGATGCCTGGAGGGAGGGGCTCTGTCTTGGCTCACTGCAGCTTTCTGGCCCCTAGAAGACCAGACAAAGAAATGTCCAATATTTGATGAATGAATAATTGCTTAATAACCCCAGGGAAACCTGAAGCAAATAGGATACATCTCTGTCTTTCAGGCCTATCTTAATTAGGAAAATGGGTACCTAAGGAGTTCAAGAAGTCAATAGGTCACTCCCATGAGGAGAGGACCAGAGGCTAAAGAGCACCCTCTGCCCAAGGTTGAGGTTTCAGGAAAGGCTCCTAGTAGTCTAGTGCAGGAGACAGTCAGCTCTTGAGGAGCCAGGTCACACCTGGAGGTGGGACTGACTCCAAGTCTCTTGGGAACGTTTCCTCAGCCTCTCTCATTCAGTTCCTATATGGCAAGGCAGCACCCAGAAGCCTGGAGCCCCCTGGTGGCCAATCCATACTATGCAGAGCCAAGCTGGACATGGTTAGCCAACTACTTTGACTTGTGGACTCTCATCTCTCCAGGGATCTGGTGGGATGAAGGCAAGCGGGTTCTGCTTTCACAGGAAGAAGTGGCAGATTAGAAAGGTTGAGGCGGGAACCTAGCACAGGCTCTGTCCCCAGTGTCCAAGCTTGGCATGCCCCCTCACCCACAACAGATACCAGGAATGGGAAGGTGAAAGCCCCTGTGGTCTTCCAGTTGAGTGACCATGGGGTTGCCAGACAAGAAATGAGAAGGTACCTATAAGCACCACAAAGCAAAGCTTAAAATGAGGTCTCTGGAAAGCAGTGTGTGTGTGTGTGTGTATGTGTGTGTGCGTGTGCGTGTGTGTGTGTGTGCGCGCGCGCGCGTGTGTTGGAGACACATGTGCTGACTCCATTTAGGTTTCTATTGCTGCAATGAAATGCCATTTCCAAAAGCATCTTGGGGAGAAAAGGTTTTATTTCATCTTGCGTCTCTCAGGTCATACTCCATTACTGAGAGAAGTCAGAACAGGAACTGAGGCAGAGCCATGTAGGAACACTGCTTACTGGCCTGCTCGGGCTGCCTAGGGACTGCGCTGCTCACAGTAGGCTGGGTCGTCCCTGATCAATCACCAGACCAACCAGGACACTCACCCAACCATCAAGTGAAAGCATGAAAAAGTGGTTCAGAATGTATCAGCTCAGCAGACCACTGGCTTCCAAGGACTCACAGGCTAAATATGTCATCAGACAGCAGCTGAGACCCACAGCAGGGATTTCCCAAGCCTTGCTGTAACCTGCCACACCAGTGTATTTGATCTATGACTTTCTGTTCTAGGGCTGCAAATGTTTGTGTAACTGCTTCCAAAGCAATATTTCTGGGGCAACCTGAATCCATGTACCCAACCATGGAAGCTCTTATCTGGTTCAGAATAAACCTCTGATTCCCCTAGGAGCAAGAGCTATGTTTTACCCAGGGGCACAGCGATGATTGTATGTTTTTGATTTTGATGACTTGACTTGGCAAAGAAAGTGAGGGCCAGGGCTATCCTGAGCCCACAGAGGTGCAAAGAAACACATAGTTGTTGGTTCTTTCTCTCTCAGACCTGGTAACTCAGGCTGGGGCTCCCTCAACTTCTCCAAGGTTCAGCCTGCCATGGGTGCAGTCACTCAGCAGGGTTCAGGTCCCATAGGACACAGCAGGTAGCTCTGGAAGGGCAGGGCGCCTCTGGGCAGTCACTTCACAGTGCACAGATCGCTTCACAAGAACAGAGCACTACAGGGTACAGCCACTGCTATATAGAGTGCAGGATCAGGTCACTCTGAGGGACTCAGGTCACTCTGCAGGACACAGGTGGCTCTTGCCCCGTCGCCTCCATCCCTGCACAAGGTGGCTCCATCTCTGGATTGTTCACAGGAGCAGGGTCCTGGTGGGGCTGCAAGGTCACTGGTGGCCTGGCTTAGGTTCCTGGGCAGTGTAGGCTCACCTTGCAGGATACGGCGCCCCTTGCCAATGGCCAGGCGTGGCAGGCCTCGATTGAGGCCATCCAGGAGTGCACAGGCCTGGCAGAGCATGTGGCTGGCCAGTGCCCCGCAGCGGGAGCAGGTGCCTGGAGGAGGGGGCCGAGCCGCAGGGGCCAGAGCGAGGCGCTCTGCCGAGTGCACGAGGTCCAGCACTGCTGATGGCCGTACTGCCTCCAGGCGCTTGAGCAGGTCGCGAGCATGGCCACGGAAGGCCTCTGGCGCATAAACGCACTCCTCAGAGAAATAGCGCAGGCGGCGGAAGTGCGCATACAGCACCACCTCCTTCTGTGAAGCGAACTGCAGCGGCCGGCACCGCGGGAGTGCACACCCCTCACCCGCGGAACCCAGCACTCCGCCCCGTGCCAGCCTCCCTGCATCACCACGCAGAAAGTTCATGAGCACCGTCTCTGCCATATCGTCAGCATTGTGGCCTGTGGGATTGAGATCGAGAGATGGATGGGAACAGAGGAAGAGGAATGGGGAGGGGGCGCTGAGAACCTTTGGAGAGGGGAAGTGGAGAAGAGGGCCCTATAGATCCCCAGTAATGAGATAATGGAGAAGGGACCATAAAGGGGGAACCAGCAGCATGGAGGGGGGTGTGAAAACATCCAGAACCCAGAGAGAAGAGGGGGCGGTGGAAACACCACGCCACCCCACTTCCTTGTGATCCAGTACCCCTTCACACCCTTCCTGAGCTCACCAGTCACGATGTGCGTAGCTCCCACGAGGCGAGCGCCCTCCTCCAGCGCGCGCCGCCGCAGCACCCCGCAGAAGGTGCAGCAGGAGCGGCTGCGGCCAGAGCCCGCCGTGCTGCGGGCCACTGCGTCCATTGTCCAGCCCCCGAACAGGTCTGCATAGGCCACAATGGTGAGTGGTAGCTCCCAGCGTGCAGCCTGGCTGCTCACGGCCTCCAGCGCTGCATCACGGTAGCCACCGATGCCCTCGTCCACGGCCACCAGGTGCAGTGTGATACCCAGGCGAGGTGCGAGCTCGCGCAGCACGTGTGCCAGTACCGTGGAGTCCTTGCCGCCCGAGGCGCCCACGGCCACTATGGCACCGGAGGGCAGCAGGCGCCCTGCTAGCACTGTGTGCAGCACCTCGGCCTCAAAGGCTGCACAGAAGCAGGAACCACATAAGGCCTGACCCGAGCATGGGCGGCGGAGGGCAGCTCGGGCAGCGTGGCAGGAGGAGCACGTTGGGGCGGGCATCACAGGAACAGAAGTGGGTTGCTTGTGATGTCTACAATGGAGAAAAAGGGTAGATCATTTGGGGTGTCTACACTGCAGGGCTGGCGGAAGAGAAGAGGAGATATCCACAATGCTTGGCTAATGGAGAGAGAAGAGAAGCTGGACATCCAGGATGTCTGCACTTTGGAGCTGAGGGGAGAAAGAAGCCTATCACATAGTCAGATAGTCTGTGTTGTAGGGATGTTGCGGAAATGGCGTCCTACCCAGAGTGGCCTTGTACAGGGGAGACCAAGGGAAACTTCTTTACTGTAACAAGAAAATAAAAACCTGATGATGTGGTTTCAGGGGGGCATAGAAGAAGATATGCAAGAAGTGGAGTGTGCTTAAGGACACTGGGGGCACAGATTTGAAGTCACACTAGTGCTACAATCTTAATCATAGAGACAAGGTACACGCCATTGATCTTGACTTCAGGATTGACCACGACCTGGAAGAGCCTATTGGAGACAGAGGGCTACAGATGTTTGGATTTTGGCAGCGGGGGAGGAGGGGGGAGTAAGGATACAGAACAGCCACCCCCTCCTGATGGAACCCCCTGAATGTCATGGTTCCCTCCTCCTCTAGGCACACAGATGCCCCCATACCACCTTTTGGTTACCAGTGGATCCAGTAAAAACTCTCCAGGTTCAGTCCTCTCCCTCACACCAGAGCGTCTTCAGCTTGAACTATCCAGTCACTTTAGTCATTATGAGCAGGTATGGCTGCTCTGGGATTTACCAGAAGGGCCATTGCCTGTTTACTGTCACTAACCTCTACGAGCACAGGCCCAGTGCCACTCAGCCCTCAACCCCCCATAACCCAGACTCCTTTCACCAAATGGTGTTCTGCAGCTAAGTGAAGCTCCACCCTTCCAGGTGCTCAGACTAGAAAGTTTGGGGGTGCAGGGCTCAAAATGCCAAGACCAGTCTTGACCTGATTTCCAATTGTCCCTTATCCATCCTCAGATCCCCTAAAAGAGAACAGCCATTTGTGGATCCAAAAGATACTGAGAAGCAGGTACTTCTCCCACCTTCTCCATAGCCAGCATGCTTGTCTGGATCATTGGTCTCTCAGCCTTGACCTCCCCTCCTGTACACTCCCTGTGTTGTGTACAACCATCAGCAGATCCAGCCCAGTTATCCTGTCCACACTGTTCCATGATCCATGTTAGCACCTGCTGACTGACAGCCAGTAAGGCCCTGTGGCTCCTTCCCCTTACTCTCAAGTATCCCAGGAACACCCTCTCCTTTGGCCCAGATTGTTCTTGGAGCTCTCAGGGCTCACTTATTTCTCACGGCTGAGCACTGCCCCTTGAAATATTTGCTTCCCAGCTTTTGATCCTATCCTAACTCTTGCCTGGATTGTCCCCATCAGTGAGTGTCTCAGCACTTCATTCCCTCATGTCCGGCCCAGCAAGCCTGAGCATCATCAGGCTCAGAGGGGCCTCCAGGATCGACCTCCAAATGACCCGCTGAAGATTCTTGCAGGGCACCTTTCAGACCTCAAGTGCCCCTGAAATCTGTCCCTTCTGCCTGACATCTCTGTCTCCGGAGAGTGCCCACCACCTTCTGCCCAGCATTTATTCAGAACGGGGAACAAAGTCGCTCTGTCCTCGGACATGTGATCCTGTTAGGGGGTTGCTGTTGTGAGGAGTAGATTATGGGCACAGACAGAAACAAGAAGCCTGGAGACCACATCAGTAGTCCTGAGCGGGTGGAGTGAACCACGCTGAGCTAAGTATCTCGAGGAGTGGAAAATCTGTGCACCGACAGGCTGCAAAGCCCAGAAGTAACACCAGGCGTGGTGGAGCACACCTCTAATCCTAGCACTCAGGAGACAGAAACAGATGAACCTGCAAATTCTAGGCTAGTCTGGTCTACACAAGAGTTCCAGGCCATCCAGGGCAACATGGTGAAATCTCGTCTAATAACAAAACAGCCACAACAAACAAACCAAAAAACCCGAGGGGGTGCCCTGGTCGGCTGACTTTCCTGAAGGGTAGAGGAGGGGTGTCTAGGACACATTTAACCGCAAGAGAAGGAAGATGGTCTGTCACCACCAGGTGAACGGGGAGGCCTGGCAAGAGACCGGATTAGAGAGAGATCCGGTCAAAACACGAGTTGGCAATCATAAAAACGAGTGGTAAGTCCCTAGAGAGACCTTCAGCTCTCCGATGGCACCACCATCCAGAGATCGTTCGACCCGGAGCAAAGAGAACACCAACCTGGGTGGAATGGGCTCTGCACTCTGCCGCCACGCGGAAGCCTGGAGCGGAAGCTGCGCTGGGACTACAACTCCCACAAGGCCCTGGACTGCCTTGCCTACTACTTGTACTACAATTCCCAGTAACACTTGAGGGAATGTCTTTCCTTAGTCTCCCAGAATGCTCGGCTCAGAACTCCATAAAGAGGCCGGCTTGGGTACTGAGCTGAGGATACTGTTGTTGCTCTGCCAGCGCTGGGTCACCAGGTGAGATGATGGAAATCAAAAGTGGCTGCGGTCTAATTCCTTAGTTTTACGAGTTATTATGCGCTCCTATTGCATCTCTCTTTTGACGGAACATAGATCACGCTACATAGAACAAGCTGGCCTTGAACTCAGAACCCTACCAGCTACTGCCTCCAAAATGCTAGTATTAAAGGCATATGCCGTCTTGCCCTTTTCTTTTTTTTTCTTTCTTTCTTTCAGAAAGGTGGAAGGAGTCCAGACAGCTCATAACTTCGCAAGTCATTGTAATGTATGTCAGTATATATCACAGTATACACTGTTGTATATATTGTAGATACCATATGTGTATTACATTTGTACATACATAGTACATATTGTATATACAGTATATATTGTATCTATCAATCTCTCTACACACACACACACACACACACACACACACACACACACACACACACACACTATCCACCTAATGGGCTGTTGAAAGTCATCAAGAACCCGATTCTGGAGGTGAGATTACCTGCTCCATCCTGACTTTAGAAACAAACATTTTGTCTTAAAATGTCTTCAAAGACGACTTGGTGAACTTCCAGCTGGCCTCCTGGTCCTGTGAGAAAGTCAGAACAAATAGCCAAACAGCCCTGAGAACAGGAGAGTAATTCTCAAAGAAGGATAAACATCCTTGAACACAGATGGGATGTCAGCCATTCTCAGATACCTCTGCTACTGCTCTTCCCAAGTGATATAAAACTAAAAGTGTCTGTTGTGGAAATGGCTAGTTAGAAGACAGTCTACCTAGGACTCTCATCTTCGGGCAGATGCCTCTACTAACTGTGGCTGATCCCGGGCTTCCCAGTCTGTTTCTGCTGGATGTTTGTTACATGTCTGATCTGATGCCCCATTTTATCTCTCCACAAGCTGCTGTTTATGCACTTGTGATATTGTGGATCATTCTCCAGTTTGAGACAGCTCTCCCTCCACTGAACTACACATCCTAGCTCCTTCCTAGGGGATTCTAAGCAGGGAAAACTCTTATCTTTGAGCCACATCCCAGCCTCTCATTGGAGAATTCTAAGTGGGTGCACTACCATGGAGCTTTGCTCCCAGCACCATTTTGGGGGAGATTCTAGACAGATTCTAACACTGAACCATGTCAAAGTTTCTCATTGGTGGGCACTCTATTACTAAGCTATAGCCTTAACATTCACCCCTTCTTATGTTTTTATATTTATCAGGGTCTCACTATGTGGCCCATGCAGACAATTCTTCTGTCTCTGTCCTCCAAGTATCTAGAATCACAACATTGAGCTTCAAGACTGGGTTAAACTTGATGGTAGATACACCTAGACCAGTGGTTCTCACCCTTTTTAATGCCATGACCCTTTAAGATAGTTCCTTATGTAACGGTGACACCAACATCAAATTATATTCGTTACTACTTTGTAACTGTCTTTTTGCTACTGTTATGAATTGTAATATAAATATCAGTGTTTTCTGATGATCTTAGGGGACCCCTGTGACAGGGTCATTGTAAGAATATATTTTATATTTAATAAAACCTTTCTGGAATATCAGAGAATAGATCCACTCACAGTCAAGCCTGGAGGATCAGAGAGTGGGAACTCATGCCTTTAATCCCAATATGAGAAAGATCCCATAACTCCAGAGAAAGAGATCTTTCTGTGTTTCTGTGAGTTTAAGGCCTAACTACCAAATAGCAGAAGCCCACACTTTAATCTTAACTCTAGAATATGAATCAGAATTGAACATGGAAGTGAAACAACTTGGGTAAGAAGGTATTTAAGGGAGGCATAGGAAGACAGATTTATTCTATAGAAACAACAAGAAGAGACACCGAGGAAGCTGGATGATAGCATTTACCTTGTGAACTTGGCGGAGTGAGATTTGACTGTGGTCTGTTTCCTCTTTCTGATACTCCAGCTTTTCCCTGATATCTGGCTCTGAGTTTTCATTTAATAACAACTAGAATTCGTATTACAGGTCTTTTGACCCATTGGAGTCATACCCCAACAGGTTGAGAAATGGGCTATCATGGGGATGATGTTTCAGCACCATAGACAGAGCCAGCCCAGCTGTCTGTCCAGCTCACTCTGTACAGAGGATCTTGAGTGCCAAACCCTCTTTATCAGCTTCCCAGACAAATTGGCTCCAGATAAGTAAGAGAAGGAGAAGAGACTTCACCACACTGCAGAAAACCAAGTGCCAATGAGGACATCTGGTTGGGTCCCTCTACAATCCTGGGGGCAACGTGGGACCAAGAACTTGCCAAGAACTTGGCAAGCTATTTTGTGGAATGGGTATGGTTGTATACAATGAGAAGCTTCCACACTGAGGCTCAAGGACGCCAAGAACTCTAGATTAAGGACAAAGGAGAGCTCATGGGTTGGCGTGCACAATGCTTAGTTGTTCGGGGTACCTGAGCAAGGAAAGAAGAAGAATCCATGTCTCACTTTCCTTGGTATGTTTATGGCTCCATGCCCTAATTTGCTTCCCATTTGGTGTGGTAGAACACTTGCCAAAATTAACTTGCATTTATTTTAGCCTACAGACCACAGTCCGTCATCAAGAGAAGCCATGGCAAGAGCCCAAGTCAGAAGCTGGAGCAGAAACCATGGAGGAACTCTATGTCTTGACTCACTTCCAGGCTCACATTTAACCCCCTTTCTTATACTGGGAGAGCCAATGTCCACAGTGAGCTGGGTCCTTCACATCAGTCAACAGTCAGACCCTACTTAGGCTAATCTGGTAGCAGCAATTTCTCAGTTAGGGTTCCATTTCCTGTGTGTTACAAGTTGATCACCCAGTTTAGCCATCACATGGAAGGAGGGAGAGCAGAGATTTCTTCACTTTGTCACTCAAGTGAAAATGCTCATATTTCTGTCCCAGATACTGCATTTCCTGTGGCATCATTACCTTGAAGAAAATATACACATAGGAGCTGGGGACATATCTCATATGAAAGAAAGGTTGGCCATGGCTTCAATTCCCAGCACTGCATAAACTACATGGGGTGGCACATACCTGTAACCTGAGCACATGGTCTGTGGGAGCAAGAAGATGTGTTAAGGTCACCTCTGACACCATATTCAGTTTGAGGTCTGTCTTTCTCATGTGGGGCCTTGTCTTAACTAGTAAGTATAATTTAAATGTAATGTGTGCAGCAGAGTATGTAGAAAAATTTCTTGGAAAAGTAAATCCTAACCCTATTTTTCTCTGTTATTCGTGGTTCCTGTGGGCTAGTGCTTTGTTCACCCTTTTGAAAGCATCAACACTTCTTTAACTCTTAGCTGAAACAAAGCAGCAAGGCTTCCAGCTCCACCTCCAGCTCTCCTCTGTGCTCTTTCAAGATGTTACAGTGGTGGTGGGGAACTTTTCTAGGTTTTAATGTGTGACTTCAGGCACTAGGCCCCTGTCTTCGAGTTTCTACTGCAGTGAAACACCACCAGGACCATGGCTGTTGCAGGATATTCGATCACACTGTGAACCCTGAGATTGCATTGCTTATTGGAAAAAACCGGTTTCTAGTTGTGGTGTGACTCATCCCTAGCTCATACCTTATTCCAAGAGCTTTCTGCTTGAATGTTGTAAAAGTTACCATAAGTCAAGAGGCAAAGCAAGTGAGCATTTGACAGGAAGAGAATAAAGGAAAAAAAGCATAGAGAGTAAGATAGAGTCAGGAGGATGGATAGAAGTGCAAGAATAAGAAGGTAGAGAGGTTGATTTTGAGCAGATTGTTTGGAGATGATGTAAGAGAAGAAAGACCTCTAAGATGTCAGCTCTGGAGGAAGGTTAGGGGAATGGTTTCTCTGCCTCTCAGAGCTAGCAAGGCTTTCACCCCAGTTTAGGCTCCACAGTCTTTATAGGTAAAATTGAGATATTGTTTAAAAAAAAAAACTCATAAAGGAAGCATTTGGTGGGGCTGCCTTACATTTTCAGAGGTTCAGTCCATCATCATCAAGGTGTGACATGGTGGCACAGGCAGGCATGGCACTGGAGACTTAAGACATACTGTTCGTTCAGCATCAGGAAGTAACTGAAACAGAGGACATGGCTTAAGCATAGGGGACTTATCTCTTTCTACTGAGATGTGGATTCCCATTGGATGTACCCTGCCTGCCTTTGCTGGAGACCTGGAGTCACAGCATGAGTGTGCTCTATCAGCCTAATGAATAAATAGTGAATGGAATGAGTGGGTGAAATTTCATCCATAATACCATAGGACAAAAGTGATGATTCATAAGCATTTAATTGATACCAGCAGATAAAAATAACAAAAGAAAGAATAGAGCATGAGCTGGAGAATGTACATAATGTAAATAAATTTACCACTCCACCCTAGAAAGATTTGTATGGTAAGATACCACAAACAGTGCAGCTTATAAACATTAGTTAGATTCCTAAAAGAACAGAAGGTTAATCGGCTCAGTGACAGGTTGAATTCCTGGTGAATGTTTATGTCTTCACAAATAATGCTCTATCCTGTGGTAGAGCAAGCAAACAAGCATCCTTGGGTATCTTGTATAAATGGGATTACTCCATTTTGTGAGGGTCCCATCTCCATGAGCTAAGCCCTTTCTAAACATGCTGGCTAGTTTATGCCAACTTGACACAAGATAGTCACCAGAGAGGAGGGGGCTTCATTAACAAAATGCATCTATATGATGGGGCTGTAGGTAAGCCTGTATTAATGAGGGAGGACCCAGCCCATGTGAGCATTACCATTCTGTGCTGGTGGTCCTGGATTTTCTAAGAAATTGGGGTGAGCAAGCCATGAGGAGCATTAAGCAGCATTCCTCTGTGGCCACTGCATGAGCTCCAACCTTCAGGTTCTCACTCTGCCTGAGTTCCTACCCTTACTACTTTTCATGATGAGATGTTATATGGAATTGTAAGGGAAATAAACCCTTTCCTCCCAAGTTGCTTTGGTCATGGTGGTTTATCGCAATAGTAATCCCAACTAAGACACTAAACAGCTCACTCCTTGGGACTGGATAGATGACCCAGTAAAGTGCTTGTTACACAAGCAGGGGCATCTGAGTTCAGATCCACAGATCCCACATGAGAACCATGTGTAGCGGTGAGTGTCTGTAATGGCAGTCTTGGAGTGTGGAGGCAAAATGGGCAGATCCCAGGGGCTCACTGGGCAGCCAGGAGAAGTGCTTGTTTTAGTGTTTTATTTCTTGCTGATAGAATGACATGACAAAAGCAACTTAAGGGAGAAATATTTATTTGTGCCTACAGTTCAAGATACAGCCCACTGTGGCCGAGAATTAGAGTGGTGGGAACTTGGAGCTGCTGATCATGTTGCAAAACATTCAGAGCTTTGAGCTGTGCATGGTGGTTCTTGGCTCACTTTCACTTTCCATACAATCCAGGATCACACCCCAGGGAATGGTGCCACTCACAGTGAGTAGGTCTTCCCATACTCACTATTCTAATCGAGATACTCCCCCAACACACACAGGCATGACCAGAGGCCCATCTCCTAAGTGATCTTAGATCTTGCCAAACTTACCATTGAAATTAACCATCACAGATCCTGCTCAGAAAGCAAGGTGGAGAATGGCAGAGGAAGACATCCAAAGTAGAGCTCTGGATTTTATTTTAATCACAAGCCCCTGCCTGTTATCACCATAACCTCGGGTATGAGGATCTTGTGTTTAGGGATGAGATGCCACCTTAGCACTTCAATTCGGAAACTCAGTGTCTTCTGAAAATGGGGAAGTGACACCCTAGGTTTTCTCAATCCTCTTGGGCTGAATGTATCATAAGTTCCTCTCTTGAATGCAGATTCTTGGAGTCTTCTCTTCCTGTCCTGCGCTCTTTACGAGCCGAAGACAACATAAACCAGATGGGTCAAGGCCCAGCCCTTCTGACCACTGAGTTGCTGCAATTTCTGCTGAGAGAGAGAGAGAGAGAGAGAGAGAGAGAGAGAGAGAGAGAGAGAGAGAGAGAGAGAGAGAGAGAGAGAGAGAGAGAGAGAGATTGGGCAAAGATGAGCATAAAGGATGGTTGCCAGTTGAAAATGCAAAAAGTGTATGGGCTTTCCTATGAGAGAGTGAGAGAGAGAGAGAGAGAGAGAGAGAGAGAGAGAGAGAGAGAGAGAGAGAGAGAGAGAGTGTTAGTTGAGGATGGTGGCCAGATATGCCTAAGCCCATATGTACTAGTCAGTGTTCTCTCAAGGATCAGGATTTGTAGAATGAATATATATTAAATATGATATATATTATTATATACACACATGATTTATTAGACTGACATAAGGCTGTGGTCCAGCTAATCCAACAACGACTGTCTATCAAACAGAAGGCCCAGGAATCCAGTAGTTGTTCAGTCCCCAAGGCTCAATGTCTCATCTGGTCTGCAGTATATGATGGAATCACAAAGCACTCAGCAGTACAGGGTATGGACCAGATTAAAGGTGGCTCCTCCCACCTCAGAAGATTGGAATTAAATGAGAATCTTTTTACCTAAAAAGATACAGATAAAGAGTGGGTCTTCTCATCTTCAAATGATGAGGAAAAAATACCCTCAACAAGTGTGCCCATCTATTTGGGTTTTATTACCCAGAATACAGTCAAGTTAGCAACCAAGAAAAGTCATCACAGGAAGCAAATGTAGAAATAGAGGAAGGGTTATGTGGATGGCCCTGGAGGGCACACAATGGACAATTTCTAGAGGCATTCTACTTCTGGTATATTTCTGGGTCACTTTTCAGGGTCATATTTTTTTCCCATCTCAGATGTTTTAAAACATGATAGAAGTCAAAGGAGACTCAACCTCTTAGGATTATTTCACTTCCTCCTTCCTAACTCAAAGTTAAACAGAGTATTCGAGAAAATGCTGACCATCCCTGAGGGTAGTTAAGGCAAGACTTGTGTTCCTCACTTTACTTCTTCTGTTTACATGCAGCTGTGGTGGGCAGGGAACCCCGAGCAATGAAGGAGCCCTCTAGAGTAAGGAGACAGTAAGAGACATCAGCAAGGAAGGAATATGTAATGATGAGCTGTGGCCATGACTCAGGGGTAGAGAGCCTTTCTGGAACACCTCAGTGAGAGGCTGGGGTATGGTTCAGCAGAAGATTTCCTGACAGTGTGGCTCAGGGGTAGAGCATCTGCCCAATGTGAGTGACCCTGACTTCTAACTCAAACAAGAATCTATTCTAGAACAAGGAAGGGAATTTTACCTTTTTCAAGAATCTGTATTATTTTCCAAAAATTTGTGTAACAGACCAAGTTTGGCCACACTCACCCTGCAAACACCAACTAAAGATGTGAGAAAGAGGGGGATTTCACCTAACTTGGTCACATTGGGGAAAGAAACAATAAAGAGGTTCAGTGACCCTCAAGTCTATCTTTAGGGTCCTGATATGAATTTAGGTTTAGTTGGAGGGCCAGAGGTATGCACAGTTAAGCAGTTCTGGTAGGTGTGACACACTGACACATCCTTGTGTGTCCCACAAGGGGTTACAATACGTTGTCAAAACTCTGTGGTGAGTCCACCATGTAGGTCTCATCTCAACTTTACCCTTTGTGTTACCCAACTTGAGAGTCCTGTGGCAATTTTAATCCCTTCAGGGTCCTTTGTTCTAATAAGTCTGATAGCAAAATGGAAGTTAAATCACCCTCTCTAAAATGTCTCCTTTCCTGCTAGATAGGTTACATTGGGTTTCTACTAGATAAATTCTGTCAAGTTCATACACACATACCTAAGCCTGTAAAAACCTCAGCCTACTTCCACCCCCCCCCCCAGTCTTCTCCAGTGAGAGAGACTCCCCCCCCCCATCATCTTGGTATATTTTTGCTGCTGTTGTTTTGATTTGGTTTTGTTTGTATGTTTTGAGACAGGGTGTGCTAAAGCCAGGCAGGGCTGGAACTCACTATGTAGCCAAGGTTGACCTTGGAGCTCAGACCCTCCTGCCTCCTCCTCCGAAGTACTGAGATTGCAGGCACATTCTACCTTACACAATTTATGCCATGCTTGAGATGGAGCCTAAAGCTTTGTTCATATAAAGCAAACACACTCTACCATGAGAGCTAGATTTTCAGCTCCCTTGGTGGGTTATAATAGGAAGAATGTTCACGCCCACTGCTTCAGATCAACTGTCTACTCAATCTGTGCCTCCTCCACTGAGACTCTGGGTGTGAGATGCTTTGGGGCCTGACATCCACCCCCACTGGAGAGTGGGGCTTTGGGTGTGCCCATGACAAAGTGCAGTGGGAGGGAGGAGAGGCTGGTTGCTCCCCAGCCTGCATCTCCCACTCCTTCTTCTCGCCTCTGCCCTCACTGTATTCCCAACTCCACCAATACCATCAGCCTTAGGGGAGGCTCTGGAGGCTCAGGATGAGGGAAACTCATTTTCTCGGGGCAGAAAATAGCACTCAAAGGCCTAGGTTAGTACAGAGAAGGAGAAGATGGGGTGAGGCCTTGCTTGGGTGAGTTTGGGAGAGAAATTGGCCTTCTTTGGCCTTAGGAGTAGATCTGGGTTGTGAGTGGCTGATCTTCAAGGCCCCAAAGCCCTAGCATTCTGGGGTCTGAAGCTCCTCCCCCAAAGGCAGTCACTGTTGTGGCCTCACCCCTGCTTTTGTCCAGCCTTCCTCCAGACCTAGCAGCTCTTAGTTCCTCAGAACAGGCCAGAGAGACAGACTTCTGGAGACTCTGCAGCTTCAGCTGGACATGCTGCTGTTGCTGCTGCTGCTCTGGGGGATCAAGCGGGGAGAGGGTGGGATTGACAAAAATAAGGGTTACAGCCTGACTGTGGAAAGGGAGATAGTGGTGCAAGAAGGTCTGTGTATCCTGGTACCCTGTAAGTTTTCCTACCCCAAGAAGGGATGGTCTGACTCAGGCCCAATTCATGGACACTGGTTCCGGAAAGGATCCAAGCCCAAGCTTAATTTCCTAGTGGCCACAAATAACCCAGAACACCCAGCACTGAATAATCAGAGCAGATTTTTCCTGTCTGGAGACCCATGGAAGAACAACTGCTCCTTGGGCATCAGAGGGACCAGGAAGGAGGACAGAGGGTCGTACTTCTTTCGTCTGGAGAGAGGAAAAGCAAAGTGGAGTTATATAAACAACACAGTGACTCTGCATGTGACAGGTAAGGCATGGCTTGCACAGAAACCACCAGGGAAAGTTGTGGTTGCCATAGGGCAGGCCTGGGATAGCACTCCATCCTGGGAGCAGCTGGGTCTGAGCATCAGGGCTCAGGGGAGGAGCTGGGTCAGACCCAGAGCTTCCCCGGAAGGAGCAATTTACCTCCTCCTGACCCTCCTCTTCTCCCCTCTCCTCACCAGACCTCACTTACACCCCTCATGTCCTCATCCTGGAGACCCTGGAGGCCGGCCGTCCCAGCAACCTGACCTGCTCTGCACCTTGGGCCTGTGAGCCCCCCACCTTCTCCTGGACTGGTACCTCCGTGTCAGGCTTGAACACCAACACCATTAATTCCTCAGTACTGACCATCATCCCCCAGCCCTGTGACCATGGCACCAATCTCACTTGTCAAGTGACCCTGCCATTAAGTGGAGTGACCACAAGAATGACCATCCGTCTCAATGTGTCATGTGAGGCTGGGCTGGGTTGCCTGTTTGCAGAGTGGTGCCCAGGGTGGGCTCAGGGTCTGGACATTTGGTTCTAAAATTCTCATGGGGGGCTCTTTGGTATGATGTCTTCCTGCCATACCCACCTAGACATCTGATGGGGTCAGAAGTTGATTGATCAATCCACTGTGTCACCACTCTCTCTTAGATGCTCCAAAGAATCTGACTGTGACCATCTGTCAAGGAGCTGACTCAGGTAGGAGCATCCTGGATTCCTATCCACACCTCAGCTCAGAATAGGGCTTATTCTTCCTCATCCTGGACTCATCTGGAGACAGAGCTCCTTGTGGGGAAACACTGGACCATTTCCTCTGAAGCTCCTAGGTGTTTGTACCAGTCAGAATCCACCCCCCTTCTGTCCCAGATCTGCATTTGCCTTTTGAGCCCCATAGGCACAGGGTGACATGCACACAGCATGAACCACACTGTCCGGACCTTCTCCCCATTTACAGATCTGCCTGCATGCCCCCAATAGCTGTGCTTGAGTTCTTGTGCAAAGAGACACAGCTGTATGGTTAGACACTCAGAACACACATGGTGATCTGTTCTCAGAAGCTCCATCTCCAAACTACTAGTGACCAATGTCCTATCCACAGAGGTTGGCTGAGCCTGGGCTATCCCCTTCCCAATGTTCTGAGAGGAACAGATATCAGCTGTAGCTTCACAGGGGACCTTAGCTCCAGCTTGTGCTGAGCTGTGAGGCCTGTGTTATCTAGCTACCCAGAGCCTCACTGTCTTGGACCTGATGCAAGGAGGGTGTGTAGGTCTGGGAGGGGAGTCATCTGGGAAACAGCAGATCATGAGGAGAGTGACTGGGACTTAGGTGGATGAGCTTTGCACCCCAGCTCTTTCCTTCTGCAGACCAGTGGGAAGGGGCATTTGCCAAGAGCACAAAAGACAAGAGGAAATGGAACCAAAACAAACCAGCATAAAGAGTTGGACAGCAGCCCAGTAGTCAAGCCTATGTAGTGCTCCATGGGCCAGCCCCTCACTGGGGGATTCTAGGCAGGGCTTTACTACTGAGCCACACCCTACCCCCTCACTCAGGGATTCTAGGCAGTGACTCTACTGCTGAGCCACATCCCAGCCCCTCACTGGGGGATTCTAGGAGGCATTCAACAGCTGATCTGTATCCCTAACCTCTTTTTAATGTTTTTTGAGACAGGGTTTCACAAGTTGCCCAATAGTCATTGAAATCGGTCTACTGCCCAACCCCCCTCCCCCTGAACTTGAGATCCTCCTTCCTTGGCCACAGCAGAAGCTGGAATGACAGGCTTCTTCATTAATTTGGCTGCTATAAAATATTCCTTGGCTTATTTGTGAATCTGCGGGTGGAGCCCAGGTCCTCAAATATACTGAGATGCATTTAATGATTTAATTCAAAATGCAAAATAATCATATGCTTAACAAGATTGTAAACTAAATCAAGTCTAAGTGCCGCCTGCTTTTTAAAGTCCCCTCTGCCATCTCTGGTTCATTACCTGTCCCTTCCATTCAGGTCCCTGTTCTGGTTATATGAGGTAGGGGTGAGAAGAGCAGGAAGTCCGGCTTCCTGAAGGGCTAGGGTTGGTAGGGAGGAGGGGGTGTCTTAGAGCTCTCTCTCTGCAGGCAGTGCAGCTTTATCTGGAATGACCACGGGGGCCTTTGTGGGAGCAGGTGCCACCACCCTTCTCTTCTTGATCTGCTCTGTCATCTTCCTGATGTGAGTGTCAGTGTTGGTGGGATGGAGAATTCATGTGATACCTGACCCTGAGCCTGTGCCTGGAGGAGTGACCTGGGCAGGTGGGGAGGAGGCTGAAGTCAGGGGAAGCCTGGTCTATGCATATGGTCAGTGTGTGGGACTCTGGAGTGTTGCATCCCTCAGGCCCCGCTGTACTGTCCCGGATGGTGGAGCCTCTGTGACAGGACCACCAGTGACCTTGACTGCCCTTCTGAGACTTAGTTGCAAGCAGAGTGTGGGGGGAGAATGCCAGCTGCATCCCCAGCTCCCCATACTGAACGGTTCCCTGGTGTCCTTGCACCTAGGGTACGATCCTGTAGGAGGAGACCAGCCAGGCCAGCTGCAGGAGCTCCAGATCCAGATGCTCTCCAGGGCTCGGTTTCTCAGGTGAGTGAGCAACATGCATGTGTTCTGACCCAGCATGCTCCTGCCTGGACACCACTCCTGAGATGGATCCCAGGTTGTTCCACTGAGTGTGTCCAAGTTGGGCATCTGCAATGAGACCTTGCTAATGTGATCATCACAGGCATTGCTCCCCACTCTGCCTGTCCTTCTCTTCTTCAGTTATTCCTTAATTCGTGGGTCCTCGTCATTCTCCCTCTCAGGATGCCAAGCTGCAGGCTCTCCCTGCCTTCTGGCTCCTGCCATGACAGAGCGAGAGTGTGTGTCTGTGCACGTCTGTCTGTCTGTCTGTCTGTCTGTCTGTGGGTCATTTCCTCTCTTTAGCCTTCTCTCTTCCTCTCCTTTGTCTCTCTCTCCTCTCTCTATCCCTCTGTCTCTTATTTTTCTCTCTTATTCTCTCTGAGTCTCATTTTGTGTCTGACTTCCTCAGGGTCTCTTCTCCTCCTCTCTCTCACTCCCCCAAACTCTCTCCCTCTCTCTCTCTCTTCCTCTCTCACCCCCACCTCTCTCTCTCTCCTCTTCTCCTCGAACTCTTTTATCCACCCTCCCCCTCTCTGTGTCTCTCAGTGTCTGTCTGCCAATGTTCCTCTTCCTCCTCCTCCCTTGGCCTCCCCTGCCCGCTACACTGAGGAAGCATTATCCTCATCCTCTGCTTCTGAATATCTGCTCTCTGACCACACTCAATGTAGTAACATCTCCCACAGTTCTTATGCAGGGTGGGCTGACTCTGTAGCTGCTCAGCTTTGCTGCTGTACCATGAAAACACCATAGGCCACATGGGCGTGGCTGTGTGCTAAGAAACCTTTTTTTTTTTTTTCTGTAAAAGTGAACACTGGGCTGGTTTAGAACATAAAATCTCAAACTTCGAAGTCCCCAATTGTGTGATGGGAAGTTTGTCTCAGATACAACTTTTAAGATGGTGTCAATGTATCAGTCATTGAAGTGTGTGTGTGTGTGTGTGTGTGTGTGTGTGTGTTTGTGTGTGTGTGTGTGAGAGAGAGAGAGAGAGAGAGAGAGAGAGAGAGAGAGAGAGAGAGAGAGAGAGAGAGAGAGTTTTAAGGGTAGCTTCAAGAGCCATTTTTTGGTAGGCAGGCTTTCCCATGAGACCTGGGGCTCACATGGGGCTATCAGATTGGGCTGAACTAGCTAGCAGGGAACTCCATGGACACCCCTGTCTCTCCCACTTCAGCTCTAGATATTATGCCTGCAGACCACTCCTGACCTTTTTAACATGTGGGAACTGAACTCAAGGCCTCAGGTTTGTGCAAGCAAACTCTTTGCTTCTGAGTCACATCCCAGCCCTGATGCTGTTTTGAATCATCTGGGCGATCAGTTTCCATTGAAGACTTTTCAGGGGAGTCTCCCATGATCAAACTTTATTTTCTTTAACTGGGAATAAATTTGCAGCCTCTTATTTTCTGTGGAAATAAAAAGAAAACCTCTTCTCCAAAATAGCATATCTTTATTTCAGTTTTAAAGTCAACTTATTTACTATATATATATATATATATTAAATTTAATATATATATATATATGTTGGGTTAATTCAGCAGCATTTATAATCAAATGTCTTTTAGCAGCTTTTACTACTTCATTTTTAGTCAAAAAACTCAAAGACAGTAGCATACAGTATCCAGACACTTTGTATTTTCCATCTTTATGTGACTTATTTTTTTTTTTTACTCTCTTTTTAAGGACTTTCTCTATCCTTTTCTCTATCAAGTCTATGTAAATATTTTTTAACACACTCTAAACCATTTAGAGTTTTTTTGAATCTGTCTTTACCATATATCTTTTCTTTTAAAAAACTTTTTCTGTTTTTGGCCACACCTTTGCATGGCTAGGGTGGCTGATTCCACCCAGCTCCCTCTATTTCTTCCTGTTCCTAACCACACCTTTAATCTGCGAAATTGTGGCTAAGGATTAAAGGCTTCACTAGGGTGGCTGACTGGCTCTATCCAGCTCCTAGTCTAGCTTCATAGGATTTCTCTTTTTAGTAGAGGTACTGGCAGAAACCATAATTACCACTCTGGGGAATTTTAGGGTCCATATAACCACCAAGTAAAGCACTGCCATCTGCTGCTCACTAACTCCATCTAAGTATTTGGTAGCAAAAGACTCACAAGTGTTTTGCCTCTAAGGCTGAATAAGGATGCTTTTCTTAAAAAAGGCACGCCTCTGCTTGTCTCCTGCCAGATCCAGAGCTGATCCATAAAAACACCTCCACTAAGAAGCCATCTTTGACTCTGTTCCCTTTTGTCCTTATTAACAAAAACCTTAAATCCATCATATACAGATCCTTGCTTGCATTGAGGCTCAGGAACTGCCCTTGTTCAACTTAAGTTGCATGCAGCAAACAGGTCACTTTGTAATTTAATCCAATATACCACTCAGTCTCTTTACCATGGGCCACAACTCGGAAGCTGATTTTGGCTCTGTTTTTGTGTTCTAGACTGTTCTGAAGTATTTTATGGCTTCGTGTGTTTATATTTACACATGTTGGGCTGCCATTTGTTATATGAGGTTTCTGGTCCAGACTTTCCAGCCACGACTTGCAGACCCACAGTCCCATAGTCCAACTGAAACACACAGATGTTTATATTAATTGTATGCTGATTGACCAGGGGCCCAGGCATGTAACTTGCTAACTCTTTATCCTTAAACTAACCCATGTTTCTTATCCTGTTCAGCCATGTGGCTCAGTACCTTTTCTCAGTACAGCATAGTTATCCTCTGCATCTTTTGGCTTGTCTGGCATCTCTGTGACATCTCTGCTCTGTTCTTCCTGGTCCCAGAGTTTTCCCATTCTGGTAGCCCCGCCCACACTTCCTGTCTGCCTTCAGACAATCAGCATTTTTATGAAACTAGGAGGTGGGACAATTATTTACAATGTGACATAAATCTATCACCATATATTTATTTATCTGCTCATCTATCATCTGTCTGTCCATCTATCATCTGTGCTCTAGATCTTGACAACCTCATGTAACATAAAATTCATCATTGTTGCCTTTTTTACATATAAGTTGTATAACAGATGCCAAGGACTTTTTCATCTTGAAAACTAAAATTACAAACTGAGCAACAGTTCCCACTGCTTCACTAGAGTACCCCCCCCCCATTTCTCTCTCTGTCTGAATTTAATTTCTGCAAAATCCTCCTACGTAGGACCACATCATATTTGTCCTTTTGTGACTGGTTTTCCTCATGTAACACACGTACTCAGGATCCATCCTGCTAGAGCACCATCCTACAAAGATGCTCTGCCTTTCTCAGAGGTTGGTAATATTCTACTGTATGTACCATAGTTTCTCTAGACAATTTCTGAGCACCTACTACCTGTTTACTGTTGTGATGGAGCATTAATAAAGGTAAGAGATCAAGATTATATTTTTAATGATTTTAGATACATTCCTGCATTCTTGTGCCATATGGCTATACTTTTTATTTTTTTGAGAATTTCTCAAACTGTTTAAAAATGTTTAAACATTTTAAATTTTCACCAGAAGTACACAAGGGATTCCATTTCTCCATGTATTCATCAACACCGGCTATTTTCTGTTTTCTTTATATTATTTTAACAGTGGATATCCTAATGAATATGATGTGCTATTTCTTTGTGGTTTAAATGTGCACTTTTCTAATAATAAGAGTGAGTATCTCTTTTCTGTATATCTGTCTGGAGAAGTGGCCATCCAGGTCCTTGTTTATTTTTCTGGTTGAGTTCTTTGTTGTTGAGGAATTAGAGATATTCTTATCTCCTCTGGATCTTTGCCCCTCACCTGATGCATGGCTTCAAAATGTTTTCTGTAGGTCGAATGTGGTTTTGGTTAGTGATGAGGGAGACTGGATTCTGCCATTTGATTATTTCAGATAGAGGGAAGAGCAGACACCAATCCTCAGAAACAGGGGGCAGCCAGTGGAAAAGCAGCCAGCAGGGCTGTTGCAGAGATAAGGGAAGCTTAGGCAACCACAGGAAGGAAGTTTGTAGAAGCTGGGTGTGTAAATCATGTCTGAGCAAACAAATCGCTATGAGCAAAAGAAGGAACAATCAAACCGCATCCTCCACGGAGGAGAAACAACCATCTCACTGTAATTTCTGGGGACATCTCTGGATGCACAGGCAGGAAAAACTTTAGCAAGGGAAGGACAGAGGCAGAGGTGTTAGGAAGAGGCTGGAGATGACGTAGAGGAATCTGGACTGGCTACTGATTAGGTCATGGAGCTGAAATGAGGGGAATGAGTGTGGGCTGGGGTGGAGTTTGAGTGACAGGAGATGGAGGATGCTAAATGAGAGGCTGGAAGCTTGAGCAGACAGAAGACAGGTGCCAGTCACTGAGGGTGAAGAGAATACAGGAGAAAGTCGGGGCCAAAGAAGGAGCGGAAAAAAGATCACAAGAGGACAAATACTCCTTCCTTCCTTTCTTCCTATTACTATCGACTAACACATGTGTGAATACACACAATTCAGTGCAATACCTACATTAGACAGAAGAGGAGGCAGATACTATGGAATTGGTGTTATCGTCACGTGGGTCCTGGGGACTGAACTCTTGTCCTCTGGCACTGGAGTATGTTCTCTTAACCTCTCAGCCATTTTCCAACTCTGTGTGTACTGTTTTATTGATTGACAAGGATTGAGGGTACAGGTAGAAATGTTCTAGGCTCACAATGTTTCTACTGACAATTTTTTAGATTTATGAGTTTTCTTTTTAAGATTTTTAATTCATTTATTGTGTGTATGTATTGTGTGTGTGGTGTGTGTGTGTATGTGTGTGCATTTGTATGTGTCTTTGTGTGTATGTGCATATGTATGTGTGTCTGTGTATATGTGTGTGTGTGAGCATGAGTGTGTGTGTATGAGTCTCTGCGTATGTATGTGTGTGTGTGTGTGTGTGTGTGTATGTCAAAGTGTGCATGTGGCTGTCAGAAGAGAACTTTCAGGAGCTGCTTCTCTCTTTCCAGCACGTGGGTTCCAGGAATTGAACTTAGGCCATCTGGCTTGACAGCAAGCTCCCTTTGTCATCCCAGCTTAGAAGTTTTTAGCTTTAACATCACATCAAAGCAATAGCCCTCTGTGGAAACCATACAAGTCTGACTTTTGACTATTTAGTGGTAGCAGCAGTGTGGTACAACAGTATCCTGTGATCCTGGGCAGTAGCCATGGGCCACAGCCCGCAGTCCATGGCCCCAAGGCCATGTGGTATGGCCCATGGCTTTCTTTGCTTTTTTCTTTTCAAGTCAGGGATTCTCTATATACTAGCCCTGGATATCCTGTAACTCGCTTCTGTAGAGCAGGCTGGCATCCAACTCAGAGATACACCTGCCTCTGCCTCCCAAGTTCAGGGATTTAAGGCATGGACCATCACCACCTGGCCTTTAAAAAAATGTGGGTATTCAATACACTGGCCCACCAATTCAACACTTTATTATAAAATAGACTTTGCCTTATTGCAGGCAACTGTTAATTCCCTGGGTACATCTAAAACTGGGCAAGAGAGCTGGAGAGATAGATCAGAGCTTAAAAGTGCTCTCTGCTCCTGCAGAAGACTCAAGTTCAGTTTCAGCACCCACATCTGCCTGTAATCTAGCTCTGTGGGATGCAAACATGTTCTTTCACCTCCATGCCTGCTATACTCACCTGCTCACACCCCCCCCACACACAAGTGAATGTAAACTACTTTTCAGAGCAGTAAATGTGGACAGGGCTAGAGTTTTTTCTTTCAGCCTAGTGTATGTTTATTTAAGTGCATGTTAATTTAGCTTCTATTTAATCTGATTTTTAGCTCAGTGCCACCTGCGAAGCTCCTCCTGGTCACACACTCACAGGTTCTAGGATCTGGGTATGAGCTTTTAAAGGAGGCGTTTATTCCTCCCATCAGATATAATTTCTCTGACTGGAAGTTTGCTACCTTGCTCTCCACCATGAGCTTCCGAAAGGTGGGCACCATGCCTGAATCAGGGCACCGCATCACATACCCCTCCTAGCCCATATCACCAATCCCAATTAGACATCATCACACACCCTCCCAGCCCATATCACCAATCCCAATTAGAAATCATCACACACCCCTCCCACCCCATATCACCAATCCCAATTAGACTTCATCACATACCCCTCCCAGCCCACATCACCAATCCCAATTAGACTTGTGTTGACTCATTTGTTTTGTTGTGATATGTGTCTTGCTATACATTCCCATCAGACCCAGGAACTGTTTGTAGGCTGGACTGAACCAACAGTCCTTCAGCCATCATCTCCCAAGTGCAGAGATGACAGAAGCACCTTGCTGAGAGTTCAAATAGACACTCTCAAGACCCTCTACAATAAACTTATGAAATACATATGGTTTGGGTTGAGGAGATGGCCCAGTGCGTGAAGTGCTTGCAAGCATGAGGAGTTGAGTTAGGGTCACCAGCATCATGTAAATCCAGGCATGGTGTCACAACCCATAGCCATGGTGCTGGGGTGGGGGTAGAGACAATTGGACCTGGCCAAAATGGTGAGCTCCAGGCTTAGTGAGAGAGTCTGTCTTAAGCATCATAAAAGAAGGAACCTGGTGTAGACTTCTAGCCAGTTTATACACACATGTACCCACACCACACACAATATAGCACACAAATCAAGAAAAACCAAAGTCATGATCCTATATATAGTACATACATTCCACATTGAACTATCCAACAGCCATCTAAGATTCTCA
The DNA here is from genome assembly GCA_033318265.1 of Phyllotis vaccarum. NCBI lineage: Eukaryota > Metazoa > Chordata > Mammalia > Rodentia > Cricetidae > Phyllotis > Phyllotis vaccarum. The sequence goes on from JARWLC010000018.1 coordinate 31,705,878, forward strand.
CACAAGTGTTCCTAGTACAATACTAGGTGTTGGGGTCAGAAGAACTGGATTATGGTTTTGCCTGGTTTTTGGTTTGGGTTTCTCTTTAATGTCTGATAGTCTAGACTGTCCTACATAGCCCAGATTGGTCCTGAACTTGGAGGTAGTCTCCAGCCTCTGCCTCCTGAGTCTATGATGGCAGCTGTGCACCAGTTTTGCCAGGGCATCTGGACAAGCTGTTTGTATATCTCCATCTCAGCTTCAGATCTATAGAAGAGAGACAAAAATAATATCTTGCTGGTGGAGCCAGAAAGATTGGTGCTCATTTTTAAATGTTTCCAGAAGGTAAAAATGAAGGATTTCAACAGAAGTGCACATGGGAGGCTGGAGAGCTGGCTCAGTGGTTAAGAGAGTGTGTTGCTAACAGAAGACCTAAGTTCAGTTCCCAGCACACACATCTGGCAGCTCACAACGTTCTTTAACTCAGCTCTAGGGAATAAGATGCTGTCTTCTGAACTCTGGGCACTGCATCACGTGTGCACACACACCTTTACACATACATCTAATTTATACTTTAAAATGTAAGTGAGTGAGTGCATTAGAGGTCCCAAAGGCCCCTGCTATCTTACCCTAACTCTTTTTTTCGCCTCATTACAGAGTCCCCTGGTTGTATCCCAGGCAGATGACAGCTCTGAAACCCTGCCCTCCACAGCTGAGGCAGCCCCCTCATCCACAGAGGAAGAGATCCATTATGCAACCCTCATCTTTCAGGGGATGAAGCCCAGGAACCCACAGGGGCAGCAGGACACCGCCACTGAGTACTCGGAGATCAGGTCCCACAAGTGAGCTGCATGGCCATGACCAGGGCTGGAGGAAATATGGCTGCCTCAGGGTGAAAGACACCAGGTCCTGGCTGGATATGGAGGTCAACATGCCTTCAGAGCCATTCCTCTATTACACAGGAGTTCTACTGCTCACAAGCCTGCACTCCATGCCCACCCAATCCCCAGGCTCTGGTAACTCCTATTGTGCCCAGGACTCCATAAGCTTGATGTTCTCATACCCGTCGGTGTGGATGCTGTGCCTGCCTGTGTATCTGTCACATGCCTGGTGAGCAGATCCTCTGCAATTGGAGCTGCCACACGGGGCTAGGAATTGAACCCAAGTCCCCTGTAAGAGTGGCCAGGGCTCTTATCCACTGCCCCATCTCTCCTGTCCCAAGACTGACCTTTTAGATTTAATTTTATTTTAAAATTAGCATATAACATTTACACTGTGATAAGTTTGTTGTGGTATCTTCCAAGTGTATCATGTTTTGGCCTTGTTCATTCCTGTTGTTTCCCGCCTGTCTTGTTAGTTACTAGTCGGCTTCCCTACCCAGCAGTCTCCTTTCTCATTTCATGCTTTATGTAACAGTTACTTTTCTCATCTTTGTTGACAAAACACTGACATAAGTGAAGGCTGGAGAGGGTTATTCTGGCCCATGGTTTCAGTCTCTCACGGTGAGAAAGGCAGCATGGTGCTCAAGACAGTGTGTCCATGTGGTGGAGGCTCCAGACCTGCTGGTGTGTCAGAAAACAGTGAGCTGAGGCCAGAACCAGAAGTAGATATCCATCTTCCAGGCCCAGCCCCAGACACCGACTTCTGCAAGTTGGGCCACATGTCTGAAAGGTTCTGTGGTGTTAGAAAACGTTATCAGCAGCTGATGGAACCCCCTGAATGTCATGGTTCCCTCCTCCTCTAGGCACACAGATGCCCCCATACCACCTTTTGGTTACCAGCTGTGTGGATCCAGTAAAAACTCTCCAGGTTCAGTCCTCTCCCTCACACCACAGCGTCTTCAGCTTGAACTATCCAGTCACTTTTAGTCATGATGAGCAGGTATGGCTGCTCTGGGATTTACCAGAAGGGCCACTGCCTGTTTACTGTCACTAACCTCTACGAGCACAGGCCCAGTGCCACTCAGTCCTCAATCCCCATAACCCAGACTCCTTTCACCAAATGGTGTTCTGCAGCTAAGTGAAGCTCCACCCTTCCAGGTGCTCAGACTAGAAAGTTTGGGGGTGCAGGGCTCAAAATGCCAAGACCAGTCTTGACCTGATTTCCAATTGTCCCTTATCCATCCTCAGATCCCCTAAAAGAGAACAGCCATTTGTGGATCCAAAAGACACTGAGAAGCAGGTACTTCTCCCACCTTCTCCATGGCCAGCATGCTTGTCTGGATCATTGGTCTCTCAGCCTTGACCTCCCCTCCTGTACACTCCCTGTGTTGTGTACAACCATCAGCAGATCCAGCCCAGTTATCCTGTCCACACTGTTCCATGATCCATGTTAGCACCTGCTGACTGACAGCCAGTAAGGCCCTGTGGCTCCTTCCCCTTACTCTCAAGTATCCCAGGAACACCCTCTCCTTTGGCCCAGATTGTTCTTGGAGCTCTCAGGGCTCACTTATTTCTCACGGCTGAGCACTGCCCCTTGAAATATTTGCTTCCCAGCTTTTGATCCTATCCTAACTCTTGCCTGGATTGTCCCCATCAGTGTCTCAGCACTTCATTCCCTCATGTCCGGCCCAGCAAGCCTGAGCATCATCAGGCTCAGAGGGGCCTCCAGGATCGACCTCCAAATGACCCGCTGAAGATTCTTGCAGGGCACCTTTCAGACCTCAAGTGCCCCTGAAATCTGTCCCTTCTGCCTGACATCTCTGTCTCCTGAGAGTGCCCACCACCTTCTGCCCAGCATTTATTCAGAACGGGGAACAAAGTCACTCTGTCCTCGGACATGTGATCCTGTTAGGGGGTTGCTGTTGTGAGGAGTAGATTATGGGCACAGACAGAAACAAGAAGCCTGGAGACCACATCAGTAGTCCTGAGCGGGTGGAGTGAACCACGCTGAGCTAAGTATCTCGAGGAGTGGAAAATCTGTGCACCGACAGGCTGCAAACCCCAGAAGTAACACCAGGCGTGGTGGAGCACACCTCTAATCCTAGCACTCAGGAGACAGAAACAGATGAACCTGCAAATTCTAGGCTAGTCTGGTCTACACAAGAGTTCCAGGCCATCCAGGGCAACATGGTGAAATCTCGTCTAATAACAAAACAGCCACAACAATCAAACCAAAAAACCCGAGGGGGTGCCCTGGTCGGCTGACTTTCCTAAAGGGTAGAGGAGGGGTGTCTAGGACACATTTAACCGCAAGAGAAGGAAGATGGTCTGTCACCACCAGGTGAACGGGGAGGCCTGGCAAGAGACCGGATTAGAGAGAGATCCGGTCAGAACACGAGTTGGCAATCATAAAAGCGAGTGGTAAGTCCCTAGAGAGACCTTCAGCTCTCCGATGGCACCACCATCCAGAGATCGTTCGACCCGGAGCAAAGAGAACACCAACCTGGGTGGAATGGGCTCTGCACTCTGCCGCCACGCGGAAGCCTGGAGCGGAAGCTGCGCTGGGACTACAACTCCCACAAGGCCCTGGACTGCCTTGCCTACTACTTGTACTACAATTCCCAGTAACACTTGAGGGAATGTCTTTCCTTAGTCTCCCAGAATGCTCGGCTCAGAACTCCAAAAAGAGGCCGGCTTGGGTACTGAGCTGAGGATACTGTTGTTGCTCTGCCAGCGCTGGGTCACCAGGTGAGATGATGGAAATCAAAAGTGGCTGCGGTCTAATTCCTTAGTTTTACGAGTTATTATGCGCTCCTATTGCATCTCTCTTTTGACGGAACATAGATCACGCTACATAGAACAAGCTGGCCTTGAACTCAGAACCCTACAAGCTACTGCCTCCAAAATGCTAGTATTAAAGGCATATGCCGTCTTGCCCTTTTCTTTTTTTTTTTTTCTTTCTTTCTTTCAGAAAGGTGGAAGGAGTCCAGACAGCTCATAACTTCGCAAGTCATTGTAATGTATGTCAGTATATATCACAGTATACACTGTTGTATATATTGTAGATACCATATGTGTATTACATTTGTACATACATAGTACATATTGTATATACAGTATATATTGTATCTATCAATCTCTCTCTCTACACACACACACACACACACACACACACACACACACACACACACACACACACACACTATCTACCTAATGGGCTGTTGAAAGTCATCAAGAACCCGATTCTGGAGGTGAGATTACCTGCTCCATCCTGACTTTAGAAACAAACATTTTGTCTTAAAATGTCTTCAAAGACGACTTGGTGAACTTCCAGCTGGCCTCCTGGTCCTGTGAGAAAGTCAGAACAAATAGCCAAACAGCCCTGAGAACAGGAGAGTAATTCTCAAAGAAGGATAAACATCCTTGAACACAGATGGGATGTCAGCCATCCTCAGATACCTCTGCTACTGCTCTTCCCAAGTGATATAAAACTAAAAGTGTCTGTTGTGGAAATGGCTAGTTAGAAGACAGCCTACCTAGGACTCTCATCTTCGGGCAGATGCCTCTACTAACTGTGGCTGATCCCGGGCTTCCCAGTCTGTTTCTGCTGGATGTTTGTTACATGTCTGATCTGATGCCCCATTTTATCTCTCCACAAGCTGCTGTTTATGCACTTGTGATATTGTGGATCATTCTCCAGTTTGAGACAGCTCTCCCTCCACTGAACTACACTTCCTAGCTCCTTCCTAGGGGATTCTAAGCAGGGAAAACTCTATCTTTGAGCCACATCCCAGCCTCTCATTGGAGAATTCTAAGTGGGTGCACTACCATGGAGCTTTGCTCCCAGCACCATTTTGGGGGAGATTCTAGACAGATTCTAACACTGAACCATGTCAAAATTTCTCATTGGTGGGTACTCTATTACTGAGCTATAGCCTTAACATTCACCCCTTCTTATGTTTTTATATTTATCAGGGTCTTACTATGTGGCCCATGCAGACAATTCTTCTGTCTCTGTCCTCCAAGTATCTAGAATCACAACACTGAGCTTCAAGACTGGGTTAAACTAGATGGTAGATACACCTAGACCAGTGGTTCTCACCCTTTTTAATGCCATGACCCTTTAAGATAGTTCCTTATGTAACGGTGACACCAACATCAAATTATATTCGTTACTACTTTGTAACTGTCTTTTTGCTACTGTTATAAATTGTAATATAAATATCAGTGTTTTCTGATGATCTTAGGGGACCCCTGTGACAGGGTCATTGTAAGAATATATTTTATATTTAATAAAACCTTTCTGGAATATCAGAGAATAGATCCACTCACAGTCAAGCCTGGAGGGTCAGAGAGTGGAAACTCATGCCTTTAATCCCAATATGAGAAAGATCCTATAACTCCAGAGAAAGAGATCTTTCTGAGTTTCTGTGAGTTTAAGGCCTAACTACCAAATAGTAGAAGCCCACACTTTAATCTTAACTCTAGAATATGAATCAGAATTGAACATGGAAGTGAAACAACTTGGGTAAGAAGGTATTTAAGGGAGGCATAGGAAGACAGATTTATTCTATAGAAACAACAAGAAGAGACACCGAGGAAGCTGGATGATAGCATTTACCTTGTGAACTTGGTGGAGTGAGATTTGACTGTGGTCTGTTTCCTCTTTCTGATACTCCAGCTTTTCCCTGATATCTGGCTCTGAGTTTTCATTTAATAACAACTAGAATTTGTATTACAGGTCATTTGACCCATTGGAGTCATACCCCAACAGGTTGAGAAATGGGCTACCATGGAGATGATGTTTCAGCACCATAGACAGAGCCATCCCAGCTGTCTGTCCAGCTCACTCTGTACAGAGGATCTTGAGTGCCAAACCCTCTTTATCAGCTTCCCAGACAAATTGGCTCCAGATAAGTAAGAGAAGGAGAAGAGACTTCACCACACTGCAGAAAACCAAGTGCCAATGAGGACATCTGGTTGGGTCCCTCTACAATCCTGGGGGCAACGTGGGACCAAGAACTTGGCAGGCTATTTTGTGGAATGGGTATGGTTGTATACAATGAGAAGCTTCCACACTGAGGCTCAAGGATGCCAAGAACTCTAGATTAAGGACAAAGGAGAGCTCATGGGTTGGCGTGCACAATGCTTAGTTGTTCGGGGTACCTGAGCAAGGAAAGAAGAAGAATCCATGTCTCACTTTCCTTGGTGTGTTTATGGCTCCATGCCCTAATTTGCTTCCCATTTGGTGTGGTAGAACACTTGCCAAAATTAACTTGCATTTATTTTAGCCTACAGACCACAGTCCGTCATCAAGAGAAGCCATGGCAAGAGCCCAAGTCAGAAGCTGGAGCAGAAACCATGGAGGAACTCCATGTCTTGACTCACTTCCAGGCTCACATTTAACCCCTTTCTTATACTGGGAGAGCCATTGTCCACAGTGAGCTGGGTCCTTCACATCAGTCAACAGTCAGACCCTACTTAGGCTAATCTGGTAGCAGCTATTTCTCAGTTAGGGTTCCATTTCCTGTGTGTTACAAGTTGATCACCCAGTTTAGCCATCACATGGAAGGAGGGAGAGCAGAGATTTCTTCACTTTGTCACTCAAGTGGAAATGCTCATATTTCTGTCCCAGAAATGCCACTGCATTTCCTGTGGCACCATTACCTTGAAGAAAATATACACATGGGAGCTGGGGACATATCTCATATGAAAGAAAGGTTGGCCATGGCTTCAGTTCCCAGCACTGCATAAACTACATAGGGTGGTACTTTCACCCCAGCTTAGGCTCCCCAGTCTTTATAGGTAAAATGTAATGATTAAGATTCTGTTTTTAAAAAACTTCCATAAATGAAAATATTTGTTGGGGTTGTCTTATAGTTCTAGAGCTCCAGTCCATCATCAAGGTGTGACATGGTGATGTACAGACAAGCATGGCAGTGGAGCTGAGACTTAATATATATTGTTTGGCAGGCAACAGGGCATAAACTAAGGCACCTGAGGGCATGGCTTGAGCATATATGAGACTCCACAGCCTGTAATGTGACACTCTTCCTCCTGAAAGGGCTAAAGTTTTCCATTTTCACAACTGAAGTTAAATTCTAGTTCCCTTAAAAGAACAAAAGGTTGTCGTTTTTAACAAAGGACATTTATCTACAAGGCTCTTGCATTCAGGCTCCAGGGAGAGAACTAACCCAGAGGCCTAAGTCAGCCTCACAGCATTTCAAGGACCAACCCCAAAGTTCTCTTCCTAGTCATGTCCAAGCTTGTGCAGATGTGTCCAGAAATAATAAGACTAAACCTCAGCCAGTTAGGTAGCTGACCTTGAAATCTCTTTATCGGTGCTTAAAAGGAACCTGCACATCCATCTCAGGCTCATTGCCAACTGTACATATGAGAGACCTCACATATGTGTGTGATAGACCTCACATATGTGCTCTTCTTCTTGCATACTGTTTCAGTCTAGGGTCTTCCTTCTCTGCTTCCTTGAAGCCTACATATGGTGCATTGTTCAGGAATTCTGGGTACTTCCTCCAAATTCATTAGTGGAGCATTCTAGATGAGCACATTCTGTTCTCGATTAATCTGTGAGTCTGAATGTCTTTGTTCAGTCTTTGTTTGGTTGGGTTTCCAGACAAAGAAAAATATTAGTGCTGGTTAAGTGACTGGGCAAGAAAAACTGGATCTGGTTGGATGACCAGACACAAGCTAGAGACCAATAGAGGAAGGGACAGACATGCTGTTTATTTCCTCTTAGTGTGGGAGTCTGAGGATACTATGTGCTCCCTTCTGCTGGAATCAGGCGTTCCAATTTGCCAGAGTTATGTATTGAACACTGGTGGTTTTATTTTATTTTTGTATGTGTCTTCCATTTGTCCTTTTTATGTTGTTGAAAAATACTATAATGGGACAAGCAGTAAGTTCCACCCCCCAGACCTAGTTCAGTCCTATTTGGATTAGGCATTTAGTACATTAAAAAGAGAGTCTGTTTTAATTGTGTGGTAGGGAAGCTAACCATCTTTGTTCTGGAATACTGACTGCAGGCATTCTGGCAGTCACCACAACTCACTCCTCCCCGTTCCTGAGCCAGATTCTTCACCTGCTGACACAGTTTACATGCTGTTAAGTCCTTACTACTGTTACTCTCCTGTCCTTACACGGCCACAGAAACTGCTGGATTAGACCAGCCTATACACTTTGAAAAGTCTTGACTTTAAAGTAAAAATAACCTGTATATTATGTTTGGAAAAAAATCTATGATTTTGTTCCTAGAGAAAAAAGTATTTATTTTGACTATTTAGATTTAGTGGGTATAAATATTGATCATCAATTAGGAGAGTTGGGTTAAAGTTGTTTCTGTTATAAAATATATCTGTATATTTACACTCTCGTTTAAAATATTGTACCTAAAAATTTCTAAGAAACCACAGTAAAGACATTGGTAAAAGATTTTATGTTGTCTACAAAAGAAGAGAGAAAGCAGAAGACTAGGCTAGTAAAGAGAAGAAAAAATAGGAGCTTGTCTAAAGTAAAACTATCTGTCTAAATAAAAATAGAAATAAGAGTGACCTAAAGGTATATAAAATGTTACAAGGGGTCAGAGAAAATATGTTAAAAATTTTGCCATAATAATTTAATTGTGGTTAGTTTTCTTCATTTAAAAAATCTGGTAATACTTTACTACAAAAATGTTTATATTAGAAATGAGATCATGCTCTTTAAAAGAGGAAATAAGATTGTGGTCTCATGTCAGACTTATTTGATATCTATTTAAAAACACAAGTAAGTAATTAATCATCGTATTACAGCCCTCTGGGTTGCAGGGTTCTCTGTGACTGACCTTCAGTCCTGTGGATGGTAGGAATGAAGCTCTTAGCCATTCAGAATTTCATAGAGACACACAAACATAATGTTAAATAGTTGCTAATATCACATCTATGGCCTATAAATAAAAACTGCAGTCTAAGTCTCCTACAATGTCTAAGGATATGCTTATAAGATAAAAACAGAACCCAGTATATCTACAGGGTAACATCATATCCTGATTATAGTTATCAAACTTAGATATATTTTGAAGATTAAGCCTAGGTTTGTTTAGCTCAGATATATTTAGTAGACAATGGTCTTCAAACCTGTCAAAGATCTGAGGAATATGGCATTTAAACTATTTAATAAAATGCTAACTATGACAGAGACTTATAGCTCTTAGCAATGACTCCCACAATCTCCACAGAAGATAAGAAACCATGTGACAGCGTCACCTGGTTTGTTGGTTACACTGACTGTGGGACAAGATGCTCCAATACAACACCTGCTGCCAGGACCCTGAACCCCAGAAAGACCTGACAGGATGAGGTCAGCCTTCCCCAAGTTCCTCCTCCACAAGAAAATCTTTTACCTTATGGCCTTGGCAGCCAAAGACTGATGCTGCCCTGAAATCTCTACTTCCAACATTATGAAGACTTCAGGAGCCCGGAGTGGCTGTCTGGGTAATGCACAGCCTATTATTTCTTAATAGATTTGGAAGCTGCTTGGCCTGCACTTCTCTTTACTCAGGTAGAACTAATCCTCAGATTTCTGATAGTATTGATGGCTAGGCTAATTATAACTTTGTAAGTTTAACAGCAGCGGGCAACCAGATTCTTTCACAAGGCTTTAGCCAGCTTGGTAGCTACTTCTCTCTTTTTATCAAAAATGTCATTTTAATGTATTTATCCCCCTGCTCCCCCTCCCTTCCATCCTCCCAATCCCTCCCAGTCATCTTTCAGCCTCGTCCCTCCACACTCACCCATCCCCTCCCCACAAGGGCAAGAAGTCCCTGGGTGGGTCAGTTCATCATGGCACATCCACTCCAGGCAAGTCCCCTTTACTTATCCCAAAGTCAAGGCTGGGTTAGGTGCTCCTCTGCAGGGAATGGGCTCCAAGGTGCCAGCCCACACACAGGAACACAGTCTGATCCCACCCTTCAGGCTTGGGTATTCTTTGTTTTTTGTTTAAAATCCACTTATGAGTGAGTACATCCTATGTCTATCTTTCTGGGCTTGTGATACCTTGCTCAGGGGGATATTCTCCAAGTCCATCCATTTGCCTGCAAATTTTACTGCTGAGTAGCACTCCATTGTATAGATGTACCACAGTTTGTTAATCCATTCTTCAGTTGAGGGGCATCTAGTTTGCTTCCAGGTTCTTGCTAATGTGAATAATGCTGCTATGAACATAGTTGAGCTAATGGCTTTGTGGTAAGAATGTGAATCCTTTAGGTATATGCCCAATAGTGGTACTGCTGGATCCTTAGGGAGATTGATTTCTAGTTTTCTGAGGTATAGCCATACTGTATTCAAGATTGAGTTTCTCATAATTTTATTGAGTATTTTTGCATCAATGTTCATGATTGGTCTGTAATTCTCTTTGTTGTATCTTTGAGTGGCTTGGGAATCAGGGTGATTGTAGTCTCATAAAAAGAGTTTGGTAATGTTCCTTCAGTTTCTACTTTATGGAACAGTTTGAGGAACATTGATATTAGTTCTTTCTTCTTTGACTGGTAGAATTCTGCATTGAATCCATCTGGTCCTTGGTTTTTTTTTTGTTTTGGAAGACTTTTAATAACAGCTTCAATTTCTTTTGGGCTTATAGGTCTTTAGACTGATCTTGATTTAATTTTGGTAAGTGGTACCTGTCGAGAAAGCTGCCCCCCCCCTTTTTTAGGTTTTCCATTTTAGTGGAGTGTAGATTTTCAAAGTATGACTTGATAATTCTCTGGCTTTCCTGGGTGTCTGTCATTATGTCCCCATTTTTATTTTTGATTCTGTTAATTTGAATTTTCTCTCCTCTGTCTCTTGATTCCTGGTTAGTTTGGATAAGGATTTATCTATCTTGCTGACTTTCTCAAAGAACTGATCTTTCATTCATTGATTCTTTGTATTGTTCTCTTTGTTTCTATTGTATTGATTTCAGCCCTAAGTTTGATTATTTCCTGCTGTCTGCTCCTTCTAAGTGAGTTTGCTTCTAATTTTCCCAAAGCTTTTAGCCATGCTGTTAGGTCTCTTGTGTGAAATTACTCTAGGTTTTTCATATAGGCATATAGCACTGTGAATTTTCCTCTTAACACTACTTTCATTGTGTCATCTAAATTTGGGTATGTTGTGGATTCATTTTCATTAAATTTTAGGAAGTCTTTGATTTCTTTCTTAATTTCTTCCTTGACCCAGAAGTGGTTCAGTTGAGAGATGTTCAGTTTTCATGAGTTTGTAGGCTTCCTGTGATTTTGTTGTTGTTGAACTCTAGCTTTAGACCATGGTGGTCTGATATGATACAAGGAGTTATTCCCATTTTTGTATCTATTGATATTGCTTAATGACTGAGTATGTGGTAAATTTTAAAGAAAGTTCCATGGGGTGCTGAGAAATGTGTATATTTCTTTGTGTTTGGGTGGAAGGATCTGTATATATCTATTAAGTCTATTTGGGTCATAACATCTGTTAGATCCCTTATTTCTCTGTTGAGTTTCTGTCTGGTTGACCTATCCAGGGGTGAATGTGGGGTACTTAAGTCTCCCACTATTAGTGTGTGGGGTTTAATGTGAGGTGTAAGCTTTAGTAGTGTTTCTTTTATATATGTAGGTGCCGTTGTGTTTGGGGCATAAATATTCAGGATTGAGACGTCATCTTGGAATTTTCCTGAGATGAATAAGCAATGTCTGTCCTGGTCTCTTTTGATTGATTTTCATTTGAAGTCTATTTTGTTAGCTATTAGAATGGCTATTCCAGCTTGTTTCTTAGGACCATTTGATGAGAAAGTCTTTTCCAAACCTTTACTCTGAGCCTGTGTCTGTCTTTGACGTTGAGGTGTGTTTCTTTTATGCAGTAGAAGGATAGCTTCTGTTTTTGTATCCATCCTGTTAGGTTGTGTCTTTTTATAGCTGAATTAAAGTGGTATCAATGACCAATGATTGCTATTTCCTGTTATTTTTGGTGTATCTGGTATGTATTTTCCTTCTTTGGGCTTTCCTTAGGTGGGATTTGTTATAATTAGGTTTCTTGGCCCCGGGCAGCCAGGGGTCCAGACTCACAGACCTGCAGCCCCAGATCCCTTAGCCACCTGCAGCTGATCAGGTCCCCAGAAATGATTCAGAGCTTATATTAAGTTCATATAACTATGAACCTATGGTGCAGGCACATTACTAACTTGCTCTTACATCTTAAATCAACCCATTCTCATTAATCTGTCTGCCACATGGCCCATGGCTCACCTGTGTTCCTTACATGTTTCTTCTTGGGCATCTGGCTCGATCTGTCTGACTCTGCCCTTTCTTTCCTACCTATTCTGATTTCCCACCTACTTTTTCTATGGTGCCTGCCATGGGCCAAAACAGCTCCTTTATTTAAAGATTGATATTCACAGCCTACAGAAAGATACTCCCACATCAGGCATTATCGATTGTTTGTGGTTTCAACAATGTATCTTGTTTCCTTAGGTTGGAGTTTTACCTCTAGAGCTTTCTGTACGGCCAGATTTGTGGATAGGTATTGTTTAATCCTGGTTTTGTCATGAAATATCTTATTTACTCCACGTATGGTTGATGTGCTTCACAGCATATAGCAGCAATGTGGTAAACCCAACATGGCGCCAGCAGAATACCCATATGGAGGGCATGTCCCTAGGCCTGGATACGTAAATCTGTGCCCACCGATTCTCTTTAAAGAAGCTGCTGCCATGTGAAACACACACACACTTCATCTCTCTCTCTCTCTCTCTCTCTCTCTCTCTCTCTCTCTCTCTCTCTCCCTCTCCCTCTCTCCCTCCCTCCCTCCCTCTCTCTCTCTCTCTCTCTCTCTCTCTCTCTCTCTCTCTCTCTCTCCCTCTCTCTCTTCTCTTTCTCTCTGCAACTCCCCTGAATAAACTCCTGTGTGGTACCTGGAAGTGTGTGAATTTATCTCTCACATTTGAAACTAACATTTTGGTGCCATGACTCAGATAGGCCCTATCCTGGACTTAAGTGCACATAGTTCCAGGAGAACCTGATCTGTTTCTCCTGAATTAACAATAGTGAGTGATAGTTTTTCTGTGTATAGTAATCTGGGTTGGCAGCCATGCTCTTTTAGTATCTGTATAACATCTGAACAGTATCTTCTTTCTTTCATTGTATCCATTTAATAGTCTATTGTTATTCTGATTGGTCTGCCTTTATAAATAACTTGCCTTTTTCCTTTTCGGCTCTTAGTATTTTTTTATTTTTTTGTTCTGTAGGTTTAGTGGCTTGATTATATCATGTGGTGATCAGATTTTTTTGGAGGGTCTAGTCTATTTGGTGTTCTGTAAGCTCCTTGTATCTTTTTAGGCATTTCCTTCTTTAGGTTAGGCAAGTTTTCTTTTATGATTTTGTTAAATGTTTTCTGTGCCTTTGAGCTGGTGTTCTTCTCCTTCTTTAATTCCAATTATTCTCAGGTTTGGTCTTTTCTTGGTATCCCAGATTTCCTGGGCATTTTGTGTTATGACTTTGTTAGTTTTAGTGTTTTCTATGGTTCTTATTCAGTCTGTGTGCCTGCTGGGGCTTCTTAAGACCAAATAGGGCCTATAGGTGGCCTGGTGCTGCTGAGAGTCCCTGCATCTGCCACATTGCTGGTGAAAGGAGCATTGAATGCTACTGCAACATCTGCTGACCAAACGTCATCATTGCAACTGAACTGAGGTAATGGCTGAAAATTATTCTATTCATGACTTCAAGTCGTACTTTCCCATGGTGATTAAGATATTCTCAAATGAATATCTTGAGGGCTTCAATGCCTCAGTCCTACTATTTTTCTATGTTTTATGTCTCAAATTAAATGACCTGGTAAGTTCCTGGTGAGCATAACGGAAGAGATGAAATCTGGAAATCAGCAACTGATGTCTAGGATATGTGATATAGAAATTTGAAACACTAAAATGGCAGATAAGATCAATTTTCTAAAAATTGGTTACAACCAGTTTTCAGATAGGGCTTCCTCTTTGGATATGGATAAAACTGTACAAGAAAAATGCAGGCTTTACTTAAATTATGAGAACAAGAAACTTGTTATTTACATTAATGACAAGAACAAAAAATTGTTAATTATGTTAATGAGGAGAACAAGAAACTTGTTAATTTCGAGACACTTACTACTTATGTCAATGATGTGGATGGAAAAATTACTGATTCTATGAGGTCATTGGAAGGAAAGTTTCATCAGAAAAATCAAGCTGTAGATAAATCAGTAGTGCCCAAGCTTCAAGAATGGGAGGACCGTATTGCAGTACTGGAAAAGGGTGGCAATGAATTTTCTGCTCAGAACAATTCAGATGAGATATTACGGTAATGAAGACACTCTACATAAGTGTGGTAAACATATCAGGGCTACCCCCTTCCCTACCAGTATTGCTGCTGGTAACTGTTCAGTCAAAAAAGTGTATGGAAGTTCCCAGAATTTGTAGAGTATTATTATGAGTTGGTACATATGAAAGCTATCAAGGATTTCAAGGAAGCCAGATTGCTCCATGGGGTAGACTCCACTTATGTAAACAAATGCTAAATGCATGGCCAACAAAACATCGGAGAATTCCTAGTGATTGGATGCAGCTCACTGCTGCTGTATTGGACTATAGCCAACATTTGGAGAAATGATTTACGGAGGAGGATAGGGCCTTAGAGCAACAAGAAAAGTTTAGAGTAGTCTGATGTGAAGGCTCAGACTACTTACAATAAACATACATTGTTGTTGTGCTGTACTGCTGCATTGAACATGGGAAAAGATTTTGGACCCTGGTCAGAAAATTGAGTCTTATACCAAGGTCAAACAAGGCTTAAAAGAACCTTATATTGATTTTCTTCAGAGGCTTACCAAGGCTATACATAGAGCAGTATCAGATCCAGAAGTTAAGAAGCAGTTAATACTTTCTCTGGCCTTTGACCATGCTAATCTGGAATGTAAAAGAATGCTTATGCCTTTAAAGATCAGATATGCACAAATAGAAGAAGGAATTCAGTACACAATCAATGCTGAATCTCTCCATTGTCATGAAGGGAATTGGGTAGACCAAACCATTGCTAATGTTAGGGTGAGGAACCAAGGCATCACTTTCTTTAACTGTGGTAAACCAGGCCATGTAAGGCAGAATTGTACACAAGGTACTTCTGGAAATAATATCCCATTTTAAGTATGATTCAAACAATGCCATTGCCTTCTGGATTATGCACAAGGTGTGGTAAAGGACATTGGACTAACGAATGTAGATCTACCAGGGACAAAGAAGGCAACTTTCTACCATCAGGAAACACCTCTTGGGGCTTCTCCTGTGAAGCCCCCCAAAATCAGATGTCAAAGCCAAGGAAGGTCTAATCATATCCAGTAACAGTGGAGGGGCAGCCTTCCCAGGATGAGTAGGAAACCCAATATTCTACCATTATTGGATGGTAGAATAAATTCAAGAGAGAAATTGAAAGTTATAAGAAAAACCACAAAACGAATATTTTTGGCAGACTTCCATAAATGAACAAAGACCAAAGTTGAAAGTATGGGTAGATAATATTTATATCCAGGATTTAGTCGACACTGGAGCTGATGTTTCAATCACAACCCCACAATCATGGTATCCAAGATGGCCTTCAGAGGCAGTGGATATCCAATTTCTGGGTATTGGAACAATATCTCAAATGAAACAGAGTGTAAGATGGCTCAAATGCATAGGACCAGAAGGTCGGAAAGGATGGTTGAAGCCATATATGGCTGATATAGTGGTGAATCTACAGGGTCGTGACCTTCTACAACAATGGAATACCCAGATTAAAATATCTCCAGGTTCAGATATCAATCAGAGACTCAATTATGTTTCTAAAAGTGATGTTTTAAGGGGCTATGAAAAAAACTCACCAGCTGTTCAGATTGTTCAAAAGAATTGCCCAATAGCTGCCAAACCTAAAAAGACTCTTACAGCACTGCCTTTGAGATGATTGACAGAAAAGCCTATTTGGGTTCAGCAATGGCCCTTGACAAAGGAGAAACTTCAGGCTTTGGAACAGTTAGTACAGGAGCAGTTATAGGCTCAGCATATTGAAGATTTAACCAGTCCATGGAATTCTCCTGTATTTGTTGTCAAGAAGAAATCCGGAAAATGGAGGATGGTGATGGATCTGAGAGCAATTAATAAAGTGACTCAACCTATGGGATCTTTATAATCTGGTATTCCTCTGCTACCTGTTACCTAAGGGATGGCCTATTACAGTTACTGATTTGAAGGACTGCTTTCTAAAATCATACCTTTACAAGAACAGGACAAAGAGAAATTTGCTTTCACAGTGCCTACTCTTAATAATTTATGTCCAGTTAAGAGGTACCAATGGTGGGTCCTTCCCCAAGGAATGTTGAATAGTCCCACCTTATGCCAATATTTTGTACAACAGCCACTAGAAGTGCTGCACAACACTTCCCTCAATCTATCATTTACCATTATATAGATGATATCCTGTTGGCAGACCCAAACACAAATACATTAGAAACATTGTTTGAAGAACTGAAGAAAATGTTGCCTGATTGGGGACTACAAATTGCCCCATAGAAAGTACAGAGAGGATATTCTATCAATTATTTAGGATATAAAATAGGTTTAGAGAAAATTAGTCCCCAAAAGGTGAAATTGAATAGATAAACTGAGGACTCTTAACGATTTTCAAAAATTACTAGGGGATACTGCTCATCTATGGCCCATTATTAGTATAAAAAGCTATGAACTAGTTAATTTTTTTTAAGACTTTAGATGTTGAAAAGGACTTAAATAGTACCAGAGAATTCTTCAACGAAGCCGAGAAAGAATTAGTGTTGGTGGAAAAGAAACTATAAGAAGCACATGTGGATTTTGTGGATCCAGACCTAGATTGCATACTGGTTATTTTACCCTCTAGACAATCTCCTACAAGAGTCATAATGTAAAGAGAAAATATTATATTAGAATGGATATTTTTGCCACATAGACCAAGCAAGAAGCTGAAAACACTGAAAATATTTCTAATCTGATTTTAAAGGTAAATTCAGACTTTTCCAATTGACTGGAAAGGACCCTGCAGAAATTGTTGTACCTTTGACTAATGAAGAAATTGATCAATTATAGGCAGACAGTGAACCTTGGCAAAAGGCCTGTAGTAATTCCTTAGGAGAGATTAATAACAAATATCCTTGAAGTAAGATAATTCGATATATAAAGAAAACTAATTGGATCTTTCCTCATGTGGTACAGGATAAACCCATTTCTGGAGCTCCTACATTTTATACTGATGTGAACAAATTAGGAAAGGCTGGTTGCAAATCGGAAAACTTAATTAAAGTGGCTCCAAGCCCTTATAACTCTGTTCAGATCTCAGAACTATATGCAATTATTACCATGTTGATGGATTTTGCAGAACCTCTTAACGTAATAACTGACTCTCAGTATGCAGAAGGTGTTGTTTTACATATTAAAACCTGCTGACTTCATTTTTGATGATACAGACTCAACCTTACTGTTCATACAACTACAGGATATTGTTAGAGATAGAATACATCTCATGTACATAACACATATCAGGGCACACACAGGTCTCCTGCGAACATCAGCTTCTGAGAGGCAATGGAAAAATCTTCTGAGATAAACAAGTGATGTGGGAATGCGTTTATGTATGCTGTGAATCTCAATCTTTAAATAAAGGAGCTGTTTTGGGCCATGTCAGGCACTATAGAAGAAGTAGGAGGAGGAATCAAAGCATAGGTAGGAGAAGCAGGGCGGAGTCAGAGGCAGATGAGCTGAAGCCGCCCAAGGAGCAACATGTAAGGAGCACGGGTGAGCCACGGGCCATGTGGCCGACAGATTAATAGAAATGGGTTGATTTAAGATGTAAGAGCTAGCTAGCAATGTGCCTGAGCCATAGGCCAAACAGCATGGACTTAATATAAGCGTCTGAGTCGTTTTGGGGGGCCTGGGCAGCTGGGCAGCTAAGAGTGCTTGGGCGGCAAGTCTGTGGGTCTCAGCCGACCGGGACCCAAGAACCCACTACTACAGATGGCGCATCCAACGTGGGTCGATTATCCACTTAAAGCCTGAAAAAGATTAGAAAGGGTTCTAGATCACAGAAACTGAGCCAAAGAAGCTTCCCAATTGTGTATACGAAGCAGGCCATTGTACAAAGAAAGCATGGTCCGGGTCACATTCAAAATGGCGCCGGCAGACTGGAGGCAGGCAGTGTAAGCTGCAATCAGGTGGGTTCCTGAAATCTCACAGAAGACTCAGTAGCATGTGATTGATTTTAGATTTCTGTTTATTTTGAACAAAAAGGAAACAAATTTTCTTGGTAGCAGCACTTTCTTGGGTATGCTCTGTTTACTGGTCATGAATAGAGATGCGGTCCCTTAAAGAGAGCTTAGTGATTCAGCCTAATTTGCAAAAACTATGCTTCTTTTTAGAGAGTGTATTTTAAAAGCTCTTATGGTTAGAAGATGATTAAGGATTCACAATAAAACATATTCAGATAAAAAAAAACCTGTAAATGGGTTAAAATGTGTGTAAAAGGTACATAGGCTTCAGAGAGAAAAAAAGAGGTTAGAAGAAGTCTTTAAAGAGAGAAATAGACTAATAAAAATATAATAAGCCATGTAAAGATGGAAAATAGACACAAAATCTGGATTTTGGTTGTTATTGTGTTTTCTTTTAATTTTTTAACTGTTAATGAGCTAACTGCAGAAAGACAATGGATTGCAAATGCAAAGGCTACTAAGTTAAACAAGAATATATATTTTAAAGGTATTTTGATTTTAAAATTTGTGTCTAAGGATTTATTGCTTTGGAAGAGTTCTGCTTTTGTTTCCACAGAAGTTGAGAACCTGTGGATTGCTTCCAGGCAAATATGGTTTCATCAACCAAGACCCCCTGAAAAAGACCTCTGATGGGAAGAGATGGCCAGATCAGCTTCAGGGCTGCAGACTTATCCAGTCTCAACAATCCGTGAGATTTTCAATGCCCCTTAATCAGCAGGAAGTAGTAATAGAAAACAACGCCCAAATCCCCCAAATATTGTTTCTAAATGTTTGTTTTCATTATAAATGATTAATGGTCATAATTAATGGTCATAGTTAATCTCTTTCTAAGAAGAAAAAGGGGATATGGTATATGAATATTTTTTAAAAACTTAGATTATTGAATTTACTTAGATCAAGAAATCAGCTGTTAATCTCAAAATGCTTTACATTGGTATAGATTTTGGTTTATTGCTACAAATTTAAGGTCAGTTTTGTTATGCTGTATGTGTTTTTCTATTCTTGTTTAAGGTATGATGTTCATGTAACTGTTGTAAAATTGTAGTGTATAATTAAGAAATGAAGGTTAATAGTCACTTTTGATAATCAAACTTATAGTTAGGTTAGTTAGGATTTTTAGGTATACAAAGATATATTTCAATTAGGTAGGTAATCTTCAAATACTTCTAAGACCTACAGAATATGGCATTTAAAATGTTTTAAGAACTTAGACTTTTCTGGACAGTGAAACAGATTTGTTCCTGGCAGCACCAATCTTCTTCAAGAGAAAAATGGGCATCGAAGAAACTCCATATGGAGTCTACTCTATTTGTGGTAATGGTAAGCCACTGGAGAAGAACCTGTTCTTATATTGACTGTTTGACAGTATGCTGTTTAAACTGGACATGCAGGTTCCATAAGAAGATGACCTCTGAACTTTGGCAGAACAAGCCAAGATAGTCATTCAGGTTCCTGCTTTACAGAGAAAACTGTCAGACATTCTTTAGGACTCAAGGAGAAGCAACGGATGAACTGTGTCAGAATGGGAAGAGCAGATTTCCTGCTTCACTGAAATGAAAAGAGACTTTTGGCCTGTAGGCTGAAGATGGATGCCCCAACTTTATAAAGGAACTTTGGGTGACTGTGTAGGCAGATAGGTGTCATCTCTGTCATTTCTAGATTTTAGAAGTCGCTTACACTTCTGGTTTACTTGGGTAAATATATCCTTCTGTGGTCTTTAATGTAGTTGAAGATTAGATAGTTATAGGTATAGTTTTTCTTAGTCATTTGAAAGATATATTAGATATGAAACTTTAGATTCATAAAGATAAAATAGATGATAGAGTATTTTCTTTAGTTTTGCTAAATACAAATAGACTAGATATTGTAACTGTAATTCTTGCTTGATAGCTATTTTGTTATATGTAATTTTGCTATGTTAAAATTGAAACCTTCCTTTTTGATTAGACAGAAAGGGGGAAGTGATGTGGGAATGCGTTTATATATGCTGTGAATCTCAATCTTTAAATAAAGGAGCTGTTTTGGGCCATGACAAGCACCATAGAAGAAGTAGGAGGAGGAATCAGAATAGGTAGGAAAGGAAGGGTGGAGTCAGAGGCAGATCCGAGTAAGCCACCCAAGAAGAAACATGTAAGGAACACAGTGAGCCATGGGCCACGTGGCAGACAGATTAATAGAAATGGGTTGATTTAAGATGTAAGAGCTAGCTAGCAATGTCTTCCCACTTCAAATAATAAGAAAAAAAATACCTTAAACAGGTGTGCCCATCTATTTGGGTTTTATTACCCAGAATACAGTCAAGTTAGCAACCAAGACTAGTCATCACAGGAAGCAAATGTAGAAATAGGGGAAGGGTTATGTGGATGGCCCTGGAGGACATACAGTGGACAGTTTCTAGAGGCATTCTACTTCTGGTATATTTCTGGGTCACGTTTCTGGGTTATACTTTTCCCATCTCAGATGTTTTAAAACATGATAGATTCAATCTCTTAGGATTATTTCACTTCCTCCTACTTCCCACTAAAGGTAAATACAGTCTTCTTGGAAATGTGGACAATCCCTGAGGGTAGATAAAGCAAAGCAGGTGTTCTTCACTTTACTTCTTCTGTTCACATGCAACTGTGGTGGGCAGGGAACCCTGAGCAATGAAGGAGTCCTCTAGCGTAAGGAGACAGTAAGAGACATCAACAAGGAAGGAATATGTAATGATGAGCTGTGGCCATGACTCAGGGGTAGAGAGCCTTTCTGGAACACCTCAGTGAGAGGCTGGGGTATGGTTCAGCAGTAAAGTCCCTGCCTATAATCTCCCAGTGAGGGGCTGGCATTGTGTCTCCTGGGTAGAGCATCTGCCTTGTGAACGACCCTGAATTCCAACTCAAACAAGAATCTATCCTGGAATCAGTTAGGGAATTGCATCATTTCCAAAAATCTGTGTAACTGTAGTTTCAAGGTCAATGCTTGAGGGCTTATAGCCCCAACAGACTATGCTTGGCCACAGTCACCATCACAAACCACCTAAAGACAAAAGAAAGAGGGAAAACTAATGTTACACAATCACATTAGAGGAAGAAACAAATAAAAAGGTACAGTGACCCTCAAGTCCATCCGCAGGTTCATGATATGAAGTTTAGGTTCAATTAGAGGGCCAGAGATATGCATGATTAAATTGTCCTGGTAGGTATGATACTGCCCATCATTGACACATCCTTGTTTGGACCATATACTCTGTGGATTCTTTCTGGGTGGTGAGTTTATCTTATAGGTGGCATGTGGACTTCAACTTTTCCATTCCCCAGTGGGATTCATGTGAAAATTTTAATTCTTTAGGGACCCTTTCTTCTAAAATGTCTGATAGGCAAATAAAAGACACAAGTTTTAAAAATATCTCTGTAGGGGTATTGTGTTGTTTCATGGTAAATAATTGTCCCACCCACTGGTTTAATAAAAAGCGCTGATGGGCCAAAGGCAAGCAGGAAGTGTGGGCAGGGCTACCAGACTAAAAACTCTGAGAACAGGAAGTCCAGAGCAGAACGCCAAAGAGAGGCCAGAAGAAGCAGAGGACAACCATGCTGCTCTAAAGAAAGGTGCCGAGCCACATGGCTGAACAGGAAGAATCATGGGTTAGATGAAGGGTAGAGAGCCAGCAAGTAATATGCCTGAGCTTTAGGCTGATCAGCCAAAAACTATTGAAAGAATCTGTGTGTCTCTGTGGGACTGCGTGTTTGCAGGTCTGTGAGTCTGCGGGTCTGTGGACCAAAATCTGGAGGCTAGGTCCAAACGTCAGGGCCAGAAACCTTCTACTACATATCTCTTCTCCTGCTAGCTGAGTTACACAGGATTTCCTTTTGACAATCTTCTCTACCAAGTTCCTCAAAATCCATTTCCCCAGGTCTCCTTAAGTGAGACTTCCATCTGTGGTTTTGGTGCATTTTGCTATTGTGCTTGGTTTGAGGGTTTTGTTTGTATGTTTTGAGACAGGGTGTGCTAAAGCCAGGCAGGGCTGGAACTCACTATGTAGCCAAGGTTGACCTTGGAGCTCAGACCCTCCTGCCTCCTCCTCCGAAGTACTGAGATTGCAGGCACATTCTACCTTACACAATTTATGCCATGCTTGAGATGGAGCCTAAAGCTTTGTTCATATAAAGCAAACACACTCTACCATGAGAGCTAGATTTTCAGCTCCCTTGGTGGGTTATAATAGGAAGAATGTTCACGCCCACTGCTTCAGATCAACTGTCTACTCAATCTGTGCCTCCTCCACTGAGACTCTGGGTGTGAGATGCTTTGGGGCCTGACATCCACCCCCACTGGAGAGTGGGGCTTTGGGTGTGCCCATGACAAAGTGCAGTGGGAGGGAGGAGAGGCTGGTTGCTCCCCAGCCTGCATCTCCCACTCCTTCTTCTCCCCTCTGCCCTCACTGTATTCCCAACTCCACCAATACCATCAGCCTTAGGGGAGGCTCTGGAGATTCAGGATGAGGTAAAATCATTTTCTCTGGGCAGATAGTATCATTCAAAGGCCAAGGTTGGTACAGAGAGGGAGAAAATGGAATCAGGCCCTGCTTGGGTGAGTTTGGGAGAGGCTGATGCCTTCTTTGGCCTTAGGAGTAGATCTGGGTGATAGGTAGCTGATCATCCAGGGTCCTGAAAGTGGGTGCCTCTGAAGCTCCTCCCCCAAAGGTAGTCACTGTTGTGGCCTCACCCCCGCTTCTGGCAGGACTTCCTCCAGACCTAGCAGCTCTTAGTTCCTCAGAACAGGCCAGAGAGACAGACTTCTGGAGACTCTGCAGCTTCATCTGGACATGCTGCTGTTGCTGCTGCTGCTCTGGGGGATCAAGCGGGGAGAGGGTTGGATTGACAAAAATAAGGGTTACAGCCTGACTGTGGAAAGGGAGGTAGTGGTGCAAGAAGGCCTGTGTATCCTGATACCCTGTAACTTTTCCTACCCCAAGAAGAGATGGTCTGACTCAGACCCAATTCATGGATACTGGTTCCAGGATGGAGCCAACACACACAGTGATTCCCCAGTGACCACAAATAACCCAGAGCGCCCAGCATTGACCAGGACCAAGGACCGATTCCTCCTGCATGGAAATCTACAGAAGAATAACTGCTCCTTAAACATCAGAGGGATGGAAAAGAAGTACTCTGGATCATACTTCTTTCGTCTGGAGAGAGGAAAAGAAAAGTGGAATTTTAGAGACAACACAGTGACTCTGCATGTGACAGGTAAGGCATGGCTTGCACAGAAACCACCAGGGAAAGTTGTGGTTGCCATAGGGCAGGCCTGGGATAGCACTCCATCCTGGGAGCAGCTGGGTCTGAGCATCAGGGCTCAGGGGAGGAGCTGGGTCAGACCCAGAGCTTCCCCGGAAGGTGCAATTCACCTTCTCCTGACCCTCCTCTTCTCCCCTCTCCTCACCAGACCTCACTTACACCCCTCATGTCCTCATCCCGGAGACCCTGGAGGCCGGCCGTCCTAGCAACCTGACCTGCTCTGCACCTTGGGCCTGTGAGCCCCCCACCTTCTCTTGGACTGGTACCTCCGTGTCAGGCTTGAACACCAACACCATTAATTCCTCAGTACTGACCATCATCCCCCAGCCCTGTGACCATGGCACCAATCTCACTTGTCAGGTGACCCTGCCATTAAGTGGAGTGGCCACAAGAATGACCATCCGTCTCAATGTGTCATGTGAGGCTGGGCTGGGTTGCCTGTTTGCAGAGTGGTGCCCAGGGTGGGCTCAGGGTCTGGACATTTGGTTCTAAAATTCTCATGGGGGCTCTTTGGTATGATGTCTTCCTGCCATACCCACCTAGACATCTGATGGGGTCAGAAGTTGATTGATCAATCCACTGTGTCACCACTCTCTCTTAGATGCTCCAAAGAATCTGACTGTGACCATCTGTCAAGGAGCTGACTCAGGTAGGAGCATCCTGGATTCCTATCTACACCTCAGCTCAGAATAAGGCTTATTCTTCCTCATCCTGGACTCATCTGGAGACAGAGCTCCTTGTGGGGAAACACTGGACCATTTCCTCTGAAGCTCTTAGGTGTTTGTACCAGTCAGAATCCACCCCCCTTCTGTCCCAGATCTGCATTTGCCTCTTGAGCCCCACAGGCACAGGGTGACATGCACACAGCATGAACCACACTGTCCGGACCTTCTCCCCATTTACAGATCAGCCTGCATGCCCCCAAAAGGTGTGCTTGAGTTCTTGTGCAAAAAGACACAGCTATATGGTTAGACACTCAGAACATACATGGTGATCTGTTCTCAGAAGCTCCATCTCCAAACTACTAGTGACCAATGTCCTGTCCACAGAGGTTGGCTGAGCCTGGGCTATCCCCTTCCCAATGTTCTGAGAGGAACAGATGTCAGTAGCAGAGATGATCTTTGGTCTCCATGACTGCAGAGGTCAGTACAGAGGGATCCAGTTCTATGGGGCTTTAATACCAATGGGCAACAAGGGCAGGCCATTCATTTTGCCACCCGTCTTGTATCTATGACCACAAGTGTGTCTCTGAGTAATAAACTAAATACAGGGAATGTTATTCAAATGATGGAATAAACACAAGGAAACAAAAATTGCCCACTTTCCAAAAGCCCTGCATGAGTTCTATTCCCAGTACCACATAAGCTGAGCACAGTGGTGCACTCCTGCTCTGGGCAGTGTAGACAAAAAGATCAGACTTTTAAGGTCATTCTTGCTACATCAGGAGGTTAAGGCCAATCAGACCTGCCTGTGATACTGCCTTCAATTCTCTCTCTCTGTCAGTGTCTCTCTCTTTTTCCTGTTTCTCAGATACTCTTATCATCAACTCCAAATACATGCGTAGGTCCATGTTCTCTCTAATTTTGAAACTTACAGTCAAGTAGTTCACACTTAACTGAAACATGTTTAGATTCTTGCTGTGGTGATAAGTGACAGTCTGCCTTTTCCTACCCTTTGCTCTCTACGGGTATGTCAGTTCCCTTCCTGGATTCTAGAGTCCTTAATCTTAATCTCCTCACACTGGCTCTGTCTCTTTCTCTACAGAACCCATAATCCTGCTAAATGGCTCATCTCTTCCTGTCCCTGAGGGCCAGTCTCTGCGCCTCTGCTGTGGCACTGACAGCCATCCTCCTGCGAACTTGAGCTGGACCTGGGATAACCTGAGTCTGTGCCCCTCGAACCTGTCTGAACCTGGGCTCCTGGAGCTGTTTCCAGTGCATCTTAAGCATGGAGGAGTGTACACCTGCCATGCTCAGCATGCCCTGGGCTCTCAACACATCTCCCTGAGCCTGTATCCACAGCGTGAGTGACCCGTTGGCCAGAGGCAGGAGGAGGGCAACAAGCATCTCATCCCATGCTTGCCATATCCCCATTAGTCCCCTGTAGCTTCACAGGGGACCTTAGCTCCAGCTTGTGCTGAGCTGTGAGGCCTGTGTTATCTAGCTACCCAGAGCCTCACTGTCTTGGACCTGCTGCAAGGAGGGTGTGTAGGTCTGGGAGGGAGTCATCTGGGAAACAGCAGATCCTTAGGAGAGTGACTAGGACTTAGGTGGATGAGCTTTGCACCCCAGCTCTTTCCTTCTGCAGACCAGTGGGAAGGGGCATTTGCCAAGAGCACAAAAGGCAAGAGGAAATGGAACCAAAACAAACCAGCATAAAGAGTTGGACAGCAGCTCAGTAGTCAAGCCTGTGTAGTACTCTATGGCCAGCCCCTCACTGGGGGATTCTAGGCAGGGCTCTACCATTGTGCCACACTGTCAGATCCCAACTGGGGGATTCTAGACAGGGCTTTACTACTGAGCCACACTCTACCCCCTCACTCAGGGATTCTAGGCAGTGACTCTACCACTGAGCCACACACTAGCCCCTCACTGGGGGATTCTAGGAAGGGCTCTACCATTGGGCCATACTCCAGCCCCTCACTGTGGGATTATAGGCAGGGGCTCTACCACTGAGCCACACACCCAGCCCCTCGCTGGGGGATTCTAGGCAGTGATATACCACTGAGCCACACCCCAGCCTCTCACTGGGGGATTCTAGGCAGGGCTCTACCACTGAGCCACACCCCCAGCCCCTCACTGGAGGATTCTAGGAGGCATTCAACAGCTGATCTGTATCCCTGACCTCTTTTAATGTTTTTTGAGACAGGGTTTCACAAGTTGCCCAATAGTCATTGAAATCGGTCTACTGCCCAACCCCCCTCCCCCTGAACTTGAGATCCTCCTTCCTTGGCCACAGCAGAAGCTGGAATGACAGGCTTCTTCATTAATTTGGCTGCTATAAAATATTCCTTGGCTTATTTGTGAATCTGCGGGTGGAGCCCAGGTCCTCAAATATACTGAGATGCATTTAATGATTTAATTCAAAATGCAAAATAATCATATGCTTAACAAGATTGTAAACTAAATCAAGTCTAAGTGCCGCCTGCTTTTTAAAGTCCCCTCTGCCATCTCTGGTCCTTTACCTGTCCCTTCCATTCAGGTCCCTGTTCTGGTTATATGAGGTAGGGGTGAGAAGAGCAGGAAGTCCGGCTTCCTGAAGGGCTAGGGTTGGTAGAGAGGAGGGGGTGTCTTAGAGCTCTCTCTCTGCAGGCAGTGCAGCTTTATCTGGAATGACCACGGGGGCCTTTGTGGGAGCAGGTGCCACCGCCCTTCTCTTCTTGATCTGCTCTGTCATCTTCCTGATGTGAGTGTCAGTGTTGGTGGGATGGAGAATTCATGTGATACCTGACCCTGAGCCTGTGCCTGGAGGAGTGACCTGGGCAGGTGGGGAGGCTGAAGTCAGGGGAAGCCTGGTCTATGCATATGGTCAGTGTGTGGGACTCTGGAGTGTTGCATCCCTCAGGCCCCGCTGTACTGTCCCGGATGGTGGAGCCTCTGTGACAGGACCACCAGTGACCTTGACTGCCCTTCTGAGACTTAGTTGCAAGCAGAGTGTGGGGGGAGAATGCCAGCTGCATCCCCAGCTCCCCATACTGAACGGTTCCCTGGTGTCCTTGCACCTAGGGTACGATCCTGTAGGAGGAGACCAGCCAGGCCAGCTGCAGGAGCTCCAGATCCAGATGCTCTCCAGGGCTCGGTTTCTCAGGTGAGTGAGCAACATGCATGTGTTCTGACCCAGCATGCTCCTGCCTGGACACCACTCCTGAGATGGATCCCAGGTTGTTCCACTGAGTGTGTCCAAGTTGGGCATCTGCAATGAGACCTTGCTAGTCCGGTCCCTAATGTGATCATCACAGACATTGCTCCCCACTCTGCCTGTCCTTCTCTTCTTCAGTTATTCCTTAATTCGTGGGTCCTCGTCATTCTCCCTCTCAGGATGCCAAGCTGCAGGCTCTCCCTGCCTTCTGGCTCCTGCCATGACAGAGCGAGAGTGTGTGTCTGTGCACGTCTGTCTGTCTGTCTGTCTGTCTGTCTGTCTGTCTGTGGGTCATTTCCTCTCTTTAGCCTTCTCTCTTCCTCTCCTTTGTCTCTGTCTCTCTCTCCTCTCTCTATCCCTCTGTCTCCTATTTTTCTCTCTTATTCTCTCTGAGTCTCATTTTGTGTCTGACTTCCTCAGGGTCTCTTCTCCTCCCCTCTCTCACTCACCCAAACTCTCTCTCTCTCCCTCTTTCTTTCTCTTCCTCTCTCACCCCTACCTCTCTCTCTCTCTCCTCTTCTCCTCGAACTCTTTTATCCACCCTCCCCCTCTCTGTGTCTCTCAGTGTCTGTCTGCCAATGTTCCTCTTCCTCCTCCTCCCTTGGCCTCCCCTGCCCGCTACACTGAGGAAGCATTATCCTCATCCTCTGCTTCTGAATATCTGCTCTCTGACCACACTCAATGTAGTAACATCTCCCACAGTTCTTATGCAGGGTGGGCCGACTCTGTAGCTGCTCAGCTTTGCTGCTGTACCATGAAAACACCATAGGCCACATGTAACTGATGAGCGTGCCTTCTACTAATAATGTTTTAGTTGTAGAAATGAACAAGCAGCTGGAGTTGACTTAAGGGCTGCTTTAGATCATAAAAACTCAAACTCAAACTCAAACTTGTTAGTACCTAATGGTGCAATTGGAAGCTTGCCTTAGATACAAATTTTAAGGTGGTGCCAATGTATCAGTCATTGAGATGTGTGTGTGAATCTGTTTTAAGGTCAATGTTAAGTGTAGCCCCTCAAGGGCCATTTTTTTGGGGATGCGGCTCTCCCATGAGACCTGGGGCTTGTAGATTAGGCTGAACTGGCTGTCAGGGAACCCCAGAGATCCCCCCTGTCTCTCCCAGTTCAGCTCTAGATTCAAACGTATGGACCACTCCTGATCTTTTGCAACAGTTTGGGGGTACTGAACTCAGGTCCTCAGGCTTATGCAGCAAACTCTTTCTTGACCGAGACCCTGATGCTCCTTTGAACTTTTCCTAGATTTAGCAAATAAGGCCCCTCAATGCTCCATCCTAGGAATCTTCTCTCTTCTCTTTGGCCAGCCTCAGGGACGTTCTTAGTGCTTCTGTGGGGCTTTAAGTAGCTGAATTTTATTTATCCTTGATTTTTAAAAATTCTCTCTCTCTCTCTCTCTCTCTCTCTCTCTCTCTCTCTCTCTCTCTCTCTCTCGTGTGTGTGTGTGTGTGTGTGTGTGTGTGTGTGTGTGTGTGTGTGTAGGAGTGTGCGTGTATGTAGATGCACATGCAAGTGGAGGATTGAGGGTGATGTTAGGAATCATCTTCATGGCTCTTAGACGTTGTCACCAAGGCAGTGCCTCAGTCAGACCCAGAGGTTGCTGATGTGGCTAGTCTCACTAGCCAGCTTGCTGTAGGGAGTCCCTACCTCTGTCTTTGAAAGTTAGAATTCCTGGCGGGCCACCACAGCCATTAGCATTTATGTCATTTCTGGGGATCCAAACTCTACGTTTACAAAGCAAGCCCTTGACCATGAGCCTTTGCTCCAGGTCCCAGCCTTCATTCAATTGTCAAATACTGAGGACTTACAAAGAAGCCAGAAGACTGGGTGCCAGGGACCCATCTTTGAAGATCCTTAGAGAACATTGGATCAGTCATTTCAAGACAGAGAGTTATCACATCACTCAAACCACAGAGACCAGTATATGATGTAAAAGATACATTTATTATGGGAATATGAAGGTATAGAAACTAGGAAGTGCTGGGAACAGAGGCTGTGTGGTTAGTTTGTTTATTATTATCTATCATCTGCTAAATGTCTATTGTCTATCTATGAATCTATGAATATATCTGTCTGTCTCTCCATCTTCTACCTATCATCATCTATTTATTTATCTGTCATCTATCTGTCTATTTATCTGCCCATCTTTTACTTATCTGTCTGATTAGCTGTCTGCCATCTGCGCTCTACATCTTGACAACCTCATGTAATATAAAATTCACCATTGTTGCCCTTTTCATATAAGTTGTATAACAGATACCAAAGACTTTTTCATCTTGAAAATTAAAGTTACAATCTGAGCTACAGCTCCCACTGCTTCACTGGAGTCCTTACCCAGGGCCCTGGCATCTCCCCCGCTCTGTGTGTGTCTGTATTTGATTTCTGCAAAATCCTCCTATGTGGAACCACACCATATTTGTACTTTTGTGACTGGTTTTCCTCATGTAACACACGTACTCAGGATCCATCCTGCTAGAGCACCATACTACAAAGATGCTCTGCCTTTCTCAGAGGTTGGTAATATTCTACTGTATGTACCATAGTTTCTCTAGACAATTTCTGAGCACCTACTACCTGTTTACTGTTGTGATGGAGCATTAATAAAGGTAAAAGATCAAGATTATATTTTTAATGATTTTAGATACATTCCTGCATTCTTGTGCCATATGGCTATACTTTTTATTTTTTTTGAGAATTTCTTGAACTGTTTAAAAATGTTTTGTTTAAACATTTTAAATTTTCACCAGAAGTACACAAGGGATTCCATTTCTCCATGTATTCATCAACACCGGCTATTTTCTGTTTTCTTTATATTATTTTAACAGTGGATATCCTAATGAATATGATGTGCTATTTCTTTGTGGTTTAAATGTGCACTTTTCTAATAATAAGAGTGAGTATCTCTTTTCTGTATATCTGTCTGGAGAAGTGGCCATCCAGGTCCTTGTTTATTTTTCTGGTTGAGTTCTTTGTTGTTGAGGAATTAGAGATATTCTTATCTCCTCTGGATCTTTGCCCCTCACCTGATGCATGGCTTCAAAATGTTTTCTGTAGGTCGAATGTGGTTTTGGTTAGTGATGAGGGAGACTGGATTCTGCCATTTGATTATTTCAGATAGAGGGAAGAGCAGACACCAATCCTCAGAAACAGGGGGCAGCCAGTGGAAAAGCAGCCAGCAGGGCTGTTGCAGAGATAAGGGAAGCTTAGGCAACCACAGGAAGGAAGTTTGTAGAAGCTGGGTGTGTAAATCATGTCTGAGCAAACAAATCGCTATGAGCAAAAGAAGGAACAATCTAACCGCATCCTCCACGGAGGAGAAACAACCATCTCACTGTAATTTCTGGGGACATCTCTGGATGCACAGGCAGGAAAAACTTTAGCAAGGGAAGGACAAGGCAGAGGTGTTAGGAAGAGGCTGGAGATGACGTAGAGGAATCTGGACTGGCTACTGATTAGGTCGTGGAGCTGAAATGAGGGGAATGAGTGTGGGCTGGGGCGGGGTTTGAGTGACAGGAGATGGAGGATGCTAAATGAGAGGCTGGAAGCTTGAGCAGACAGAAGACAGGTGCCAGTCACTGAGGGTGAAGAGAATACAGGAGAAAGTCGGGGCCAAAGAATGAGCGGAAAAAAACAGTCACAAGAGGACAAATACTTCTTCATTTTTTAATTTATTCCTTCCTTTTCCTCTCTTTCTTTGTGTTTTTATTACTATTACTGTTTAATTACATGAGTACACGCACTTGAGTGCAGTACCCATGGAGGACAGAAGAGGGAGGTAGAGCTTTTAGAGCTGGAGTTACACGTATTGTGGGTCTTGGGAACTGAACTCTGCTCCTCTGGCAGAGAAACATTTTCTTTTAATCTCTAAGTCATTTCCTCAGCTCTGAGTGTAGTGTGTATGTGTATGTGTGTGTGTGTGTGTGTATTTATGTCTCTCTGTGTGTGTGTGTGTCTGTGTGTGTGTGCCAATTTGTGGATGTGGCTGATAGAAGAGAACTTTCAGGAGCTGCTTGTCTCTGTCCACAATGTGGGTTCCAGAAATTGAACTCAGGCCATCTGGCTTGGCAGCAAGCTTCATTGCCCGTGAGCCATATTGCCAACCCAGCATAGACGTTTTTAGCTTTAACATCACATCAAAGCAATAGCCCTCTGTGGAAACCATACTTCCAAGTCTGACTTTTGACTATTTACTGGTAGCAGCAGTGTGGTACAACAGTATCCTGTGATCCTGGGCAGTAGCCATGGGCCACAGCCCGCAGTCCATGGCCCCAAGGCCATATGGTATGGCCCATGGCTTTCTTTGCTTTTTTCTTTTCAAGTCAGGGATTCTCTATATACTAGCCCTGGATATCCTGTAACTCGCTTCTGTAGAGCAGGCTGGCATCCAACTCAGAGATTCACCTGCCTCTGCTTCCCAAGTTCAGGGATTTAAGGTATGGACCATTACCACCTGGCCTTTAAAAACATGTGGGTATTCAATACACTGGCCCACCAATTAAACACTTTATTATAAAATAGACTTTGCCCTATTTCAGGAAACTGTTAATTCCCTGGGTACATCTAAAACTGGGCAAGAGAGCTGGAGAGATAGATCAGAGCTTAAAAGTGCTCTCTGCTCCTGCAGAAGACTCAAGTTCAGTTTCAGCCCCCACATCAGGCAGTTCACATCTGCCTGTAATCTAGCTCTGTGGGATGCAAACATGTTCTTTCACCTCCATGCCTGCTATACTCACCTGCTCACCCCCCCCCCCCCACACACACATATAAGTGAATGTAAACTACTTTTCAGAGCAGTAAATGTGGGCAGGGCTAGAGTTTTTTCTTTCAGCCTAGTGTATGTTTATTTAAGTGCATGTTAATTTAGCTTCTATTTAATCTGATTTTTAGCTCAGTGTCACCTGCGAAGCTCCTCCTGGTCACACAGTTACATGTTTTAGATACTCTGCGTATGACCTTCTTAGGGATCATTATTCTTCTCGTATGCTATAAATTCTTTGATTGCCTCTTCTTTCCTTACTGTATTATATTGTGAGCTTCTGGAAAATGGGTACCATGCCTGAATCATGGCACCATGCACCTCTGTCACTTGCCCTCTCCAGCCCATATCACAGATCACAATGAAATATCTGTTGACTGATTTGTTTTGTTGGGAAATGTGTCTTGCTATGTATTCCTATTAGACCCAGTAACCATGGTATAGTCCATACTGGCCTAGAGCTCACAGGAGTCCTCCTGCCACAGCCTCCCAAGGTCAAAGACTCAGAACCCCCCTGATTGCTGTTCACATAGACACTGTCGTGACCCTCTTCAATTATGTACACAAGCCTGGGTTAAGGAGATGGCTCAGTGGATGAAGTGCTTGCAAGCATGAGGAGTTGAGTTAGGGTCACCAGCATCATGTAAATCTAGGCATGGTGTCACAACCCATGGCCTTGGTGCTGGGGTGGGAGTAGAGACGATTGGACCTGGCCAAAATGGTAAGAACCATAAAGGAAGAAACCTGGTGTAGACTTCTAGCCAGTTTTTTCATACATGTACCCACACCACACACAATATAGCACACAAATCAAGAAAAGCAAAAGTTATGGTCCTATATATAGCACTTACATTCCACATTGAACTATCCAAAAGCCATCTAAGATTCTCACACAAGTGTTCCTAGTACAATACTAGATGTTGGGGTCAGAAGAACTGGATTATGGCTTTGACTGGGTTTTTGGTTTGGTTTTTCTTTATTGTCTGATACTCCAGACAGTCCTGGAACTCACTGTGTAGCCCAGATTGGCCCTGAGTTTGTAGGTAGTCTCTAGCCTCTGTCTCCTGAATCTATGGTGGCAGCTGTGCATCAGCTTTGCCAGAGAGTCTGGACAAGCTGTTTGCATATCTCCATCTCAGCTTCAGATCTACAGAAGCTGGTGGAGCCAGAAAGATTGGTGCTCATTTTTAAATGTTTCCAGAAGGTAAAAATGAAGAATTTCAACAGAAGTGCACATGGGAGGCTGGAGAGCTGGCTCAGTGGTTGAGAGAGTGTGTTGCTAACAGAAGACCTAAGTTCAGTTCCCAGCACACACATCTGGCATCTCACAACGTCCTTTAACTCAGCTCTAGGGAATAAGATGTTGTCTTCTGAACTCTGGGCACTGCATCACGTATGCACACACACCTTTACACATACATCTAATTTATACTTTAAAATGTAAGTGAGGTCCCAAAGACCCCTGCTGTCTTACCCTAACTCTCTCTCTCTCTCTTCCTTTTTTGCCTTGTTACAGAATCCCCTGGTTGTATCCCAGGCAGATGACAGCTCTGGACCCCTGCCCCCCACAGCTGAGGCAGCCCCCTCACCCACAGAGGAAGAGATCCATTATGCATCCCTCATCTTTCAGGGGATGAAGCCCAGGAACCCACAGGGGCAGCAGGACACCGCCACTGAGTACTCGGAGATCAGGTCCCACAAGTGAGCTGCATGGCCATGACCAGGGCTGGAGGAAATATGGCTGCCTCAGGGTGAAAGACACCAGGTCCTGGCTGGATATGGAGGTCAACATGCCTTCAGAGCCATTCCTCTATTACACAGGAGTTCTACTGCTCACAAGCCTGCACTCCATGCCCACCCAATCCCCAGGCTCTGGTAACTCCTATTGTGCCCAGGACTCCATAAGCTTGATGTTCTCATACCCGTCGGTGTGGATGCTGTGCCTGCCTGTGTATCTGTCACATGCCTGGTGAGCAGATCCTCTGCAATTGGAGCTGCCACATGGGGCTAGGAATTGAACCCAAGTCCCCTGTAAGAGTGGCCAGGGCTCTTATCCACTGCCCCATCTCTCCTGTCCCAAGACTGACCTTTTAGATTTAATTTTTATTTTAAAATTAGCATATAACATTTACACTGTGATAAGTTTGTTGTGGTATCTTCTTCCAAGTGTATCATGTTTTGGCCTTGTTCATTCCTGTTGTTTCCCGTCTGTCTTGTTAGTTACTAGTCGGCTTCCCTACCCAGCAGTCTCCTTTCTCATTTCATGCTTTATGTAACAGTTACTTTTCTCATCTTTGTTGACAAAACACTGACATAAGTGAAGGCTGGAGAGGGTTATTCTGGCCCATGGTTTCAGTCTCTCACGGTGAGAAAGGCAGCATGGTGCTCAAGACAGTGTGTCCATGTGGTGGAGGCTCCAGACCTGCTGGTGTGTCAGAAAACAGTGAGCTGAGGCCAGAACCAGAAGTAGATATCCATCTTCCAGGCCCAGCCCCAGACACCGACTTCTGCAAGTTGGGCCACATGTCTGAAAGGTTCTGTGGTGTTAGAAAATATTGCCACCATCTGGGTGTCAAGTATCCAAAGATATAAGTCTGTGTAGAACAGGCACATTCAAACCAAACTAGATGGGTAGATGATAGATAGATGGATGGATGGATAGATAGATAGATAGATAGATAGATAGATAGATAGATGATAGGTAGATATATATATACATACATAGATAGATATGTACATACATAGATACATAGATACACATGATAGAAAGGTAGATGGTATATGGATGATAGCAGATAGATGATATATTAAAGATAAGTAGTAGATGTAAGAGAGACTTATAATATCAAAGGTAGATGATAGAAGATATATGATACATAAACGATAAGCGGTGAATACAAGGATGGATAAATAGATAGAATATAGATGATAGGGAGGTAGGTAACAGGCAGACAATTTGCCTGAGATGCTTCCCAACTCTGCCTTGCTCTTTGGAATGCACTGATGAACACAGCTCAGAGAAAGTCACAGACAGCACTCTGGATGCTGAGGAGCTGTCCAAAGCTTCTTAACTTGCTTTCCTTTTCCAGATTTTTAAAAACAATGAAT
This sequence comes from Phyllotis vaccarum, assembly GCA_033318265.1. Classification (NCBI taxonomy): domain Eukaryota; kingdom Metazoa; phylum Chordata; class Mammalia; order Rodentia; family Cricetidae; genus Phyllotis; species Phyllotis vaccarum. The sequence continues at coordinate 31,741,043 of JARWLC010000018.1, forward strand.
GTCTTCTGTGAAGGAAAATCATTTTATAATAAAAGCATAAAGAAATAAACCAATATAAGAGGGAACACTGGTCATACTTATCATTTTTTTTGGTAACCCTTTTTCACTTTCATTTAAACATAACTGGACTGAACCTGTATTTGTGCTGTACATTTTATACACCACCACTGATTAATACATAGTGGGGTTTTTTTTTTTGAGACAGTGTGATGGTCTGAATGAAAATGGCCTATATAGACTCATAGAGAGTGGCTGATTGGAGGTGTGGCCTTGTTAGAGGAAGTGTGTCACAGGGGGTGGGCCTTGGAGTCTCAGAAGCTTAAGCCAAGCCCTATGACTCTCTCTCTTCCTGCTGCCTGTGGACCTAAATGTAGAACTTTCAGCTTCTTCTCCAGCACCATGTCTGCCTACCTGCTGCCCTGCTTCCTGCCATGATGATAATGGACTAAACCTCAGATGTGTAAGTCAACCTCTATTAAATATTTCCTTTATAAGAGTTGCCATGGTGTCTCTTCACAGCAATAGAACACTACTGACTCACTAAGACAGACAGGGTCACAGGTATCCCAGACTGGCCTAGAACTTGCTATGTAGCTGAAGATGACCTTGAACTCCTGAGTCCCCTTTCAGCTTCTAAATCTTGGATTCACAGATATATTTCACATAGTTTCTTAAACAATTATCTATATTTTTATGTGTGTCTGTGAGAGAGAGAGAGGGATGGAGGGAGGGAGGGAGGGAGGGAGGGAGGGAGAAAGAGAGAGAGAGAGAGAGAGAGAGAGAGAGAGAGAGAGAGAGAGAGAGAGAGAGAGAGAGAATTCCTATTGAGCTCAGAAGAGGGAAACAGATTGACCTGTATGTGGAGTTACAGGTGACAGTAAGCTGCCTGTCATGGGGCCTGGGAACTCAATTTGGGTCCTCTGCAAGAGCAGTATGATCTCTTCCTTCAGCCCCTGATCTATGCTTTGTGTCTGTGATGCCATCTCTGTGGCCCTATCAGATTTAGCTATTGATATTCATCTATAACCTAGAAGATACTGGCCTTCCTCATTGGGAAGCCCCTCTGTCAGTATGCTTACTAAACCTGTGTGTATGTTTAAACCCATTTAAGCAACTGAAACCAGTTGTCTAAGCTCAAAACTTCTTCCTCTGTCATTGGCAACACCAATTCAAGCACCTTCAAGGCTCTTTCAAGATTCTTTGGTGTCAGAAAAAGGACATGAGTCAGAAACACCAGAAGGGGAGCATCTCAAATTAGAGCCTGGAGCCCTCACATGACCCTGTCCCAGCTTGTTCAGCTCTGATTGGCCTATGGTGCTGCTAATAGCCAGGCTGCCTATGATGTCATCCTTGTACATGGGCTCTTCCAATTCATCTGGAAGCCTTGGTTTCTTCAACTCACTAAGACTGGGCTGGATCCCTCCACATACACCCTGTGCTGGACCATTTCAGCTGCTCCCCATGGGAAATTCCTTCTCCCTTGTCTCTCTCTTCCTCACCTTTTTGCTGGCCAGGCTATCTTCTAAGTCTTCCATGGACTCTTATGTCTGGTTTCTCCTGTGGGAGAAATGAGGGAAGAAGTCAAAGCTTGGATTTCTAAAGTCCTGAGAAAGAAATAGATAAAGAAGCCCAACTTTCCCCCTACACATTTGCCTGTGGAAGAGATGGGCTTAACCTCCATGCCCAGACTTCCTAACATTTTCACCCATACTTTTTAACATTAATTTATTTTAACAACAGAAAAATAGTTAGCATAACCCACCTTTCTAGTTTCACTTATGTTGCTATGATGATACAATGTGGGGGAGGGTAGGATTTGTTTCTGCTAACAATTCCAGATCACAGTCCATCACTGAGGGAAATTAGGGTGGGAACCAGAAGGCAGGCCTGCTTGTTGCTCCATACAATGTGACATCCAACTGAGAACCTCACTTTCACCCAAGGAGGTATAGCAGAAGTCATGGAGGATTCTGCCTGCTGGTTCCACATACTGGCTTATACTCAGCCAGCTTTCTTAAGAATTGTCACCATACCCATGTCACCATCATCACTATCATCATTAATGATGCCAATTTTATCACCATAATTTCTGCTGTATATTGTTGGATCTAGGATGTTCCCTATAGGGCTACATGTTGGAGGTTTAGTCCCTGAGGTATTGAGAGTTGTGAGGGCCTTAAGAGGTAGGGCCTAGTGAAAGTAAGACAGGTTACAAGGAGGGAGACCATTAAGCCTGGATCCTTTCCTTCTCTTTGCTTTCTGCTCATCCCAAGGTAAAAAGCCAGAATGTGTTGCTTTGACACCAGTTCAGTATCAATGCAGGCAACTGACTATGAGGTGAAAGTTCTGAAACTGTGATCCAAGATATACTTTCATTGTATGTTATCTCAGGTATTTGGTTACAGTAACAATGACAAAGGTGACTGTTACCATCACCACCATCCACGGCCACTATAACACTATCATCTCTTATGTATCCTGGAACTCACTAGACTGGCCTAGAACCCACAGAGACCTACTTCCCAAGTGCTGGGATAAAAGGTGTGTGTGTGTCACATGTTCACCTAACCTTTAGAGCTTACCATTTCACCTAGAATAGTAAGACCCTGGAAAACACCTGTCATCACATCCTCTTGTGCTGGGATTATAGACACACAGCACCACAAATGATATGAAATCAAGTCTTTATTCTTCCATAGTAGGAACTTTACCATTGTGCCATATCTCCAGCCCCATCACTATCACTTCTAATATTGAATCTCATGCTATGGCAGTTTTGTGCCCCCTACCTGACTTTTGTAGTGCCTGAAGATATTTTTAGCTATCTAAACCAGAGTGGTGGTGGGTTTTACTACTGGCATCTAGTGGTCAGGTGCTGGGGCAATGCTCAATACCCTACCATTCACAGGAGAGCCCTTACTCTCCACATCTCAAATAACTAACTCTAAGCATAGGCAGTGCTGAAGCCAAGATGTGGTCTACTCTGCTAAGAGCATGACTAATCCTTTCATCTTTCAGTATCTGTCTCTAGCCCCCACATCATGAGTCCTCTCTCCATTAGCGACTGGTCCTAGGAATCTGTTTGTCTGCCTCATATGAACCCTGATGTCCAGTTCCTTTTTCACCATTTGGTCATGTCTCCTGAGTCTTAAGACCCAGCCATGACCTCATGATGTATAACAATAGTCACCTGATGGAGCAAATATATAATCAGGTGTAGACCAGGATTCCACAGATATAAGCACTGCCTAGGGATGCCAAGATGATGAGAAATATTAGCAAGGATCCTGAGATGTAGAATTCTCTGTGGACAGCAGGCAGCGGCCCTGGATTCTCATACTCATTCCTCTACTCACTGCCTTAGAGTTTCTTTTGCTGTGATAAAGCACCATGACAAAGAGTAACTTGAAGAGGAAGAGTTTATTTTATCATGAAAGGAAGTCAAGCAGGAACTGAAGCACAGGCTGTAAGGATTTCTGCTTACATGATTTTTCTCAGCTTGCTTTCTTATATAATCCAAGCCCACCTGTTGCCCAGGGGTAGCACCAGCCACAGTGAACTGGGCCCTCTCACATTGATTATTAATCAAGAAAATGTCCCATGTTTGTCTACAGGCCAATCTTATGGAGGCATTTTTCTTGGTTAAGATGTCCTCTTCCCAGATGTGTCTAGGCTTGTGTAAATTGACAAAACCAACCAGCACACTCAGCCACGTACAGATTCTTCATCCTCATCATGTGCAAAGCACTATTTATGTATCCAGGATTCATCAATGATCAAAATCAATTCCTTGGGGCTGGTGAGATAGGTCAATGAGTAAAGTGTTTGCCAAGCAGGCCTGATGAACAGAGCTCAATGCCTAGAACCCACTCCTACAGGTGCACTGCAGTGAGGGTGTGCCTCTCTATATACACAATAAAAACAAAACAACAAAACTAAGCCCTGGCCCTTCTGGACTGATGTGCAGGTGGGAAGACATGATGCTTGATATTGCCAACTTGACTGATGTGGATTACCAATGAGATACCTCTGGACATGTCTGAGAGGGCATTTTCAGAGAGGTTTGACTGAGGCGGGGAAGAACCACCCCAGCAGAGGCTGACATCCCCACCTGAATCAAAAAGAAGCTGAGCATCAACATTTGCCGCTCTGCTTTTTGACTGTAGGTGCCTCACATTCCTAATGCCATGATTTCCTTGACATGGCGAACTGTGCCCTTACACCATGTACCAACATAAGCTCATCCATTACTACATTGATTTTGTCACAACAAGGGGAGAAGTAACTAATATAGATGCAGACAGTGGACAATGGAATGGAGATGAGGGCTGAACTGCTGGTCACACTGAAGATAAACCACAAAGCACCAGTGGCATGCCAGGCATTGTGTTCAGGGGCAAGCGATGAGCTGATGGCTGGCCAGGGTTTGCCTTCTTAAAGCTTCATAAGTGTGCCATACTGAATCAGCTCACTGCTTTCTTTGGGATGTACATGTAGGCTGGCCACCTTTGGGACAGTTTTCTACAATGTTTTGATTATCACAGCATTATATCATAGAGGGACTTGTCCCGAAACTGTGCATGGGAAAACTGAGTCTGGAAATGGTAAAGTTCTTGCCCCTGGCTCACATTAGTAACAGGAGTAGACTCTGAATCTGAATCCTTTGATGTGTATGTGTATGTGTGTGTGTGTGTGTGTGTGTGTGTGTGTGTGTGTGTGTGTGTGTGTGTGTGTGTGTGTGTGTGTCTTGTTTTTGTTTTGTTTTTGATACAGGATCCCACTGTATATCCTGCCTGGCCTAGAACTCACTATGTAGACCCTGCTGGCCTCTGACCCTGCTTTTACCTCTCAAATGCTGCAATATTTGACCCCTTCTCAGTTTTCAAGACAAGCTTTCCCACTGGCCTGGAGCTCTCAAAGTGGGCTAGACTAGCTAGCCTGTGAACTGTGGGATCTTGCTGTCTCTGCTCACCCCAGTGCTGGGACCACACATCACACCATCACAGCTGACTTTTCACCTGGTTCTGGACACTGAACTCAGGTCCTCATGCTCACACAGCTGTGTCAAGCCCTCAGTCCTTGAGTCCCCATTGCTTCCTATCCCTTTCTTTGACCCTAATTATGTCAATTTCCCTCCTAGCAAACCGCTGAGCTGTGTGGCTGCTGGGAAGAAAACGGTGCTTTCCTTGGTTACAAAACTGACCCAAGTTCCTGGTTTTAAACCCATAGGAAATACCTATTTCTGCAGTATCTGGACTCCCACTCGTCTTCCTACTTTCTTCTCTGGGAGGTACCATATAAATTCATGGAGATCAAAGGCTATGGAGTCAGAGTCCTTTGTAAAGGAGTCTCTCCATTTTCCCAGCAGTGGAGTCTTGGCTCAGGTATTCAACTCCCTGGGGCTCCGTTTCCTACTTGTGAGACTCTCACTGTAACAGTTAAGTCACTCACTGTAACAGGAGACCAGGATGGCCCTATAACCAGGACGGTGGCTGGAACACAGAAAGTAAATGTTGGCCTGTCTTGTCTCTGGGAGAATTTGCTCTGAATCCAGGACTGGAGACTATGAATAATTGATAAAGTAGGCAGATTTGAACAGGTCCTTTGAGGGTGAGGAGGGTTTCACTGAAGGGCTCCAGCAGGTCTGAGCATGGCAACCATGGTTCTGGCCTTGCCTTTCCCTCATTCTCCATTCCTTGCTAAACTGTTGGGTTGCATCCCTAAAGCTGGCCACCAAGGTCCATTCCCTTTTTGGTCACTTCCTCCTCCTGAGGCTGACCATCAAGGTCCAGGAGTCAAAGCATTGAAATCCAGCAATCAAAAGCTCCCTTTTAGCTGCCCTAATTAACACCCCCAATCAAGACTAAACATCTCACCCTCACATGGGGTTTCTCCTTTTCCCTTTATAAACTTTCTTTTCCCTATGGGCCTCAACTGTCCACTCTCTATCTAGAGAGCCCTTTGTCCCTCAGGATAAAGATTCTTGTCCCTCCCTTGTTTAATTCCTTCTTCTCTCATCCTCTGTTTCCTGTCTTTGTCCTTTGCCCTTCTGGGGTCAATAAATCTCCTTTGTGCTGAGAACTTGGTCTTGTGTGTTCTATGCTGACAGAAACTTTCATGTCACCATGTGCTGTGAGCAGCAAGAGAGAGGCTTCCTGACATGGGTATTGTCTAGTCAAAAGCATAAGGGAGAGAAAGTCTGGAGAACATGGTTGCACTCAAGAGGTGGCTGGATGGTGATCTCCCTGTAGAAGGCTAGTTGGGTCTCTGGCTTCTGCACAATACACCAGTAGCTGTCCATTTGCTCCCAGGAATGACTGAGGAGCGTTATGTTCTCCTCTGAGACACTTGGGAGGGAGCCATTATGGATCCAGTGGTACTTGGGTTCTGGCCTGGAGAAGCAGGTACATTTCAGTTGCACACTGAAGCCAGTAACCGCAGTCAGCACACCATTGAAGGCATCAGGCTTGGTCCACAGTGATACATAGTCTGGGCCATCTGTAGAGACAGGGCAGGTAACCACAGCTATACTTATCATCCCTCTGGTATGTCCTCCAGACACAAGGTGTTCTGTTATGTGCAATGAGCCTACCCCAGGCAATAACTGAAACGCAGTAAAGGTAAAACAGAGTAAAAACAAAGTAAAGCTTCCACTCTGAATTCTTGTACCTCTTTGTGGGATAAACCGCGGTAGCACTACACACCATAGTAAAAAGCATATTGCAAAGCTGAAACATTTTTCACACCGACTGTGTGAAAGGAACCAAGCTAAGCTCTGTACATATTTCACATGCATGTAATCCACAAAACTGATGCCATTTGGTTCCAGAAATGATTCATCTTACAGTTGTATGACAATGAACAATATGTCCTTCAATGAATATCCCTATCAGAGTCCTTAGGACTATCCCCCCCTCTTTTTCTGAAGAAATTGATTGTTCTGCCAATTCACTTAGAATCTCAAGCCAGCCAGTTGCTCTCTGGGTCCTGTTGCCAGTGTCCACCTCAACAGTGTAGTAGCCTGTGTCACTTAATGCTGACCTTCTGATCACCAGGCTACCTGCACGACCAGTGAACAAGGGCCCAGGGTGTCAGGTATTGGGAGGTTCATAGCTGAAAACCATGTTCCCTGTACCAGCTGTACTCCAGAACATCTTCCAGGACATTTTCTAGGGTCAGAATGGTCCCGTACTTCTCCAACCCTGTGAGTCTGGGCTGATAAAGATCTGGCCAGAAGCTTGGCGAATCCCACGGGTCAGCAAACTGGCTGAAGAAACCAAAAAAGAGAGAGGAAATGGGAGGGGGATGGAAGGAGAATGGGGAGGGGGAGAAGGAAAGTGGGAGAGAGAGATCCAGATAATTATTTTTACAATTCTATAACTATCAGACTTTGAACTTGGTTCCTAGTTGGTGGCACTATTTTGGGAGGCTGTGGAGTCTTTGTGGGGCAAACAGTCTTTTGGTGAAAGTAGTTCATAGCCCACTGCTGTGCCTGCCCTGTTCTATGCTCCTCGTATCTGCTATGGTGGAATCAGCCTCCACCACACCCTGCTGCTGCCACAAGTGGAACTACTTCACCATGGCTCCCCCAATATGCTGGACTGAAACAGGGGCCAATAAACCTTCCCTCCCTCATTCCTACAAGGAGTTGTTACAGTGACTGCAAAACCCAGTCGGCTTTGTGGTTAAGAGCATTTGTAGCTCTTGCCGAGGACCTGGCTTTGGCTCCCAGCACCCATAGTTGCATGATTTACAACTTGTGTAAGTTTAGCTCCAGGGTCTCTGATGCCCTTCTCTGGCCTCCAAGGATACCTGCATACACATGGTGAACATCCAGACACTCAAGCACACACATAAACACATAAAACAAAAAGTAAATCCCTAAGAGTTTGCAGCTCAGGAATGAGCTCCCCACTTCCTCAATCCTGTCTTTATCCATTTTCTCCTATTTTCTCTCAACTCACCCACTTCCCTTTGTCACCACTGTCCAATCCATCATTTACATGATAACCCAAGACGTGACCTTCTCCGTGTGCTGGTCCCCATTCCTGACACACAGATCCTGCTCCACTATCCCCATTTGCAGCCTCCCTGTGGACTCACTTCTCCATCATCTTTATTTCTGATGTCTCCTGACCAGCCTGGGCCAGGTGATTCTTCTGGGTTTCCTGGCATCCTGAGATCCCTGTACCCCAGCTTTGACCACCTAGATGTCTAGTTTGAGGGCAGACTTGTGAGCTCCAGGCAGACAGGGCCTGGCTGTGCCAGTCAGCACTGTGTATACAACTCTCTAATCTGGGGGATAAATGCAGGGACTGTCAGACACAATTTTGATTGCAGATCTAAATTCATGGAAGAGAGTGTGGGTACAGTGGGACCTGCACCTCCTTAGACACAAATTGGTGTACCCTACTCTGTAATGCCTGAGGTTTGGCTATGGAGGATGTGAAAGTGCCTGAGACCCCACTACAGGGTGAACACTGACATTCAGGACCAGTGTCTGTGTCTCCTAGCAAATCACAGTAGCTGTGTATTAGGGAGCATAAGAGTCCTGGAGAAGGCCCAGACTTGGTGGGAAGGGAATACAGACAGATAGGGGAGCCCCAGGGAACAAGGAGTGATTTCAGGGAGGTGAGAGTCCAAGTTCACCAGTCATGGCAGATAAACTGAATTCTCTCTCTCTCGGCATGCATTCTTGCTGTGGCTGTGTGTATGCATATGTCTGAGTCCGTGTGTCTTGTCTTTCTGTGAATCCATGGGTGAGATACACTCAGATGTGTGTACTCACTGAAGTCCTGGTGAGGATCCTGTCCTCTCTTCTCACTGCTTGCGTCATGGAACCTCTGTGTTAGGCCTCAGAGGTCTGTTTCCTCCCCCTTTCCGGATGAGCTCTTTGTTGCTCTCCCCTCAGCTCAGAAAGATTCTTCTCCCTCTTACCTGTAAGGGCAAGCCACCTCCATGGGTTACAGATGGGCTTCTTCTGTGCTCCAGAGCTTGGAAGGTTCCACTGCAACATCCCAGCCTTGGCCTCCCCACTGGGATGTGGCTCCTCCTAAGATGGACTCTGCCCAGCAGGGAGGGTGGACCCCATGGCAGCCACCTCTTATCTTTATGGTTTTATGTTGTCTTTTAGCATTAATTTATCTTACTTTTATACCTATTGATATTTTTTTCTGGCTATGACACCAACACCAGCTTCTTACTAGTTTTCAAAAACTGGAAAATACAGAAAAAGTTACAAAGGCAAGAGCACCATGTCTGCTGATTGTTTCTTTTCCTCTCTTTCCCTTTTTTCAGCACTGGGCATTGAAGAAAGGACCTACATGCTAGTGTGCTGGGATTGAGACCAGGGCCGTCTGCATGTCTTCATGTTCATTCAAACGTTTTACTGCTTCTTTTCTTCTTTCCTCTCTTTAATGCCACAGTGTGTGTGGAGGCTGCAGGATATGCAGAAGTATGTGATCATGGGTATTAACTCAGGTCGTCAGGCTGGTGACAAGCACTTTTACCTGCTGAGCCCTCTTGACAGCTGAAGACCATTACATTTTGAAGTCTTCCTTCCATTTTGTCTGGTTTTCCTATTTAGGATTGTAATCAGTCTTTTAATGGCTTTGCCTTGGTTTATGACTTTGATCTTTCTCTCCACAGCATATTTCCCCATGTCACACTCCCTTGTGTTCCTCATCAGGGCATTTTTAAATTAATTTTGCATCCTTACCACAGCCTCCCCTCCCTCCTCTCCTCTCCCTCTATTCCTCCCCTCTCCTAACCCATCTCTCTTCCATATTTGTTAAGAAAATGGCAGGCCTCGCATGGGCATCAGCAAAGCAGGGCATATCAAGCTGCCCTTTCCTGCATTCAGGCTGGACAAGGCAACCCAACCCAGCATAAAGAATAGATTCCCAAGAGTCAGCCAAAGCACCAGGGACAGCCCTGATCCCATTGTTGTCAGGACATTTAAAGGCCTGTACTAGCTCCACTCAGTGGAAACTTTGTGAAGGCACACACAAGACACAGCTCCAACATCCATATGTACGATGGCAGCTGTTTAGGATTAAAACAAAGAAGAAAATTCCTAGCACTTAGGGAAGCATGGAAATGGCACAGGTCATGGTGCTGATGTAAACAGACCATAACTTGCTTTTTTCTGTTGCAGAGATAAAATACTGTGACAAAAGTAACTTGGGGAGGGAAAGATTTGTTTCAGTTTGCAGCTCTCAAGGAACAATCTACCACTGAGAAGACAGGGCAGAAACAACCCGGAGGCAGGAACTGAAACAGAAATCAGGAAGGAATGCTGTTTACTTGCTTGCTTCTCATTGCTTACTTAGCCTGACTTCTTGAACAACCCAGTACCACTTGCCCTGAGGTGGTGCCACCCACAGTGAGCTGAGATTTCCTACATCAATCATTAGTCAAGAATATGCCCTACAGATTTGCCTAAAGGTAATCTGATGGAGGCATTGTCCTAACTGAGATTCCTCTTCTCAAATATGTCTTCGTTTTTGTCAAACTAATAAAAGATTTAAAAAAAAAAAAAACTAGCCATCACATAGACCTACTAGACCTGAATATCTGGACACACCCTCAGAGACATATTCCTAGGCATTTCCAGAACATTAAGTTGACATTATTAATCATCACAGGGCTGGAAAGATGGCTCTGCAGTTATTAACACTTGCACAGGCCCAGATTAGGTTTCTAGCACCAACAGGGCAGAACTGTCTATAGCTCCAGTTCCAGGAAAACCAATACCCTCTTCTGATCTCCACGGGTACACAATCAGTACACATAAACTTACACATGCATACATACATACATGCACATAAACAAACAAAACCTCAAAGTGTATGCAGAGGACCCTAGACTTTTGGTTTTCAGGCTACCAAGGGACCTGATATCCTCTTCTGGAATACATGAGTATATGTACACACATGCATATTATCCACCTCACACACTCACACAAATACATACATTACTGACAATAAAAATAAATCTTAAAAAATCACTCATTAAAAAATTAAACACTACTGTAGATGGATTTTCTTTTCTGCTACCAGCCCCAAATAATGACTTGGAGACATTATTAATAATGAAAGATCCTAACTAGTTCTTATAATTTATATTAGCTCAAATTTTTAATCTACATCTGTACCAGGGCTCATTACCTCATCTCTCCATACAGTCTATTCTATTCTTCCTCCACGGATGGCTTTGGTGACTCCTCCTTTCTTCCTCCCAGGGTTCTCTCTCCATCCAGAAGTCCTGCCTATACCTCCTGCCTAACTCCTGGCCCTTTCGCTTTTTATTACACCAATCATAGCAAGATATCTTCACACAGATTACACAAATATCCCACAACATCCCCCTTGACAATGGTCAAGTCCTGGGAGAGCTAGATGTATTTTTTTTTCTGTTTATTTGTCTGTAGCCAAGATTTTCAGATTTCCCCCAGTCAAATATGATCTTTATTCATTTTGAAGAGAACCATAAATTTTTGTTTCCTATGGAAACAAGGGCATAACTTCTCCCAAAAACACTTTTAACTTCCATCATGAAGTTAAGACATTCTTCAATTTTATAGGTTGGTTTAATTTATAGTTTCTATAATCTAATGTCTCTAAGCAACTATTGTTTTTTTTACATTAGCATTTAAAAAATTCAAAATCAATGAATACCACAAAAATCCAGACACCCTGTGTATTTTCCATTTTTACGTGGCTTTTTTTTATTACTTTATTCTCTCTTTAAAGACTTTATTATTTTTAATTCAGTTTTTCTATAACTCGTTTCTTTTTTCTTTAGCATCTAAGCACATTTTGCACATTTTAAAATATACTGTACCTTTTTAGAGGTTTTCTGCATCTGTACCAGGCTTTACTAAGCACCTGCAGCATTCTCTAAGTAAGACAAATCTTAGATTGCCATATCAGCCTGGTTCTAGCCTGCAGGCAGCAGCCAGTAGCAGCACCTCTGTATGCCATCCAGCACCTGCTTGCCTAAGAGACTGCAGGACAAATAAGCCACATCTAGCTCCTTGTTCAGAACTTTTTTTTTTTAGTTTTATCAAGCCCTGTGTTTGGATTTTCAGGCCTTCACGTTGGACGTCATATGTAGGTCAACTTACCTTTCTGCTGCCAACCTCAAACAATGACATGGAGACTTATTATTAATTATGAAAGCTTGGCCTTAGCTTAGGATTGTTCCTACCTAGCTTTTATAACTTAACCCATATTTTTAAATCTCTGTTCTGTCACATGATTCATTACCTCATGTCTCTGTACTGCCAGTCCACATCAGAGCCACATACCCAGAAATATTCCAGCTTGTCTTCTGAGAGAAGGAATCATGTATAGCCTGGTCAGTGTGCCCAAAGGAATCTGACAAGTAATGTATGATGATTTTCCTGAGGCAACATGAACAAGTACCTATTTGCCTGACAGATGGCAGACTAAAGTAATAATACACCACAGTCCAACATGATGAATCAGTGAGTTTAGTTGGAGTTAGTCACAGGAGAATGTCTCAAAGGCAAATGCATCACTAAAAGCCTACTCCAGCACTGGTATTGGTTTACAAAAGCTGGAACTCTCACACTTACTGTATGCTCTTCCAAGCATCTTGGCTAGTATGTCTCCTCAGCAGTCCTTACTGCTTATATAAGCTTAGGGAGGAAGGCACACAGTGTATGTATCTGGTCAGTTTCGGGTATTTCTGGGGAAACCATATGTTGCTTACTTCCCACGACTTGATGAGCCTCCCTTTAAAACTTCCTAAATCTAAGGAGCTTCGCTGAAGGATGGAATGTTTTAGTACAGAAGAAATCGCTACAGAACATGGCCCGTCTGGCCTGACTTTTGTATGGCTCTTTTAGTATGGACAGAACATCAAGAACATGGATAGAGTTTGCTGCATTTGTCTCTAGCCCAGTTCACAGTAAATGCTGACTGAGTAAACATCTGCCGTCAACAGTTCACCCAAGACCACTACTTGTCTTTTAAGCTCCTAAATATCCACACTGAGCCTTCATCCTTGAGATCTGATGAGCTTTAGGGTCTACTGCAACACCTCTCGGGCTCCCGATTGTTGATAATTCTTGACTGACGGGGCCTTGTGTGTTGTAGAATGTTGTACAGTGTGAGCTCTACCCAATAAATGGAAAGAGATCAACTCCATCTTCCACAGGTATAAGAAATAAAATGTCCCCACACATTGTCCCATTTTCCAAGCCTGGGTAAGCCTCAAAGATTCTTGAAGGGACTCTCAAGACAGTCTGAACATCTTTAAAAACTGTCAACAGCTTGTGAATCAGGAAAAATGTCTGATTCATACCCCATTATCCAGAGAAGTCTGAGGAGGGAGCAGAACATATTTTCTACTCCTTCTCCAGGAACATCTCTAACATCTCTCTGGCCTCTGGCTCTGAGGTGTTTTTCTGTTCTCTGCAGATGATTTGCCACCAGTAGGTCTGAGGTTTGCCTTCTGTGAACAAGGACTCTGGCTCTCTCACAACATCTCCAGCCCCACAATATGCCCTCCCTTTAATCATCATTTATAGGAACCCACGACCCAGACAGCTCCCACCATGATGCTGATGGGACTGCTCTAGGCAGATGAGTGGGCTTGGGAACAGGGGTTATAGGTTCTGAGTCAAGCTGAGCTTCATCTCCCTACATGGCTTCTGACATGAAATCTATGATTTCCCATCAAAATATCAGAAACAGCAACCACTTAGTACCCTTGAGCCCTACTGATCATTCTATACTAGGCCTCTATTTTGTACTGTGTCTATCTCTGGCAGCTGATTCATACAAGAATTAATACAGATGAGACTCTGGTGGCCACAATCACACTGACCCAAGGTAAAGTCCACCTTTGCTCTGTGGATATCAGAGTTTTGCAGGAGATAATTGTCTTTCAGGCAGAAAACAAAAAGCTTCAAATGGAGGTACTGGAGAAGACCTGTGTTTGTAGCAGGTAAGTAAGAGACTCAGGGAGGTCATCGGATCTGCATTATAAGTCTGCTATGGAACCCTGTCCTGGACTGGCTAAGGGAAGAACAGCAGGAGCTTACTTCACCTGGTTCCATTCTTTATCCTGCATGTCCCCCCCACCCCCATCACTAGCCCTCATATACATTCCAGAAACCCCAGAGTCTGGCTGAATCAGGAACTCAATACACTCTGTCTCCTGGGCCTGCTACCTTGTGGATGTCAGCTATTCTCACAACTCTAAGATTACAATCAATCCCACCTTCAAGAAACATTCCTTGGAGCTAATATAATCATGGAGAAAATAATCTAGATAAATGTGTCCCTTTGGTTTCTGGGCCAGGGTCAGGGACCTGTGGTGCCTGTGTGAGGCCTGGCTGGCTGGGGAAAATGCTAGGACAGGGCTGATATAAAACCATGCTCAGTCAGGATGCATTATTTATGAATTTCCCAGCCATGGCAATAATTTGTGCTAAGTGTTGATGTCTAATGGAAGGCCTCCCCACAATCAGTGCACACAAAGGGTTTCTCTTATATGTGAATTCAGTGATACATAACTGGAGAAACTTTTATAGCCACTGTATTTTGAGGCTTCTCTGCTATATGAAATCCTGATGGAATATCTTTCCACACTGAAAATGCAGTATCTACATATAATGCCTTTGATGATGCGCTGTTAGTTGGGATGCATTGTTAAATAGCCAGCCACAGTTGCTGTGATGGGAACAATTTTCCTCATACTTGTTATGCACTGTGGGGCAGTTCCCCACAAGAAGGGGACTCCTAAGGCTTCTCTCCGTGGTTGCTGATGATGACAATGCTGACTTCTGGAGCAAGGGCTTACCTCATCTGTGACAAGCAGTCTCTCCCTAGTGTGTGAAGTAATGTCTCTGCAAAGATAACCTGCAACTGAAAGCCTTCCTACATTCAGGACACACAAATGGTTTCTCGCCTGTGTGAACTTGCTGGTGATCTTGGAGTTGGCTCTTAGAAGTCAAAGCTTCCCCACAGTCAGTGCATCTGTAAGGTTTCTTACCAGTGTGAATTCTTTCTGACACATTAGCATTGACTTCTAATTAAAGGTTTTTCCACACTCGTTACATATGTGGTGTTTTTCTCCAGTATAAATTTTCTGGTGATATTGAGAGACAATTTCCAACAGAAGGTCTTCCCACATTCAGAACACATGTAAGTTCTCTCCCCTGTGTGAATGTGACGATGCACCTTCAGATGGGATTTTTCATACTGACAGTCATAAGGCTTTTCCCCAATGGGAGTTTGATGATGTGATGTCAACTCTGATTTCTGGAAACTTGATCTGGCGCTAAAGGCCCTCCCATATTCTGTGCACACATAAAATTCCTCTCCTGTATGAATTCTTTAATGTACTTGGAGTTGAGCCTTATCAGAGAAAGCTTTCCCACAGTCACTACATTTGTAGGGTTTCTGCCCTGTGTGAATTCTTTGATGTGTGCTGAGGATTGACTTCTTGTTGAAGGCCTTCCTTCCCATATTCAGAACACACATAAGGTCTCTCACCTTATGTTGAGAGTATAAATTTGATTATGTATTCTCAAGTGGGTTCTATTACCAAATGACTTCCTACAGTCATGACATTCATAAGGTTCTCCCCAGTGTGAATTCGACTATGCAGTTGCAGTTGGGAAATACGAGTGAAACATCTCCCACAGTTGGGACATGTGTAGGGTTTCTTCTTTCTTATGTGAGTTCTTTATGGGATGTCAACTCAGATTTTCTGAGAAAGGCTATCCCACATTTGTGTCAGAGAGAAGGTCTCTTCCTAGTTATGTTGTCTGGTGTTTATGGAAAGCTGACCTGCCACTGAAGATTTCTTCACATTCAGTGTACCTAAGTGGTTTCTCCTGAGACTGATTTCCATGTTGCTTAAGTGGTTGTTCATGATTAATGTTTCCAAATTGATTACCTTTGTATGATCCCCCTCCACAGTCTTCCTCTTAGCATCACAAGGCTTGTGTGATGAGTGAATAGATACTACAGTGTCATTAAGCTGTTTTGTGATGCTGCATCACATTTTCATCATTTGCTCCTACGTTAGCAAGTTTAAACTCTTTTGCAAATGAACATTTTGGAAGTCCTTCTTGTGGAGAAACACAACAGCTCAACAAAGGAATGGTTTTCCCACACTCTTTACATTCATGGAGGCTTTCCTTGCTCAGTATTTTCTTATCGAGAAAGGTATCAGGACTCAAAGGTGGGATCTGATTTTGCTGATCTCTCATTGTAGGGTCAACATCCTGCCATAGCTCTTGTAAAACTGAACACCATAAACCACCTCTTATGACTTCATTTGCTGTATCAGTTTGAACTGAATCTTTCTCAGAAACTTCCTTTGATGGAGTGTCAGCCCAAATTCCCCTTCTAGGAAGAGAAGGAAATAAAAGAATAAGCATAATAACAGGATGGAAAAGAAATTATATGGAGTGAAGACAGAGAAAAGTGAGTCCCATACTAATGATGCTGCTGGTGATAACAATGAGTAGAACATCCTACAGCCTGTATGGTATGTTAGACACTCACCTTTACAGCACCTAGCAAGTATTAGGCAACTACACCTCGGACATACCAACTATAGTAACTACACTCTCACTTTTTAAGATATTAAAAAAATTGAAGGATAGATTGCTTCAAGAAGTGGCCAAAATCACCTTGCTCCTGCTGTGGGACTATGCTCTTGTACTCTGTAAATATTTGTCCCTCCCAATGGTTTAATAAAGCGCTGACTGGCCAGAAGGCAGACAGGAAGTATGGGTGGGGCTACCAGACTAAGGAAAACTCTGGGAAGAGGAAAAGTCGTGCAGAGATGCCACAGACACAGAGGAGAGAAGACAGAAATTCTGCTCTGAGGAAAAGTACTGAGCCATTTGGCTAATCATGGGTCAGTTTAAGGGTAAGAGTTAGCAAGTACTATGTCTGAGCCATAGGCCAAATAGTTTGTAATTAATAAGTGTCTGAGTCATTATTTGAGGCTAAGTGGCTTTGGGACTGCAGGTCTGAACCTTGGGCCAGACAGGTAAGAAACCTCTGACTACATGTTCCTTTGCAAGGAATATCAGATTTGGAGAAAGGCAACCAGGTCAAATTTATATAAAGCACACAGATTGTTAGATGTAGCAGGAAAATCAAGGTAGGAAAAAAAGTATAAGGTACTCTTAGAACAGAACCAAGCGTGAAGTAGTAGATTAGAGCAGAGGATTTATATCAGCTATGAGAAATGCATATTAATATCCTTTATCCATTTCATATGTTTGTGATTTTCAATGCATTTTTCCTTTTTTTTGTCCTATATTGTTGGGAATTGATCCCATGGTCTTACTTATGCTTAGCCACTCTCCCCCTGAGCTAGAATCCAGACCTTTAAATTTTCACTATTTCATTTGTTTGTAGTTTTAAATAAGGCCTCCTGTAGTGTAGGCTAGTTTTACATTAACTGTGGCTGAGGGCAACCTTGAACCTCTGGTCCTCCTGCCTTCACTCTTAAACCGGAACTTTACACATATATTGGCTTTACTTATGCTCTTGATCTTACATTATACACTCCCAGACATATGCTTAGAGTGTTTCTAACTTTTCACATTGTAGAGCTCATATAAATGCACAAAGGTTTTAGTTTATTACTAATGATGTCTAATGTAACCTATCAGAGCCATACCAAAAAGCTTTTCTATAACTCTCAAATATATCTTACTCATGTGGACATGGAAATATGCAATTTAGTCTAAACAGTTTCCTCATATCCTCTACCTACCCACAAATAAATTTGCTTTGTCTGCTCCTTTGCTCCAGTTCAAAACTGCTTTATGGAACAGCACCCATAATTGTGTGATTGCCACGGACCAGCCCTCGTGGGGCACCGAGACCGAGGGAGAACACGGGTCGAAGGAGAGGAGAATGGGATTCGGCGAGTAAATGACAGACAGACACACTCAGAGGGTTGAGTTAATGCTGCTGCAACTTTACTGACTTTTTCAGGTGATTATATACAGAAAGCAAAAGGGAACTTGGCAAGGCATCTAACCACGACATTTATGAGAACAGAACAATATGGGACATGTGCCATACATTGAATCTATTGTGAGCACCCCTTGTGGGCAGCTGTAAACAAGCATTTGCTGGCTTGTGGTTAGGGGTAGGTGAGGCATGGTTAATGATTTTTAAGAAAATGATTACAACTACTTATTAATCTTACATGGGCATGGACCGTGTCCTTTTGAGAAGTTTTTTGTATGCCCTTTTTTATCCATAGCCGAATGGACAGCAAGAACATGACCCCAAAAGGCTTTTGAGAAAAGGGGGCCAACTGGTTTGCCCATTTTTGAGTTAAGCAGGCACCAGGGTTTTTGCATACGCTTTAATCTTTTAGAAAAAGGAATGAGTAATAGTTTCCTTTTTGTCCTTTATACACTACCCATCTGTTGCCATATTCATCATAAACTCTATTATATTGAGTTGCTCCTAAGAATGGTCTCATTAGTTCTGCCCTAGGTGCTGTCTACTATTTGCCATTAATCTTATACTGTACATATCCCCCTGGGAGAGCCCTGGAGGGGATTTTTGCTAATGCTTGTTTTTCTGAGTTACTGTGTTGTTTATGAGAATTTCTTATCAGTTGTTCTATTTCCACTAAGTCACTGGTTTCTTAAGAACCCTTTTTAATTGTCTGAAATAAAGGAGGAGGTACTTCCTCCTGTTTCTCATCATTGACTGTGCTAGTTTTATTCCTGGCATTATAAATGGGTACATTCAGCCTCTGGCATGATACAATTAGCAGGAGCAAAGCAAATAAGGAAAAGATTAAGGAAAAATAGACCAGGTGCATTGTGGCCGAGAACGGGGTGACGAGGTCATCACACAGGTGCTGTATCAAGGAACCCGGGAACCGTTCACTCCAAGAAGCTCTGGCTCACCAACATTCCACCATGAGGGCCACCTGATAGGCATTGCGGCTTATACCGGAGGCACGGTGGATGCAGCATGTGATGAAAACTAATTTCTAGTGTTACTTGACATCTAGGGTAAGTTCACTGTATTTAAATTTCAAAAGCAATGGCTCTCCACACCTTCATGTTGGCTTGTATTCCAGGAGTCCCTCCACTAAACAGAATAATGGTACCAAAGATAATGTTCTTCCCATTTCATACCACCATTAGAAATTTGTGGGGATTTAATAAAAGCTCCAGAAGTTTCAGAGATGTAAAAGGGATCTAACCACAGTCACTCTAAGAGGATCAGAGAGTGGTGATTCACACCTTTAATCCCAGCACAGGGAGTATCCCGGGAGTGGTAACCTACACCCTTAATCCAAACTCAGTTCAAGGTCATCTTAGTTTACAGAAGGAGTTCCAGGCTCTCAGACAGGCAGTGGTGGGGCCATGCTTTAACTTACCAACAGAGTATTTAAGGCGGGCATAGAAAGACAGAAGGAGAGGAAGCCAAGAAAAGCCAGGCCGAGGAAGCTGGAAGACAGCTGGATAAGATCTGACTGTGGTGTTTACTCTCTCTAATATCTCTGACTTTCTCAGAGATCTATCCCTGAGTTTCATTTATTTATGCAATAGAAATTCTTCCTTTGAGTTTCTATAAACAGGTACTGAAAATCTCCTTCTAAAATAAGTGAAAATTCTGCCTATCTTTGGAAATTCAATTCCATCCATCTATCTATCTATCTATTCAAAAATAGTGTCTTCAGACTTAACATCAATCCAACAAAAGGTAAAGGTCAAGTGAGAGTCTGTCTCAGAAAGTAAGGGAGAAGGATGGTGTGATGGCTCAACAGACACTTGCTGCCAAGCCCGACAACCCGAGTTTGATCCCTAGAGTCAAAATGGTAGAAAGAGAGAACAAACATCCACAAATAAGCCTTTGGCATTTTTGCATCTAGATACACACACACAGACACACACATACACATGTACACACACATACACACACATACACACACATACACACACACTAAGAAAGGAGGTTGTCTTGTGGGAATGGTTCTTAAAGCAGCTACATATAGTAGCATATACAGTGTCAGCACTGTGACGGTGGAAATGAACACAGGAGTCATCACAATACAACTTCAACGTTCAGTGTGACTGGGTCCTTTGAAGCAATTCCCATAGGAATTCATAGCCAAAGGAACATTCGGGGTAATGAAAGACCCAATAAAAAGAGCATCAATGTTGTAAGAAAAACGGACAAGAACAAGGCAAAGCTACATGACACAAAATGATAAAATAATCCAAAAAGCAACCGAGTCAGTTGACATAAAACGAGGTGTTCTATTTGAAAAATAAATCAGAAAAACAAGGTCTATTTATATATCTCATGGGTGATACATCAATGTGTCTGCTGTCCAATGTGACTGACAAGATATGCAGACACAGCCCTTCTTCCTGTTTGTGCATGATGCTGTTCCTGGATCATAAAGAGGATGAGGTTGTGTTAACCAGCTCAGGTACCCCGATCTCCAAGAAGAAGCTGGCCAGTTATTAATATCTACTCCTTACTGAGTCTAACAGTGGCTCCACATTTGTATTTATAATATAATACACTTGGCACTGACTGTAGATATTGGAAGCAAGAAATAACCTACATGTCCACTGGGCAAGAAAGTAGGCTGATAATGGCCCCAGAACACTAATCCACCTCTACCTGGGTAATAGTTACTCACTTTGACTCAGGTATGTGGACTCAGCCTTTCCCATCTGTGCCTCCTTTTCTTTCTTGATTCTGAAGAGGATATCTATATTGGGAACAGCATACTCTGTAAATTGGAAAGATGTTAGATTTTAAAAGCAATATTTCTTTACCAACTTCTTGGGCTCTAGCTTATCAAATGAAGCTTTTTGTACCGTCTCATCACAAAAGTCAACATTTCCCACTGAACCTAATGCAACATTTAGGAACCCAGAAGAAATTAAACTGTAGGACTACCATGGCAAAAATCACTAAATGCTTCTGATGTCCAACCATGTTTGACAAAGGGAAGGAAGGAAATCCTCAATGGATCCCAGGCCAGCTATGCTCACCCACTGCCAACAGGTGGCTGTAGATCTCCAGCATCACATCCTGATACAGGCATCTCTGGGCAGAGTTCAGGCACCACCATTACTGCTGGCTGGAGTCCACAATCACATCCTCAAATGACACTAATCTCTGTCACATGAATGAGAGGTACTTCATTGATAACGAAGACATACAGTTGGGGCTGGTGGTGACTTCATCAAGATGTATCATTAGGCTTCAGAAAAACACCCATTTCACGTCCTGTTCTAGGGATGAAGGAAGCTTACTTAAAAAAAAAGTCTTGCTTTTATATGTTCAAGATGTTTTCTTTTTCAAGGATGTCAGACACAATCCTCTCTATACTTTATCACAGTACAAACAGCATGACATTTATTAAGTAACATTACATAGGTTGTTCAGCATTATATGAGCTTCTATTCTCATAGAAACTCAGAAATTTGCAAAAACAGGATATTCATGGGCTGGAGTTGTTGGGTAGCTGCTATTTCTCTGAACTGAAATATTCGGTAGGGGAGTGAGGATCTGAGAGGATCTTCAGTGGTGCTGTTCCTTGCCAGCTTCCCAGGAAACTCTGCGGTCTCTTCAGCTGCCAAGCCTCTTGTCAGCATGGCTGAGAAGATGAACAGCTGCCCCCAGTAAACACAGTAAACTCATTGGTTTACCAAGCTATTCTTAAATGGAAAAATCCCTTGGTCTGTAGTTGTCCTTCTTCAGTTGGGGTTCAGGAACAAGACTCTACAGGAAGTCACTGGGCTTATGACAAATTTAAATGAAGAATCCAAGAGGTAGCATGATCAGCATGTCATGACTCTGGTCTCTGCTCTGAAGATCTGAACCTGGGAACAGTCCTGCTTACTTCTTGTGACCCACCCCACTCCTGTGCTCCCAGTCTCTGGGGTTCCTGGGATAATTTCACATCAGTAGACATGCCTTCACTGGCTTCTACTCTTGGTATCTCTTGCTAGATGATCTGAGCTAGAAGCAGGGTAGTGACTAGAGGTTCTAAGCAGAGCTTCTGGGCAGAGGCCAGCTGTGGCATCACCCGAGTACTGCAGTCTAGATGATGTGGCATGACCCATATGGATCTGCAGAGACACTGGAAAGTCCTGGGAAGTCAATGACCATGTAACCACGAATCCAGCATCAGACTCAGGAGAGTCCTACTCTTGTACCCAGTCTAACTTGGCTGTTTCCACAGTGGGGATGCAGGTGATGCTCTCTAGCACTGGATGGGAGTCTGATGAAGGATAAGGCTCATCAAGACCAGGCACCTGCTTGGCATATGGCAAATATGCATCAAAACCAGCAAGCTGCCAACTTCATTTTTATTTAAGTTTCACATAATCATTTCAGTCATAAACAATAACCTTTAGTATTGAGGCTGGATGCTATTCCTTAATTTGCCTCATGGTCACTGAGCGAAAGAGCAGACACACTGTTCTCAATGTCTCATGTGCTTAGCACCCAGAGAACCTTTGTTATTACTCTTGACTTAGAAGCTCTATGGAGTGGGAGGAGACAGTAGCCATTTCTGGTTCCTATTCCATTTCTAGACTCGTTCTGTACCCATCCATGACATTCCATGCAGGCTATTTTTTCTGACATATCACCTAAATTCACACACCCAATCTCGTATGTGGTTTGGAAGGCCTGTACTTGTGCACTGGGGCCTCTATTCATAGACCACGCCATTCTTGTCCATAAGGAGTGATCTCTACTACACCATAATTTGGACATTGACACCAATAAAGTTCAGTGTCCTCTGATCACCACAAAACCATAGTTTTACCTTCCAGTTACTGAAGTATCTTAGGCCCCTGAAAATGTCACTACCTTGAAAGTAACTGACATCTCCTAAAGAATCTAATTTACTGGTTTCCTAAAACTCAACCACAAATGCAGCTCAAATAACATGTCCCAGTATGGGAGGAGCAGCATCAGTCTGGTCACTTGTCCGTTACAGATACCGTTTCCAGTTTCAGGAGACAACACTGGCTTATACCTACACACGTCCTAAAGATACAAGTAGGAACTAAGATTTTATTTTTTAAATCTCGTCTTTTGAGCTCCAGTGTCCTACAGGAAATAGCATTCTGGGATTGGAAAGTGCTGCTACCTGCACTGAAGCACCATGCCCAGCTCTGCTGTCCTGAGTCCAGAGGCAAATGTTGATGTGCTTTTGTTCTGGCTTCCGTTCTATCTCTCTGTAAGTTTTACCTCTGGAATGGAAAGAATTTGGCTTCTCAGTTCTGGCCCAAACTGTAAATAAATTAATTTTCCCATTTTTATCGGGTCTCCAATCACACTTCCAGGCTAGAAAGCTCTGCGGTTGCTCCATTGCCGCCCTCAGCAATCCTGCTCTCCTGACTCCTATGGGACTCCCACTCCAACTCAACCATAAAATGCCCCAGCAGCTGCCTTAGCTGTCCATCACTGCTCAGGAGAGCTCTGCATACCACCCTGCACCCCCTCCCCGCCCCGCCACTTCTGCTCATGGATGCTAGGGAATCCACGCCGTAATATTCCAGATTCCCTCTGTGTCCAGACAGAGACATCAAAGGCGAGCCTCCTAAGGAACTAAACGGTAATGGTAGCTTCCTGCCACTTTCTGTTTCCGTTCCTCTTGCAGATGGAGCTCTCCCTGAGAAGTAAATGAGGTTTATGCCTACAACCACTAGTCACGATGTGCCAGTACTTCCGAGGGTTCCTGTTACCTCAGGAAGTGTCATGGAGGCACTCATAGGATCATGATATCGGAGGACGGAATTAAGGATTTTTCACTCAGCATAACGAAGGGAGGGATGGGTAAAATGAAAGGAAACGTCTGGGACTGTGCCACACGGACAGGCCATTTAATAGTGTGTAAATTAACCTACTTCTAAGTTAAACTGACAGCGCATATTTTCAGACGCAATTATCCTCCCCTAGTTTCCCCCTTTTCTATAACTGAACATATCCTGGAAAAAATACCCTTCGTGTATATTTTAAAAAGAAAATTATTTAGGTATAGTGTGTGTATGTCTTTGTGAGTATATGCCTTGGGTGTGCATGATGCCTAAGAAGGTTAGAAAGAGAGTTAGATTCCTTGGAACTGGAGTTACAGTTGGCTGTGGACTGTCCCGTGTGATGCCTGCTGCAGTCAGTGCAACTCAGTTCATAAAACAAGGGTGGTAGTTGGCAATGTGAATTCTCAGCAGGAGAGGCTGTAAAGTGTTGCCAGCAGCCGTGTATGAGAAATAAATATCCTGAATCTAAGAGCACCCTTGACACACTGACAGAAGGACAACAGACACGTCCACCTCAAGGTCCAGGGAATGTGCTGCTTCTAAAGATGTTTGGTCTTAGATCTCCATATACTTTTCTATCCATACTTCCTTGTTTTTGTTTTCCCTGGTGATCTATTAAACAAAACATTCTGTTCCTTGTAAGCATAGTTTAGTCATCGTACAGTATCTTTACATGTAATTGCCTCTAGTAAAACAGCACTGGATGTACTCTGGATCCTCTGAGCTTCTCAAATGCTCTTTGGGTCTCCAGCCTATCCTGGGGAAAATCCATATCACAGACCCTGAGTCTTTGTTTTATGGACCTGGCTCCACTAAAGATCCAGAGTGAAAAATAGAAATGGAAAAAGGCACATTTCTTAATTCTTTTTATGAAGACAGTATTATCACATACCAAAACCACAGACTCAATAAAAAAGAAAATTATAGATCAATATTTCCTATGAACACAGATACAAAAATTTTAATAAAATACTTGCAAACTGAATTTAAAAATATCAAAAATATTATCCACATGCTCAACTTCATCCCAGAGATGCAGAAGGTAACCTACCACATAAGCATATTAAGGGGAAAAAAAAAACCATGTAATCATCTCATTAAATTCAGAAAATTCCTATGACAAAACCCAACATTCTTTCATGATAAAGTCCCAAAGAATCTGGGGGGTATAAAGGAAAGCAAACCCACAGCCAATATCATCCTAAATGGAGAGAAACTCAAAGTATCCACTAAAATTGGGAACAAGACAATGTCCACACTGTTTCCACGGCTACTCAAATGATACTTAAGGTTTTAGCAGTAGGACAACTGAAGGTCAAAGGGATACAGCTAGAAAAGGAAGAGATCAAAGCATCCTTGATTGCAGATATGATTTTATACATAAAAGACCTTGAACACTCCACCAAGAAACTGCTACAGCTAATACATACTTACAGAAAAGTAACAGGATATAAAAGTAACACACAACAATAGAGCCGTTTTATACACAAATGACAAACACATCGAGAAAGAGATCAGGGGAACACAGAACCTAGAGCAAACAAAGAACTTGTGATAACTCTAACCAAGCAGGTGAAACTTTGAGATATTGAAAAAAGAAATTAAAGAAGATATCGGAAGATGGAAAGATCTCCCATGCTCATAGATCAGTAAGATTAATATTGTGAAAATGGTTTAACTCAATCCCCCCTCAAAATTCCAACACAAGTCTTCACAAAAATTTAAAGAAAAATAATCTAAAACTTCCTGTGGTAACACAGAAAAACAAAAAAGATAAAAAATAGCAAAAAATCCTAACAAAAATAATAAAAGAATTGCTGGAGATATCACCGTTCCATATTTCAAGTTGCACTATAGATCTAGTGTAATAGAAACAGCATGGTAATGGCATAAAAAGACACACTGATTGATGGAATTGAGTTGAAGACCCAGATATAATTCCACATATGTATTTGTGACTTGACAACCCAAAAGGACACTTTGGAGAAAAGATAGTATCTTCAGCAAATGGTGTTGATAAAACTGGATAGCTACATGCAGAAGAATAAAAATATACCAATATCTATCACCCTACACAAAACTCCAAATGGATCATGGACTTCAACATAAACTAGATACCCTGAATTTGATCAAAGAGAATGGGGGTATAGGCTTGAACTCATTAGCTCAGGAAAGGACTTTCTGAACAGGACACTGATAACATAGGCATTAAGACCAACAATAAATGGGACATCATTAAATCTAAAAAACTTTTGTACAGCAAAGGATACTATCATTTGGACAAAACAGCAAAATGGGGGGAAATCTTTACCAATTATACATCTACTAGAAGGTAGTATCTAGAATATACAAGCAACAACAAAAATCAAGAAAACAAATAACCTAATTTTAAAAAAGTTGGGTGGTTAGGGAAACCTGCTGCTCTTGGACAGGACCCAAGTTTGGGTTCCGTTATCCACATGGTGGTTCTCAACTGTTAATACCATTTCCAAATCTGATGCCTCTTCTGGCCTTTGTGCATATACCAGGCAGGCAAACTCAAACTAAACTAAGCAAACTCAAACAGAAACTAAGAAATCATGACAGTGAAATCCAGTAAAGTGATTGACTGTTTTGACTTCCTGAGATGTGAACAATGTCTATCCCAGATAGGGCACTGACAACAGGCCCCAAAAGTCCAGCCAGTGAACCAATGAATCAATGGTCTTACTAGAGTATAAATGCTCTCATTTCTTTAGAAAGGCTTGTGCAGCTCAAAAGCACCAACAGAAAGACCATCCCAGCACGTGTGGTGACTGCATCCCTGGAGCTCCCTGTACAACTTGTAGGCAGCCTTATGATCAGAGACCCTCTCATACCCAGCAGAAATACTGATTTATATAACCTTGAGGAGAGGCCTTTATGAATACTGCATTTCAATAACTTTCTGATTTGTGAATTGTTTGCTTCTGGCATCTTTTAAGTTTTATCACTTTGAATTATATGTATTGATGTGGATAGGTACATGAGTGCAGATGCCCATGGAGGCTAGAGGTATGGATCTTCCTGAGCTTGATTTACAGATATTTGTGAACTATCTGATGTGAGATGCTTAGGAATCAAACTCAGATCCCCTGGAAGAACAGTAAATGTTTATAATCAGTCTCCTTCCGGGTCAGAATGTTTCAATTCAGAGAAAAATGCTACATGAGAGACCCCAATTCTGCGGTTATCTGATTTCATTCTGCCAAAGAAAATGTGTCAGAACAGTCTTTGATCTATGTCCACAAATGTGTATCATTGACATCAATTAACCAAAATGTAATTGTATCACATCTTTTAAAATTTTGACGATTCTGGACAATGATCACTTCTCAATAGTGTTTTCACCTACCCACTGTAAGATAAAACTCCTTGTTTTGCTTTTTATATACTGGAATTAAGTGCATAGACAAGCATTGAGCCATACTTTGGTTCCTGCACTTTGTCAGCACCACATGAACTGAAATCTCCTTGTAATTTGTAGTTATATTGTCATTCAAGATAAAATCCACATGCTAAATTGCCAGTGAACAGTACCATATAATGGATCAGAATATTTTCAGGCCCTAGAAAGAAAACTGTACCCACACTTATGCTCTCTCTTGGTGTTCTGACAACCACTGAGCCTGTCTCTCTTGGTGTTCTGACAACCACTGAGCCTGCTATAATATCTATATACATCCTTGGGACTCTGCTCAGGAGAGCAGTATTTTTTAAAAAGTGGTCTCTTGGCTGTCTGCTCTCACCTACTATTATTTTAAGGGGTTTGGCCTCACCTGAAAATGCACCAGAGATCCTAGCCAACAAGATCTCTGTCACATGGACTTCCCTGTCTCCAACCCTCTCATTCTTAGGGGCCCTTCTGGTCTCCCTTAGTTGTTGTTGGCCATATGCTTCATTCACTACCTAAGGACTGTTGACTTCTCCAGTGAATACTGGGGCTGGGAGAGGGTAAGGTATTGCTGGTACATAGGGGGCTCTATTCTAAAGAGCCTAGAAGATGCTTAAGTTCCAGTGGTGATGACAGGGGTGTGTAGAACTGGGAGACAATATCTAAACATAATACATACTTAAATGTTGGCTAGACTATTCACTCATACAAATCAATGTGCAAACATGTTTGATTATGGCAGATACACTTGTATCACTTGTTTTCATGCACTCAAAAAATAGCATCTTACAACACAGGGAAATGATTGCTATAATTTCCCACAATCTTTGCAACAGTTTAGTAACTGTATGCCTTAAACCCATAACTACAGAAGAGACATCTCAAATCATTATTCAAGATTTCTGTGACAAAATAGTTCTTCAAAAGTATAATATAGGGCCAGGGAGATGGCTCAGTAAAGCCTCTCACAAGCATAAAGACCTGAGTTTGGTTCCATAGAACTTAGATGAAAGGCAAGGCACGACAACACATTTGTAATCCCAGTGATGTTGAGATGTGGGCCCTTAGAGCTCACTGGCCACCTAGATTAGACTACATGGGGAAGGCCCAGGCCAGAAAGAAACTGTCTCAGTCAAGTGGTAGAAACACTTGGGGTAGTTCCTAGACACATCATCTGAGCACAACTGCCATCATTTTGATCAGAGCAGCTATGATAACACTTAAGAGGTTGGGCCTAGGAACTTGGGCCTATTGTCTCCTTAATGTTCCTTCATAGGAGAGCTGTGCAGGGGCATCTCATCGCTCACCTACTATCTCAACTACTACCCTGTTGATTTGAGTCTATAACTTCATGGTCTTGGAAGAGGCTAAAGTATAGACAATGTGTATCAACTGAAGGGATATCATCTAAACAGCTATGGGGACATTGTCATCTATGCTGAGGAGATGTAGTAGTGTGGCCACTTCAGAGTCACCCAGCATTCTGAAAGTATCCCTCATGTTCTGTTAAGTATGCCCAGTAAACTTGGGCTTTGGTGAAATACTTGGAAGTCTTAAGAAGAGTTCTCATAGTGCACAAAAACATCCACACACACCCAGAGGCATGCAACACAAACAATGCATGAATAATGGATATATGTACTTCTTACAAATTCTTTATTCTTTTCCTCAGGTATAATCTGTGTATTTAAAATAAGCAATGCATAGTTATAATTAGGTCTCTTTATTTCAGTAGGATCTCTATGACACAAGGCAACAACAGGATATCCAAGAGTACCAGTGAGGGCCCAATATTGAGAGTGTAGCAGAAACCAAAGGCTTTGAACCAGACCAATGATTCTTTGCAATGAACTCTCAAAAGTAAAGGGGTTTCCTATATGATTCACTGTGTCACACTGCAACTTCCATAATATTTTCACTTTTAATTTAATTTTTTTAAAGGGGGGATTGCAAGGGCAGAGGGTGAATAGAAAATAAATAGAATAAAGATGCATGATATAAAAGACATAAAGAATTGCTGTGGAATATTCCTTTACACTATGTGAAGATATCACTCTGACTGGTTTAATATAAAGCTGAATAGCTTGAACAGCTACTAGACAGAATTTCCAGGCATAGGACTCTGAGAAAAAGGGCAAAGTCACCTGCCAGATCCAGAGCTAGCAAGATGGGCATTACAAAGATACAGTAATAAAGGCATAAATTAATAGTAATGGGTTAAATTAAAAGAGGTAGTAAAAAACAAGCCTAAGCTGTCAGCCAAGCTTTCATATTTAATATATCTCTGTGTCAGTCTTAGGGAGCTGGTGGCCCCAAAAGAAAAGTCTACAAATAAATAAAAAGGCTTAAAAGACCATGGATGAGGAACTGGCTTTATGATAAAGCCTTTCATATGATCAGAGTATGGATAAGAACAATGTAAGGTCTCTGGGTCTACTGAAATCTGACTTGTGTTTGAAGAACTTTCTGCATTCATAACCCACCTCACGTCTCTCTGCTCAGAATAAATCTTCCTTCAGTCGCTGAAAACTCTCCTAGTCAAATAGCGGTAACATTTTCTTCCATTTCAATTTGATGATGCACCTTCAGCTGATATGTATGTACACCTACAGTACTCCTAAGGATCCTCACCAGCGTGAGTTTGTTGGTGAGATGACAACTGTGACTTACGCAGGAAGCCTTTCCCACACTTTTGGCAGACAAAGGGTCTTTCAGTACTGTGAGTTCTACGATGTGCTTGTAAAGAGGACCTGCCACTGAAGGCTTTCCCACAGTCAATGCACACAAATGGCTTCTCCCCTGTGTGGATTCTTTGATGCTCAATCAGTTGAGCTTTGGATGACATGGCTTTCCCACAGTCACTGCATGTGTAAGGCCTCTCCCCAGTGTGAATCCTCTGATGTGTGCTCAGGACTGAACTGTGGCTGAAGGCCTTACCACAATCAGAGCATGTGTAGGGTTTCTCACCAGTGTGTATTCGATTATGTACTTTAAGGTGGGATTTTCTTCTGAATGACTTTCCACAATCACAGCATTTGTAAGGTTTCTCACCAGTATGAATTCGATGATGCACAGGCAGGTGGGATTTATTACTAAACAGCTTCCCACAGTCATGGCATTCATAAGGCTTCTCCCCTGTGTGAAATCGACTATGCTTCTTCAGATCTGATGCATAAACAAACAATTTCCCACAGTGGCTACATGTGTAAGGCTTCTCCCCAGTGTGAATTCTCTGATGTGTGGTGAGGACTGACTTTTGACTAAAGGCCTTCCCACAGTCAGAACACACATAAGGTCTTTCACCTGTATGTATTCGAAGATGTACCTTTAGGTGGGATGCATAGCTAAATGATTTTCCACAGTCATGGCATTTGTAAGGTTTCTCCTTTGTGTGGACGTCATGATGCACCTGCTGGCTGGATATAATTGTAAGTGATTTCGAACAGTCAGGACATTCAGGTGTCTCTCCTCTGTTTGTTCCCGGAGAACTTAACTCAGATTTCTGAAGGAAGGACTTTCCACATATGTGACAAATAAAAGGTGTCTCTATAGGGTTAGTTATTTGCTGCTGACACAAAGCTGACCTAGCAGTGAAGACCTTCCCATATTTAGTATATTCAACTGGCTTGTCCTGAGAAAGAATTTCATTCTGTGTAAGTGGTTGTTGAGGGCTGAGACCTTTTCCAAACTGTTCACCTTGGTATGTGTTCTCTTCTCTGTTAGGAATTGCCCACGCAGCATTAGAAGGGAATTGTGTGAAGAATGGACAAGATTCAACAATGCCAACAGGCTGCCTTGTGGCACTGTTTTGACGTTCACTACTTGCTTGAAGGTTAGGGTTATGCTGCAAAGTTTTTTCAAATGAACATTTTGTAGATCCCTTTTGTGTAGAAATGAGGTGGAGGCCTAAAGGAATGGATCCCCCAGTCACTTCACACTCATAACTATTGCCACTTATCAATACTTTCTGGTTGAGGAAAGCACTAGAACTCAAGAGTGGCATCTGGTTCTGCTGATCTGTCTCTGTAGACTCACCATCCTGCCATAGTTCCTCTGTAATGGAGCAATATGAACCACATCTAGTGATTTCTCTTGATCCATCATTTGGAAATGTCGCTTTCACACAAATTTGATGTGATAAATCATGTTCTGATTCTCCTGTTAAGAGAAAAGATGCAGAAACAGACATAGTGAGCATAGAGGAGGAGGAAGCCGAACAAAAGAAATCTGTGTCGGGTAGTGATGATGCTGATGATGGTGACAATGGCAAAAAAAACACTATCGTAGCCATTATATTATGCTAACACTTATGTAATATGTGATGGCTCCTGTACTAGCAGGAACATTGGTGTCGGTACCACTGTGCCACACTCAAGGGCATATCTGCTCTTTTGTCTGGCTTATCCACTCTTGCCTCTTCTGTACAACCAGGGCACATCTCTCTTTCTTTCTGGCAGCCACATCATTCTTCCCATGGCTTGTCCTGTTCATAGAGCAGGTGTTAATAATCTGCTGCTGAGTGTAAAAAAAGTCGGCTCCTGACTCCCTCCTCCACCATATCATTGCTTCATGCCTGAAGGAAGCAGCCAGACATGAACCAGTGTTCATATACCCAAAATCTGGAATGTTCTGATGGAAGCTCCACTTTAGTCCCCTCCCTTCCATGTCTCTCTCTGCAAACCCTGCCTTATCTCAGAAAGCTGCCAAACATGAATCTTCTCGGAGAGATGTTAAAGACCACTCACATAGGGTATTTAAACTGCCACCCAGAAAACAGACACATGGTTTTGCGATCTCTCTTCCCCATCCCTTCTTTGAGGGGGTCAGAAAATCATGTGCATGAGCTTTACTCATTAAAGCTGGGCATTTTCTTAATTTGGTCTGATCTGGATTGCTGCACTGGTGGAGAGGCTTAATATTGGGGTGTGGAAGCTTTCCATAATACAGCACCCATATGTGCCAGGCAAGTTTCTATGCTGTTGTATGAACCTAACAGTCATTGTATCTATGGTAAACATTAGAATGAATAGTTCTCACTGTATCCAGGGTAAACATTAGAATGATCAGCTGTTTTCTAGAAGTACCTTGACCTTGAAGACTCACTCTGGAAAACAGTGATTCTGTGATTTGTAGAATTGTTTTTCTGAAGGGGGGTTTCAGCCTTTGCATGACTTTGGCCATAAAAAGTTTCTGGCACACCTGAGGCTCTTGGACTAAGGGCACTGCAAACGGTACACAGAAAAGACTAACATAGTGGGAGACATGATGCGTTCCTTAGAAAGATATATAGGTTAGAGACCTTGCCACAAGGAACTTGTTTACAACCAAAACAACTTCATGTAGCAATTAATAAATACACCTTTGTAGGATCAGTTCAGTCCATCAGAAGTTGGACCTTTCTGCTGCCACAAAGGCCTTAAAATTTCATCTTGGAGTGACATCTTTTTCTTCAACCGACTCACACAACACAGAACACCTGACACTATGAAGTGAATGCATGAGCTCATTTGATCCTTATAACCGTTCCACAATGCACCTACTCCTATACTCCTTGTTTTCCTCACGAGGAAAGGAAAGCATCAGTCATTAGCCAAGATAACTTAGGTAATTTGTTGGAAAGACTTGGTTTGATGAAAGACAACCAACTTTTCCAACAGGCCTGTGATATAGATACAGAAGGATAGATAAGCAAGGGAGAGAACAGACATGTCTATTATGGTGCTGTCAATGGCCAGTCAACGTCAGGAGGGTGTAAGCGGGGGGACTTCATTAGCTCTAGAAAAACCTTCTGGCCATATCCTCATTTGGTTAAGTTTTCTGTTTGTTTGGGTTTTTTTGTTTTTTGTTTTCCTGTTACCTTCTGTTTGGAAGGATTAGCTACATACTTCACCCATGCTCTAAAGGCCCTCCCTCCTGAACTGTACTGCCAATTTTTATTTTTTGTCTCTTATTTATCTGTTTAATGTGTTTGTGTTCACAGTAGTACATTTGCTACTCATGCGTGTGGAGGCCAAAGGTTGAGTGTCTTCTTCAACCATTTTCAACCTTATACTCTGAGGCAAGGTCCACCACTGAATCTGGAAATCTCCAGTTCAGCTAGACTGGATGCTAGAAAGCCTCAGGGGTCCTCTTGTCTCCGCCAACCGAGCAGTGGGGTTACAGGAGTGCACCACAGTCCTGTTTCTTATGTGAGTGTTAGGGAATCAAGCCTGGGTCCTCATCCTTGCAGAGAAAGCCCTTTACCAACTGAGCCACCTGCCCAGACTGCCTAATTTTTCTTTTGATGTGTGTTCATGTTTCCTATGTAACTGTGTGTATGGGTGTGTTAGCCTGTGTGTGCACTTGTGGAGGCGAAGTGGACTTTAAGTATTTTTCTCATAAGGTTCTCCAACTTCTTATGTGTGGTATTTGTGTGCTCACCTTCACATATATATGTGGAAGCCAGAGATCAACTTTGGATATCTCTCTCTATTGGTATTTATTTATGCACTTTAGTTAGTTAGTTATATATCTCTCTATTTCTTTGTTGAGTTAATTTTTGCAACGGTGTCTCATTGAGTCAAGAGCTCACTATCCCAGCAGCTACACTGGCTATCAGGCCCCTGAAATCTACCATCAGAGTGACAGGAGCTAGGAATACAAACTCAGGTCCTTTTCACCGCACAGAAATCCTGCTCCTCACTAGCTACAACCACTTTGTTTTCTTTGAGACACACTCACTGAACATAGAAGACACTATTGTGGCTAGACTGGCTGGTAGACCTAACACTGACCATTCCCCACACACACACACACACCCCTGTTCCTTTCTATGGGAGTAACAAACTTTACACACTCTGTATTCACTTTCCTTTTGACACTATGTTGTCAATCCTTAAGCATCCATCTGGAAGCTTTGCACCACAAGGATTCTGAAAAAGCTTCTCCATATGATGCCAATATTGGGCTGAAAAGACGGCTTAGTGGTTAAGAGCACTTGCTCATTCAGAAGTGCCAAGTTTTGTTCCCAGCACCCACAGGACCACTCACAACTATCTAGAACACTAGTTCTGGAGGATTCAACTCTCTTTCATGGCTCTATCAGCACCAGGCACACACATGGCTGCACAAGCACACATGCAGGCAAAGCACACATGCATAAAATAAAAACAAATACATCTTTAAAATAAATTTATTTCTCCACTATATCTCAACAATCTTAACATAAAAACGGTCAATTACTTCTAACTCTGAGCAAGTAAGTATACATCCTCTAAGTCAGTGGTTCTCACCAAGTCATGACTCCTTTTAGGGAGTTGAATAACCCTTTCACAGGGGTCACATATCAGATATTTACATTATGATTCAAAACAGTAGCAAAGTTATAGTTACAAAGTAGAAACAAAAATAATTTTATGGCTGAGGATCACTACACCATGAGGAACTGTATTAAAGGAAGGTTGAGAAACACTGCTCTAACTCAACTAAGTTTGCTTGCTCCTTTATTCCAATTCAAAATTACTTTATGAATAACCAATCCACATGCCCTCAAAATCGACTCCCACGTTACGATACATTTGGGCGAGGCTACTTCAGGTAAACTACAAGAGCAGGTATTCTCTACATCCTCATGTTGACCGTTGCGTTTCAAGCAGCTTCCTCTCAAACACACATGACAAAGGCACTAAGAATCCTGATTCTCATGCTGTTATTCCACACTGTCCATCATAACCTGCTTCCTTTTTTTTTTTTTTTACTTTAGCAGACACTGAAAAAGCTTCTAAAATTGGAAAAAAGTTATTTTCTGCTTATATTTGGAAATTTAATACATAGTATCTTTTATTTGCTAAAACTACTGTTGATAGGGCTTAAATCTGATGACACAAGCACACAAGCACACAAGCACACAAGCACACAAGCAATGGAGAGGACAATCTAATCAACAGATGATATGCTATGGGGAATACCAGAGAGCAGAGCACAACTGAGGGAAAACACTCGGGGACATTCGAAAACTGGAAATAGATGGCTACTAAAGGAGCTGGCGAATTCTACATCATACAAAATAATTGAATGTTTGCATCAAATCTATCAGGAAAAAGAGAAATAGAAATGTTTGCTGTAAGAAAAATTGTCAATAGACTGTTAACTGAATTATTAAGTGAAATCCAAAAATCTCAATAGGAACAAGGAGTTTAAGTAAGGAAACAGGGAATTAGTTTGTGCTGACTTCAGCAGAATTAAGAAACAGTCATGCCAACTGTAGACTGGAAAATAAAAAAAATGAGCAGACATTGTGAAGGAAAAAACTCAAGGACAAGAGCCAGGAAACTACAATTTCTCAGATGAAAGCCCTTCTAACTTGGCTGAGGATGCCAATCTAATGTAGACAATTCCTCATCAAGACCCTTTCTAGGTGGTTCTTCTTTGTGTCAACTTTACAAAATTAGCCACAGGCAGACCAAGAGATCAGGATGAAATGGTTCTAATAGGCAATTGCTATAAGAAAGTATGACTGGGCCCACAAGATGGCCCAGTGAGTAAAGGTGCTTGCAGTCAAACCTCACATCTGAATTTGATCTCTAGGAGAAAACTGACTACTCCCTACAAGCTGTTTCCAGACCTCCACAGGGGTGAGTGACATGTGAAAACCCAGGAACATAAATATTTACACAAACATAGTAAGAAATGATTACATGGGAACATATAAAACAGGAATATGGTGGGGGAAAATTAGGACATAAAAGAAGATCCAGAATAAAAATTTAAAAAAAAAAAGGGACACTAATGAAAGAATAAATAAATGTAAATAAATGGAGGAAATAAGTTAGACGACCACAAAATGATCAAACATACAAAAATTATATATGTGTGTGTACGTACACATATGTAACAAGAAAATCTAGTTACATAACAGATATAATGAAATGATCTAAAAAAAATTATGAAAAGATATCACAGGAGGGCCTGGAGACATAGCTCAGTTGTTAA
Organism: Phyllotis vaccarum; assembly: GCA_033318265.1. Lineage (NCBI taxonomy): Eukaryota > Metazoa > Chordata > Mammalia > Rodentia > Cricetidae > Phyllotis > Phyllotis vaccarum. The sequence goes on from JARWLC010000018.1 coordinate 31,777,258, forward strand.
GAGTGCCTGCTGCTCTTCCAGAGGTCCTAAGTTCATTTTCCAGCACCCACATGGCTCATAACCACCTCTAACTCTACTAACTCTAGCACTCTTCAGGCCTCTCCTAATATACACACATACACACACACTCTCTCTCTAAAAATCAAAAACAAGGAAACATTTCTTTTGTTCACTACACAAGTAATATATTAACCATGTTGATTATGTCAACTGTTGACAATTAAGATGCACAAGCAGAAATCCATGTATGATTTATGTTTCATGATTTCCAAACATGGACTGTGAATTTGTACGAACCAGTAGAAGGAAACTTAAGCCAGTATCCAGTAACCACCTTTCCATCCCTATTACAGACTCATAACAAAATGTAGTGCAGTATTTACTATAAAAACTGGGAGTAGGGGGAAATCTAGGCGCCTGCTACTGAGGCGTAAGTAAGTCAGTAGGCTGATTACACCTCTCAACTATCTACCTCTAGCTGGGAATAATCACCTTGACACCAACACCTCTGATGTGGGAAGTCAACTTTCTTTATCTTGGGGCTGGCCTCTGGCCTGGGCTACCCTGTGGATTGAAAGGTACTAGATTTGTTGTTCCTTCTTAGGCTGTAGAGGATATCCAATGAACTCTGTACTGGCTAACTACAATAGTCAACATTAACACATAAAAGGTGCCCAACAGGAGTGGAGGAAGGACAAAACAACCAAGAAATCATGACAGACTTCTGATAGTCTACCAGGATCTGCAAAGAGAAAAATCTGAGGCTCATCCTGGATCCCCAGGCCAGCTGTGCTCACCCACTGCCAACAGGTGGCTGTAGATCTCCAGCATCACATCCTGGTACAGGCGTCTCTGGGCAGGGTCCAGGTGCTGCCACTCCTCCTGGCTGAAGTTCACAGTCACATCCTCAAATGACACCAACCTCTATAACAACAGAAAGATACAAGTAACCATGTGTTCTCAGTGATTTTCCCCCCTAGGAAGTACTATCAAACCTTCTACAAAAATACTGACTTTGCATTTTACATTTGAGTACAAAGACAGTACATAAAAATACTCTGCCAGGTATTTATTATATACTGTGTCTCACCCATCCCCTTGGAGGACAAAATTTCTCTACCAAATTTAAGCAGGGTGATAGCTATTAAGCCACATTATCCTTGTCTAGAGTTGTGTGAAGTTCTTGTGATTCAGTATGAGCTTCTACTCTTGGAAAAACTAAAGACTGATAAAAATAACAAATGTAAAAACTAAGCATGGGCTAAAAAAGGAACATTTTGCAAAAATACACAAAGAAAATGCTGGGAGGGGCAAATTCAGGAGTGGCTGCCATGCTCTGCAGAGCACAGTGGCTTAACCCGTAAACGAGATGCTTGTAGTAGAACGGAAGGGCCACCTTCCAAAAAAGAATGGGAATTAGAGTGGAGAGGAGGGAAAATCCAGGGAACTAAGGGAGCAACAGAAAACGGTGTGATCCACAACCGGGTGAGAGATGATCTGGAGATATAGCTTTCACAAACCATCACGCTGGAGATCAATAACACAACTGCCCAAATTATTCATGCCTCTGGAGGCCACTCCTCATCTGCAATCCCATAATTAAGCCAAAATAATGTGTAGTTCACTAAGATAGACTTGGATGATGCACCTACTCCTTTGTCCTGCCAGTCCTCTCTATGTGGGCTGAATAGAAACAGGACTCCCCAGGAAGTCACATACTATAGATAAACCTAAACCGAAGCAGCACAATGAGCACAGCATGAAAAGATGAAATGCCGGGGTTTCAGACCTCTGGGCTTCATTTTTAGCTGGAGAATCAAAGCCACCTCAGGGCCCACAACCCACTCCTTCCAATACTACTCTAGTTCTGGAGAATAGCCTCTCCTCACCTCACATGACCCATCTTGTTCCTCTGCTTCCAGTTTCTGGGGCTTCTGACAGAAATTCACACCAGTAGACATGTCATCTGTGGAGTCTACTTTAGGTCTTAGATTTCCTCAAGATTTGGGTGAGCATGTGGAGCCGCTGAGTAGAGCTGACGAGCAGAACTCAGCTTGGTTGTACTAAAAAATCAGCAACATAAATGGCTTGGCCTGACCCAGGGATCTACAAAGACACAGAAAGTCCTGGAAAGTCAATGACTGTGGGACACGCATCCAACATTTGCAGATGAAGCTTTAGCCCTACCTGGAATGCATCATAAAGACACTGCAGAGCACGGAAAAGGTTAAGAAAAGGCCAACTCTTTCTCCTTTTTCTTTTTCCTTCTTTCTTTTGAGAAAGGGTTTCTCTGTGTGACAGCCCTGGCTGTCAAGATGGCCTTGAACTCACAGAGATCCACCAGCCTATGCCTCCTGAGATTAAAGGTGTGCACTACCACGTCTGGCCCTGATCTTAATTTTATGAAGATCCAGAAACAAACAAAAGACCACACATAGTCTTGAACTAATGGTTATGAAGAGAAGATATTAAGCAACAAGAAGTTTGCAAAGGAAGATGCAGATGTTCACAGGCATTGGGAATCATCACATCCGTAGCACCTGTCTGACATGAAGAAAATGCAAATACAATACTCTTTATTGAATGGTGTTGTCCTATTTCACACATCTGGTTTACAGTGTAAGCAGCTGTGCTTGTGAGAATGACAGACAGAAGCTCCTTTATTTGCCCCTCCTAGCATTTTCTTTGTACATATCTGTAAAAATGTTCCCTTTTTAGCCCACACCAGGTCTTCACATTTGGGGTTTTACATATTTGATCCAAGTTAATTCCCATCACCCACAGGAGTGCCTCACAATTACCTGTAACTCAAGCTCCAGGAGGATCTGAAACCTTGGCTCTCGACATGAACCTGCACTCATGGGCACTTCCCCCAAACACGCACAGACACATTATTAAAAGTTGAAAAAATTTTACTAAAAATTATCAAGTGTCAACTCAATTTCCACTCAAAACTCTCAACTGTATGTCACAAGCATCAGTCTACCCAGTCTTTTAAGAAGTGAGGCTGGGTGCTGCGCTCCATAATCAGACTCAAGGTCAAGTGCAAGTAAAGGGGATGAGTCTCAGTGCCCACATCGTCAGAGTATAAAGACCATTATGGTGATGCAGAGGGAAAAGCTTGGGTGAGGAAAAAAGTCCTGGGGTCTGACCTGCTCTTTGTGCTGTGAAAGATGAAAAACTGCGGATGCTACTGAAGCCCGAACGTGTTTCAAAAGGCATCCAGGCAAAGGCAGTAAGTACACTAAGTTTCGATTACTTAGGGCCAGAGGACACATTCCTAAAGACCCCTCCTAGGAAAGCAAATTTGATAGTTCATCTTCAAAACTCAAAGCACCCTGAACCGGCTTAGCTTCAGCTACAGATGGACAAAAAACATTAGACTAGTGTCTGCTACCTACTTCCTCTCCCAAAAACCCTCAAATGTTCAGAGTAGAAAATGGCCAATGGCCAAGTTTACAGAACAGCAACTTACATTCATGACAATGTCACAAACCTAATGGCTTTAAGATAAACAGGAAGTGAAATGTAGAGATGAAACCACAAGGTCTTTGTTGAGAAACATAATGAAAGTGTCCTCCTGGTTACTTAGCCAATTAGGCAAAACTTTTTTAATTTTCTGGGGACTTCAATATACATGACACACTTCTGTAACCCCAAACTCAGGAGGCAGAAGAAAGGAGAATCACTGCTAAGTTTGGGGCCGGCCTGGTCTATTTAAACTTTCACCCTGGCTTAGACTTCTGCTTGGCTGTCTCTACCCAACCTACTCCATCTGAGAAACCCGCTTGACTCCATTTTGAAGGCAAGAGCCATTATGCTGTATTGTTAAAAATAGGTTTCTGCCCAAACTCATGACCTTGACTGGTTTAGGTAACACTGAGCCCATAACCCTCCCTGATCACATGTTGACCACATGGTGATAGCTACTGTTTTTGTGATTTTTTTTTTTTTTCTGTACTTAAATTTGCTTCGCAAGTCAGGATGTGGTCTGCACACCTTTAATCCCAGCACTGGGCAGAGGAAGGTGGATCTCTGAGAGTTCAAGACCAGCCTGGTCTAAAGAGAGAGGTTCCCAGACAGCCAGAAAACAGCTACATGGAAAAATCCTGTCTTGAAAAAACAAAAATAAATAAAATAAATCTGCCTTGCAACTACCCATAACTTTACTCCTTAAAAGGGCCTTAAGAAACAGATTCAAGGCTCCTCTCTTTAATCTTACATAAGAGGCAGTCACTGGTCAGTTCCTGAATGCTCCTCAATAAAAATCAAGTTTGCTTCAAATTTGGCTAAAAATTGTGGGGATGGTTTTATTGTTGCCTGGTGGGATTAACACACACTCCTGCAAGGCTGAAAGATAAACTGTCATCCTAAATGCAGTCATCTTCAATTCCAGAAACTGTAAAGCCTCTGAGAACAGACAGTCCCCAGAGGAGGACAATTAGGTATGAGCATGTTTCACTCACTGTACAGCAGAAATAAGAACACCAAGAAGGAAACAGATTCCTACCCTTGGGCCTGGGACAAGATACAGACTAGCAGGGCCTGGGACAAGATACAGATTAACAGGGCCTGGGACAAGATACAGACTAGCAGGGCCTGGGACAAGATACAGACTAGCAGGGCCTGGGACAAGATACAGACTAGCAGGGCCTGGGACAAGATACAGACTAACCACATAAGGAACACTCTGCAGGAATGGTTTAAAAAAAGAAAGGCAGGACCACACAGGCCACACCAGGATTTCTTAATCATTTATGTATACATACAAAAACAAAAGGGGAGGGTGTAGTCTTCCAGCTATACTAAGCTATACCTTGCAGGGACCGCCCCCCCCCCATCCCCTTATCCCCCTTCCCAGTACTTCCTCCAAAGGTAAAAGTCAGGAACCACCACACCCTGCCAGATAACTTTATTATGCAAACTTCTTGACCAGCAGTCCCAGACCTAATGTGTCACCGTGACTGGGGTCACTGGGTTCTTTACCTCTTCTGCCCGATGTGACTACCTTGAAGAAGCATCCCCTCCTCATCCACCATGACTAGGCTTGTCAGTAGGGGTACTGGACCCCTGTTCAACCTTTTGGGGTTGCAGGAGGCCAGGCACTTGCCCTAACACCTATTTACAACACCATGCTCAACTGCGGATCACAGATCCTTGCCACGGTCACGGGATCGCAAAGACAGGCAGTATAGACCCAACCACACACCGTCAAGGACCCCAATATCGAAAACTGGCCAAGGAAAATTTAAATTGTTTTCGTTCTCAGCGCCAGCTCCCTGTAAGAAACATAATTCGATTGAGGAAATGGCCCGAAGCCCTGCTCCCCGGCACCTGCACAAAGGCTCCTCTCCCAGTTCTACTCCCTGGAGCCCACAGCTACGAGCTCGACCTGACTCTCCTCCTTTCTAGCAATTCGGATAGTACTTAGGCTTGAGCAGACCGAGGATGCTGTGGCCCCGGTCTAAATCAAAACTGTGAATAAACTCATTTTCTATGTTCGTCTACTTTTTCTCCTCTCGAAGGCCAGTTACGGGTTACGCGATCGCCCTCCCAGACGCAGCAGCCCCAGACTCACAACAGCAGGCTCCATCGCGGCCCTCGGCAACTCTCACAGGACGCCCAGCCCAGCTCAACCCCGGCATACCCCGCTCACCTCACGCTGCACCTCAGGGAGCTCTGCACGCGGCACGCAGGGCCGCCACTTCCGCCCGCGGATGCTCAGGACTCTGCTGAATCCAAACTCCCACCGCGTCCTGGTAACGATAACAACTAACCACGTGAAGATCTGAGCGGAAATGGATACTCTAGGACACTTCTGGTCCCACCTCAGGCCCCTCCCCCCAAGCGGAAGTCGTTACTGCACGTTGTTACTACTGCTCGCAGGTGCGGAAATAGTGTTACGCATGCGCACCACCACGTGAGAGGCTATGTTTGCCAATAGTTATAATGGTGTACACTCTGGTTCCATTCCCCCACCCCCCAGACGTTGTCATGGCCACTTCCGTCCTCCAGTTCTGCAGAAGTCACCGTCACAGTACGCTTCTCCTTACATCCCTGGATCATGTGGGATGTCACAGACTTTAAAAGTCCGAAGCTGTCTCACATCGTCGGAATTTTCTGTGTGGGCATATATGAATCTAAGAGACAGTGATATTGCATATACTGAAAATTTCTCTATTTTCACACGGACTTAGGCTTTAAGGCTTTCTTTTTTTTCTTCTGATTTTCTAAAAATTGAAAACTAGGAAGGTTTGTTGGGAAACGGGAAATGAAGCAATGGAGAACATTAAAGGTCTGAGATGAACCTTCTTGTACACTATCCTGGGAACATGTTATGGTTTCCTGAAGAAAAGCATCTATCCTCACTTAGAGGTATAAAAACAAAACAAACAAGCAAAAAATAGTAGAAACAATGTAGAACAGGCTAGTGGAGAGAAAGAATGCGGCCAGGACAATCAAATAGTGTAAATACACAGAACAATAAAATGAATGTAAATATTCCTAAAGAGAACTATGAGAATAAACTGAGCTATGGCAAAAGTCTCTTCAGGGCTAACCCACTCTTGAAGGGGACCCCTGAACAGCAGAGGTTCCCTTCCAGATCCTGAATCAGGCACAAACCACACCCAAACACCCGTTTTCACAGAGAGATCCTTTATTAAGCAGAGAAGAAAAGCTAAAATGGCTTCTGACTCTGGCAGAAAGATATAGCAAATGATCTTGCAAGTGTAATTTTAAGAGAAGAGAGAGGGAGGTCTGTATTAGAGTGGGCTACGATGTGGTGGTAGAGGAGATAGTGGACCAGGGAGAATGGGGAGGGAACAGGAAAGGGAGACAGAAGTATTGGTTCAATGGGGAGGCTGCGATGACAAAGGACTGCCTCTGGATAGAGAGGAGACAGATGTGGCCCATAGGTCAAGAGGAAACTCCGTGTTAGGAATGAGGTGTTTAATTTTAATTGGGCATATTGATTAGGTGAACCAAAGGAGGTTTCTGATTTCTGGCCTTCAATACTTTTATAGCTGGACCCTGTTAGTCATCCTCTGGAGGAGGGATTGGCCAAATAAGGGAATAGTTCTTGGTGGGTAGCTTTAGGAATGTAATCTAGTGGTTTCTAGCAAGACAGGAAATGGGAGAAGAGCAAAGCCTACCAGAACCACATGCACTAGCCAGCTAGTGTCCCTTCAACTCTCGCCCTGGCTGGCCTGGATTATTTAGATGAGTCTTCTGACACTGTTCCCCAAGTGCTGGGATTATAGGCATGAACCACCATGCCAAACTCCACAGATGGCCTTGTTCATTCCTCTGAGAACAGACTACAGGAATATTGGCAGAGCTTTAGGGCCAAAGGGCTGCCTCTGTAGTCTTATAAGAGTAGGCTAGGTCATGGGACCTCAGCCTGTCCAAGACAAAGCAGTGTCAGGATTGCAAGAAGAATTGGGACTGTGGAGTATGTGTATGTAAAAGTAGCTGTAGGCTCCAGGCACCCCACTCAGTTATTTATATGTGATTTGTTCTTAATTGCATATGGATGGAAGTAGGGTGAGGGGTATGTGTTCTCTTGTGCTTTTAGGCTGGGGAAGAAGTTGATGGAAGAGATAATTATATTCAACAAAGGGGAACTAATTATTTATGCTGAGTGAACTCATCAGTGTGACTACTTTAGGTTAGAGTGCTCCTGTAGCCCCTTGCTCATACTCTCTACGTAAGTCTAATAAACTCATTGGTTCCCCAGGTTGAACATCTGGTAGAATTGTACTTTGTTGTTAGGATCCTATAAGGATGGGGTAGACATTATTTACATCTCCCCAGGGAAGGAATTCTGGCAATACCTATGCATACTGGTCATTCTAACATACTCAGCAAAGTTGGTAGTCATAGGCCTCACTTGATAAACAAAAACTAATATTAAGTTGCTCACTAAGGAAAATGATCAGCTTATGTCTAGTATTACCAGAAGAGTTGGAGGAGATGAGATTAGAAGGCAGGGGGCAGAACTACCTCCTGAAATAAGCTACCTACTGTATTTACCAGAGAAGAGAAAAGATCATAAGAAAACAACAAGCCCACTTCAAGAGCTTATTAGGGGAGTGGAGAAAGAAAGGAGTGAGCAGGCCTGCAGGAGAGATGTGGAGATGGAGAGAGAGAGAGAGAGAGAGAGAGAGAGAGAGAGAGAGAGAGAGAGAGAGAGAGAGAGAGAGAGAGAGAGTCAACTTTTAAAAGTAGTTCAGGACATTCCTAAAAAAGTAGTTCAGGCCTATCCATATCATATATGTGCATAGATTACACAGGACATAAGGCCCTGGGGTGACTAAGAATTTTTCCTAAATGCTTACAACACATTCTCAGCCATGGGACCCTGGAAGTGGCTAGAGAATGCTGGAATGCTAACACTGCACTTTCACAAAGGTAACATGGCATTGAGCTGCTTTTCACAGTGTCCTCACTTCTCTGGTGTGTTCAGAAACCAATAGGTTTCCTGAACTAATAATAGGCACAGTAAGCTAGATCAAGTAAAAGATCAGGTTTATTTGGGAAAGCAACTCCTGGGTGAATTCTCCAGTCCCCTGAAAATTTTTGCCCATGGTTGAGATTTGCCCTTCCAGGTAGAAAGGTAAACAGGCTAGTCAAAGAAACACACCATGGCCCTGAAACCTGAGCCTGTGAAACATACCCTGACTGTGAAACCAGAGCCAAAGAAAGAAACTTGGTTCTAAAACCAGAGCCAGTAAAAGAAATATGCCCTGGCCCTAAAATGAGAGCCAAAAGCCTAAAAAGGACCAGTGAAGGAAATACAATTTGACCCTGAAAATAGAACCAACTCTGCTCCTGACCAGCAGAGCAATGAAACTAACCAATTCCTGAGCAGGAAAACCAACCAATCCCTGAGCATGAATTCTAGCACCCTGATTCTGAACCCAAAGCCAGTGAAAGAAACACACCCTGGCCTTGAAACCAGAGCCAAAGAAACATACTTTGGCCCTAGAACCAGAGCCAGTTGTATGAGGTTTCTGGCCTGGACTTTCCGGTCTAGTCTCATGGCCTGGACCTGCAGACCCACAGTCCCATTGTCCCACGGAAACACACAGACACTTATATTAATTGTACACCGATTGACCTGGGGCCCAGATGTATAACTTGCTAACTCTTTACCTTTAAACTAACCCATGGTTTTTATCATGTTCAGCTGTGCGGCTCTGCACCTTTTCTCAGAGCAGCATAGTTGTCCTCTGCATCTGTGGCATTTCTGGTGTCTCTGTGGCATTTCTGTTCAGTTCTTCCTGTTCCCAGAGTTTCTCAGTCTGGTAGCCCTGTCCACTCATCCTATCTGCCTTCAGCCAATCAGAGTTTTTATTAAGCTAGTAGGTGGGGCAATTATTTACAATGTAATGTAGTAGTGGGGTTTCTAGGTCCCTGGGCTGCCAGAGACCCAGACCCTGCAGTGCCAGACCTCTTAGCTGCCCAGCTGACAGCCGCTCAGGCCCCCAGTAATGACTCAGACACTTATATTAACTTTATGCTGTTTGGCCTAAGGCTCAGGCACATTGCTAGCTAGCTCTTACATCTTAACTCAACCCATTTCTATTAATCTGTCTGCCATGTGGCCCATGGCTCACCTGTGTTCCTTACATGTTGCTCCTGGGGCTTCAGCTCAATCTGACTCTGACTCTGCCCTTCCTTTCCTACCTATTTTGATTCCTCCTCCTACTTCTTCTATGGTGCCTGTCATGGCCCAAACAGCTCCTTTATTTAAAGATTGAGATTCACAGCATACAGAAAGGCATTCCCACATCAATGTAACAACGCATAGTCCCACTACATTTCCCTTTTCCTCTTTTTAAATCAAGAACCCCAAATCTAATTTCCTTTGTATATTTTTTTTTCACTATTATCTATAACAACTTGTAACAAACACTATAAACAAAGACAAATATCCATAATCCATTTTGGGGGAGAATGTGGGCATCCTTCTCTAGACTACTTCCTGCTGAATGGGGGCCTTGGCAATCCCATACGGACCCAAAGAAACATTTAGGATTATGGACAAATCTTTAGTGGAGTAGTTTCAGCCAGTCTCTTGAAGTTGTTTTGGATGCAGAGCTCAGAGGAAACTTCAACAGAGGTGCTCTGAAATGTTGAATCATCTGGGCCATCCATTTCCACTGGAAACTTTTCAGGGCGTCTTCCTTGATCAAACCTTATTTTCTTTAACCAGGAATAAATCCATAGCTTCTCATTTTCTTTGGAAATAAAAAGAAAACCTCTTCTTCCATGTGGCATATCTTTTTATTTCAATTTTAAAGTCAACTCATTTACAAAATATATAGGTTGGATTAATTCATAAACATTTATGATCAAATGTCTTTTAGTAGCTTTTACTATTTCATTTTCAGTCAAGAAACTTCAAGACAATAGCATACAGTATCCAGACACTCTTTATATTTTCCATCTTTATGTGGTGTATTATTATTTTTTACTCATTTTTAAGGACTTTCTCTATCCTTTTCTCATTTTTCTTTTTTCTCTCAACCCTACATATGTATTTTTTAAAACATACTCTAAACCATTTAGAGTTTTTTTTTTTGAATTTGTCTTTACTATATATCTCTTATTTCTTATCTTATTCTGTCTCTGACCAAACCTTTGCTTAGCTAGGGTGACTGACTCCACCCAGCTTCCTCTATTTCTTCCTCTTCCTAACCACACCTTTAATCTGCCAAAGTCTGGCTAAGGATTAAAGGCTTCATTAGGGTGGCTGACTGGCTCTACTCAGCTCCTAGTCTAGCTTCAAAGGATTTATCTTTTTAAGCAGAGGTACTGGTAGAACCCACAATTACCACTCTGAGGGATTTTAGGGTCCATATAATCATCAAGTAAAGCACTACCATTGGCTGCTTATTAATTCCATTTAAGTTTTTGGCATAAAGACCTCTTAAAAGACTCACATGTGTTTTGCCTCTAAGGAAGAATCAGGAAGCTTCTCTTAAAAAAAAATCCAAGCCTCTGCGTGTCTTCAGTAAACAGAGCTGATCTAAGAAAACACTGCCACTAAGAAGCCGTCTTTGACTCTGTTCCCTTTTTGTCCTTATTAACAGAAACTTTAAATCTACTGTATGCAGTTCCTTGCTTACATTGAGGCTCAGGAACTGGCCTTGTTCAGTTTAAGTTGCATGCAGCAAACACACCATTTTGTAATTTACTCCAAAATACCACTCAGTCTCTTTACCATGGCCCACTTGAGAGATACAACTTGGAAGCTATTTTTGGCTCCATTTTTGTGCTTTAGACTGTTTTTAAGCTTTCTTTGGCTTTATGCAGGTATATTTACCCATGTTGGGCTGCCATTCGTTGTATTATGTTTCTGGCCCAGACTTTCCAGTCTAGTCTCATAGCCTAGACTTTCTGGCCTAGCTTTGTGGCCTGGACCTACAGACTCACAGTCCAATAGTCTTATGGGAACACACAGACACTTATATAAATTGTATGCTGATTGACCTGGAGCCCAGGCAAATAACTTGCTAGCTCTTGCTCTTAATCTAAACCATGATTCTTATTCTGTTCAGCCGTGAGGCTCAGCACCTTTTCTCAGAGCAGCATAGTTGTCCTCTGCATCTGTGGCATCTCTGATGTCTCTGTGGTATTTCTGCTCTGTTCTTCCTGTTCCCAGAGTTTTCTTAGTCTGGTAGCCCTGCCCACACTTCCTGTCTGCCTTCAGCTAGTTAGCATTTTTATTAAACTAATAAGCAGGACAATTATTTACAATGTAACAACACATAATCCCATTACAGCCAGTAAAAGAAATCTTCCCTGGCCCTGGAATTAGAGCCAAAAAGCTTAAAAGTATCAGTGAAAAAATCCACAGTTTAGCCTTGAAACCAGGCCAACTCTGACCCTGGCCAATGAAGCTAACCAATCCCTGAGCAGGAAAACCAACCAATTTCTGAATAGAAAATCTCCCTGGAGAAATTCTATCTCTTAGAAACCCTATTTCAGCACCTCAGCCTGGTCAGTTGTTGGCTGTCCTTTCCCACCATGGCAGAGGCAGCCATTGTCCTGAACTCCTTCTTTCTAAATAACCTCTTTCTTAAAAGAGTTTTGGGTGATGATCTTCTTTCAATGGTGTGGAACAGAAAAATCTTGCTGAGACATTCCCTTAAGGGGGCTGAGTAGGAAAAAAATAACCTTTCATCAGAGCTGGAGGAGATTGCTACATTTCTTCAAGAGTTTCCCTTTTAGCAAAGTAAAGCAGAAGAAGCAACATTTTAGGCCAAAGAGAAGAAGCAACAGAGCTCTGCTGGGAAGCCTCTTTAAAGGGGGTGGTAGACCAAAGCTCTGCTGTAATGGCTCTCCCTAGAAGAAGAGGATTTCTACATCCTTCAGTGAGATCATACCTCACTGCACCACAGCTTCAGGTATAGCCTGACTTCCCAATTAGTCAGGATACCTTTTCCTTCAGAACTGTCCTACTGCAGCTCCAGGTATAGCCTGTTCTTTTCAGAGCTGTTAACACTTGTACATGTTAAGCATGCATATTGGTATCCTGTCCTTAAAGTGGTTCATTTTTAAAAAAAGATTTATTTATTATGCATACTGTAATGAGTGGGCACCCCTAACTTTAGCGCCTCTATACTATGGCTAATGACCACTGTTAACTTTGGAGAAAAAGAGAGTTTAATGATAGAAATACTGATACACACATGTGCAGGCTCGAGGAACTGTGGAAGCCAAGAGCCCCAAATATTTTTAGGGCAGATGCTTTATACAGCACTCTGGGTAAGGGAGGTGGGCTCCTGAGATAGGAAAGTTACAACAGGGCAGGGCCAAAGATCAGCCTAGGATGGAGTTTAGGAATGTGATAGGCAGGCAGATGTATTTCCTGTGAGACAATAGCAAATCTTGGGCAAGCTGGGGACCACCTGAGAATATTCATTTCCTGGAGCAATGGTCACAATGCGCACATTGTGCAAGCTTCAGAAAGTTCGGTAAACAGCACATGGGTTAACAGTTCTCATGGTAGGGCTTTCCTGGGTGGCCCCACCCAGGTTGCTACATCAGGAATGCAGGCATAGGGAGTCAGACAGCCAAGCAATGTCTCAGGAATGCAGGAAGCACAACCTTTGTTTCTTAGGAGGGGGTGGTGAACATGTACCTTCTTAGCAAACAGAAAGTTAGCATGACAGCACAAGAGGTCAAATCTTAGGTTAGGCAAGGAGAATTTCATCTTTACACATACAACATTCTGCCCCCATTATGCCTGTGGCCCAGAAGAAGGCAGCAGATCTCATTATGGATGGTTGTGAGCCACCCTGTGGTTTCTGGGAATTGAACTCAGGTCCACCACATTCAGCTTTGAGATGATTCAATCTTGATGTCCATAATGTTCATCTCAGGACCTCTCAATGTAATATCTCTATATAGGCTGCATTGGATTTCCTATAACTGACCTCAGCATGGACCTAATTATTATATGGCAGCTGAAGGACTCAAAAACAAGCATTCAGAATCTGCATAAATTATCATTGGCTAAGAGCCTTGGCTTTTCTTATAGAGGATCTGAGTTCAGATCATAGCATGGTAGTTCACAATCATCTTGAACTCCATTCCCAGTAAGTCTGATGCCCTCTTCTGTCCTTCACAGGTGTTGTATAGACACTGTGTTCATATATACATGCAGGCTAAACACCATATGCACAAAATTTTAAAAAATGTAAAGAAAGAACAGGTATTCTGATGATGCAGAAGCCTATGGCTTTTAATGTTATGGTCTTAACAGTGACATAATGCAACGTCTGATAATACTGAAGCAAGGATAAAAGCCCACCCAGGTTTAGGGTGGTGGGATATAGACTCACTTAGCAACAGAATAGTCAAATTTGTGCTACTAGAACATGCTGGATGGAAAACAGCATTGTTACAGTCTTTGGTAAAAGTATCTGTGGGCAAGAGTAGGAGATGGGGCAGGAAAATCAGGAATTCAAAGCTGGGTAAGGTGAAATAGATGAGATGCTGTCTCAAACAGTATAAAATATAAAACTCATGACTGCAGAGATACACTAGTGGTTAAGTGCACCCGATAATCTTTCAGAGTACCTGGGTTCAGTTTCCAGCTTTCACTGTATGCACATGATACACAGAAACAGGCAAAACACTCATACATAAACATATTTTTAACACAAAACATGATCTGATTCACAAAGGGAATGAACGTACAGGATCCTCAATGAGAGAAAGAGAGGGAGCATAGATCTGAGGATCATAAGGGGTACCTCTGATTATCAAGGACCATATTTTCTCTCATAAAGAAAACCAGCATGAGATAAGCTTGCTGAGAGAAGAAAGAGAAACATGGGAGCCAGAGAGAGGAGAAGGGAAAGCATAAATCCAGGAATGGTAGATTTTGCTAGTGTTGTCAACTTGGTGGAAACTGAGATCACCTGGGAAACAAGCCACCAGGGCTACCCGTGAGGCTCTTTCTCCTCTTCCTCCTCCTCCTCCTCCCCTTTCTTCTCCTCCTCCTCTTCCTCCTTCAAGATTAGATTAGCCTCTAGGCTTGTCTATAAAGTCTATCTTGATTTTAACCTGATGAAGTGAGAAGATATACCCTAAAGGAGAATGGCACCAATTCCTGGACTTTGGTTCTTAGAATTCATAAAAAGGAGGAATCATGAGAGGAGGTGTCTCAGTGGTAAGAACACAGGCTGCTCTTCATTAGGACTCAGAATCAATTCCCTGTACCTACATGGAAGCACACACATGTCTGTAACTCCAATCTCAGGGAATCTGATGGCCTCTTTTGGCCTCTGTGGAGATTGTCATGAATTGCATGATGACCGTTGTTGCTTGACAGAGTTCAGCATTTCAGCATTGTAGACCACACTTCTCTAGCCCCTTTTTACTTTAATTTTTAAATGATTTTCAATATTAATGCCTTTCCCTTTTTGTGGGGGCTTTGGTGAAGGATGAAAATGTATACAATGGTAGCCTCTCTAAACAAAATAATTTTTTGGAAAAAAAATCCCATCACCTCCAAACCAGGAATTCCAGTGTACCCTCTTAATTACATCAAGAACAGGAAAGTTAGAGATTTATTAGACAGGACTAAAGAGATGGCTCAGAGGTTAAGAGCACTGGCTGCTTTTTCAGAGGTCCTGAGTTCAATTCCCAGCAATCTGGTATCCTCTTCTGGACTGAACATAATCCAGAAGATTATGGGAGGGGGGAAGGGAGGGAGGGAGGAAGGAAAAAAGGAAGAGATTTACTAGACACACCCAATCCTAAGGATAACATGCTTACAATTCAGATCCAAAGCCTGAGACCACTAAAGACAAGAGTTCAGTTAGTAAATCCTGAGAAACCAAAATGGTCCAGTAGAATGATAAAAGAATGAGATGTCAGGACCTTCACTTTTGGGAGCCTTATGAGGGGAATAGGCCCATATAGTAAGACTAAGAAATTGTAGTATAATGTCTGGCTCCCAGAAGTCCTTTTCCCAAGGTCAGATATTTGGATAAGGGTCTCCATTCCTTCAGAGCTTAAGGAAAGTTTCTGATTGTTAAAGCAGTCTTTCTCCCTAGCTCTGGAAGGAGGAAGTTTTGGCCCTTTCATTAACATATGACTGGAGCCTATTGTCAAGATCCAGGTGACTTCCCCAATCCTTGATTTAAAGCCACACCCCAGCTCACATACCCCTTTCCTCCCATTTAATATGATGTAAAATAAAAGACATGGGTCCTTTTTCAAGCTGCTGGCAGCCATCCCAATCCACCCTCAGTTTGTGTCCAGGCCACCTCCCCCCACACCCCCACACTGACTCCACCCATCCTTCTTGGGATCTGAACCGCAAAAGTAGGTCTCTGGCAAGAAATGGTGGTAAAGAAGCCAATAAAGAGTCTGCACAAACCTGGCTACTTTGTCTGTTGGACACAACACTACACAGCGTGGTGCTGCCAGGCTATGGGCAAACTCAACATCTGAGGCATCTTCTCTTTCAATTATGTCCCTTCTAAGGTAAAATTGAAAATCAAAGCTTTGTGCTACTTAGAAATCGTAGTAGATATTTTTAGTAAACAGTCACTGGGCCCCTACCCATGTATCTAGCTGCTCCTTTTGGGCAACTGCAATTCTGCCCTAATAGCATGTGGTCTCATAGAGGGGATCCCACTTCTGTGCTTATGGAAAAGCCTTTATCTATACAAGATAAAAACCTTCATTGAAGGTCCTTTAGGGCTAGCTATGCTACTATAAATGATTCTTCATTTATGTTCCTTTTAGTTAGTCCAATCAATTGGTTCATCAGAGTAAACTATTATGAAACTGAACCTTGGTGTGTCATTGGAATCATATATTCCCCGGGAGAAAATTCTTACAAGTCTTATACTATTATAGAGAACATTATCTCAAAGCGTGTGCTTGGGTGGAACCTCCAGAAAGCCACAATCCTCCCCTGACCCCCACCCCCCCCACAAGAGTCTTCAAACAAAGGAAGGCACCCAAAGCCCAGTTCCCCATTCTTGGTGGCTGCTGTAGCTTTCTGACACTGTCAAATGTTCAACTTTTGACCATACTTGGGCACAAAGCCAGCCTGTGGTGCACATGTCATCATCCCCTGCCTACAGCTTATATAAGCTACTGCTTTAGTCTGATCATGTGGCTTCACTGGCCTCCAACTCTGGGATTGGAAAACTTACCCAGGGAGTTGCTGTTGTTAACACTTTTCCAATCTGGCATGATTTGGCTTACTGCATAGGCAGAGAAACCTATTATTGGGGGCAGAAAGTCTAGTTATGTATCTTATACAAAAATAATACTATAATAGAGAAGAATTTTTGGCTCCAGTCATATGTTAATGAAAGGGCCAAAACTTCCTCCTCAATATTCATTCATGCCTGGAAATTGACAGTCCTTAAGATATGTACTACAATAGAAACATTTTGTGCTTCTTCTAAGATCATTATTATATTTCTTCATTCATTATCATTTAAGTAATATTTTTAAAAACTCTTCTTAATTATAAAGTATGGCATAATTAGGTCTCATTTATTGTATATTGTGTTTGAATGTGCATAAATGTGACTTTAGAACCCAGAAGATATCCCTGGAAGTGTGTCTACATGCCACTGTGGAAGTGTGGCAGTCATGGGACAAATTTTGATAGCTGGTAATTGTTGGTTTCACACGTGAGAACAGACACACACTACTAGTGCCACAGTAGAGTTTATTCAGGAAAGTTTGGTGCAAATGCAAGGGTAGAGAAAAGAGAATGGCCTTCCTTGTGGTGTGGTGGTGTCTCCTTATAAGAGAACAGGTGGGCACAGACTTACATAGCCACGCCCAGGGGCATGTTCTGCTGGTGCCATGTTGGATTATTTACCACTTGGCTGCTACATGCCAGAAATACTTACAGTAATCTCCTGCTACCATATAGGTCCTGTGGATTAAACTCAGGCTGTCAGTTTTGGCAACAAGTCTCTTTGGGTGATGAGTCATCCTCCCAGTCCTATCTATATGTTTTTAGAGATGCTGTCTTTCATTGGAAAGAAAAAACGCTCCAATTACACTGTGATAGTTGGCCAGTGAGACCAGGGATTGCCTAGCACCTTGTTCTGTGCTAGTGTTTACACCAACACAATGGGCTTTTCATATAGGCTCTACAGATCAAACTCAGGTCCTCAACTTGCAAAGGCAAGTACCATAGAAGCTGAGCTATATAGTTAGACCCCTAATTAGGTCTGTTATAAAATACAATTTTTCATGTAAATCAAGCAAAATATTCCATTGAGCAATGTGAGTACTGTTGACTTGATGGTAGAACTATTTATACAACATGGAGTCTGTAAGAACAATGCCTGATTGTGTGTGCTTGAATCTATAGCAATTTTGCATTATTATTTGTTATTTATTTATTTGATTTTTCAAGACATGGGTTCTCTCTGTAACAGCCCTGGCAGTCCTGGGATTTACTCTGTAGACCAGGCTGATTTTGAACTCTCAGATATCTGCTTGCCTCTGCCTCATGAGTGCTAGCATTAAAAATATTTGTACCACACTCAGTTTGACATAATTTTAGAAAAGATTTACTTATTTTTATGTGTATGAGTATTTTGCCTGAATGCATGTATGTGCAGTGTACAAGTTCCTGGTGCTCAGGGAGGTCACAAAAGGGTAATTGATCCTCTGGAACTAAAGTTATAGACAATTTTCTGATGCCATGTAGGTTGAGTGCTTGGAACTGAACCCTAGTCTTCCACAAGAATAGCAAGTACTCTTAACTGCCATCTTTTCAGCTCCCAATTTGATCTAATTTCAAATTCACAACACATATAAGGTCTCTTCACAGCATGATTGCAAGGTACTCCAGTATCTTAATAATTTCCCACAGTTATAGTAATGATCATATTTCTTTGTGTGTAATTTTTATGATGCACCCTCCATTGACATGTACTACCAAATAACTTCCCAGTTACAGTGTCACTAATTTATCTGCAAGGTGAGTTTGTTGGTGAGATGTTGTGGTGGTTTGAAAGAAAATGGACCCCAAACAGAATGGCACTATTAGGAGATATGGCTTTGTTGGAGTAGGTGGGACCTTGTTGGAGGAAGTGTGTCACCGTGGGGTTGTGTTTGAGTTCTCCTAGCTCAAGCTACACTCAGACTGGTAGACATTTTCCCTTGCCTGCAGATCAAGATGTAAGATTCTCAGCTCCTTCTCCAGCACCATGTCTGCTTGCATGCCACCATATCCTGAAATGATAACCGACCAAACCTCTGAAACTGTAAGCCCACACAATTAAATGCTTTCCTTTATAAAGGTTTCAATAGCCATGATGTCTTTTCAGAACAAAAGAAACCCTAAATAAGACAGAAGTTAAGTTCTGCCAGAAAGCTTTTCTACATTGTTGGGGTGTTCTGTGTAGCACAGGTCAATTGAAGAAAAAAGGCACTGGAAGATGAAATTTAAGGCCTATGTGATAGCAGGAAGATTCAGCCTCTCTGATGGGCTAAACCCAGAACAGTCATAATGTTGTACCCATGTCATGAGACCCCCAAAGACCACCAGGCATCTGGACTCCAATGCTAATACATGAGGATCAGTTTATTTCTTTGGACAGGTTCAAAGGAACCCAGGCAGAACCTTTGTTCTGGCACAGTGGAGGAATTTGGCCCGGAACTCAGGGTTGAGAGGGTTTTTAAAAGAAAACATATGTAAGTGGGGTATTATACATCTTGGCATTTCAGGATTCAGTAAAGGGGTATGGAGTACAGTAATTTCTGGAAATTATTGGCTAAACCTTTGGTGCAAACCCAAGCTTTGACTCTACTAGCTGAACTTTTGGTGTGAAACCAAGTTTTGAATGCTGTCAGATGCATTCCTGAGAGTTCTTCTGGATTCCTCTTAGACCTGGGCCCTGCTCTCAGGCACTAAATGGTCTTTCCCTGAAATAAAATTTTGTAAAGGTAAATCAATCTATGCTTTCACAATACAAGGGTGTATTTATTGATTGTTACACAAACGAATCACATGCCCTTATTACTTTAGTCCTTTGTTATATAATAATCCAAGAGCCTCAGGTATGTCTGAGGTGTCTTATGACCAAAGACATGAGATGGCTATTAGCATTTCCCACATTGTCCAGGCAGCCCAAGGGTCCTACAGTTGTGCATGATGTGATGGGATTCAGGTGTCAGCTGATAAGATCCAAGAGAAGACGCTTATCCAGGGTCCCAGGCTCCTGAAGGGGGAGTGGCTAACCCCATTCATAAAAGGCTGCTGGGATCTTGGGGTCCCATTTTCTCTCTTTTTTTAATAAAAAAATCACAACATAGATTAAAAAAAACAAACCAAAACCAAGTCAGAGTCAGAGACAAATCAAACCAGGCGCCTCCCCAAATAAAAAACAAGCCAGTCACAGGCCACGTGACAAGATAAATTTATAAAAATAAATTAAGTTAAAATATAAAAACTAACTAACAATGTGCCTGAGCCATAGGCCAAACAACATAAAGTTAACATAAGTGTCTAAGTCATTTCTAAGGCCTAAACAGCTACAGACGACTAAAGAGTCTAAGACTACAAGTCTATGAGTCTAAACCTCTGACTGCCAAAAAACCTTACTGTTCCAGAATGCACTATCAGTATTCCAACAAATACTTAGTCAACTCAGGGTCTTATATCTTATCACATCACTGTGTAATTTATGCACATGCACTGCATGGCTGTGCAAGCCTTTGTACATATGCACCAAACCCCTTTTTCCCCTTTAATAGGCTCCATCCATTTATCAATCTCTCCATCACTCTTTCTGAGGCAGGTTTTTCATACACCCTCTTTTGTTCCCCACAACAAACTTCAAAATGTGGGATCTGTTGTATTTTGTGGTCTGGTCTCACCTCTACTAGCTACAACAATGGCTATAATGCCCCTTCAATCAAACAATTGTACAAATCATGGAAAACAATTACTATTTTCCACAAAGGTTTTTTACTGTTTACTATAATGATTTTCTAGAAAACAAATGTTCATTTTAATGTTTACTCTAGATACAGTAAAAACTGTTCATTCTAATGTCTACCCCAGATACAGTAACTCTGCCAAATTTCTACAACATCTAGGTACCTTCAACACACACTAATGCATCCTACTGTTACTCTAGATATAGCAAGAAACAGCTATTACATTCTAATGTTTACCCTAGACACGAAGACTACTAGAGTCCCACTACATCCAAGTATTATTTATCTGACACAGTGACACTGACCCACCAGTGTTGTAGAATATGTGTTACATATGTTAGTATGCTTTCAGATGTGTTACATTTGTTTATGCTATAGAACATTTGTTTCATGATGCAAAGATGTGTTGCATTCTTTTATGTAGAATTTGTTTAACTCTGTGAAGCTGTGTTACTCTGAAACACCTGATGGTCTAATAAAGAGCTGAACAGCCAATAGAGAGGCAGGAGAAAGGATGGGGGGGTTGACGGCAGAGAGAATAATTAGGAGAAATCTGGGAGGAAAAGAAGAAAGAACAAGAGAACAAAGATAGGAGGATGCCAGGGGCCAGCCACCCAGCCATCCAGCTGCCCAGCCACACAGCCACACAGTCACCCACCCAGCCAGCCACATGGCTACATGGCCACCAAGTGGCCCACCCACATAGCCACATGGCCACCTAGCCACACAGGCACACAGCTACCCGGCCACATGGCCACTTAGTCTGTAACCGGTGGGCGCAAAAGAGGACCCCAATAGTTGAGCTGTCTTAAGAAAGGAGGTTTATTATTATTACATACACATGCAGGCTCAGGGCACTGTGGAAGCCAAGAGCCCTGAATGCTTTTAGGGCAGAAGTTTTATACAGCACTCTGGGTAGGAGAGGGGTACCTCTGGGCTCATGAGATAGGAAAGTTGCAACAGTTCTCATGTTAGGGCTTTTCTGGGTGGTCCTACCCAGGTTGCTATGTACAGGAATGCAGGCGCAGGAAGTCAGGTGGCCAAGCAGCGTATCTCAGGAATGCAGGAATCACATCCTTTGTTTCTCAGCAGGGGGTGGTGGACAAGTACCTTCTTAGCAAACAGAAAGTTAGCATGACAGCACAAGAGGTCCATTCCCCGCTTTTTCTTGTGCATATCAACTAACCTTAGAGATCTGACTCTTTATCTAGTCTCTTGTAATCTTGCCTCATTATCATTAACTTTACTGCCCCAATCTGTCCTTGAAGAAATGTGGTAATTCTTTTTAGCAGGCAGGGGTCCAATAGTGATGACTAACAGTAAAAACAACGCTCTTCCTTGAGGGCTGCACAAAGTCTACCTTCTTTTAGGAACAGTAAGTCTAGGCCCCACTGATCCTGCAACACGACCTCGGACAAAGAGGTCAGAGACTTTTATAGGGCTTCTATGGAAGTCTCTATGGCCTTTAAATCCTGGGTAATAGCAGATTCTAGCAAGGCCATTTGCATGGGACCCTCAACTAAAGCAGCTGTGCCTGTTCTGACTCCTGTCAAAACCCCAGCACCTAGCAGTACTGTGAGTGTGACAGGCTCTCTTCTATATCTGGCCCACCCCTCTATGGCCTCTTTAAATTCATCACTGTCATAAAATAGAAGGTGGGGGTAAACCTTAACCATCACACAAAAGTCTCTAGAGTTGTTAAAGACTTGGGTAGAGATGCAGGGAGTCAGTCCTGTGCTGCACACCCACCTCCTTCCTGCTTCTGGGATCAAGTAGGAGGAGTTAGGGGTAACTGCCAAGGTCTGCAAGCACCTAGCATGATCTGAGGTAGATGGGGTTTCTAGGCATATTCCTTGTCCCATCACCTTGGGGAGGGTGAGCATGTGGTGCCTATTCCAGTCACACTGAGCTGAGCTCTTATTTTCATGATAACTCCCATTAACTGCAACACCCTTATAGTAAGGGGGTCCTGTGCTCATGCATAGCCAACAGGAGTCAGTCAGACTTGGCCAGGAACCATTTAGAGTTTTGAAACCTCCTTCTATTAAATCTAGCAGGTGTTGACCCGTGGTGGATGCTGGCTCCTGCAAAGAAACCTCTGTCCTAGCTATGAAGGTAGAAGGGGTCCCTGTGTGAAAATAAAAAATCCTGTAACTCTCTCCCCCTGGACTCCTTTCTGAGTTCTCTGAAACTAGCCAAGGTCGAGATGGCTGCTTGAGACACACCCAGCAGCCTGAGCCTGATCTATACTTCCTGAATTCCTGAGACCCACTTGGTAGAGCAGCTTGACTTTCTAAGATAGGGCTCTGAGACCACATTCCAGATCTAACAACCTAGGTGGGGTCACCCAGGAAAGTCCTACCATGAGAATTGTTAACTGTTAACTGTTTGAAGCTTGCACAATGTCCTGCTCCAGGAAATGAATGTCTGTAGGTGGCCCTTATTGTTTCACAGAAAATAGCTTGCCTGCCTGCATTCCTAAACTCCATAGTGGACCTTTGGCCCTGCCCTGTTAGCGCACCAAGCCTGCCCATACCCCCCTCCCCTATCTAAAATAGGGTATAAGAATCCTGCCCTGAGAATATTCGAGGCCCCAGGCTTTTGCCTGTGCCTGGGGTCCACACACGTGTGTGTACCGGTATTCATATTCATTAAACTCTCTTTTTCTTTAATGTTAACAGTGGTCATTAGTCGTGGTCCTGGGGTGTCTTGGGGTGTCTTGGGGTGCCCTAGGGGCACCCGCCTATTACACCTGGTGTGTGTGTGCCTCCCGGTGAGGCCCTAGGTGGAGGTGTCACTCTGATTCTGGTGCCAGTGGGTTTTTTCCCTGATCTTTAAGTACCAAGTTGGGCCAACAGGACTACTTCCTGGTTGGCCTATCTGGAGCCTTAGCTGGATAAGTAATCCAGGGTCATAATCTGTTTTATAAATCCTGAGACCCCATTGCCTTCCTTTAATCCAGTCTCAGGCCTCTTTTCCTTTCTGGGTAAAGGTGATGTTTAAAGGATTACAAGTGAAATTTAGGCAAGGCCCTGCTCCTTTCCATTTTCCAAGATTGGCTCCCCAAGCCACCAGTCCAGCGGTCTCTGTGCAGGAGGAAGATATTAATCCTCTCTCACGGGTCTCAGCTCTGATAACAGTAATTGCATTCCAACTGGAGGATGGCTCCCAATAAGCATTGCCAGTGGTCTCACAGCTCTACTGGTGCAGTAGAAACTCCTGGGTCCCCCACATGAGTAGGCCTGTTGCTTATCTCTCCCATCCCTTGGGCAAACATGAAAACTATGGTCTAGTAATGTTGCCTGAGAGAGAGGATGTGCACATCCCAGGGCCCACTGGGCACATGAACAGGAGCTGTCTCCCTTCTGGCATACCTCTGGTGACATAGGTTGTTTAGGGTCAGTAGTGGGAATATCCCAGGTATCAAGTCCTGCAGCCAATTGACAGAGGTCTGGATACAGGCTAGGTCACCATGTTCATTGGGGATGTTGGGAGGACGTCTCCCATATTACATCCCTGGTCCCAGATATCACCTGCCATGTCTGTTGGATTGGTTAATGAGGGTTGTCACTCTGTGCTCCAGTGGTGAACTCGAATCTTGAGGGGGTGGTCAGCCCTCTCCACAGTCTACTGGTCATCAGAAGCAGGTGCAGGCTTAATATGTGAAGCATGGATCCAAGCAGCAATGCCATCTACCTTGACTGCAGTTGGTTAAGAGTCCGATGCTGGTGTTGCTGGACATAGACGAAGTGTCTCACCTGGTAGTGATGTGGGGTCCCGTCTCCCTTGGGCTGGTAAAGGTCTGGTAAAGAGCTGCTTCCACAAAGAATGTTGTACTTTAGCCAGGGCCTGAAACCTAGCAGACAAGGGGGTATTTGGAAGGTTTACACCAGAGGTGGTCCCCAGATCTTGTATAGGTGGGTGGGTTCCAAAAAGTATTTCAAAGGGGGTTAGATTAGTTTTAGCGGAGGGAGTATTGCGAGCTCAGAAAAGGGTGTAGGGCAGGAGCATCACCCAATCTCTATGACCAGTCTCCATGGTCAATTTGGTCAAGGTCTCCTTAATGGTTTTATTCATTCTCTCTACCTGTCCTGAACTTTGGGGTACAATGAAGTTTCCAATCAATCTCCAATATCTTGGCTACCCCCTTAACTTACCTGGCCACAAACACCGGTCTATTATCAGAACCTATTACCTTTGGGAGTCCAAACTGAGGAAAAATTTGCAACTATGGTCAACTTTTGACCCAAGGTTAATTTATCAATGTCTTTCACCAGGAGTGCCACTGCAGCAATAGACCGCAAGCACCCAGGCCATCCCCCTGGCCACAGCATCCAGTCTCTTGGAGAGATAGGACACCGGCCTCTTCCAGGGTCTTAAGGACTGGGTCATCACTCCTTTGGCCACTTCATCCCTCTCATCCTCATAGAGGGTAAAAGGCTTTTCTACATCGGGAAGGGTTAGAGCCGAGGCCAAGAGCAAGGCCTTCTTGATCTGGTCAAAAGCCTCTTGCTGTTCTTTCCTTCTTTCCCCCCTCTATACTCAGTTTCATCTTTCAATGGGGGGGGGTATAGAGGGGCTGCCAAGGCTGTGAAGCCCAGAATCCAGAGCCTACAGAATCCAGCAGTTCCCAGAAATTCCTTCAGGCTCTTCCAGCTCTTAGGGGGAGGTATCTGAGTGACAGTTTTCTTTCTGGCCTTTGTCAGCCACCTCTTACCTTCACGAAGAGTATAACCCAAGAATACCACCTTGGGCCAGCATTTCTGGGCCTTTTTAGTAGAGGCCTGATATCCCAGTTTGGCCAGTTCAACGAGCAGTTTCTCAGTCCCTTTATGGCACTGTTCCATCGTGGTGGCTGCAAGCAATGAGTCATCAATGTACTGCAACAGGGTTACCTCAGGGTGGTTTGCTCGAATAGTCCTAAATCCTGATGCAGAGCCTCATCAAAGATGGTGGGGGAGTTCTTGAAGCCCTGAGGCAGTCTAGTCCAGATGAGTTGTCCTGAAAATCTATTTTCCGGGTCTGTCCACTCAAAGGCAGAGGCTGGCTGGACTCATGGAGACGTAGACAGAAGAAGGCATCCTTCATGTCCAGGAAAGTGTACCATTGTCTGTCAGGGCTGAGGGTACTGAAGAGGTTGTACTGGTTGGGACAGTCGGGTGAATGTCTACCACACAGCTGTTGACCTCCCTCAAGTCTTGGACTGGCCTATAATCTCCCGTCCCAGGCTTCTTAACAGGCAGCAATGGAGTGTTCCATTCTGACTGACATGGTTTCAGGATTCCCTGCTCCAGCAGCCTCTGAGTGTGGGGTTTGATCCCTTCCCTGGCTTCCTTGCTCATGTCTGACCTACAGGGGGGTGGCTGAACTTTTCAAATTTACCACCACAGGGGGCCCCTGGATTGCCAGCCCTGGTCCAACTGTTTCTGCCCATGCCTCTGGGGAGGCCTGAATCTGGCCCTCCCTCTGTTCCTCTGGCTCAGGGGTTGTTCATATGTCCTGAGTTTGAGGAGGGGATCTGAACCCTGATGTCTCTAATCCAGGGCGAGGAGGCTGGCTGTATGTACTAGCCGCAGGTTTTGGCTCTTTTTCCTTGGGGCAGTCTTTAGCTCAGTGCCCTTCTTCCTTGCAGTAGGCCCAATGGTTGGAACCAAGCTTCTGGTGTGGGCCCACACTCCTATTTTTATTCTGCCTCCCTCGCCCTTTGACTACAGTAGCCAAGATTTTAGTCAATTCTCTATTCCTTCATTTATCTCTCAGCTTTTCTTTTTCTTCTCTCTCTTTCTCTCACTTTCTCGCTCTCTCTCTAATCTTTGCTTTTTCTCTTCTGATGTCTCTCTCTTGTAGAACACTTTGTCAGCCTCTTTAACTAAGTCTCTTAAAGCCATATCCTGCAATCTATCTATTCTCTGCAGCTTTCTTCGAAGGTTGACTGCTGACCGTCCTATAAATGCCATAGCCATTGCCCCCCTCTGCTCCTCTGACTCTGGGTCAAACAGAGTGTATCTCTGGTATGCTTCCATCAACCTCTCTAGGAATCTAGAGGGGGATTAATCAGGCCCCTGAATTACTTCTCTTACCTTGGCCAGATTAGTTGGACGTCATGCTGCAGCCCGGAGACCCGCCATTAGAGTCTGGCGATAGAGTAATAGATGTCCCCTACCTTCAGGAGTATTTGGATCCTGATGGGGACATCTCAAGGGAAAGGCTTCTTCAATTAGGTTAGGCAACTGAGTCAGGCAGCTATCCAGGCCGGGGACCAGTTTCTGAGCTTCTAATAGGATCTGATCCTTTTCCTAAGACGTAAAGAGAGTGCCTAGAAGTTTGTTGGCAATTATCCCAAGTGGGCCAATGAGAGAACATGAGAGACTCAAGGAGCCCAGTAAGTTTCACTGGGTCCTCTGAGAAAGTGGGGTTATTATTTTTCCAGTTATGAAGATCAGAGGAGGAAAAGGGCCAGTACTGAAGGGCAGGCATTTCTCCCCCATGCCCGTCATTTATAGCTGGCCTGTAGTAGGGCCTCAGGGGCAGCATAATCACTACTCTTTCAGGAGACTGGGCTATTCAGCTGCATGTACCCTGTGCAGGGCTTTCCACCAGCCTGTCAGGACCGCATCTCTCAGGAGGAGCCTGGGCTCCCTCGGCAGGACCACCTGGTGAATATGGAGGGAGATGACTAGAATCAAGTAAGATGGGGTCAGACTGAGATTCAGGTAAGACAGAGGGAGAAAGAGGGGGTATAGGGTCAGAACAGGAGTTGAAGTGGAAGGTTCTGATGGTTTGAGGGGCAGTATTGGGCAGGTCACAGGTCAAGGGGGAGCAGGAGCAGAAGGGGCATCAGTAAGGGAAGACTTGTAAGGAGGAAGAAATGGTTGGACCCAGCTGGGAGGATCTTCTGCCAGATCCTCCCAAACCCAAATGTAGAGCTGCTGATCAGGGTGGCCGTGAGGTCCTGGACAGAAGACAACAGCCTTGACCGCCTGGATGGTTTCTTTATGGAAGGTCCCCGTGGTCGGCCATTCGGAAGTGCAGAAATTCTGCCACTTGTGTTTCTTAATGAGGAGAGACAGATTAGAAGCTCGGGACATAACCTTGGACCAATGAGAGAGGGTAAGAGACAGAGGGGTGGAAGACTCTTGACCCATGTTAGTAGACAGAGATACACGGAACAAAAGAAAACAAAGAAAATGGAGACACACAGACAAAGCCGGCAGCGCCATGGATGGCAAAATGAAAGTAAAAACAGATCTAATGGTCTGGACCTCTGAGCTCGACTGGAAACTGGCAACAACTCTATAGATTTTGTCTAAGACAGCAGACGGGCTTCCAAGCATCCTTGGTCACCGTCACACTCCTAGGCATCCCTGGAGAGTTGTGGCCTGTGACCTCCCTGACACGTCTGTTGGTCGCAGCCAAGAGAGACTTACATCCCTTCTTGGCAGCCACTGCTAGTTTTACTCATCAAATCCCATCCTGGCGCCCATCAGGGTCATTAAATCTCCGTGGAACCTCCAGAGGTAACCGGTGGGCACAAAAGAGGACCCCAATAGTTGAGCTGTCTTAAGAAAGGAGAAGGTTTATTATTATTATATACGCATGTGGGCTCAGGGCATTGTGGAAGCCAAGAGCCCTGAATGCTTTTAGGGCAGAAGTTTTATACAGCACTCTGGGTAGGGGAGGGGTACCTCTGGGCTCATGAAATAGGAAAGTTGCAACAGTTCTCATGGTAGGGCTTTTCTGGGTGGTCCTACCCAGGTTGCTATGTACAGGAATGCAGGCGCAGGAAGTCAGGTGGCCAAGCAGCGTATCTCAGGAATGCAGGAATCACATCCTTTGTTTCTCAGCAGGGGGCAGTGGACAAGTACCTTCTTAGCAAACAGAAAGTTAGCGTGACAGCACAAGAGGTCAAATCTTAGGTTAGGCAGGGAAAACTCCATCTTTACAAGCCAAACACAGAGTAAGAGTGAAAGTAAAATATACAGAAGAAAAGAAAAAAGCCCAGAGGCAAATGTAGATGGGATAATTTAAAGTTAAGAAAAGCTGGCAACAAACAACCCATGCTAAGGCAGGACATTTAAAATTAAAAATAAGCTTCCATATGTGATTTATTTAGGAGCTGGGTGGTCAGTTCCCCCCAAAAACAAAAGCAACAAACACCACATTGGTGAAGACTTTCCTCTATTTTTATATAATCAACTGGCTTGTCTTTAGAGACAATTTCATACTGCCTAAGAGGTTGCTTAGGGCTGACACCTTTACCAAGTTGGGTATCATTGTATGATTTCTCTCTCCTGTTAGGAATTGTACAGATATTCCTATGAGTGAAGAACATATGAAATCTGATAGCATCATTAATCTGTTTTTTGACATCATTTTCATTATCATCACTTGCTTCAAGGTTAGAATTCAAACATTTTGCAAAAAAGAAGCACATTGGTGACCTTTTTTGTGTAGAAATGAGGTGAGATCCAAAAGGAATAGATTATCCTATCTCTTAACATTTGTAACCACTGTGTTCAATGTTTGCTGATCAAGGAAAGTTCTAAGACTCAAGGGTGGGATAGGATTTTGCATTCTCCACAGTACTTCTAAAATGAAATAGCATGAATCATATTTTGTGACTTCATTCTGTAGGGGTTCAACAATTGCTTAAGAAAGACTCCAGGCTCAAATAGTAAGCAAAACATAGAGTGTTTATTCCAGCTTGCATAGTCAGCCATTTATACAAATGGTTTCTGGGGACAAAGGCTCACAGGTCCTTTTAAGCATAGATAAGGGAATTTCAGGAACAGTTAAGTCAGTTCAAACATAACTGGTTAAGCAGGCAGCAGGTATATGGTATGTTTTTGACAGGCTGAGGTTCTAGTTTCTTATCTTTGGACATATTTGGGCAAGTCCAGTCTTATTTCCAGGATTTACAGGAACTGTTCTTCTTTTAGTCACTGACTTGTAAAACTGCAGGGCTGATTCAAGTCTTGTATGTGCACACACTCTCTCTCTTGTTCCTGCTGTCAGGGATGATTCTCTATGTTTAAGAAATTCAAATTTGTTTAAAAACTGAAACCTAGATCAAAGGTATAAAATGGAGGAAATTTAGACCTCTTAACTCTTCACATTATTTGAAAATGAAGCTTTCATAGGAATTTGTTGATATGGAGTGTCAGTCTCCAATACCTCTGCTGAAAGAAGAAAGGCACAATGAAGTAGATCAAAAGAACAGGAAGAAGGAGGAATTGCACAGAGGTTAAGTCTGAACACAGAGAAATCTGAGTCAGATCATGTGATGGTATTTCAGTTATGAGCCTGGCAGGATTTGGAATCACCTAGGAAAGGAGTCTCAATGAAGAAAGATCTACATTAAGTCGCTTTGAGGAATTTTCTTAATTATGTTAACTGAGGGAGGAAAAACCCACCTCAAATGTGGGTAGCAACATTTTATGGGGTCTGAACGAAAAGGAGAGGGAACTGAGCAGGGGGTACATGTGTTCTCTGCTCTCTTCTTTTGACTACAGATTACATGACTAGGTTGTTCAAGATGATGTTGCTTTGATCTCACTATGATAGACTGTGCACTGAACTATGAGATCTTTGATCTCCCGACTATGATAGACTGTGCACTGAACTATGAGATCTTTGATCTCCTCACAATGATAGACTGTGCACTGAACTATGAGATCTTTGATTTCCTCACTATGGTAGATTGTACACTGAACTATGAGATCTTTGATTTCCTCACTATGATAGACTGTGCACTGAACTATGAGATCTTTGATTTCCTCACTATGATAGACTGTGCACTGAACTATGGGATCTTTGATCTCCCCACTATGGTAGACTGTACACTGAACTATGAGATCTTTGATCTCCCCACTATGGTAGACTGTGCACTGAACTATGAGATCTTTGATCTCCTCACTATGATAGACTGTGCACTGAACTATGGGATCTTTGATCTCCTCACTATGATAGACTGTCCACTGAACTATGGGATCTTTGATCTCCCCACTATGATAGACTGTGCACTGAACTATGAGATCTTTGATCTCCTCACTATGATAGACTGTGCACTGAACTATGGGATCTTTGATCTCCTCACTATGATAGACTGTGCACTGAACTATGGGATCTTTGATCTCCTCACTATGATAGACTGTGCACTGAACTATGAGATCTTTGATTTCCCCACTATGGTAGATTGTACACTGAACTATGAGATCTTTGATCTCCTCACTATGATAGACTGTGCACTGAACTATGGGATCTTTGATCTCCTCACTATGATAGACTGTGCACTGAACTATGAGATCTTTGATCTCCTCACTATGGTAGATTGTACAACTATGAGATCTTTGATTTCCCCACTATGGTAGATTGTGCACTGAACTATGAGATCTTTGATTTCCCCCGCTATGATAGACTGTGCACTGAAGTATGAGGTCAAATAAAACCTTTCTCTCAAGTTGCTTTCATTAAAACTATTTTATCAGAACAAAAGAAAAAGAAGTTAAATGTGGTATTGATGCTGGTCATGGTAACAGTATATTTAGATAGAGAAATTATTCAAATATATATGTGAGCATCGAGTGTTCAGAGTCAAAGAGCCTTTTAAGGCAACTCCTATATAAAAGTATGATCATGTAAAAAAATAATAATTAAGGCCCACATTTGCTGGATTATTGTATAGTAATTCTTTTGTATATGTGAAAATGTGTTGCTGTCTTGTTAATAAAAAGCTGATTGGCTGGTAGCTAGGCAAGTGATATAGATGGTGTCCCAGACAAAGGATGCTAGAAGGAAGGGTGGAGTCTCAGCATCTGGAGAGATGCAGAGAAAAGTAAGATGAAAGCCCGTGTTGAAAAAAGT
Source organism: Phyllotis vaccarum (assembly GCA_033318265.1). NCBI lineage: Eukaryota > Metazoa > Chordata > Mammalia > Rodentia > Cricetidae > Phyllotis > Phyllotis vaccarum. The sequence goes on from JARWLC010000018.1 coordinate 31,808,575, forward strand.
ACAGTCATGTGACAAGGGGTAGATAAGAAACATAGGCTAGTTTAAAATGAGAAAGTTAGCTAGTAACTAGCCTGAGCTACCGGCTGAGCATTTATAATTAACAATAAGCTTGGAATAGTTATTTGGGAGCCTAATAATGGGACAGAGCTGACTGGCACAACCAACAAAACCCACCTGAGTTCACAAATTTAAAGGATAACGAAGCAAGATCAATTCTTTCTCTTTCTCTCTTTCTCTCTTTCTCTTACACACACCACACCACACACACACACACACACACACACACACACACACACACACACACACACACACAGCATATTAATGAATTCAGTGGTAAATAAAGAAGATAAAAGTGAGTACTACAGAGACACAAAATGATAAAACTACAAAAACTAAAACCTAATATCCACAAGGAAAACTCAATGAAATAAGAGATATAAGGAAATGCTCTAGTTCAAATATGTATATCAGGAAATAGCTCTTTCACATATTGTATGAGCAATATATTAACCAGTCTGTCTCATGGCTCCTGTTGACAAGGATGATACAAACAGAAATCTGTATGCACTTGTAAATGGACTTTGTGCATTTGTACAGACCATTGGAAGGACATGGCTGAGTTAGTTAGCTTGGATAAACTTACCAACATCATGAGGTTGTTATTACCCAATATCCACCTCTGAAGATGCTTACCCTGTCTCCCACTGCTTTCATAATGCAGTGCAGTATTTACTGTGAAAACTAAAAGCAGGAAACAATGTAGGTGCCTACTGCTACTGTTGAGGGATGAGTAAATGAAGAAGACTAGTGATGTCTCTCAACAATACTCACCTCCACCTGATAACAGTTATTCACCTTGACACTGACACCTCAGATGAGGAACAGCCTCCCTGAACAGACTTATTTTCTTCTTGTATCTTGAAGCTGATTTCTTTTTGTTTGATTTTTTCCCCATTTTTTCTTGTTTGTTTTTATGAGACAGGCATAGCCCTAGCTGTCTTGGAACTTGCTGTGTAGCCCAGGCTGGCCTCAAACTCACAGAGATCTGCTTGTCTCTGTCTACAAATACTGGGATTAAAGTGTATGTCACTATCACCAGTTTGAAACTGATTTCTTTAACTCTTGACCTGGAGTTAAAGATAATGAGCCACCACATGGGTTCTGGAAAGTAAACCCGGGCCCTCTGAACCAGCAAGTACTCCTTATTACTGAACCATCTCTCCAGCACCTATTTTAAAAATCACATTTAGCTATCTATTTAATGAGAGAGAGAGTTGGTTTTCTCTTTCTACCATATGAGTTTAGGGATTGAACAAGGTCATCAGGCCTGGTATGTCTTTACCCACTAAATCATCTCATTGGCCTATGAATTTCTTCTCTTAAAGAGACCAGAAATTCAAGAAACTTGAAAAACAGTAAAGCCTAAGGACTCAAGCATAGGGTTACACACAGTGTTCCTCCCAATACATATTATATTAGTGGGAGGGGCAAGTTAGGCACATACCGGGGAATGGTTGTCATGCTGCTTGGATTCAGCAGTTTAGAATGTGAGGTATTTGACTTGGGATTTATAGAGCACCACTTTGAGAAAAAGAACGAGTCAAGGAGAGGTGTGCAAGCCCATGACTTTGAAAATCAGCAGAGGAACTCTGTGTAGAAGGCAGTAATATCCATAACATCTGAAAAGTGGTGACATCCAGGTGACAAGAAGGCACTCTAGGTCTGAAGTGGGTAAAAGAATATGGACTTTTCAATTTTGAGTCATGGGCTCTTACTTAAATAATTAACTGCAGGGAAATAAAGATCTTCCCATTTAAAGGCTGGCCTTTCTTACTGCATCCGGTTTGTGGTTCGAAGATGTGATGGTGGAAGGATCTGCCTTCAGCAGCACTGAAGACACAGATGCAGGCCGAGGGGCGGTTACTACTGTAGTGCTTTTTCTCCCCAACATGGCTGCTGAACCACACCAGAGACACATTGCCAAGTCTACACAAGGTAGGATTTCAGGATGAAGACACCTGAACCCTGATGTGGGAATATCTTTCTATATGTTGTGAATAAAGGACTGTTTTGGCCCAGGACAGGCACCATAGAAGTAGGCAGAGGAATTAGAGCACAGTATGAGAAAGAGGGTCGAGTCCAAGACAGATCGAGCCAGGTGCCCAAAGAAGAAACATGTATGTAGTAGGAGGTTTCTGTTCTGGACTTTCAGGCCTAACCTCAAGGTTTAGGCCCGCAGACCCACAGGCCCACAGAGACACACTGACATTTACAATAGTTTTCAGCTGATTGACCTAAGGCCCAGGCATATAACTTGCTAGCTCTCTACCCTTCATCTAACCCATGTCTCTTGTTCAGCCATGTGGCTGGGTACCTATTCTTAGAGCAGCATAGTTGTCCTCTGCTTCTTCTGGCTTCTCCCTGGCATTCTGCTCTGTTCCTCCAGTTCCCAGAGTTCTCCTAGTCTGGTAGCCTCACCCACACTTTCTGTCTGCCTTTGGTCAATCAGTGCTTTTTATTAAACCAGTGGGTGGGATAATTATTTTCAATGAAACAACACAATCTCCCAAACATGTAAGGAACACAGGTGAGCCACGGGCCACGTGGCAGACAGATTAATGAGAATGGGTTAAGATGAAGGAGCTAGCTAGCAATGTGCCTAAGCCATAGGCCAACACGCATGAAGTTAATATAAGCATCTGAGTCATTTTGGGGGCCTAAGTAGCAGTGGTCTAGACCTCTGGCTGGACTGGGCCAGAAACCTCACTGTAACAGAACCCAGTAATGTCTTTAGTATCACAGGAGAAAGATGATCAGCATGATGTGAACTTTGAAAAAGGTATTGGTACACACATGCCATAACAAAGCTAGTATCTTTACAAAATAAAAATAAATACATAAAATTTAATGGAAATCTGATTGTACTTGTAGAGCATAGCTCTCTTCCCTGCAAAAATAATGGGAACTGGGAAGTAATCTCAAAATTTTTAGCAGTCAATTATAAGAATCAGATGGAATGAAAATAATAGTATATTTAGAGCTGTATATCCAAATTATTATTTCAAAACCCATCAGTGGTTCTGAAGAGATGGCTCAGTGGTTAAGGATACTGGCTTCTCTTCCAGAGGACCCAGGTTCTATTCCCAGAACCCACATGGTAGTTTACAAGTGTCATTAACTCCAGTTCCAGAGCATCTGATGCCCTCTTTTGACCCCCAGGGGCACCAGACACACTCAAGTTACACAGATATAAAGGCAGATGAAATATCCACACACATAAAAATAAGTAATTGTTTTTTTCTAAAAAGCTATTGATTAGTTATGAATTGGGAAAGCCAAAGGATGGAGGACTCAGGAACCTAGTCAAGACTGTGAAAAAGAGTGCTGTGTGGCTGTTGCCTGGGGTTGAAACATCATTTCTTAAAGCGAGGGGGAAGTTCAAGAGTCCACTCTCTGACATTTCATATACTAATGATACAGTGATACAGCATTCAACAGTTGTTAGCCATGCTGAAGGTACAAGGTGTGGATGGAGGTAGGTGCGGGTATGTGTTGGGGGAAGGTGACACAAATGCCAAATCACAAGGTTCCCATAATTAAGCCAAATTAATCTTATAGGTTTGCAAGCCTAGGATTGGATGCACTTGCTTCTAGTCTGTCATTGCTTTCTCTATCTAGACTGCCCAGTAAAGCACACAACAGAGGTACAATACCGGGGCACATTATAGAAATTTGAGCAATGCAATGGTCATCAACCTCTCAGGTTCTGCTGTTAGATGGATGATCAAGGCTATCTGAGGAACACAGAGCCCACAATCTGATGCTTCCAATGTCAACAAATCTAGCTATGAATGAATAATCAAACTGGAACAGCTTTCTGTATATCACATCCTGCCACTCTGCTACCAGTCTTTGGGACTTTTGGCAGAAATGTCACGTCAGAAGGCATGTCCTCTGAAGTTTCTACTCTTAGTTTATTTCTGATTTTCTTAAGATTATAAAGATACATAAGCATGAAAGAGGATGCATGCAAAGATGCTAGGTAGAGGCTATCTATGGCATTCTGGGAAAATCTTCAGTGTGAATGACTTGGCTTGATCCATGGGTCAAGCCCTGGAAAGTCAGTGACCATATGAGCACTCACCCGACATTTGCCTGATGTGGGAATGCATTTATGTATGCTGTGAATCTCAATATTTAAATAAAGGAGCTGTTTTGGGCCATGACAGGCACCATAGAAGAAGTAGGAGGAGGAATCAGAATAGGTAGGAAAGGAAGGGCAGAGTCAGGCAGATGGAGCTGAAGCCCAAAGGAGCAACACGTAAGGAGAACAGGTGAGCCACAGGCCATGTGGCAGACAGATTAATAGAAATGGGTTGATTTAAGATGTAAGAGCTAGCTAGCAATGTGCCTGAGCCATAGGCCAAACAGCATGAAGTTAATATAAGCGTCTGAGTCATTTCTGGGGGTCTGAGCTGTGGCGGCGGGCTACTAAGCAATCTTGGGCGGCAGGTCTGTGGGTCTCAGACCTCTGGCCGCCTGGGACCAAGAAACCATACTGCTACTACATTTGCCCACGAAGAGTAGGCTCTACCTGAAAGGCATCGTGTAGACATTGCAGAACAGAAATGTCCAACTCTTCTCCCCACCTCTTACCTTTGACAACAGGAAGGTATTAAGTTAGGCAATGTTAGTAAAATGAGAATGCAGTTATCAGTCACTGGCTTTGAGAATCTGATGCAGGATGAAGCTCATCATTCCCTCAGCTCCTGCCTGGCAGGCTGTAACTAGTACTAAAAACCAGGCAGCTACCAGCTTATTTTTCAAATGATCTTTTCAGCTGTATGTCAGAGGCATTCCTATATTTAGTGTTTTAAGAGGAGACAATTGAGGCTTTATTTTCATAATTTGGCTCAGGGGTACCAACTGGAAGAACAATGGTCAGTGTACTGTTGAATATTAAAACAATGACACACAGCTCCCTCTGTCTTATGTGTGCTACCATGTTGTGAGTCTCTAGGGTTATTTTTATTTCCTAGTATCTTCAGGCAATGAGGGGTGTATGGCCAGTTCAGGCTGCTATTGTGGCTACTAGAGGTGGTGCATCTTACTAATGTGCCAGCCTCTTCTCTTCTGACACAATACTTCCCTTTCTTTCTGGATTGGAATTGTTGCACACAAGCACCAGGACTGGGACCTTTACTCTGCAAGCCTGCCCATCATTCTGCTTTTGTCTTGTCATAGTGTCATTCTGTAGCACAAGTTGGACCAAAATCTGTGTACCTCACAAAGGCCTTGAGTTCACAGTGCCTCTCTTGCTTTAGCCTCTCAAGTGTAGGGATTATAGGAATGAACAACCACAGCTGGCTGTTTACATCTCAGGGTCTTGCTTCAGTCTTCTCTGAGTCCTGGGGACATCCTTGACCATGGGCTGCTTCAGACCCCCTCCCATTCCCTCTTCTCATCTATGGGAACACTGTCATCCATACTGTCTCATTCTCTTTGAGGTGCCTCTTAGGAAACCTCAAACCTTTACACCTGACACCTGACCTGAAAGGGCCCCAATCTTAATTGCTATTGCAATCAAAACTGCCCTCAATATCCCAACCCAAATGGCTACCTAATGGTCCCATATATCCCAACCACTTCAAGTGATCAGGGAAATAGAGATTCCCTATATTTCAGCTTTCTCTTACCTCTGCTCCAAGCTCTCTTTGTGGGTTTTTCTTTTTTTCCCCCCTACCTAACTGCTCCTAGATATGAAGCCCAAACCACTTCTGATCCAGCTAGTGAGCTTTCCCATTATTGACTTCAACCTTCAGCTTCTTCTCCCTTCTCCCCATCTCTTCTCCCTCTTTAGCCAGAGGCCTCCCTGATCATCCCTCTCTGGCACCCGCTTTTAGCCCACCTTTAGTCCTTCTGCTACTTGTTCTTGCTCTGCCATGGAACCCATTTGTCTCCCACTACCTGGCCTAACCCAGCTCAAGTTATCCCCTTTCTGGAATTTTATGGGGTGAATGGCTTGGTCAGGGTATATGTCCCTTTCTCATTAAGCGATTTCTCTGAAATAGAGAAGAGATTGGGATCTTGCACCACCAATTTCTCCACCATTATAAAAGAATTCCAGTGTACTATCCGATAGTACAACCTCATCTTTCATGATGTTCATACTAACAACCTTCTCCATGAGAACAGGTGAGTATGCAACCAGACTAGGGAACTTGAAGACAAAACTCACCCAGCTATCACTGCTCACCCAGTTGGGGCTGAGGCAGTCCCCAACTTGAACCCCAAATGGAACTATAATGTGGGAGATTGTGTTGTTTCATGCTAAATAATTGTCCCACCAACTGGTTTAATAAAAAGCACTGATTGGCCAAAGGCAGGCAGGAAGTGTGGGTGGGGCTACCAGACTAAGAAAAACTCTGAGAACAGGAAGCACAGAGCAGAATGCCAGAGAGAATCTGGAAGAAGCAGAGGAAAACTATGCTGCTCTAAGAATAGGTACCCAGCCACATGGCTGAACAGGAAGAATCATGGGTTAGATGAAGGGTACAGAGTTAGCAAGTTATATGTCTGGGCCTGAGGCTGATGAGCCAAAAACTATTGAAAGCATCTGTGTGATTGTGTGACTGTGTGACTGTGGGTCTGCGGGTCTGCGGGTCTGTGGGTCCTAAACCTTGAGGTTAGGCATGAAAGTCCAGGCCAGAAACCTCGTACTACACTATAATACTCCAGAGAGAATTCTAGCGAGGGATCAATGTTATCTTGCTTCCTGGTCAATCTGTGTAAGGCTGCCATTAAAGCAGTACATTATGAAAAAATACAAGCAGGCATCCAGGACAAACATGAAAATCTGTCTCAATTCCTAGACTGTCTTATAAAGGCCCTTACAATCTGGATCCCGAGACCCTGATGGAAAACAACTCCTCATGACCTACATCTCCTTCCAGAGTTTCCCTGGCATTAAAGTCAAACATAAATGCCTAAAGAGGGGACCCCTGACTCCACATGCATAAGTCTTACTTAGAAGTGGTCTTCAAGGTATACCATGAGAGAGATCAAAAAGCCTAAAACCAAAAATACCTCTGTAATCAGCAACTCCTAAACATCTGGCAGCTGTTTCCAAATAATCCCTCAGGGGCTTATATTAATTATAAATGCTTGCCTGGTAACTCAGGCTCATTACTAACTAGCCCTTACACTTAAGTTAACCCGTAATTATTATATATGTTTAGCCACATGGTTTGATACCTTTTTCAGTACATCATTCTTATCTTGCTTCCTCTACATTGGTTGGTGACTCCTGACTCTGCCTGCCCCTCTCTTTCCCAGAATTCTTAGTTTGGTTTTCTTGCCTAACTTCCTGACCAACTGCAGCCTGTTAGCTTTTTTTTTTAACCTATGAGAGTAATACATATTCATAATGTAGAAAAGAATTTTTCCACAGCATACTTGTTGTTGGATAAAGCCTTTTAGTGGACCATAGCAACTGCCCAGACTCCTTGCCTCCTAAAACCCAAGAACCTCCAAGTTACTGCTTCAATTGTGGTCAGCAGGGTCACTGGGCCCTGGCTTGCCTGAACCCTTGTAAACTACCTCTACCATGTCAAAGGCACCATAAAAAGGAGCATTGGACTGCTGACTGCCCCCAATGTCCCTTGTAGCATGGGACATCAGGCCCAGATTGCTCTCTAGTTGACCTCTTAGGCATGGCCATGGATGACTGAGGGGTCTGGACTTCCTTAGCCTAACCACTACCATCTCTGACATGAAGCCTGGGTAGTGATCACAGTATCAGGGCATCCATTCTTCCTTCTTCTGGACATGGGTTAACTACTTGGTCCTTTCTCATTTCCCTATTGTACCAAGCTCACCAAACCCCACCACTTAGCTGTAACTTTAGGGATGTTCCCCTTACCTACTCCTTCCTAGTGGTACCAATCTGCTCTGTCCCCTTGCTGGGGAGGGGATTTCCTCACCAAAGTGGGAGGCTCTGCTTCCTTTGCTTTCCTCATCTGCTTGATCCCAGGTTTGCTGGGCCAGTCCTCTCCTCCTTATCCAAATCACAGAATACAATATACCTTACCAGCTTCCCAGCTGCAAGAAAACTCTTGAGAACAGGAAGCACAGAGGGCAGAATGCCAGAGAGAAGCCAGAAGAAGCAGAGCACAACCATGCTGGTCTAAAGAAAGGTATCAAGCCACATGGCTGAACAGGAAGAATCATGGGTTAGATGAAGAATAGAGAGCTAACAAGTGATATGCCTGCGCCTTAGGCCGATCAGCCTAAAACTATAGCAAGCCTCTGCGTGTCTCTGAGTGGGTCTGTGGGTCTGTGGGCATAAACCTTGAGGTTAGGCCCGAAAGTCAGGAACAGAAACCTCATACTACAGAGTGGTTGTAGGGTAAAAGGGCCAGCCAAAAACCTACCCTGACCCTGAAACCAGAGTCAGTGAAAGAAACACACTTTGGCCTTGGAACCAGAGCCAGTAAGAAAACAAAAAACAACCAAAAAAACCCCACACACATCCTGTCCATGAAACTAGATCCAAAAGGTTAAAAGGGGCCAGTGAAAGAAACACATCTTTTTTGGCTCTGAAACCAGAACCAAATCTGCGACAACTGAACATGAAACCAACCAATCCATGAGCAGGAAAACCAACCAATCCCTGAGCAGAAAACCAACCAATCCCTGAGCAGAAAACCAACAATCTCGGAGCACAAAATGTAGGAAACCTGAGCTTAATTTGAGTTTGTCTAAACTCAAGGAAATTAAAATCTAACCAATTGCCTCCCTGAAAGTCTTCTCCCTGGACAAAAGTATGCCCATAAGAAGCCCTACATAAGCCCTGTGCCTGTTCAGCTGGCAGCTGCCCTTCTTCATCCTAGCAAGAATCTCCTAGATTCCTCTCTCCTAAACAAGTCTCTTGAAAGAGTTTCGGGTGAGGACCTTCTATTGCCAGAGTGGAGCAGAATCTCTTCTGGGAAACTCCCTAGTGGAACGGAGCAGAGAATCAGTGGACACCTCTGCTGGGAAATTTCTTTAGGGGAGTGGATCAACAACTTTTAGTCAGAGCCAAGGGGAGATTGCTACATTTTTTGCAGAGGTTTTCCCTTTAGCAGAGTGAGGCAGCAGTAACAATTTGGGCTGAAGCTGATAAGAAACAGACATTTCTGCTGGGAAGCTCCCTTAGCAGAGTGAGTAAATCTCAGCTGTAATGGCCTCTGTTGGAGAGGAGCAGGATTCCCATATCCTGTGGGGAGACAATCATCTACCATAACCCAACTTCAGGTATAGCCCGACTTCCCTACTAGCCAGGATATCCTTCTCCTCACAGCTGTAGTATCCAGAATACATCTCCTTCACAGTTGTTGGTAACTGACTTCCCGACAAGTCAGGATACCTTTCCGTCCAGAGCTGTAGGTATCCAAGATACTTTCCTTTCACAACTTCAGGAATAGCCTGACAAATCAGGATAACTTTTTCTCCAGAGCCATAACACTTGCAGGTATATCCTGGCTTCCAACAGGCAGGATATTTTTCTCTCTGGAGCTGTAACACTTGTAATAATATTCTCAGGAGGTGTGGTTTTGTTGGAGTGGGTTGGCCTTGTTGAAGTGTCAACTGTGGAGATGGCCTTTGAGGTCTCATATATGCTCTAACCACCCCCAGTGTCTCACACCTCTTCCTGTTACCTGTTAGCCAAGATATAAGGACTCTCAGCTACTTCTCCAGCACTGTCTGCCTGCAGGCCACCATGTCACACCACGGTGATAGTGGACAAAAACCTCTGAAAACTGTAAGCTGCCCAATTAAATGTTTTTCTTTTATATGAGTTGCCTGATTATGGTGTTTATCTCTTCACAGCAATAGAAATCCTAAGACAATAGCCAGTCATCTTTCTTCTCTCATCATCCAACTATAAAACCCTTCCACTTCTATCCAGGACAAAAAGGGAGATGTTGCCTACACATCTGGCTGTTTGAAAAGTTTTGACTGTCTGTTTTGTGAATGTGGATGGATCTGTGTTTTCTGGTGTGTCTATAAATTGTGTGGCGAGCATAGGAGCTGAGATGGAAATAAGTCAGGCTCAGTTTGTATGAATGACAGTGGCCACTGAATGTTTTGTTTCTGACTGGTCTCCTTTGAGTGGGAGCTTTCTTTGTCTTTACTTTCTGTCTGTCTTTGCCTTCTCTGCCATTGTCAGTCATCATCACTATCACCAATGCCACTTGCCATAGCTACTTTGATGGTCAGGGCTCAGAATTTATCTTTGGGCTGTCTGGACACTGGATTCAGCTTATCTGCTTAGTGACTTCTCCTGGAACTAGTGTAACCACAAACAGAACTGTCACAGACTCTTGTGTGAGGTCATGACACTGAGTGCCTGGGGGTTTGAGGGGGGAACCAGCTCTGGGAACTGAAGGTGGCTGTTTTCTGGAGGTGCATCTGTGAGGACAGGAAGTGTCCATGTCTATCCCTCTGCATTTGTGTGCTGAGGGGTAGTGTATCCCCTTATATTTTCTTAAAGATGGAAATTCTCTATTTTCCAAGATGCTGTATTTCAGAATCCCCAAGTCCTTATCTCAGGAGCAGGGAACTCTCTTGAGCTAAGTAAGGAGCAGGATATTTTCACCTCATCCTAGGTGGACACACTCACAGTAGATTACAGCAGGTTCACTCTCCATTAAGTCTGGAGACAGAGAAACCTTGGTTTATAACAGTGTCACCATTGTAGACATGTGAGCTTTCAGGCCACTTGTCTCCACCTGCCTGACTGCCACACAGTCATACATAAGAACTACGTTTCAAGCCTTTCTGATCCATCTCTGAGTTAGTCCTCAGTCTCAGATCTTTATTTACTCAGTAGTTTAAGTGATTGTTCTGGGAGACAGAACCACTTGGGCAGTATTCACAAGATGCAGTTACTAGTGCACCCCAGTGTTTTGCTCAGTTCTCTTTCCCAAAGACCCAATTCCATACAGCTTATCTTGATTTTGGATTTCTCCACTGGAGTGCCAAAGGTGAATGTTAGAAGCACAGATTGACCATGTTTCCCAAGACCAAGAAACCCAATACATTAATGGACCCTAATTGAGTGGCAATTTTGTACCAATGGGCAGATACTGATTTCTTCTAAAAGAAATGTGCCGTCACCTTGTATTTGTATTATGTGTGTATATCTTTTAGATCAATTCCTAAATGCAAAATGTAGCTGGATCACATGTTCTGATAATCATGGCCATGTTGCTCATGAACAATTCTTGATGGATATCAAACAGGTATGTTTCCACCTACTGCAGGACAAAACACTTTAGTTTTGTGTTTTGCTTTTTGTACTGGGGATGAAGTATGAGACACAAGTGTTAAGTATAAAAAAAGGAGACATTCCTATTTCTGTAATTGTAGTAGCTGGACTTGAGGCTGGATGACACTTGAGTTGGTCAGATAAAGAAAGGACTGTATGTATCTAAATCTTGATGTAAAGAGGAAGGATCCAGGTTACAGTCAGCACTTGACCAGCCTCATCCATATTTCTAAAGGGAAACCAGACCCCTAGCAGATGAAATTGTGGTGGCCATCAAGATCTGCTTCTTAAACTCTGCCTCATCTTCGATGTTGAATGCTGGTCTAAGATAAAGAGACTGGTTTGGAAAAGTCAAACCTGGGCCCTGGACCCAGGTACAAATGAATCCTCAGCCCTGTCCTCAGCAAGTCTTATTCTGATATTAAGTTTCTAGACAGACACAGCCACAGTGGATTATAGCAAGCAAGGGGGATAAGTGAGTGATAGAACCACCATGAGCTTATTGTTACTGGAAGTGGGGTGGGGGGTAGGCATTCGGATTCAGCACAAGTATTATGGAGTGTTCTTGTGCCAGATTCTGGAGACATATGAACCAGACTCAATCATAAAACAATGCTGAACTGGAGTCACAGCCTAGCCTACACATGATGGATATTCTAGTACTATAACCCAGCATGGTTGATAGTCATAATTCCCATTTTACATGTCAGAAATCATGTTGTTTACTAAGAAAATAATTACTGAGGGTCTAGAGGGGGCCATGCTGGGAAAACAGCATGCTGGATGTACACTGAAAGGCAATCACAGTGTTACACTTCGTACTTTGAACTTCCTTTCACTCAGGCCTTACCTCTGATATTTTCAAGGCCAATAAGACAGGCTGGGTGAAGGTCTCATGGGGTGATGGACTAAACTGAACAATATACACCAGGCATAGCATTTCTTTGTTATTTCCCAGGATGTAGCAGCACAGATGTCCTGGTGTCATTTCTGAGTGTGAATAGTACTCAGAGTTTCCTTTATGCACCTCCTAACAGGTGCAGGCCAAAGATGAGAGAAGTGCCATTTCTGGGCAGGAATTCCTCACTGAAATGCTTAACTCAATCTTAGCTAGACCTAACCTGTAGACATCGATGAAGAGGATTGGCCCAAATGCCCCATCACCTCACCGTAGAGCAGTAAGCTTGCAGGTGGGTTTTCTCCACCCCTAACCACTCCCTAGAGTTTAGCAACTTGGCAAAATCCACAAGTAATACAGAGAGAGGAACAGGCATGGTTGGTGCAGATGAGGGAGAACATCCTGTTACTTGTTGCTGCAACATAACAAATAAGAATAAATCTTCTTGTTCTTGAGATACTGTTACCGTTCAAGGTTTATGTTAAGTGAGGGACCTGGGAAGGATCATCTGAGTGGCTGTGGTATTACTTTTCCACACAGCTAATGAGGTTTTACTGGAATTCCAACCATAGAAATGATGTCTTGGATTAATCTTCATGTCTTCAATGTTAATTTCTGGGCCTCTCTTTATTGGCTCAATTGGTTTTTCTCATATGTATTGGCCTCAACATGACCTGAATGGCAGAGGAAGGCTTCAAGAACAGCATTCAGGTAAGCAATGTGGATGCATTACTGCTTTTAGAGTGGCTTCAAACACCACGTTATTTCTGTTGTTATTTTACCCATTGAAACTAAGATAAAAATCCTATTGAACTTGGAGGTAGTAGGGACACAGACTCATCTTCGAGCAGAGTAATCAGATTTGCATTATGTACATGTTGGATGGGAGACATTATTATGACGGCCACCTGGCCAAGGTAGTGGCAGAGCCCTGTACTCCCAACGCTTGGGATGAAGAATATTCAAGATTTCATGGCCACTGACCGCTATACAGCAAATCAGAATCTAGTCTGAACTACATGATGCTCACTCTCAAAGAGTCAAAGCACAAAAGTCAAAAACAAGAAACACAGGGCCCAATGTAGTGGGAAATGTTCATGCCTAGAGGGCGCAGTCAGAGAAAGGTGAGGGACACAGCTGTGAAGAACCATAAAGAGTAAACACCTGGTAGGTAAAGGACCAGGATTCTGTAGGAAGAATAGCAACATGGCAACGTAACAACATAGCTTAGTGAAGGGAGTTAAAAACAAGGGAACCAGAGCAAGGACAAAGAGACACAAGAAGCTCAGAAATAGTGAGAAAAAATGACTAAAGAAGGTACTGAGATGTAACAGGACCAGGAAGGCAGGCCATGAGTACACATGGACATCCCAGAGCCCTCTACACTATATTGGTTTTCCTAGATTGCTGTAGAATAGTTGGCAAAACAATAGGAACTGATTTTTTCACCATGTTTGAGACTAAAATTTGGAAATCAAGATACTAGCCAAAGGAGGGCTAATTTTGGAGACTCCCAAGAAGAAAGCTTTTCTAGTTTCTGTTGCTAACATTCCATGGCTTGGAGGTGTGACACTGAAATCCTTACATCCATGGTTGTTTTGCAAAAGTTTTGAGTCTTCGTATGGTTTTCTCATAAGAAACACTGACCAAGTATGTCCACATTTTAAGGTTCTGGAAGAACATAAATTATGAAGAGACTGTTATACCAGCACTGAGGAGGCACTAACATGGGTTCATGAACATTCTGAGTTTCTGTGTCTCTCTTAAATGGTACCCTGAAGGTAATGATCTCAGGTACCTGAGACTAGACATGGTGGTAAAGGATCCATTGAAAGACCTGGGAAGTCAAAACTGGTCATTTTTTCTGCTGGCTACCATGCTATGGATAAGCCCAGGACCTATATCCTTTCCTAGACAAAGATGAGAAATATTTTTGTGACATTTAAAACTATTAGCATCCATCCAGGCATAGAGGCATGAACATTTAATCCCAGCCTTTGGGAGGCAGAGGTAGGCAAATCTATGAGTTAAAGGCCAGCCTGGTCTATATAGTGAGTTCCAGGAGAGCTTGAGCTGAATTACATAGTGAAACTCTATCTCATAAAAAAAAAAAAAAAAAAAAAGAATCCCAGACTAAATAGCAGAGAAACCACTGATGTAATTTCCAACAAACTTTCCTATAGTCTAGAAAATTTGTACCATTAACTTTACAAGGTTTACCTCAAATCAGTAATCAACATTTCATGCAAAGAAACAACATTTGTGCTTCTTCCTACAAGTTCATCACTATTTCTTTCACATATATCTATTTATGTATAAACGAGCAATGTATAGCTGTACTCTTTTTAAACTATGAACTATGGCTTGTATAGTTGGTTTGTGTATGTATTGTGTATAGATACCTGTGGTATGTATGTGTGTGCCTTTGGTATCCAGAAGTGTGAGTGTGATATCTCCCTAGTCCTACTCAGGTCTGTGATAATTTTTTTTCCCATGAAAACCAACAATATCTTGATGAAAGATATGGATGAGGAACTGACTCTAAAATAAATTATTTTATATGATCAGGTGTCTTTAAGAAGATTGCCTGGCTTGAACACTTGAGTCTACTGAAATGACATGATTTTGAAGTATTTTCTGCATTCACAACACAAATGATGTCTCTTTCTAGTATGGCATGGATGATGCACCAACAGTATCCCACAGCTTCAGTAATGGTAATATATGTGACCTTGATGATACCCCTTTCGTTGATACATAACAGTGATAAATTTCCCATAAACTACATCACTACAGTTTCTCTGCACTATGAGTTTGCTCGTAGGATGTCACTTGTGCATTCTGCAGGAAGCCCTTTTCACCTTTGTTATGGACAAAAGGTCTCTCCTTATTGTGAATTTTACAATGTCTATAGAAAGAAGACTTATCACTGAAGGCCCTACCACATTCAGCACACACATACGGCTTCTCGCCTGTGTGAATTCGCTGATGCTCTTTGAGATTGGCTTTAGAAGACATGGCTTTTCCACAGTCACTGCATATGTAAGGCTTTTCTCCAGTGTGAATTCTCTGATGTGTGCTGAGAACTGACCTATCATTAAAGGCCTTCCCACACTCAGAACACACATAAGGTTTCTCCCCAGTGTGAATTCGATGATGTACCTTCAGGTGGGATGCTCTGCGGAATGACTTTCCACAGTCAGAGCACTTGTAAGGCTTCTCACCAGTGTGAGTTTGCTGATGCATCTGCAGATGAGAGTTTCTTCTGAATGACTTTCCACAGTCATCACATTTGTAAGGTCTCTCACCAGTGTGAATTCGATGATGCACATGTAGGTGTGATTTCACACTGTATGATTTTCCACAGTCATGGCATTTGTAAGGCTTCTCCCCTGTGTGAACTCGACAATGCTTTTTCAGATCTGAAGCATAAAGAAACAACTTTCCACAGTCACTACATGGATAACATTTCTCCCCGGTGTGAATCCTCTGATGTGTGGTGAGGACTGACTTTTGGCTGAAGGCCATTCCACAGTCAGAACACACAAAAGATCTACCATCGGTGTGAATTTGATGATGCACCTTCAATTGGGATATTTTCCTGAATGATTCTCCACAGTCAAAGCATTTGTAAGGTCCCTCAGTGGTGTGAATTCGATGGTGTGCAAGCAGGTTAGATTTAATACTGAAAGATTTCCCACAGTCAGGGCATTCATAAGGCTTTTCCCCTGTGTGAAATCGACAATGCTTTGTCAGATCTGATGCGCAAACAAACATTTTCCCACAGTCACTGCATGTGTAAGGCTTTTCTCCAGTGTGAATTCGCTGATGTATGGTAAGAACTGACTTTTGGCTGAAGGCTTTTCCACAGTCAGAACATGCATAAGGTTTCTCACCAGTGTGTGTTCGAAGGTGCACCTTTAGGTGGGATGTATAACTGAATGACTTCCCACATACATGACATTCATAACGCTTCTCCTTTGTGTGGATTTCACGGTGGACTTGCAGGCTGGATATACCCCTAAGTGATTTTGCACAGTCAGGACATTCATAAGGTGTTTGTTCTCTATGGGTTTCTGGATGGGAGGTCAATTTAGATTTGTGGAGAAAGGTTTTTCCACATGTGTGACAGATAAAAGATGTCTCCATATTGTTAGCTATTTGTTGTTGACAGAAAGCTGACTCGCCAGTGAAGACCTTCTCACATCCGGTATATTCAACGCCCTTGTCTTGAAAATTAATTTCATGCTCCATAAGTGGTAGACTGGGAGAAAGAATGATTCCAAACTGACTTTCACTGTATGATTTCTCTCTTTGATGAGGAATTGTACACACACTATTAGAAGAGCCTTGTGTAAAAAACTGATGAGATCCAATGTCACTAACCTGCCTTGCAGCATGGCTTTGATTGACGCTATATGCTTCAAGGTTAGGCTTCAAACTTTTTGCAAATGAGAAATATCTTGGAAGTATATATTGTGTAGACATGAGGTGGGGTCCCGAAAGAATAGACTCTCTAGTTTCCTCATGGTCACAAACACTGTCTATGTTCAGTGATTTCTTTCTGGAAGCACCGGGACTTCCAGGCGGGCCCTGGCTCAGCTGCTCTGTCTTTGTTGCAGTGCTGCTGTCCTGCCACAGTTTCTCTAAAAGGGAACAATATGAGCCACGTCCTATGACTTCACTGGATGCATCATTTAGAAATGAAGCTTTCACAAAAATCTGTTGACGGGGTATGTCAAGCTGCAGTTCACCTGTAGAGACAAGAAAGAAATGAAGGAACAGGCACAATGAACAGGACAGAGAAGGAACCACAAGGAGCGGAATGTGAGTCAGGTAGCAGCCATGCTCATCATGAGGAAGACAGTGGTAAGGAACAATACCATGGCCCTTGTTACACACCAGACTTCATATATACAGCACCCATGCATCTGAGGCAACTTTGTATGCACCAGACACAAGAACTCAAAATAATCCCCTAAAGAGCCACATCTGCTGTCCTTTTTTTATATGTGAGAAATTGGAAGCTATAGTTAGTGGCCAAAATCACTTAGCTGATTTGTGGGGGAAGATATGGTTTGGGCAAAGGCAATCAGTTCAATAAATAAGAGACTTAGCCATCCGGATGTAGTAAACAGGAAGGCCCCTGACAAGGCTGTTATACTGCACTGCTGGTGGACAGCTAAGGCCTAAAGAACAGACTGCCAAGAAGACTTCAGCTCTCGAGAAATGCATATTCATGTCATTTGTCCTCTTTCTCATCTTTTTTTGGGGGAGGGGGGAGGTTTACGTTTCTTTTTCTTTATTGTGGTAGTAAGGATTAAAGCAGAGCCTCACCCATGCTAAGCAAGTATCCCACCCCGAGCAATAAGCCCACAAGCTCAAATTGTTATTCTTTCTCTCTTTAATTTTTTTAAATAACACACACATAAGTGTAGAAAAGGTGGGGCTGAAGAGATGGTGTGGCTAGGAGCACCTGTTGCTCTTTGCTGATGACCCAGGTTTCATTCCCAGAACCCACATGGCAACTAAATTACAACTACAGTTCCAAGGACTCTGACATTCCCTTCAGCTTCCACAGGCACCGCATAATACATGGTGCACAGATACACAGGAAGGCGAAACACCCATACATGTAAGTCAAAATCTCAATACATACCTACCCCACATTTACTGTGCATGTGTGTGTGCGCGCGTGTGTCTGTGTGTACGCACGCATATGTGTGTGTTCACTTGGGCATGTTGCACATGCCATGGCATATGTGTGAAATTCAAAGGACAACACAACTTGGAGGCATCAGCCTTGCCTTTACCATGCAGGCTCCATGCATCAAACTCTCTATGGCAGCACAAAATAACACATGGAAACTCCCAGGAAGGGATAGGGCACCAAGATAAAAGAAGGGAAAATTCATGAGTGCTTGATATTTCACCATGCTTTAAAAAGGGAAATACAGAAGGGAGGCTCATCCTGGATCCCCAAGCCAGCTGTGCTCACCCACTGCCAACAGGTGGCTGTAGATCTCCAGCATCACATCCTGGTACAGGCGTCTCTGGGCAGGGTCCAGGTGCTGCCACTCCTCTTGGCTGAAGTTCACGGTCACATCATCAAATGACACCAGTCTCTGTAACAACATGCTCACTGTGAAATAACACTGACAAATAGGACATGTGTTTTCAGTGATCCCCTCTACCCAGGTTAAGCTTTAAGCTTTCTACAAAATACCAATTTCTTATTGCATTTGGGTCATAAAACTTACACACACACAAATAACTGGCCACCTACTAAATAGTGTCATCCTCTCCGCAGGAGGCCAGAAATGGATTTCTTTTTATTCTCAGTTAATGATTAGGCAACATGACAGTTAGTAAGCCACATTATACCTGTCTACAGTTGTGTGGGTCCCTGAGATTCAACACTCTGAATTTGTTCTCTCTGAGAAACTCAGACTTGCATAGTAGCAAATATAAAGACCCAAGTATTGGGCTGTAAAGGAACATTTCAGAAATATATACAAAACAAATTGTTGGGAAGAGCAAGTTAGGCACATATATCTGGAAATGGCTGCCATGCTAATCAGAGTATAGCAACTAAACTGGAAGAGAAAGCTTTGAATTGGAATGTGGAGAACACCATATTCTAGCAGAGAGCTAAAAGGAAGGTAGAGCGTGGGGAAAGCCATTCAGGAAGTGGAAGGGAGCTCTGTGTAGGAGGAGACAGAATAGCTATAATACCTGAAAAGTGGTGACATCTGGGTGACAAGAAGGCACTCTGAATCTGAAGTGGGTAAAAAGGGTATGGACTTTTCAATTTTGAGTCATGGGCTGTCACTTAAATAATTGACTGCAGGGAAATAAAGATCTTCCCATTTAAAGGCTGGCCTTTCTTACTGCATCCAGTTTGTGGTTCGAAGATGTGATGGTGGAAGGATCTGCCTTCAGCAGCACTGAAGACACAGATGCAGGCCGAGGGGCGGTTACTATAATGCTTTTTCTCCCCGACATGGCTGCTGAACCACACCAGAGACGCACTGCCAGGTCTACACAAGGTAGGATTTCAGGATGAAGACACCTGAACCCTGATGTGGGAATATCTTTCTATATGTTGTGAATAAAGGACTGTTTTGGCCCAGGACAGGCACCATAGAGGTAGGCAGAGGAATTGGAGCACAGTATGAGAAAGAGGGTCGAGTCCAAGACAGATCGAGCCAGGTGCCCAAAGAAGAAACATGTAAGGAACACAGGTGAGCCACGGGCCACATGGCAGACAGATTAATGAGAATGGGTTAAGATGAAGGAGCTAGCTAGCAATGTACCTGAGCCATAGGCCAACATGCATGAAGTTAATATAAGCATATGAATCATTTTGGGGGCCTAAGCAGCGGTGGGCAGCTAAGTGGTTTGGGACAGCAGATCTGTGGGTCTAGACCTCTGGCTGGACTGGACCAGAAACCACTGTAACAGAACCCAGTGATGACTTTAGCATCACAGGAGAGAGACGACCAGCATGATGTGAACCTGGCAGGATACAGTCTGATTGTCCTCCAGAGCAGAAATCTCCAATGCAAATACAATGGGGGCCACAAGTCATCTTAAAATTTCTAGTAGCCATATTAGCTACTAGAAATAGCAAAACTTAATTTATCTCAACATATCCAAATTATTATTTTAAGAAATTCAGCTTCAGGCTAAAGAGAAGGCTCAGCTGTGAAAAATGCTGGCTTCCAGAGCTCTGGGTTCAGTTTCCAACATCCACACTCACAACTGGAGTAACTCCAGTTCTAGAGAATCTGATGCCCTCTTCTGGTTGTTATGGATACTACATGCACACGGTACACAAATATACAAGCAGGCCACACATCAATACACATAAACTAATATTTTTAAAAAGTTAAGGTACTGAGCTTTGAGGAGCCAACGTGTAGCTGTGAACTAGTAGAGAAAGTCAAAAAGACTCAGAGACCTGTACACATATGGGGTAACACTATGTAGGCGTTACCTTGGCGAGGTTCAAGAGACCAACTGCTCCTTCATGTGTAAACTGAGCACAGGTGTTGATGCAGCTGGCTGAGTGCCCAAGTATCTCAAGGTTGCACTTCACACTTCCATCATTAATAACATCTGGTTTACCAAGCTAAGCTAGACTCGGAAGCACCTACTCCTTTGTCCCGCCAATCCTCTAGGTCGAATGGAAACAGGACTCCCCAGGAAGTCAGAGACGGACAGATAAACCTACACCTAAGATGCGCAATGAACATGTTAATGAAAGGATGAGGAAACGGAAAGGCTCAGTGCTCCGAGTTTCACTCCAAGCTGGAGAATCGAGGTCTCCCAGGAACAGGAATCCAGTCTGCTGCTTCCAACTGTTGCAATTTAGCTGTGAAAAGTAGAACCTGGGGCATCTCTCCTCACCTCACATGATCCATTCTGCTCTTCTGCTCCTAACCTCTGGGGCATCTGGCAGAAATTCATGTCAGTAGGCATGTCTTTGATTTTCTCAGGACTCTGAAGATACTTGAGCATATGGAGTATCCACGTAGAGTTGCGGTGCAGAGGTCAGCTTGGTTATGCTTGGAAAATTGGCAATGTGAATGATTCAGCCTCACCTTCAGTTTGCAAAGACATCAGAAGACCCTGGAAAGTCAATGATCATATTATCACTCACCCAATATTTGCTTACGAAGAGCTGAAGGCCCTACCTGAAGGACATCATGTTGACACCTCAGAGCAAACAAAGCCCAGAAATGATCAACTCCTCCTCCAACCTCTTAACTGTGACAACAGAAAGGTATTAAGTAAGGTGATGCAAAGGAAGGATGAGGTCATTGGCATTTGAAAATTGATGCATAAAATGGGTTCATCTGTGTGCCAGGTCATAATTATGACTGAAAATCAGCTAGTTATCAGCTTATTTTCTGAAGAGTCTTTCACCTGTATGCCAGAGGCATTTCTGTACCTGGTATTTTAAGAAAAGATGAATGAGACTGTGTCATACTCCCTAATCTGACACAAGGGCACCAAATAGAAGAGAAAGAGATCAATATATATCTAACTTTCACAAGTGACACAATGCCCCACTTCATGTTTTTCTTGTTTCTAGACAACATTCAAAGTTACTAATGTACCCTATAGCCTACTCTCTCCTGACATATCCCATAGTTTACTACCACAATTTTGATCTCTCCTGGATCAAAAGTAAACAGGCACACACAGGGACCAACATGTCTATTTTGAAAGCCTACCCTTGCCTCCTTTTACATTTTCCCTGCTCTATTTTATTTGAGCCAATGTGTTACTGTGTAGCACCTGAGAGAGAACTCATTAAATACTCCAGGCCTTGAGGTCGGTGACTCTGATCCATCAGCCTATCACATGTAGGTATTACAGGTATCAACAACACTCTGACAATGCATGTCTCCCTTGATGCAGCCACTCAGACCAATACCTGTTGTGGAATATTATTTTTAGACGTGTTATATTTGTTTATTCTGTGAGCAGTTTATTTAATGACGCAAAGATGTGCTACATTCTGTTGCATTTGATTAACTCTGTAAACCTGTGTTACTATGACTGTCTAAAACACTGACTGGTCTAATAAAGAGCTGAACAGCCAATAGTGAGGCAGGGGAGAGAAATAGGTGGGGCTGACAGGCTGAGAGAATAAATAGATCAAGGAAAGAGCAAGAGAACAAGGAAAGGAGGACAGTAGGGACCAGCCATTCAGCCAGCCACAGAGTAAGATCCACAGAAGTAAGAGAAAAGCCAGAGACAAAAGGCAGACGGGATAATTTAAGTTAAAGAAAGCTGGATAGAAACAAGCCAAGCTAAGGCCCAGCATTCGTAAGTAAGAATAAGTCTCTGTGTATATTTATTTAGGAGCTGGGTGATGGCCCCCCAAAGAGTAAAAACAGTCAACAACAAATACCTTTCAGTGACCTCTAAAAACTGGACAGGGGACTCTGACTGTTTCCCAGTCACTGACATGCCCAGGACACTGAAATTATGGCTACCTTGATAGCCAATAAATCTGTTATCAATAACAAATTTGGTTAATAATAAAGAGTGTTATTTCTTGGTTTCTACATAATGCTGCATAACTAACAACACAGGGGTCCAAATAACAGACCCTAGCATGGAAACACTGATGTTGCTTCCTTATTTTTTTAAAAAAGCAGGGTCTCATGTAGGCTTGGCTGGCCTTGAACTCATTATATAAAAGAGGTTGGTTTTGATATCCTCATCATCCCCCAGAGCAGGGAATGCATGTGTGCTCCACCAAGCCTGGCTTGGAAGCAGCATTGAAATAAGCTTGTAGGAGCTACTTTTGTTAGCCAGGCCTGGTGGCTGGTTACACAAAAGCACAGCTCACACTTCACTTCAAAGAGTATAGAGACAGTTTATTCTAGAACCAAGTAAGCATTTCCATGGCCTTGGAGCACAGCTTATCCACATACCATGTTCCATGAAATTTTTGTAGTAAAAGAACAAAATGAAACCATACATCAAAGTATTTCTAAAGATACCTTGGAACAATGGTTCTCAACCTATGATTCATAACAGTAGCAAAATCACAGTTGTGAAGTAGCAGTAAAATTTTATGGTTGGGGTTCAGCACAACATGAGAAACAGTATTTAAGATTCAGTAGTAGGGAGGTTGAGAACCACTGCCTAGAGGGCAAAGTTGCCAACAATCCTGACAACATGAGTTTGACACCTGGGACACACATGGTAGAAAGGATCAACTTCTGAGAGTTCTCTGACAATGTGTATGCACACACACACACACACACACACATACATACACACACATGCCCCTACATACACGCCCACATGACACACACACACATGCCCACACAGCACACACACATACATACACACACATATACACCACGACACACACATGCCCACACACATACGTCCACACACACATGCCCACACGACATACACACACACACATATGCCCACACGACACACACACATACACACACACACATACATACACACACGACACACACGCCCACACACACACACTCTAACACATACATATATACACACACATCCCACACACAAATACATAGAGAGCTTATCTCAAAGAGTAAGGCAGAGAGGGCTTGAGGAAAAGACTGGATATTATCCTTTGACTTCCATGCTCACCTGTACACATACACGTACCTACAGCCAAATAAACACACATGAAATATACATAACAAAACAATAAGAAAAAAAATCAAACACTGGTGGGACTTTCAGGTAGGCAGGTTATAAGGTGAGAAAATTTCAATTATGTGTTTCACATGCTTCCCAGGGAAATTCTTAGCCTTTCAGTTGTTGAAAACTAGTGGAGTGTTTAGGTAAAATCCATGGGTAGATATTGACTAACTGCTGAGGAGACAAAAGATAGCTAAAGATAGTTAGACTCCATATCTACAATGCACAAACTCCTCACAACCACGTTAGTACTTTCCATCTCATCAGCCTTGAAGAATTTTTAACAAACTTCAGTTGTACACCTACAATCTCAGCACTCCAGAGGCAGGGGCATCACAACCACATCTGAGGTCAGACTGGTCTACAAACTGAGTTGCATGCTAGCCAGGGGTACACAGGAATACCCTGCTGAAAAGAAAGAAGGGATAAAGGAAAAGAAACAGACTAGATGGTTCAATGGTTAAGAGCGATCCCTGCTCTTACAGATGAGATGTCCTCAGGTTCAGTACTATATGTGGCTCACAGTCTCCTGTAACTCTAATTCCAGAGGAATTCTGGCGTCTGTGGGCATCAGGAACACACTTGGCATACCTATATATGCAAGCAGTGAAACGCTCACATACATAAAACAAATCTTAAAAATGAAACACACACACACACACACACACACCGCTGCTTTTACTTAAAAAGCACTGCGCCTATCTTCTCCATGTTGGCTCTGATTTCTAATCTGCTCCAATTCCTAACCTATTTCATCTCCAGCCTGGCTTCCAACTTGTAGGGCCTCCGCCTCCAGAGTGCTAAGATTCCAGGACAGTAATGTGCCACTACGACCTGCTTGGCCACTTTAGTACATAACTTTGGATTTCTAAACCTAGATCTCAAGTCAGAACACCAGAGACAAACATGAGGGCAGTAGGTCACTTTACTTTTCTTGTGCCTAATGTAGCCAATGTATGGAATCTCATCCTCTGCTTTTTTTTTCTCCTTAATCTTTTTTAAGAGGTGGGGTGGTCTTAGGGTTTCTATTGCTGTGAAGAGACACCATGACCATGGTGACTCTTATAAATAATGGAGGTGGCAGCTTACAGTTTCAGAGGGCTAGTCCATGGAAGCATGGCAGTGTGCAGGCAGACATGGTTCTGGCTACATCTTGGTCAGAAGGCAACAGGAAGTGGTTTCAGTGTCACACTGAGGGAAGCTTGGGCAAAAAAACCACAAATAAATAAAATAAAATAAAGAGCTCAAAGCCCACCCCACAGTGACACATTTCCTCTAATAAGACCACACCCACTCTAACAAAACCACACCTAATAGTGCCACTCTTTTTGGATCCATTTTTTTAAAACCATCAAACACCTACATGGGGCTTAGTTGGAAAAAGTTCAGTGGGGGTTAGAGACATTTTTTTTTTTTTTTTAAAGATTTGTTACCATTCCAAAAAAAGAAAAAGAAAAAAGGGTGTGTTTGTGTGTGTTTCCTGTGTATCTGTACACCAAAAGCATGTGATGCCCTGGAGGCCAGAAGGGAGCAACAGAGCCCCTGGAACTGTTCCTGGTAGTTCAAAACCACCATGTGAGTGTGGGTGCTGGGAATACAACACTGCTGAGCCATCTACCCAGCTCCCCCTCTGCACCTTTCATCCTCACTGGTCTCTTCAATAGGCATACCAGATGAGGCTGGCCCTTGTCTCTTTGATCCAGAAACCCAGGCTTCTGTCCTAAAACCTCTTTACAGCACCAATCTTAAATGCCAGTCACCTATCCTTACTACAGGCCAAACCTCTCATCAGGCCTCTGCAAAAGACCCCAATAGTTATGTAAACTGGCAATACGAATTGAATTAGGCTTAGTTTGTATTTTTGTTGCTTTAAAATTCTTTTTCTGTTTTCAGCTCCACCTCCATACAGGAAATACAATACAGATATAATAGGGGGAACGGAAATGACCAGAACACCTGGTCTCTGGGGTCAGCAGCAAGGATGATGTCTCAGCTCAGGTGGCTGAGCCCACATTAAATATACCTATCCGTATCTTCTGGCTTTCACGAAGCTCCTTCTGTTGCTAATACTGCTTAGGCCGACATAAACGGGCTAGTTTGGACCAAAGCGTAAATAAATCCATTTTCGCGTTTCCACTTACTCTTGGGAGTTTTTCTCCTCTGGCAGGCCAGGGTCTGATCAGGAGCCAGGGCTCCAGCTACTCAGACACTACGGGATTAGAAAGCAGCGCGGCCGCGCTCACTAGCACCCTGCACCGGCCCCGGGCTCCATCGCTGCCTGGGGCCCCCTCGCCTGACTCATAAGGCGACCTCCGCATCAAAGCCCTCGGCTCGCAGCCAGGACCGGCCCCTGCAGCGCCCACTCCCCGAGTGCTGCCCCGAACGCCCTTCCGTGACAATCCTCACGGACGACGCTGTCAATCCAAAAGGAGAGCACACTGGGAAGTGACAAAACAAGACGCGGAAAACCCGCAAGGACGGAAGGAACACGAACCGAGGGACCCCCCTCACCCTGCCCCGCAGCCGCTCACCTCACGCCGCCCCTTCAGAGAGCTGTGCACGCGGCACGCCGGCCGCCACTTCCGCCCGCGGACACCCGCAGTACCAACAGTCCGTTCTCCAAACAGCCGCGCTGTCCTGGCAACCATAACCGAAGCGAACTACCCAAAGATCTGAGCCGATGCGACCACTCTAGGCCACTTCCGATGTGAATAATGGTTTCCCTTATTCCATTACCACCACCCCCGGTCGTGGATGACGCGCATGCGCACCACCATTGCAGGAGGCAAGTCTTGCCAATACTTATTATGGCTCATCTGGTGGTTTCTGTTCTTTCAGACAGTGTCATGGCACCCACACTCCAGTGACTCGGGACATCATCAAAGTACACTAGTTCCATACAGCCAGGCAAGGCCAGTGGAATGTGATACAGTGAAAACCCAAGACTGTCTTACATTGTCGGGATTTATTTACTATTTCCAAGAGACTGTGACACTACACTAAAAGTACCTTTTCTCTGTGCTCGATTTATTTTATTAGATTTTTTTTTTTTGCCTTCATGTTAAATTCAGAACACCCAGGACATCTGCAAGAGCAAGTTCCCTTTCACCACAGAGCCATCTCTCCTTTTCATCATCTTTCTCTTTATTTTCACAGAATTTAAAAGGGTTCTTATATTTGAGATGGTTTCCCTATGTTGGACTGACTGGCTTTGAACTGGCCATGTAGATGAACTCTCAGACATTACATGCCTCTGTGTCCTAAGCACAAGGATTAAAGGTGTGTACTACCACACTGACCCTTCTTGATTTTTTCAATGATTGAAAACTATGTGAGGTTATTAGAAAACAGGAGTTGAAGCCACAAGGAACATTAAGGGTGAGAATCTGAGATGAACCATCATGTACTTCATATTGGGGTTATCTCATGATTCCCAGTATAAAAACCTGTTCTTACTTAGAAGTAAACTTTTTAATTTGCATAATAGAAACAATATAAAACTAGGTGGACTGTGGAAATATTAGTAAATGGAGAGAGACCAGTCGGTGAAAGCACCTAGCATTGTAATGAATAAATCAGTAGACATAATATAGAGTATGAGAATAAAGTTAAAGATTGTGTGAGTTATCTCCAGGGTAAACACATTCTAGCCTTAGATGGTCTAGAACAGTGGTTCTCAACCTGTGGATCATGATCCCTTTGGCAACCTCTATCTCCCCAAAAAATTATAATTCATAACACTGGCAAAATTAACACTTATGAATTATCGACGGAAATAATTTTACTGTTAGAGATCACAACATGAGGAGCTATATTAAATAGCCACAGCATTAGGACAGTTGAGAGCCCCTGGTCTAGAACTATGAAGACCAGGCTGGCCTTGAATTTACTCTGATCTTGTCTATGCTGTTCACGTGCTAGGATTACAACAACATGCTTGATTCACAGATGACCTACATCTTCCCACAGAACACAGACTACAGGAGAAATGACTTAGAGAACACAGTTTCATCATCAAAAATACAGCTTCAGGAGTCCCCAAAGAGTAAACTCAGCCATCCATCATCCCAGGGCAAAATTATAGTAAACTACATGAAAGTTAGTATTTTGCAAATGTCAGTCTTTGCCCTTCATTTATCTGCTACTTCTAAACATATTATTGTTAACTATAACCATTTTTTGCATCTCAGGCACAATCTTGTTCTTCCAGAATATCTGCCTGTTATTGACTTTCTTTGTCAATAAACCTTGCACAATGCCCATCTATCTATCTTGCAGCCCAACCACAGCTAGTTCACCAAGATGAAGCACTTGACTCATGGAGGTGATAAGCCACTAGAGACACTCAGAAGCTGAAGCTGCACATACATATAGTCAGAAGTTAGTATATGAGAGAGAACTTACCTCATACTTTCCAATAATTTTCTTGTAAATATCATTTTCATAACCCATAAATTCCATTGTGTTTCTACTATAGTTTCTTACACATCCATCTATATTGATGAACATCTAGGCTGATTCCATTTCTTTGCCATTGTGAAGATTTGTTATTGTATAAACATGGACATGTCAGCATCTCTGTGGTGTGATATAGATTCCCAGGGTGTATATCCAGAAGTGGTTGATTGGGTCATGGGATAGTTCTAGTTATAGTAATTTCAGAAACTATCACTAAGGCTGCATAGTGACATCTTGTCTCAAAATCAAATCAAACAAACAAACCAAACACAAGAAAACCCCAGACTGATTTCATTAGAGTTGCAACAGTTTACATTCCTTCCAACAGTTAATAGACTCAGTTTTCTGCACATCCTCAGATTTGTTGTCAGTTGGTAATAGCCATTCTGACCAGGGTAAGATGTTAGCTAAGAAAGGTTGAACACTTTAAAAGAATTTGACTGTATGCCTTCGGAAAATTCTCTGCTCAGTTTTTTTTTTTATCCTGTTTTCTTGTTTACTATTTTATAGAATAGGTCTCCCCACCTCCCCTTTTAATGTTAAACCATAGGGAATGGGCCTCTCAGGATCCTTTTCTGTTCTCACAAAGTGTATTTCTTTGGGTGGAACAGGCTACTGCTTCAGTTGAACCGAGTTACCCTTCTTTTTGGCTCCTTCTTTTCTGATTATTTCCATTCACCCTTTTCAGGAAGTTATCTCAACTTTTTTGTTGTTGCACGAGACAGGGTCATTATTGTCCTGGAACTCACTATGTAGACCCAGCTGGCCTCGAACTCAGTTATGCTTGCCTCTGCCTCCTAAATGCTGGGATTAAACATGTGCCACTACATCTGGCTCTGGATTATGGTATTTCAACTTCATAGAAAACCATGTGGCCAATGAATATGTGTGTGTGTGTGTGTGTGTGTGTGTGTGAGAGAGAGAGAGAGAGAGAGAGAGAGAGAGAGAGAGAGAGAGAGAGAGAGAGAGAATATATACACATATGTGGTCTGGTTTTTATAAAACAAAGGAAAGAAATTCTATATAGGGATATGATTATGATTATGTTGACAGGGATATATGTATTACATATTGGCAAATATATTGTGTGATGAGCCAGATAGTAAATATTTGTAGCTTGAAGACCACATGGTTTCTCCCACAACTACTCAACTGTACTAGTGGAACAACAAAGCATCCTAAGAATATATACAAATGAACATGACTCCCCTACATAAAACTTTATTTAAAAAAATTCAAGCAGGAATAGTGGCACAGGTCTTTAGCCCAAGCATTGGGAAAACAGTGGCAGGTGGGTCTCTGTGACTTCCAGAGAAGCCTGGTGAGCTTCAGGACAGGCAAGGCTACATAGTGAGGTTCTGTCTCAAAAAAATATTGGTAAGTGGGCATGAGCTGGCTCAGTGGTTAATGGCATTGCCATGATTGATGACCTACCTGAGTTCAATTTCTGGGACCTGCATGTTGTTAACAAAATACCAACTCCCAAAAACTGTTCTCTGACTTTCACACATGTGCCTGGGCATTAATGCATCTGTACACACACATACACACACTTACACACACTATACAATTTAATGTCTGCTTGTGTGCATTAGAAGCCTGCATAAAACTATGAAGTATTCAATGATTCTATAATAAATGGTTGGCTCTGTCTATGTAGCTCACTACAGATGGAACACATGGAAAAAGGTAAGCTGGCTAATCATGAAAGAGAAAATTTACAATATAAGAGTGATGAATGCTACAGAATTTCACTTATAGAAATTTATCTCAAAAGTTACTTTCTTATGATGAAAATATTAATAATCATTGATAGTGCAGCTTCAAGATGGTGTGAATAAGGGATGGACTCTCAACACACATTAGACTCATAAGAAAAGAAACTCCTGTTAGGCAATGAATTTTGTGTCAACCTGCACTAGTTTAATACATATGTAAACACTGATGTCATATAAACAAGTAAATGTGTGATCCTACATACACATTAAACACACTTTTGAAAGGTAACACCATCTTGTCATTTCCTTTTTTGCATTTTAGAAATATTATTATCCCACAATAAACATGAATATTGTTGATATAAAATCCCCAAAACTTTTTTTATAAATAACAATGTGCCTTTCGCCATTTTCTATAGAGAAATTTCTCTCAGTCCATTGCTTTAGGGTTTCCTCCTAGGATGAAATCCAGAATCATACTACAAATGTCTTTCATGAATAATATACAATAAGTTCTTTTAAAACATTTTCTTCAAGTAATTTAAAGATTACACCTCACTTGAAAATATATTTATAGACTATAAACTGATTTCTTAGAAGAGTATTTCACACAAAAAAATGAGCTTATAAGAACTTTGTCTGATATGAGTTGCTTAGTATTTATTATAATCTGACATGCTGTTGAAGGCCTTTCTACATTTAGACACAAAGTGTCTTTCCTCAGTATGACTCCAGTGCTGCACTGTCCAGCTGGGATGCCTGCTAAATGGCTTCCTATCCTCTGCATTTCTATGTGAATATGGCCTTTGGTGGGACATATTATGACCAATTTCCCAGGGCATTCCTATGGCTTCTTGTAAGTGTGAGTCTGCAGATGGCATTTCAGCACAGACTTCTGGAGAAATGCCTTCCCACATTTTTGACAGATAAAAGATCTTCCTCTAGTGTGAGTGATCTGATGTCTAGGCAACGATGACTTATTGTAGAAGCCCTTCCCACATTCAGGGCACACATAGGGTTTCTGGCCTGTATGAATTTGCTGATGTGATGTCAATGCAGACTTCTGGATGAAAGTTTTCCCACATTTTTGACAGATAAAAGGTCTCTCCTTAGTGTGAGTTATCTGATGTCTATGCAAAGATGACTTGCCAAAAAAACCCTTCCCACATTCAGGACACACATAGGGTTTCTCCCCTGTGTGAATTCTCTGATGATCTCGGAGTTGGCCCTTTGAAGCCAAGGCTTTCCCACAGTCACTGCATTTGTAAGGCTTTTCTCCAGTGTGTATTCTCTGATGTGTTCGAAGTACTGACTTCTGACTAAAGGCTTTCCCACATGCACTACATACATGGTGTTTTTCTCCAGTATGAATTTTTGTGTGTAGATTGAGAGATGATCTTCGGCTGAAGGCCTTCCCACATTCAGAACATGCATAAGGTGTCTCTCCTGTGTGAATTCGGAGATGCTCTTTTAGTTGGGAAGAATTGCTGAATGACTTCCCACAGTAGTTGCATTTGTAAGGTCTCTCCCCTGTGTGAATTCGATGATGTACTGTCAGTTGGGATGTATGACTGAATGACTTCCCACAGTAACGGCATTTATAAGGCTTCTCTCCTGTGTGAGTTTGCTGATGAGAGGTCAACTGTGACCTCTGAAAGAAGGCCTTCCCACATTTGTGGCAGACAAAAGGTTTATCCCTAGTGTGAGTTATCTGATGTCTCAGGAAACCTGACCTACCATGAAAACCTTTTCCACATTCAGTACACACATAAGGTTTCTCCCCTGTGTGAATTCGCTCATGCTCTTCAAGTTGGTACTTAGAAGCCAGGGCTTTCCCACAGACACTACATTTGTGAGGCTTCTCCACTTTGTGAATTCGACGATGCACATTCAGTGTGAATGAGTAAGTAAATGATTTCCCACAGTCCCGGCACTTGTAAGGTTTCTCCCCTGTGTGAACTCGTTGATGCATCTTCAGTTGGGATGCATAAGTAAATGACTTCCCACAGTCACTGCATTTGTGAGAATTCTTCCCCAGATGAATTCTCTGGTGCATGCTGAGTTCTGACTTCTGGTTGAAAGCTTTCCCACATTCACTGCATGCATGATGTATGTGTCTAATATGTATTTTCTGGTGAACAGTAAGACTTGACTTTCTCTTGAAGGCTTTTCCACAGTTACCACACTCATAAGGTTTCTCCTTCAAATGAATCTGATAATGCACTTTCAGTCGAGAGGTACAACTAAATAGTTTCCCACAAACAGTACATTTGTAAGGCTTCTCCCCAGTGTGAATTGTCTTGTGAGTGCTGAGGATTGACTTCTGTTTGAAGGCTTTCCCACATACAGGACACACATAAGGTCTCTCTCCTGTATGAATTCGATAATGTACCTTTAGTTGGGATGTATTATTGAAGGATTTCCCACAGTCACGGCATTCATAAGGTTTCTCTCCAGTGTGAATTCGATGATGGACCTGCAGATTGGATGTACGACTAAATGATTTCCCACAGTCAGGACACTCATAAGGTTTCTCTATGTGAGCTTCTTGATGGGAGGTCAATTCTGACTTCTGTAGGAAGGCTTTCCCACACTTGTGACAGACAAAAGGTCTTTCTCCAGTGTGAGTTGCCTGATGTTTACTGAAAGCAGTTATGTCATAGAAGACCTTTCCATGTTTAGTGCATTCATCTGGTTTCTCCTGAGAATGAATTTCTTGCTGTGTAAGTGTTTGTTTATGAATGAGAACTTTTCTGCACTGGTTACCTTTGCATGAATTCTGTCCTTCATGAGGAATTGTACAGTTGGCATTAGAAGAATCTTGGGTAAAGAGCTGACCAGATGTAACAACATCATTAAACTGTTTTGTGCTATTGCTTTGATCTTCACCATTTGCTTCAAGCTTATGCTTCAATTTTTTTGCAGGTAACTTTGGAGCACCCTTTTGTGTAGAAATAAGTCTGGACACCAAAGGAATGGCTTTCCCTGGTTCTTTACATTCACAATCTCTGCCTGTGCTCTGTGTTTTCTTGTCAAGGAAAGCACCAGGACTCCAGGATGGGATCTGGTTTTGATGGCCTCTTTTTGTGGGCTCAAGATCTTGCCACAGTTCTTCTAAAGCAAAGCACCACAAACCATGTCTTGTGATCTCACTTGCCTTACTAGTTTGAAACGCTGCATTCTCAGAAACTTTCTGTTGAGGGGTGTAAAACTCTGCTTCTGCTTCTGGGAGAAGAAATGAGATGAAAGAACATGCATATTGAGCAGGATGGGTGAAGAATCACATAGAGTTAATAAACAATGAGCACAAAATATCTGTGAGGTACTTAGTACAATTAGTAGGAAACTCCTCCATGTGCATATACTTACACAGATACACACACATGCACACAAAAGTAAATCTAAATAAGAAAAATCCTACAACACTGGTCAAATACCTCTAAGAGATATCAACAAAATATTCTATTCAAGAGAAAGAAAATAAATACATTTTCTTGGTGACTCATGGAACTTTCTCAAAAAAAAAAAAAAAAAAAAAAAAAAAAACCAGACAATATGTTAGGTTACATAGCAAATACGAACAATATGAAAAAGCAGAAATAACTTTATGTATCTTAAAAGACCACAATAGAATAAAACTAGAAGCCAACAGTAAGAGAAAGAGCACAGATACACAGACACAGAACAGTACATTTTGAATTAACAGTGAGTCACAAAGAAAGCAGGGAAGACATTAAAACATTTCTGTAATAAAATAAAGATGAATGCCAGTTTACAATGATCTGTGGATACAGCTAAAGTCAGTTCTCAGGGAAATTACATTAAAGAAAACAGAGAGAATTTAGCCTAATGATGCAACTAAAGTTCTTAGAAAATGAATTAAAAAGCAAAATCCAAAGTAGTAGGTGGAAAGAAAAAAAAAGATCAGGGCAGCAATTAATGAAATGGAAACTAACAACCCCACACAGAGGGAAATGAAGTGACAAATGAGGTTGGGGTTCAGAAGATGCTCGGCTATTAAGAGCACTGATGTCTCTTCCAGAGGACCCTGGTTCAGTTCCTAGCACCTGTAACACTGAGGTTTTTGGCTGGGATTAGCTCCATGGTTTGGATTTGCTTGCTGTCGCTTATTTTAAAGAAACACATAGACGTTTATATTAATTTTATATTGAGTGGCCTAGGGCTTAGGCACACTGTTAGCTGGCTCTTTTATTTTAAGTTATTTTTATTAATTTGTTTTGTCATGTGGCCTGTAGCTCACTTGTGGTTTTTATATGTTGTTTTTTTAGCTGTTGGATGGATTTTTGTCTGGCTCCACCCTCCTTCTCTTATTTATGTTTTTGCCTATAACTACAGTGTTAGCCAAGGACCAAAACAGCTTTTTCAATCGAAAGAATGATATTCACAGCATACAGAAAGACACTCCCACAAGCAACCATGTGGCAGCTCACAACTCTCTGTAACATGAGTCTTAGGTGATCAGATGCCATCTTCTGGCCTCTGTGGGCAATCCACACAAATGGTGCATATATGTATGTGTGGGCAAATACTTATATACACATTTAAAGGAACGTGAGATTGAAAAGCTGCTAGCTAAACTGATACAAAGAGAAGAATAAGAGGCTATTACAACAGATTCCAAAGAAATACATGGTTAAAATTTTAGTCACCTGTGAAAATTAAAATCATGCCAGGTGTAGTGGTGCATGCCTTCAATCCCAGCACTTGGGAGGTAGAGGTAGGTGGATCTCTGTAGTTCAAGGCCAACCTGATCTACATATAGGGTTCCAGGCTAGCCAGAGCTATATAGTGAGACCCTGTCTTTGAGAAACAAAATAAGACAAAAACCACAAGAAAATTAACTCAAGAAGATTGAAACAAAATAGATTCATAAAAGCAGGAATATCTCCTTGCCAAGAAAAGTGCAAGACCATTGGGAAATCCTCCCAAATCTTTAAAGACCCTCTAACCCATGAATACTCCTTAAACTCTTCAGTAAAATAGAAAGGAGACACTAAAATACACATGTATGAAGCCAGTATTATACCAAAACTGAATAAAGTCACAACAGAACCTCACACAACAGTTCTACTGGGAGAGACAAAAAAGTGGCTGCCTTTTCTCAAGGAGAGAAGCAGTCTCTCTCTCTCCCTCCTGCTGATTCATTTTATATGTATGAGTGTTTTGCCTGTAGTGCCTGAGAGAGCCAGAAGAGGTAGTGAAATCCCCTAGAACTGGAATTATAGATAGTTGCAAGCTGCCACATGGGCACTGAGAACTGAACTCAGATCCTCTGGAAGAGTAGCAAGTGCTCTTCACCCCCAATGAACAACTTCAAACAAACTTAAGATCTTAATAAAATGTATAAAATTTTAAAACTGCTAAAGGGAAACAGATGCAAAACTTTTAAAGATACTGCATGGGCTAGGACTTCTAGAAAAAGACCTCAATAGCACAGGAAATAATCCTATGAACTGGTAAGTGTAGTTATATAAAATTAAAAACCTGCATAGCAAAAGAAACAATCACCAGAATGAAGAGACAGTCTATGTAATGGGAAAGAACCTTTCTAATTATAGATTAATATATAGACTATATGAAGAATTATAAAAAAATAAAACAACCAAACACTAAATTCTCCAATCAAAAAGGAGCTAATATATTTAATGAATTCTGCTCAAAAGGCATATAAATGGCCAATAAGTATTTGAAAAAGTATTCAATATTCTTAGTGATTAGGGAAATGTAAATTAAATTTTCTTTCATCTTCTAGCTTACTCCCGTCAGAATGGCTATTACCAAAGGAACAAACAACAAGTGAATTCAAGGAAGGATATAGTCCTGCCCACTGCTGAAGGGGATGTAAAAGCCAGTGGAAGGTCCTCAGATAACTAAATTAGAGCCATAGTATGACCCAGCCAGACCAATCCTGCCTAAATGCCTAAAGAATTCTATCTGAACATCAGCAGACATACTCACAAAGCCACAGTTATTTCTGCACTAAGAAATCAAACCAGATGTCTTTCAACAGAGGAATGAACGAAGGAAATGTAGAACATATACAGGATTCTAGTTAGTCATAAAGAAAAATGAAAACTGTAGAAAAATGGGTGGAACTTGAGATCATTATCTTAGATGAATTGCAACTCAAGGCAAATACTGCATTTTTTCTTCCATGTAGACTCTATATTTAAATTTTCCTACGCGTATATATACATATGTGTTGTGTGTAAATAGTGAGAGCAGATAATGGACTTTGAAAGGAAAAGGGACATTAAGGGAGGAAGGAAAAATGAAAAGCAATGGAACACATGTAATGTGCAGGCAGAAGGGAGACAATTTGTGGCAAGGAAAGGAGCCAGCAAAAGATGACTGGAGGTCAGTGAGGTAAGGACCAGGAAAGGAAAAAACCATAATGACAGATATTTAAGAACATGACAATGTAACTTTAAAAATACCCAATGTAAATGATCACCAACTATGCTAAAAGCTTTGCAGCTCACTAATGTATCTTATGAATGTTGACCATCTGTCTGTCCGTCTGTTTGTCTATACTTCTACCACACTGGGGAATAAGCCAAAGGCTCTTTGCATGCTAGGCTGGCACTCTACCACTGAAATATACATCCCCAGCCCTAACCATGGTTAACATTAAAAAAAGGCTAGTTTCCTTTCTAATGAACACATTTATCCACCAATGCATTTTTCTGCATTATCCACCACCTTCCCTTATCTGCTTTTTTGTTGTTGAGGTGTTTGTAGACAAGGTGTAAAATATGAATCTATATGTAGACCTTCTAAAGATATGGTTGATTTAGTTAACTTAGGTAATCTCCATGACGAGACAGCCCATACCCACTATTCACCTCTGAGAGTCTTATCTCACTCCTAGTCCATATTCACAAAGCATTGCAGCATTAGTTGTGGAGAGCTGGGGTAGGAGGCAAGCTTGGTACCCACTACTGTGGTCCATATCAATGGACTGCGCCATAAGCTGTAGAGAGTGACAGTAAGAAGCAAACTAGGTGCCCATCACTAGGGGATGGATAAATGAGGATGGACAGTAACAGCTTCTCTAATGACATCTACCTCTATCTAGGTCATACTCACCTTGACACCAACACTGCTGATGTGGGAACTTAGCTTCTCCCATCCATGCTTCCTTTCTTTTCTTTATCCTGAAGATGGCCCCAGAGCTGGGAATGGGGTACCCTGCAAATTGAAAAAATATGTAGGATTTAAGTTTCTGGCCCAGACTTTCCAGCCCAGCCTCATGGCCTGGACACACAGACCCACAGTCCCATAGTCCCACTGAAACACACAGACACTTATATTAATTGTACTCTGATTGACCTGGGGCCCAGGTATATAACAATTACCCTTAAACTAACCCAAGACTCTTATCCTGTTGAGCCATGTGGCTCGGTACCTTTTCTCTGAGTAGCATAGTTGTCCTCTGCATCTTCTGGCTTCTCTGTGGCATTCTGCTCTGTTCTTCCTGTTCCCAGAGTTTTCTTAGTCTGGTAGCCCCACCCATACTTCCTGTCTGCCTTTGACTAATCAGCATTTTTATTAAACCAGTAAATGGGACAATTATTTACAATGTAACAACATAATCCCACTCCAAGAATATTTGCTAAATATATAGCTTTAAGGTTTTAGAGGTTAACCAATGAGTTTTGCCACAGGCTGATAAGGAAAAAAAATAAACATTTTGTAGTGACACAAAATAATTAACTTGGAATATCAGAAAGTATAGAATTATGAGGACAAACCATGGGGAAAAGCCATGGCACACTTTTGATATCCCATCATGTTCTACAAAAGGAAGGGGGAAATACTTTCAGTGAGGCCCTTTCCAGGCCAGCTGTGCTCACCCACTGCCAACAGGTGGCTGTAGATCTCCAGCATCACATCCTGGTACAGGCGTCTCTGGGCAGGGTCCAGGTGCTGCCACTCCTCCTGGCTGAAGTTCACGGTCACATCCTCAAATGACACCAGTCTCTGTAGCATCAAAGTATAGTCCATTTTGAGTTAGTCATCATGTGGTTCAATGATCCTTTACTGTGATATCACTAAGGCTTCCCAGAAAATATTTCATAGTACAATATATATATATGTGTGTATATATTATATAAATGTTTTAGAAGTCAAGAAAGTTCATAAAAATATCTTCTCATCTCTTGTATACTCAGATATCCCCCCCCCAAAGCAATCAGAAATGGGTTGTCATGAATGCTTCAAAAAGGACTAAGCAACTTGACACTTAGAACCAACACTATTCTAGGGTTCAGGGAAGGTAAGCTCATGGAACGGTGAACTCTCATGAAAGGTTCAGAGTCAGATGAAGGGTCAGATACTAACGACTTTGCACAAAATCAACTGTGTTGTTCCATTTTAGCGTTGAGAATTCTCATTAATTCAGAAAATCACATGTCAGAATATCTCCAGTATCACATGTCCATCCTTAACCCAAACACAAGGCACTTGTCTTTCAAGGTACTTGTCACTTCTCATTTTTAAAAAGTGTTTGAAATTCCTTTTCAAAACAATATGATAATAACCACTAGATAGGTTATGTGAAGTAAGGTACAGATGGCTTCAGGAAGAATAAGAAAGTGAGTCTCAACCTATAAATTGCATCTAGCCAAAGATAAATGCAGCTGAGAAATTTCTATGGCAGTTCTAAAATTTGTGCATGTACTCTGACAAATTACTTCATATTTAAGTAATGGAATATATACTATATTATCAGAATATGATTCAATAATTGAGGCATATGAGGATAATTCTGAGTCCTTGTGAGAACCCCTCCCCCCTAAAAATAAGTCTTGTGACCTCAGTTTTTTGTTTTTTGTTTTTTTTTTTTTTAAAAAAAAAAAACAACATGGAATTGTTCTTGGAAGGTGTTTTTATGCTCCTCCAAGGTGTAGCAGACAGGGCTGAGTTTACTTCAGATGACTCATTATAACTGGCTATTGCTTTTTGTTTATGTGCCTCTATGAAGAAACCTGTTCTTGCTGTGTGCAGTTTGGTTGCCACAGGAGGCCTGCCCTTGTGATTGGACACTTTGCTCATGTGACTTCTCTTAACCCTTAGATTATAAATAGTCTGCCACTCTGAATAAAGTTGGTTATTGTGTGAGACTTTAGTCTGTCTGCTTTATCAGCTACACTCTCCCAGGTTCCACCCCCTCTACAGCAGTAACAGTTATATATTGATTTTTGGCAGGGCATCATCAGACACTCATGATCTCCAAGACTTACCTGCTATGCATCCACGTCAAATAAACTCCTTCAAGATACTCACAAAATGACAGTGGCTATGAAATGGGACAAGAAGATACAGGATTGAGGACTTGGGCCAGGGGTGCAGGTTTGAGGGCCACATTTCAACCTAAGCACCAAAGGCAGGACAGTGAGCGACAGGAAAGACTGGGAGGTGCAGGACACTGGCCTCTGTGGTCCACTCTCAGCTGGGGAGCCCAGGATATGCTACTTCCCGTGTCTGTCACCCAGTTTTGCAGAACTGGACCCCAGGCAGCTGCTGCTTACCTCACATGACCCACCCTGCTCCTGTGGGTTCAGTCTCTGGAGCTTCTGGGACAAATTCATGTCAGCAGGCATGTTTCCTCTCTTGACCTCTTTTGCTGGCAGCATGACAACCTGAGTTCAAATCCCCAACAACCTGATAAAAGCAAGCATGGCCACAAGTGCCTGTAAGTCCAGCACTGCGTGGACCAAGAGAGGTGTATCTCTGGGCTCAGTGGCTATCACACAGGACCACACACATTCCCAAACCCAAGCAACTCCCTCCTCTGAAGTAAACACCAAACACCACAGATAGCACTAAAGTTAAGGAAAGATTCACTGCATCTCCACAGTTTTTAACTGTGAGGAGAGGAGATATTAGCCTGGTTGTTTCCAAAGCGAGGGTGTAGGTATGTAGCATCAGCTAAGGTGATAGGAAGCTCAGTACACTCCCAGCACCTGCCCATAAATACACATACAAATGAGCTGCCAGTTGGCTCCTTTTTTTCTGAGTCTTGTCAAGCTCTTCACACACAGGCTGCCCAAACACCCAGCTTTTTGAGACATGGTCTCACTATGTAGTTCTTCCTGGCCTGGAGCTTTCTATGTAGACCAGGCTGGCTGTAAACTCACAGAG
The DNA here is from genome assembly GCA_033318265.1 of Phyllotis vaccarum. Taxonomy (NCBI): domain Eukaryota; kingdom Metazoa; phylum Chordata; class Mammalia; order Rodentia; family Cricetidae; genus Phyllotis; species Phyllotis vaccarum. Next base: position 31,848,335 of record JARWLC010000018.1, read on the forward strand.
TTCTACCTGCCTCTGCTCCCTGAGCACTGGGACTAAAGATATACTTGCTGGCATCTTGTACTTTCAGTGACTTCCAATAAGTGGATCACAGGGTCACAAGTTAAACATGGGAATGCCCAGTTCTACAGAACATCAATGCTTTGGTAGCCAAGAAATAGCCAGAGATGGCTATTTATCTGTTTCCAGAAAACCTTCAATAAACACAACAGTGAAGCCCGAAGGACATCCCCAATAAGGACACAGCATCGTTCTGCTCACATGCCTATCATCGACCCTTACTGTGGCCACAGAGCTCTCCAGAAGAGGCCACAGGCAAAGAAACCCCAACCCACAAGTAAAGTGGACTCAAGGACTATGATTTGCCTTTTAAAGGTTTGTTTTGCATCTCAAGCTCCTTACAGGAGCATGCTGGAAATGAAATGGCCCTGTCCTAGAAGCCTGCAGTCAGCACAAAGGCCCATCCTCTCCCAGCTCTGGAGACTGTGCCCTCTGCTAAGTGTGCACATGCGTACCCCCTGGCTTTTGTCATGCATTCTTAGTATTAGCCCTGCTGGGAGAAGTAACAGGTTGACCGAATGGTTGGTCTTCCCAAATTGAACCCAAACTACGAATAAGCCCATTTTCCATTTTTATCAATTGTTTTCTTTTCTCGCAGGCCACTGCTGTCCCGAAAGCAACGCGATCTCCCTGACAGACACCAGGCCCAGGGTTGCTGAGGGAGGCAATGGAGCCGGCTCCTGCTTTCCCGACTCCCACAGGAGTCCCCAGTTCAACTACAGCATGCCCTTGCAGCCGCCTCAGCTGTCACCAGGCACAAACCAGCGCTCGGCAGCACAGAGTCCTCTCTGGCCCGCAGTCATTCACCGCACACGGCACCTCAGGGAGCTCTGCACCGGGCACGCCGGGGTCCGGCAACTTCCGCCCGCGGACGCTCAGCGTTCGGAATCCAAACTCCAGGGCTGTCCGGGCGGCAATAACAAAACCGATCAGCGGCAAGATCTAAGCGGATATGAGCGCTCCAGACCACTTCCGTTTACTGTGAATCAATCTATGTTCGTAGCCCCTTTTTGCAGTGGAGGATGGCTCAGCGCATGCGCACCACCATCTCTGAAGGTACATGTTGCCAATACTTATCTTGCATATCAGGTAGTTTCTATTCCGTTAGTAGCTGTCATGGCCACTGCCATAATACAATGATATGGAGACCACTACCACAGTACGTTAGTCCATACACCAGGCAAGGCTTGAGGAATGTGATCCAGTGAAAGTTCAAGGCTGTCTCACATTGTTAGGGGATAAATTTCCTACCTGTTTTTTGTATGCCATCTATTTCTAAAATATGTGACATGACATATTACTAAAAGTACCATTTCTCTGTATTTTCTCAGGGACTTAACATTTCTTTTTTGGCTTAATTTAAAAAAATTAAAAGAAAACTAGGGAGGATTGTTGGTAAATGGAATCTTGAAAGGTGAGGATCTGAAATGAACGTGATATCGGGGCATTTAATGGTCACCAGAAGTGGGGTGATCTATTGTCAATTGGTAGTTTTATTGTTTATTATTTATTTATTGTATTTTTCATATAGAGAAAATAGTGTAGAGCTATGTGAAATGATGGTGAATGGGGAGAGACCAGTTGGTAGCGATTGACTCAATAAATAGATCAAAGTGGAATATTCAAATAAAATGAAAATTATTGCAGCATCTTCAGGTCAAAGTCCTCAGGTTCTGTGTAGATCAGGCTGTCTTGAACTTGATGTGATCCACTTGCCTTTCCCTCCAAGGACTGGAAGGGATGTGCCACCATGTCTGTCTTCCCAGGTGACCTTGATCATCTTGAGAACAGACTATAGAAATGGTGCTCTTGTGACCAGAGTTTTATGCTACCCATCACCATGCTAAAATTATAATAAGTATATAAAAGTTTAATATAATGCAGATGTCATCTGCTTATTTTCTACATCTTAGCATATCACTGGGTAGCCACACCCACTCACTAAAGTTCAGACACCACCTTACCTTTCCAGAGTTACTCTCCTTATTTCTACATCTCTTGTCAGTCAAGCTGGCACAATGCCCATCTGTCTTGCAGCCTGAGCCACAGTTGGTCCACCAGGCAGATAGAGCAGTTTCCCTAAGGAGGTTATGAGGCACTAGAAGGTGAAGCTGTCTCTCCTTCTTTGAGATTGAGCTAATGGGCAGCTGAGGAAGCTGCTCTGTAGGAAGGAATCTGGTGTATCAGGAAGCTGCATCACAGATACCATGGAGAACTTCTTAGGCCAGGAAAGGTGTTGAGCAATTTTATTCTCAGCACTTGGGAGTCAGAGGCAGCCAAATCGCTGTCGGTTCCAGAGTTATACAATGAGTTTCAGGAAAGCTAGGGCTACACAGTGAAACCCTATCTAAAAATTTTTAGCAGAAATGTACACAAAACAAACTGTTGAGAAAGGTAAGTGGTGTTGAGATATTGTAAGTATGAGGTGGAGAACATTGGTTTCCAGAACAGAGTGGAAGCAAAGGTGAACAGATACGTAGGGGAGTCCATGATAAATCGTGGAGCTGTTTGCAAGATCCTGTGATGACGGGGCTTTAGATGTCATCGGAATTCCAAACAGGGAGCCTAGCTAGATGTGAATGTGAAAGAATACAGGTCATTACTTACAACTAGGGCCTCATACTTTCTCTGAATCCAAGGACCACCTCCTGAGTGGTTAGATTACAGGAATATATCATCATATTCAACCTGTGCTGCGCTGGAGATAAAGCCTCCTGCATGTCCTGCTTGTTCTTTATCTCCTTGTGTCTCTAGATTCCTCTTCATACTTGGTTGCTCAGAAGTCCTGCCTCTACCTCCTGCCTATTGGCAGTTCAGCTGTTTATTAAAGCCATCACAGCAGTATAACTTCATACAGTATACAAATATCTCACAACAGTTGTCAGCCATTTTAGGGGTGGGATGGTTCTGTGAGGCAGTGTTTCAACTATCCATGCTTCTGGAAGTTACCCTTCACCCCTGCTTTTTCAGGTAAGCGCAAAAAACTCACTGGTTCACCAAGATGGATTTTGATGTACTTTGGTCTGTCATTTGCTCTCCATCTGGAGTGGATGCAAACAGTCTCTCCAGGAAATAATGCAACAGAAAGATAAATGTCAGCCCAACAGGGAGCAGATGAGCATGCCGACAAAGTTAGGTGGTGCGAGGACATTAGTCCCTGGTGGACTATCCACTCCAATACAGAGGATGAAGGCCATCTCAGGAATGGAAAGCCAAGGATCTGCTGTTTCCTGGGTCTGTTTTCTAGTTATGTAAACTTGAATCTGGGACAGTCCCATTACCTCACATTCTTCATTCCAAATCTCTGGTGATGCTTGTGGAAAAATTCATGTCAACAGGAATGTCTTTTATGGCTTCTATGGTTTTTCATGCTGGCAAGTGGCAAGCTGGGGGATGTCTGGGGACTCCAAGCATAGGAGCTTAGTAGAAGTCAGTTGTGGTATGACAGAAAACCTGGCAGTTTGTATTATGTAGACTGAATGCACTGAAGTTTTTATGGAGGTGTAAAACTTATAGTAAAAATTATGAATGACGAAAGTTTCTGTTTGAATATCATGCTGAATAATAGGACTAAATTTTAAAAAGAAGTTTAATTTTAGATTTAATTAAAGTCCATGTCTGATGCACTGTATGGCCACAAGCCTTGTGGAGTACTATGGCAGACAGTAAGCATTCAAATGGTTTGACTTTCCACAACAAATGCATAATGTATTATGAAGTCTCAAGATCAAAATGATCACTTCATTTCTACAGATAAGAAAGTAATGCTGTAAGACCAAGCTCACAAAATGAGTGAAACAGACTCAGTAGATTGTGTGTGTGAGATACACACACATACACACACACACACACACACACACACACACAGAGAAAGAGAAAGAGAGAGAGAGAGAAAGAGAAAGAGAGAGAGAGAGAGAGAGAGAGAGAGAGAGAGAGAGAGAGAGAGAGAGAGAGAGAGAGAGACACACATATTTTCTAAATGAATTAGCTTGGAATTATTTTGTGGGAAGCACAATGATTGAGATTGGGCTCAGTCTGGTTCAAACCTGAGATTTCCTTATGACCAAATTTTGGTCTTGAGAAGATGCTCTGGTTACTTTTTAAATTTTAACACAAACTAGAGTTCTGTCCAACTTAGTACCCGAAGCTCCTGTCTTGGATTTTCTCAGTGATGGAAAATAGCCTGTTAGTCAAATACACCTTTCCCCCCAAGATGGTTTTAGTTATGGTGTTTATCACAGCAACAGAAAGCAGACTGGGACAGACTTCCAGAAAAATTTCAAGACTTTCATTTCTTCACGTCTAAAATGAGGCTATTCAAATTTGACTTCCTCTTTCAATGGGTATGGGAAATAAGCTCATTTACATATTCGCACAGCACTAGCTTTTTCTTCAGGGAACTCAATTAGAATTCCACAGTGCCTAGTTCCACTCTGAAATCCTCATTCTGATTCATTTATCAGTTCTCAAAGTTTGCTTTCAATAAGCTACCTGGGCCTATCTTCATATTGAAATGGCCTAGGACTATCAGGGCACCTCCTAAACTCTCTCCACCTGATTTCCAGTGGTATAGATGAACTTTTCTTTGGGCTGCCATCTCATAAAAAACAACATGAAAGCTGAGCATTGACTTAAGCTTGTTTCTATCTAGCTCTTATGACTTAAATTAACCCATATTTTTAAATCTACATGTTCTATGCACTCATTACCTCATTTCCATTATGCCCATTCTGGTTATTGAGTCTGGTGGCAACTCTGCCTTCTTCCCAGAGTTGTCTCTCTGTCCTGAAGTCTTGCCAATACCCTTTTTGCCTGGCCATTCAGCTCTTTATTAAACCAACCACAGTGGGCATTCTTGCTTTTCTTTTCTGAGTAATTTGTCTCACAAATAATTTCTTATATGTTTAAATGAACAATAAATATGTAGACTTTTCTTAAATACAAATTCTACAATGGACAATAGTCTTCTGTGGTGGTTTGAATGAGAATAATACCTAGAAGCTCATATATTTGAATGCTTGCTACCTAGGAGGTAGACATTTGGGGAGGTATTAGGAAATGTAGCATTGTTGGAGGTGTCACTGGGAATGGGCTTTGAGGTTTCAAAAGTCCACACCATTCCCGGTTAGCTTTTGCCTTGTGGTGTGGATGAGCCGAGAGCTTTCAGTTCCTGCTCCAGCAGCATGCCTGCCTGACTGTTGCCATGCTGGTCTTGGACTCATCCTTTAAAACTGTGATGTTGTGTCTTCACAGCAATAGGAAAGTAAAGATGTGCTGAGGTGTTTTCTGAGGGTAGAGGAAGTACAGAATGGGTAGAAGAGGAAGGTAGCCAACATAATTGTGGTTTATGTTCTCACTTGTTATATAATCTAACATCAATCGAGTTATCAGTGGCTCTCATATTTAATCTGTGAGACATTAAAAGGATGTTTCTCAAGAAATATTGTACCTGTATCAGGACATTTGGTCATATTGTGAACCCTGAGACTTTGTTACTTTCTGGAAAAACCTGCTTGTAGCTGTGGCGTGGTCTAGCCCTAGCATACACCTTTAATCCAATGTTTCTACTTGAAGATTGAAAACAGGATTAAATAAAATCAACCATAGGTTAAGAGGCAGAGCAAGCAACCAGATGACAGGAAATAACCACAGAGACTCAGGAGGACAGAGAGAGATGTACAGGAAGTAGGTGGACGGGACCTCTGGTTAGAAGAGTTTTGTTTGAGGTGGCAAAGGTGAAAGTTATTTCTGGGATTACAGTGGAAGAGGAAGCTTCTGGGTGCTTTCTCTGCCTCTCTAAGCTAGCAGGTTTTTACCCCAGTAACTGACTCCTGAGTCTTTACTGATAAAATAGAACGACAGAGATTTAGCTAAAAAACCAACATGCACCTATTCTAAAACATGTTTGAAGTTCTATATAGTTATATCACACTAGGTATAATTATAGCATGATTATTGTTTTCATTTGGACATTAGGCATAATTATGAGGAAATGTGACTATGTATCAACCTGACAAGAGATGGATTTGTGATGGCTAATCCTGGTTGTCAAATTGACTATATCTGGAATTAACTAACTCCAAGTAACTGGGCATACCTGTGATGTATCCTTGATTGCACCATCTGAGGCTCCACCGTCTGGTGGTAGCTCACAAAAAAGGACATGGAAGAAATCCTTTGCTACTTCGCCTACTAGCCCTTCACTCTTTCTGATAAGGTCACCTATCTTCCTGCTGAGCCATTAGAAAACGTATGGTATTAGAACTCTAACAAAGACGGAAGACTAGACTAAACTATCCAGTTTTGTGGACTGAACAATTAGATAATTGGCCTTTCCATTGGGAGACAGCCATTGCACGACTAGCCAGGCCACATGCAAACCATTTTAATAAATCCCATTTTAATAAAGATTCATTCTATTAGTTCTCTTCCTTACACTTCCTTCAAGTTAAGTCTAGGATTCGCTTAGGAATATGCTTCTAGATTAAATTGATTCCAGGGTAAAGCCTGCTAGAACTGTGTCTGATATGAGGAGCTTGATGTCTACTATCATGGCATGTTATTGAGGTCCTGCTCACATTCAGAACACACATAATGTCTCTCTCCAGTATGAAATAAATGCTCAATTTTTCTTAAGTTGGGGTGCACTATTGGATAATTTTCCAGTCTTTCTGCATTGGTAACTTGCAGTTTTAATAGGAATGCCCCCATAGACTCACATATTTGAATGCTTGGCCATTAGGGAGCATTTGTACTTGACATGGATTAGGAAGTGGGCTTTGAGGTTTCAGACTCAGTGGCACCCTGTCTTTCCCTGCTGCCTGTACACCAGATGTAGAACTCTCAGCTACCTTTCTAGAACCATGTCTGCTCCAGTGTCATCATGCTTCCTGCCAGGCTGCTAATGGATTAAACCTCTGAAACAAAAGCCAGCTCCAGTTAAATGCTTTCCTGTATGAGTTGCCATGGTCATGGTGTCTTCTCATAGCAGTAGAGCATTAAGACAGAAGTTGGTGCCAATGATAGGTGCTGTGATAGGCCTGACCCCATTTCTTTTTGGTGGAATACAGACTTTGGATTAGAAAAGCATTAAACATATTAAGTGAAACTTACTTGGCCATATTAGTGGAAGCATGAAAGAAAGACAGTGGTGCTGAGGGTGATTTGAACTGTGGGGGCTAGTCAAGAGGCTTCAGAAGGAAAGGATATTTGCATGTGACCTAGCCATTGTTCTTGTGATATTCTGGTAAAGAATGTGGCTGCTTTTTGTCACTGTCTAAAGTCTTCCTGAGGACAAATTGAAGTTTTGGATTAATAGTGTTGGCAGAAAAGATTTCAAAACAGCCTAATATTGTTGCTTGGTCATTAGTGGCCACTTTGATGTAGGTCTATAATGAAAAGGAGCAAGCCAAGCAAGGGAAAATTTAAAAAAAAAAAGCATACAGTTTGAGGATAAAAGGAACAGCAGGAACTGTAATGAGCTAAGTCCAGTGCTCAAGGACAGAATGATAGATAGAGTGGTGACCTCAGGGCAAAACTGTCCCCAGCCTAGGGTGGTGATATGTTTGTATATTTAATAAGAATAGCCTGGAATATCAGAGACCAGAATCACCCCCAGTCAAGCCACAAGGATTAGAAAGTGGTGACAAACGCCTTTAATCACATCACAGGAATGACCGAGTGGTGATCCATGCCTTTAATTTCATCACTCAGCAAAGAGAGAGCTTTTTGTGTTTCTGTGTGTTCAAGGTGTAACAACCAAACAGTAGTAGCTCATACCTTTAATCCTAACTCTAGGATTATGATGCAGAGTTGAGCCTGAAAGTAAACAACTGGGTAGGATAGATATTTAAGGTAGGAGGAGCAGAGATTGAAGCATTCTGTAGGAGCAACCAGCCAGGTGGAGGACTCTTGAAGTTAGCATTTACTCTGTTCGGTCTGAGAAGTTGACTGCATGAGAATTGACTGGGGTCTGTTTCCTTTCTCTGATAGTCCAGCTTTCCCCCAATATACTAATTATAATTTGTGCAATAGCTACGTTTCCAACTTTTGAAAAGGAATTAAAGGAAAGCTTATGGCTGGGCACGGTGGTAAACCTGGCACTTCCTAGCACCTGAGATGCAGAGGCAGGTGTGTCTCTGAGTTTTAGGCCTGCCTCCTCTATAAGAGTGAGTTTCAAGACAGCGGAACAGGTAATGAAAAAAACCACCAAAACTAGAAAACTGGTGAAAACATTTGAATGAAGGGACATGTTCTATCCCAGAAAGTAGCAGAACTTGGCAGCTTTAGCCACATGGTTGTGGCTTTAGAGTCAAGAATACAAGAAAGGGGATGTGGAATCTCCCTCAGGAACTAAGGAAAGCTGCTGAGAGCAGGTGTGTACCAGGGGTATCTTTGGATGGGTGCCCAGAGAGGCCTTTGCATGAAGCTGTAAAGGTGAAGCTGGAATGTTACTGAGGTCTGCAAGATATTGGAGATACCATAGTAATGGGATAACTGCTAAGGAAAGCTGCTAAGAGGGAGATAAACCAGGCCAAGAGAGAGAAATGAGTTTTAGTAAACAAAGTGGAAAGGAAATGGGGTGCTTTGACATCCAGCTTGGAGATGCAAAATTTGGAGTTTGTTCAGCTGGTTTTCAGTCTTGTTTTGATCTAGTATTTTCTCGTTATGTTCCCTTTCCCACATTTTAGAATGGTAATATATATTCTATGCCAATGTATGTCAGGAGTATGTGATCTGCTTTCTGATATTGATGTTATGGGGAATTACAGTCAAGAGATTGCTGAGTCTGAGAAGAGACTTTGGACTTTAAACACTGTTGAGACTGTGGTAGATATGTGGACTTTTGAAGTCGGCCTAAAAATCTTTTGCATTACAACATAGCTATAAGTTTATGAAGCCAGGGAGTATACTGTGGTAGTTTGAACAGGAATGGACTTGTTGGAGTAGCTGTGGCCTGATTGGAGGAAGTATGTGATGGGTTGAGCTTTGAGTTTGCTCAAGATAGGTCCGGTGTCTCCCTCCTGTTGTTGCCTGTGGATCCAGATATAGAACTCTTAGATCCTTCTCAAGAATCATGTCTGCTGGCTTGCTACTATATGGCTATACTGATAATGAACTAAGCTTCTGGAGCTGTAAGCCAGCCTAAATTAAATACCTTGTGGTTATCGTGTCTCTCCATAGCAGAAGGATGCTGACTAAGACATTAACACTTACTTCAATATTAATATGATGATTGATACTCAGAATGTTGTTGCGCCCAAACCTCGCCAGCAAGGAAAGACACAACACCAAGCTCTTCTCTCTGCAGTTTATTCAGGACCTCTTACAAGCTTCTTCTTCCTTCTTTTTGAAAAACCTGCTCCCAGCTAAATACCTTTTGGACTACCAATCACGGGGCGCCATGTGGGCCATGCCAATAGGTCTGGGTATGCGGGAGCAGACCAAGAGCTTAGCCTTAGCCAAATAAGGAGTTGTTTGTCTCCGAGAGCACTCACTGTAGGGAAGGTGGAAGGCAGAAGCCAGCGCCATCTTTAAGGTGCTGCTCTGCAGCTCTCTACAGAATGTATTATAGAATACTTTCCTATGGCAGTCTTAAGGTTTCTTTTTAGTGAGAATTTGCCAATGCTATTTTAACATTGAATTCTGAAAATGTCTCCTTCCATATTTTTGACAAACAAAAGGTCTCACTCTAGTGTGAGTTATATGATGTCTAGACAAAGATGACTTATTGCAGAAGCCCTTACCACTTTCAGTACACATATAGGTGATCTTGTGAATTTGCTGATGATCTTGGAGTTGGCTTTTTAAAGCCAAACCTTACAGTTACTTCATTTGTAAACACTGTAAATTCTCTGGTGAGTTCTAAGGACTAATTTTTGACAAAAAAAAAAAAAAAACTTCCTCACACTCATTACATATAAGATGTTGTTCTCCAGTATGAGTTTTCATGTGTAGATTGAGAAATGATTTTTGTTTGAAGGTTTTCCCACATTCAGAACATGCATGAGGTACCTCCCCTGCATAAATTTGAAGATGCTCCTTTACTTGGGATGAAATAGTATATAATTTTCCACAGTAGTTGCATTTGTAAGGTTTCTCATGCAAATTCTCATGTCCTGTCAGATGGGATGTATGACTGAATGCTTTCCTGTAGTAAGGGCATTTAAAAGGTTCTCTCCTGTGTAAGTTTTCTGATGAAATGTCAACTGTGACCCCTGAAAGAAGATCTTTCCATATTTGTGACAGACAAGAGGTTTATCCATAGTATGAGTGATCTGATATCATAGAATCCCTCTCCACAGTGAGAGTGAATTTGGTGATGTGATATCAATGCTGACTTCTGGAGAAAGGTCTTACCACATTTTTGACAGCTAAAAGGTCTTTACTAATATAGGTTACCTGATATTTAGGCAAAGATACTTACTGTAGAAGCCTTTCCCACATACATTACATACACAGGGTTTCTGTCCTCTGTGAATTTGCTGAGACACTGTGACCTCTGAGAGAAAGTTTTCCCACATTTGTGGCAGATAAAAGATAACTCCCCTCCGTGCGAGTTATCTGATGTCTAGGAAAAGATAACTTGTTGTAGAAGTCTTTTTCATATTGACTACATACATAGGGTTTCTTGCCTTTGTAAATTTATTGATGACCATCTTGGAGATAGCTATTTGCACCCAAAATATATATTTTCTTGTGACTAGTGAGACTTGATTTATGCTTGAAGGCTTTTCCACAGTTACCACACTCATAAGGTTTCTCCTTCAAATGAATCTGATAATGCACTTTCAGTCGAGAGATACAACTAAATAGTTTCCCACAAACAGTACATTTGTAAGGCTTCTCCCCAGTGTGAATTGTCTCTTGAGTGCTGAGGATTGACTTCTGTTTGAAGGCTTTTCCACATACAGGACACACATAAGGTCTCTCTCCTGTATGAATTCGATAATGTACCTTTAGTTGGGATGTATTATTGAAGGATTTCCCACAGTCACGGCATTCATAAGGTTTCTCTCCAGTGTGAATTCGATGATGGACCTGCAGATTGGATGTACGACTAAATGATTTCCCACAGTCAGGACACTCATAAGGTTTCTCTATGTGAGCTTCCTGATGGGAGGTCAATTCTGACTTCTGTAGGAAGGCTTTCCCACACTTGTGACAGACAAAAGGTCTTTCTCCAGTGTGAGTTGCCTGATGTTTACTGAATGCAGACATGTCATAGAAGACCTTTCCATGTTTAGTGCATTCATCTGGTTTCTCCTGAGAATGAATTTCTTGCTGTGTAAGTGTTTGTTTATGAATGAGAACTTTTCTGCACTGGTTACCTTTGCATGAATTCTGTCCTTCATGAGGAATTGTACAGTTGGCATTAGAAGAATCTTGGGTAAAGAGCTGACCAGATGTAACAACATCATTAAACTGTTTTGTGATATTGCTTTGATCTTCACCATTTGCTTCAAGCTTATGCTTCAAATTTTTTGCAGGTAACTTTGGAGCACCGTTTTGTGTAGAAATAAGGCTGGACACCAAAGGAATGGCTTTCCCTGGTTCTTTACATTCACAATCTCTGCCTGTGCTCTGTGTTTTCTTGTTGAGGTAAGTATCAGGACTCCAGAGTGGGATCTGGTTTTGCTGATCTCTTTTTGTGGGGTCAAGATCTTGCCACAGTTCTTCTAGAGTATCACGAACTATGTCTTGTGATGTCACTTGCCCAGTTTGAAATGCTGCATTCTCAGAAACTTTTGTGGAGTGGTATCAGGCCCTGATTTCATTTCTGAAGGAAGAAAAAGACAAAGGCATAGTCTAAATAAACAGGTTGGACAAAGCACAATATCAAGTCAATTAACATATAAAGCAAAGAGATACTTGTGTGAGCTATTAATGATGTTGATGATGATACCATGAGTAGAAATACTCATATTACTTATGATATGCCAAATATTAGCAGTATACCATTTACTTTATGCCAGGCAACTTTCTACATAGTCAAACCAAATTCATGGTAGCCTGAGCACCACTTCATAAAGCGAATGCAACTACCCCTTTCATTTTACAGATGAAGAAATGGAAACATGGATACTTAAGTCAGTAATGAAAATGGCGTTGATAGTTCATAGTGTACTGGCTAGCTTTAATTTCAACTGCACACAGATAGGGTCATTTAAGTATCTGACCTAACAGCTTTGTGACCATTAGGTAAATCATTTGAAATATAAAACCAGAGCACAAGTTTTCCTTTGAACTGTATCAACTTAGCAGACTACTAACTTCTACCAATCCAATGGCATCTGCAGCCTAGATCTAAGGTGTCCTAAGTTTGATGTAACCCAGCTCTCTGATGTTTCTACCAATGTGTTTGAAATGTGTCTTAATATATAGCTTTCTTTGCTCTATTACTATAAAAACTTCACAGAAGGCTAGCAAGCTGGCTCAGAAGTTAAGAGCACTCCCTGCTCTTGCAGAGGATGAAGGTTCAGTTCCCGGCACCCACGTTGTAGCTCACAACTCCAATTCTGGGGAATCTGAAATCGTCTTCTGAACAAAGAGATCCATATGCACATGCAGGTCACATAGACACATGCAGGCAAAAGACTCTTGTGGGAGGTTGTGTTGTTTCATTTTAAATAATTGTCCCACCCATTGGTTTAATAAAAAGAGCTGATTGGCCAAAGGCAGGCAGGAAGTGTAGGCGGGGCTACCAGACTAAAAACTCTGAGAACAGAATGCCAGAACAGAATGCCAGAACAGAACACCAGAGGGAATTCCAGAGAGAGGCCCGAAGAAGCAGAGGACAACTATGATGCCTTAAGAAAAGGTACCGAGCCCCATGGCTGAACAAGAGACATGGGTTAGATAAAGGGTAGAGAGCTAGCAAGTGATATGCCTGGGCCTGAGGCTGATCAGCCAAAAACTAATGAAAGCGTCTGTGTGTCTCTGTGTCTCTGTGGGACTGTGGGACTGAGCGTCTGCGGGACTGCGGGTCTGCGGACCTGTGGGTCCTAGACCTTGAGGTTAGGCCCGAAAGTCCAGGCCAGAAACCTCATACTACAGACTCTCACACACAAAATGAAATGAATCTTTAAAAAAGCATCAAACTGTTACTATATTGAAACTTGAAATTTAGGGTGACCTAAATCTGCATTCCTTGGCCATGGTCAGGGGATTGTGTTTTTTTGCATCAATACCAGCACTGTAGAAAATATTTGAAGGAATATTATTCACAGAGTAGGAAGACAGTTTCAATCATGAGAGTAACATATTCTCATATATTTCAGCAAACCTCTAACAGTAACAGGAGTGAAAGAAAAGAATAACTCAGTGACAATAGCTAAGCAAAATAAAAGGATTAGCAAACATCTCTCAGTAATAACTGTAAATATAAATGGCCTCAATTCTCCAATGAAGAGCTGGAGAGCACTTCACTGGATTAAAAACTCAGATCCAATTATCACTTATCTCCAAGAAATATACCTTGCTGGCAAAGAAACCCACTGATTGAAGGGTAAACAAGGAATTCAATTTACCAGGTAAATTCCTGGTATAGCTATCCCAGAAACCCATGAAGTAAATTTCAAACCAAAGTTGGCCAGAAGAGCTAGGGAAGGTCACTGCATATTATTTAAGGAAACAACTCAGTGGGAAAAATTACACCCAGCCTCACCTAAGGCCTTTTATACACAAACACAGCACAGAAACAGATTCTGGGAGGAGCAAGGCCATGTGGAGGGTGAGTACATAATTCCTAGAGCTACAGGAACCCCTCCAGGGGCAAGCTAGAAGGCCTGAGCTGCTCCTGGGGGTGTGAGTCTGGGATAAGTCCACAGCCATGTCACCACCGCTGCAGTGAGTGGGTGTGAGAGTGGGTTGCTTGAGGTGACCAAGATTTCTAGAGCAGCATGGTACAGAAGAAACAGTGTTTCAAAAAAGTAAACAGGAGGTCACCCCCAAGCTGGCTAGGAGAAAAGGCAGATGCTGCTTAAACTAATAAGCCAGTATGAAATACTAACTCAGTTTCAAAGGTAAATATAGGCAAATCATTGCAAATGATCTCTTGACAAAAGAACTGAGTTATAATACAAAGCAGACTTAAAGGTGAAAGAATTTATAAAATATAAATTATTATAATTTTATTTGTTGAAAACTGTTCACTCTTTTTCTGTTTCTTCAAAACCTCAAAGCTTGTTAAATAGAAAGAGATCAGTATAACGGACACTTGTTGGCCATGACCAGTCTCACGGGATTTCAATGCAAGCTTTTTTTTTTTTTCCTTTAAAGGGATGTCCAGATCCAGCTTCTTATTCTTGGCAAACTGTAGCCCCAGTGCTTGGCTATGCAGACTAACATATGGAGCATCACTCACTTATTTTTATTTTATTTTAGGTGCATAAAATAAAAGTAAATCAATCAGTAAATAAATAAATAAATAAATAAATAAATAAATAAGTAAGTAAGTAAGTAAGTAAGTAAGTAAGTAAGTAAGGTAGAGGCAGATTCAGGCAAACACCCACTGCCAACCTGTGGCTCTCATCTGCACACACACACAACACACATTAAATACTTGGTTCTTAATTTTAAAATTTATCAAAAATAATAGAAACAAAATAGGAACATTTATGATAATAAAATCTATCCATTGTATTATGTTTGAACTTAAAAGTGGAATCTAAAATCTGCATTTAATGAAATTTTAAATAAAAAAACAGAAAGTTGGTTTGTGCTGGGACTGTTGGGAGTAAAACTGGCATGAAAAACTGTGTATTCAGAAAGACAGATAGGTACAAGTAGGGTGGCTCAGTGGATAGAAGTGCCAGCATTTTATCCACAGAACCAATGTGGTAGAGGGAAGGAACTAACTGTGGAAAGTTCTCATCCACACGTGCTCCATAGCACCACCTTGAACACACAAAATAAGTAAATGTAATTTTAAAAAAGGAAAAATGGGCAAAAATTCTAAGTAATAGATTAAATTAGAACACAAACAGAGAAAAGCCCAGAAGCCCCAAAGAATCAAACAAAATTTGTCTTTGATAAAAACTTTTGTCCAGATGTGAGGGTGCATGCCTACAATCTCAGCATTTGGTAGACTGAAAGAAGATGATTGCTAAGTTTGGGACCAGGCTGAGCTGCACAATGAGTTCACAACCAGCCTGAGCAACACAGAAAGGCCATGACTTAAAATAAAAGTAAAATAAAAAACCAATTATCACAGTGCCTGCTAAATATTTATGCTATGCCTATAAATTAGTGCTGCTCTCAACATTAGTCTGAGAAGCTTCTTTCTGCAGTGGGAAGTGGTCAATGCAGAGACTCATACCTGGTCAAAGTACTGAGGATACACACCCATGAGTGCTCAGCCCTAAACAGGACATTTATATCAATGCCCATTCCCCAAGCTCAGAGAGAAAGGAAGAAGCAGAAAGAATATTAAGATCTGGAGGTGGGAAGGAGTGCTTTGAAATGCCATCTTCCAGACATGAATTTCATTGAACTTGAACTCACAGCAGCAGCTATGGATACCTGGTACAAGATCTGCACAAGACCAAGCCAGTCAAAATTACAGTATGGACTAAGGAATAGTGTCTGAGGCCACACTCCTCCCTAAGGAGCTATTGCCAGGTGACTGTTGGGGGGAGAAGTAATGTTCTTTTAAAGATGTGGCCACTGATACATTGGCTACACTCCAGTAGTTGACCCTACACTTATGAGAAGATAGATATGAATTAGACACAGTGGATTATTCATTTATTTTTTTCCAAAGAAGGGGCTGGAGATATGGCTCAGTGTCCAGCGGCTCATAGATCCCTTGTTTCAAGGGATCAAATGCCCATCCCATTCTTTGCAGGTACCAAGCACACAAGTGGTGTATGTAAAACACCTATACACATAAAATAAAAGTAACAACAGTAAAAAAGAAGAAGAAAACCAAAACGGGGGGTGGGACATGAAGCTGGAAGAAGGATATCTTAGGGAGCAATGGAGTAGCTAGAAAATGAGACTAGGTATGCTCAAAGTGCATTGTATGCATGCACAATTTCTCAAAGAATAAACTCAAATATTATTTTTTAAAGAAGGAAATAATTTTGACCTGGAAAAGGCTGAGGTTATCTCATTGGAAGTGTTGTACAGTAGCTACATAAGATAGCAGATGTAATGTAAGCACACACACCAGAGAAAAACCAATCAGAATCCTACAAGCAGGACTGAGCAGAATAAATGGGCCCTTTAATACAAGATCTGCACAGAAGCTTCAGTGGGGGAACATATAGAGCACTGAGCCTTGGGTGCCGCATGTAAGTAGGAGCAGAAGAAATAGATCCACAAAGAGAAGTCCATGAATTCAAGGATGCATAAACAGAACGAAAAAGTATGAGCCTAAAATGGAAAAAAAGTACAAAAAGCAGCATATGCATGGAAAGCCCAGTCTGATTAGAAATAAGATGAGATGCTCTGATAGTACAATTACATTACAACAGTGAAATGATTCTTCTATTATCATGTGGCAGTGTGTTAATGTCTGGTGCTGACAAGATGTGCAAACAACAGTCTGTGATTGACAATATTGTTGAGTCACTCAACTTACTCAACTTAGATTGAGTGACTTAGCTTCACAATGAGGCAGCTTGCTACCTACTGTTCACCTTTTTAAAACAGTTTGAAACATTGACTTTCTTTCCACCTATATGCTTGGTGCCCATGGAGGCCAGAAGAGGGCGGCAGATCCCCTGGCACTTGAGTTACAGATGGTTGTAAATCATCAAGCAGTAAGCAAAAGCAGGTCTGGAAGAACAGCTAATGGTCTTAACAACTGATCCATCTCTCCAGCTCTTATCTTAGCCCTGAGTCCACATTTACAATGTATTGTAGCATCAGTTTAATAGAGTAGCAGTAGCAAGCTCCATGCCTAGCACTAGATTAATGGGCAAAAATGAAGATAACTGATAATGGCCTTCTAATGACATCTCCTCCTGGGTCATCCTCACACACCTCGACACCAACACTGCCAGTGTGGACACTTAGCCTCCCTGATTGGTACTTCCTTTCTTTTCCTGATTCTGAAGATGGCCCCAGGGCTGGGAATGGGGTAGTCTACACATTGAAAAGATACAGGATCAGTGTGCAGCTTTTGGATTTTAGGTCATCCAATGAGCTTTG
This sequence comes from Phyllotis vaccarum, assembly GCA_033318265.1. NCBI lineage: Eukaryota > Metazoa > Chordata > Mammalia > Rodentia > Cricetidae > Phyllotis > Phyllotis vaccarum. The sequence continues at coordinate 31,865,549 of JARWLC010000018.1, forward strand.
CATTGGCTCACTGGAAAATAAACATTTTGTATCAAGCACATAATTAACTTAAAGTTTCAAAAAGGAATGAATTATTGGGACAAATCAAAGGGTAAAACATGACACATTTACACATATGCAGACACGCATATAAATACACATACAAATATACCGAGTATATGTAAGTATATTCTACAGTGCTTGTGTGTAGGTCAGAGGAAAGCTAGTCAATTCTCTCCTTCCACTGTGTGGTTTCCAAGGCTTGGCATCAAATGCCTTTATCTACTCTGGCACCCACGACACACTATTGATATCTTGCGATGTTTTGCTAAAGAAGAAAAGAAATCTTCAATGAGGCCAGATGTGCTCACCTACTATCAAGTGCTGGATGTAGATCTCCAGCATCATGTCCTGGTACAGGCATCTCCTGTCAGAGTTCAGGCGCTGCCACTCTTGGCTGAAGTTCACACTCACATCCTCAAATAATACCAATCTGTAACAAAGAAGCACAGTCCACTGTGAGTTAGTTGTCACAGAAAAGTAGGACATTACAAGTAGCAATATGGTTCAGTGATTCCTCACCATAAGGGATCAGCAGGCTTCCTAGAGGACAGGAAATTCACAGAATACCCTGCCTTCTGATTCCCCCAACATCTCCTTCACATGGCACCTTGACACACGATGTATATTCACATACGCAACCTAAGTAAGTAAGTAAGTAAGTAAGTAAGTAAGTAAGTAAGTAAGTAAGTAAGTAAGTAAGTAAATAAATAAATAAATAAATAAATAAATAAATAAATAAATAAATGTAGAAAATGTTCAAATGCAGAATAAAATTTGAATTGTCGGATTTTCAAAAGGGGAGAAACAATACGTGTTTCTCGTGGGGTAAATAAAGTGAAGAAGGTTGCAGGACACTAAACTTTTTCCAACCAACATCAACTCAGCCAAAGTTAAATACAGTGTAAAAGTCAAAGAAATATCATTTCCACAGTGTCTCTAACATTTTGTGCACATATTTTAATGAATTACTACTTATAAGTAACTAAATATATGACATATATTTTGAAGACTTACCTGCCATATACACATTAAATCAACTCCTTCAAGATACTCACAAAATGACAGTGGCTATGAAATGGGATAAGAAGATACAGGATTGAGGACTTGGGCCAGGAGTGCAGATTTGAGGGCCACATCTCAACCTAAGTACCAAAGGCAGGACAGTGAGCGACAGGAAAGACTGGGAGGTGCAGGACACTGGCCTCTGTGGTCCACTCTCAGCTGGGGAGCCCAGGATATGCTATTTCCTGTGTCTGTCACCCAGTTTTGCAGAACTGGACCCCAGGCAGCTGCTGCTTACCTCACATGACCCACCCTGCTCCTTTAGGTTCAGTCTCTGGGGTTTCTGGGACAAATTCATGTCAGCAGGCATGTTTCCTCTCTTGACCTCTTTTGCTGGCAGCATGACAACCTGAGTTCAAATCCCCAACAACCTGATAAAAGCAAGCGTGGCCACAAGTGCCTGTAAGTCCAGCACTGCGTGGACCAAGAGAGGTGTATCTTTGGGCTCACTGGCTATCAGCCTAGCTCCAGGTTCAGTGAGAGACTCAACCTCAAGGGAATGAGGCCTGGAGTACTGCAGCAGGATACTCAGTAGCTTACCTTGGCCTCAGGGCACATGCACATGACACATTCATGCTTCTATGCCCACATCCATGTACAAGCATCACACAGGACCACACACATTCCCAAACCCAAGCAACTCCCTCCCCTGAAGTAAACACCAAACACAACAGATAACACTAAAGTTAAGGAAAGATTCACTGCATCTCCACAGCTTTAACTATGAGAAGAGGAGATGTTAACCTAGTTGTTACCGAAGCAAGGCCATAGGCAATGAGGGCACGATGAAGCTCAGCACACCCTCAGCCCCTGGTGCTGATAAATACAATTAAAACTCAGCAGTTGTTCAGTTGCATTCATAGAACCCTTTCATACATATCAAAAACGTTATTATCAGTGTCAGAACACACTCAAAAGAATGATACATGGTGAACAATGCCATAGGGAGCTGTGTCAAAGGCTCCAGGTTAAAAGGCAGAGAGTCTTTTACCTCAGGTACATTTTGCTGGATTGTTCTTGGACATGATTTCACGCCTCCTGGAACAAACATATACATTCAATTTATAAAACACGTTTATTCTTGTTGAACGTCAGATCCTAGGTATAGAAACACTCTGCTTAGTGGACCCTGAGTCTGGATATGGCCTTCTGCCTTGCTTTTGGGCTTTCCCAGATATAATCTAAAGTATGTGCCAGACAATTGTGTTTAATTTTGTCTGTCGAGAAAGCTCTGTTCTGTTAACATTCAGTATGTGCTTACTGGCACTTTTTTTAAAAAAAATAAACAACTTTCCTTGGATTATGGCTTTCTTTGTTACATTTGCATATAACAGTATGCTGAAAACTTAGGTAAGTTTGTCTAGAGTGCTAGACCATAACCCACATTCTTTCAGCTCCTCTGATCCCAGGTCTAGCAGACAGACAAGATCTGCACAGGCTGATGAAAGTCAATGTGTATAGTTTCTATTGCTATGCTAAAATACCATGACAAAAAGTAGCTTGGGGGAGAAAGGGTTTGTTTCAGCTAGCAATTCTTAGGTAACACTCCATCACCAAGGGGAGTCAGCACAGGAACTCAAGGCCTTGGAGGAATGCCATTTACTAGCTTGCCCCTCAAGGCTTACTCAATTTTCTTTCTGATACACCTCAGGACTACACTCCCAGGGATGGCACTGCCTCCCTAGCGCATCAATCATCAATTAAGAAAATGCCCCACAGACTTTCCTGTAGGAAAAGGCCAATCTTACAGAGGCATTTTCTTAATCAAGATTCTCTTCCAGATATGTCTAGGTTTGTGATAAGCAGGCCAGCCAGGACCATTGTGTAACTATTTCTATTTCTAGAAGGGACACATTCATTGCTCCACAATTCATCCAAAGTAGAAGAGCAGATCAGTCTCATCTCCTCACTCTGAACACACACAGTTCCTGTTGCCTCATGTGGTCCCTATGTGCTCATACCCCTTTCTATTTTCCTGTGCCTTCTGAAGCATAGATGAGATGGAATGAGTGGTGATAGCCATCTCTAGTTATCCTGCATTTCTAGACATTTCTGTGACCATCTATAATACACTATGTGGTGGTTTCAATATAAATGGCCCCATAGGCCCATAGGGAGTGGCACTATTAGGAAGTGTGGCCATTTTCTTTTATTTGGTCAGCATCTAAGCACATTTTAAAGCATACTATGTCTGTTTAGAGGTCTTCTTGGTTTGCCCTTGACTTTCTGTATGTCTGCAGCCTTCTCTGACTACATGAGCCAAATCTTAAATTGCCAGGCTACCACTGCATGGCTCCACTTAGCATGTTAGTCTATCACGCTGGCAGTGGGCTCTGCTCCCATAGGGTCCATAGGCAGTGGCAGGAGCTTCACCTAAGCTTAACCATCCAAGCCACGAGTAACTTCTCAGTTCTGGGAAGCTGCTGAATCTGAGATGCAGTAAGTGTACCAACTGCTCAAGGGTTCTGCTACACAACAGGGTTTTTTCTTCTACCTTTAACTTCCTTTTTAATTTATTCTTTGTGCCTTTTACATCATGCATCCCAATACTAACCATCTCCTGTTCCCTCACATCTGCCCTCTGCTCCTATACCTTCCCCACCAAATAAAACAAAATAAAATTTAAGATAAAGCTGAAAACAAGAAAAAGAAGAAGAAATGGAAAACCTCATCATGGAAGGTGCAGTGTGACACAGTGAATCACATGGTGAACCTCTCTATCTATCTTTAATTCAGGTGTTCACTGCAACAAACCATTGGTTTTGTTTGAGGGCCCTGGTCTCTGCTATACTATCCACACTGGGCCCTCACTAGGCTTCATAAAAAAGCCATGTCTCTACTTGAGAGACCAAAGTCACCAGCAAGCCATGTTCAGCACCATGTTCTGAGCTCTGTTTTTGTTTTTCACTTTCTCAGGCCTTGTGTGGATCTATGTGGCCAGATTTCAGGTGCTATATGCAAAGAATTTTTCTCTGAGCTGTCAGCCAGCTCCAAAATAATGACATGGAGATTTATTTTTTATTATGAAAGTTTGGCTTTTAGCTTAGGCTTCTTTTCAACTAGCTCTTATAACTTAAAATTAACTTAATTTTATTAATCTATGCTTTATCATGTGGTGTTACCTCTCTTCCATTTTCTGTTTCTCCCATGTCTTTGTGTCTCTGTGTCCTTTCTCTCTTTGCTCAGGAGTCCTGCCTATTACTCCTGCCTAGCTATTTGCCGCTCATCTGTTTATTAAACTAATCACACCAATATATCTTCACACAAAGTTAGGAAAAGGCCTCTCATAGGTGTACCTATACACTTGGCTTTTAGTAAATTCCAGATGTAGTCAAGTTAGCAACCAAGAGTAGCCATAATACTAGCCTTTAGAGAAATTTAGTTAGATTAAAAAGAAAACAAAATTAAGCCAATTGCAGGAAAATGGATGACACTCAAGGTTCTATTAAATAAAACAAATCAAACTAGAAGATAAAAATAAATATTGCATGTCTTTTCCTTAATATGTAGGATCTAGATGTATCCAAACACACATAACATATAGATAGAAAGAAGACTATTTGGGAAGAAGATGATTAGTAGGAGGGGAAGGAGAAGACAATGGTGTTGGTGAATATGAGAAAGGTACATCTAAGTTGTACTGACATCAGGTGGCATGGCTATGATGTATCAGGATGAAAATGTGATTCTGAAATACTTCATGTTGTAGACTGAGCAAAAGCTAATAAGAAAGATTTCAAACACTAGAAAGCAGAGAGTTGCATTTGGGGGGAGATTTGCCCCCTTTCTTCCCTGAGGTCTCTCAGAGCCGTTCAGCAACTTCTTCCTCATGAAGGTCTGATAGTACCCCCCCACACAACTACACACAGAAGGTGTCTAAAATAGACATGCTTTCTCTCTTGTGGTTCAAAAAGTTGGAAATCCAAACTCAGGTTCCTTGGGTGCCAAGCAACATGTTAGATGGTGGCTGTCCCGGAAGAGATCGGAGAGACTGTCTACTCTTTGCTTCCCCAGTTGGTGGAAGACTCTTGCCATCCTTATCCCCTCTTCATCACTCCTATCTCTGCCTCTGGGTCACACAGTCTCAACCCTGAATTAGCGGCTCATCTGCTTACACTTTTTCCCTTAGAGAAATACTTGTGATTAGAGCTTAAGGCCATAGGCAATGCAGGATGGTCTCCAATGGGAAAAATATATTACTTACTTAATCTGTCAAGATCATTAATTCATAGGAAAAAGGAAACATTTATAAGTCCCAGGCAATTGTGCCTGAGTTTCTTTGGACTGAGCTTCCTTATTGCCATCTGTCCAGGATGCTTGTCTGTCTAAACCAGCCTCCTTCAGAATATTTATTTCCTTCTTCCTCCTGGGCATGTCATTAGACGCCTCATATATAATAAGAATGTTTAGGTAACAGTATCTTATTGTCCTGAAAAATGCTGTAAAGAGAGAGGATTAAACATTACATTCTATGAGAAAACATCTAAAAATAGATGACTATATCTACAGCACATTAAAGACTCTTAATAAAACAATTTAAACACAAACATGAATAATTCCAAATATGGAAAATAAGACACTATTCAACAACAAAGAGACAACTGCATATAAAAATTACAGAGAATAAAATGCAGCATGCTCCCCTTATATAGGACATTTATACTACATTCCACCTCCCCAGACTCAGGAATCATTGCAGAAGAAGGAGTGGAGAAAGTGTAAGAGCCAAAGGCAGTGAATGCCTACAAGGAAACAGTGTCCTCTGCACACACCGGGGTATCTGCACACATGAACTCATAGTGGTCATGATAGTATGTGTAAGACCTGTGCAAACTCAAGCCAAACTGATTATCTCCATAGAGAGAAGAAATGGGCATAAAATCTTGCCCCCCTTGTTGAAGAGCTGTTGGCAACTAATAGCTGCCAGGATAGGGAGAATGTAGTAAGTGTTTTCTTTGAGTTGCGAGCTCATAAAAAATGATACAGAGACTTCTTATAAATTCTGAAAACTCAACCTGTATCTTAGGCTTGTTCCCAACTATCTATTATAACTTAAGTCATTTATATTTATCTATGTTCTGTTACGTGGCATTACCTTTTTTCTATTTTGCATTTTCTTTTTACTCTCCATATCCCCCAAAACAAACAAAAGCAAATTGAAACCAAAACCAAAACAAATAAATAAACAGACAAAACACTCTTGGAAATATCAAATTATATGACATAGGAAAGCATAGGAACCCTAACAAAATTTGAATTTTACCTAAACAATCCACTTGCACTGTCTGATAATACAGTGCTTTCTGTTTACCGTCTAACTGGGAGATATAGATTTGAGATCAGAAGTGCTGATCTGCAAAGATGAGGTTGTAGAAATAGCTGCCTTCCCCACCACATCATGGGCCGAGTTAGGAAACTAATCTAATCTCCCCAGCACTGGAGTTGTGAACATGACCGTCTGCCCAGATTTTTATGTATGTGCTGTGAATCTGAATTTAGGTCTTTCATGCTTGTGCAACAAGCACTTTGCCCACTGAGATACCTCCCCATCCTCCTCCTCTGTTCGTTTCTGCCTAAATCTCAGGTTTTCTTGATGTCTGACTGCTCAGCTTTCATGTGCTCTCTGCAGGTAGGAAGACTCAGACTACCTTTAGTCCTTTGTTCCTATTCTGTGAGCTGAAATCTATTGATTCTCTGTAGCCTGTCCAGCTCCTCCAAAGCTTTGTCTGCTCAAATCCTCCCATTGTTCATTCACAGGAGCCCAGCCCTCCCTCTGGGATGCTGCTGTCCCCCTCAGGATGTGTGAATGAACATCTGGAAACTCCCTCTCCCTAGAAGGTAGGTGTAGTGGATTTATGTGTTCCATTGTAAAAAAAAATTGTCCCGCCTACTAGTTTAATAAAAATGCTGATTGGCCAAAGACAGACAAGAAGTATGGGTGGGGTTACCAGACTAAGAGAACTCTGGGAACATGAAGAACAGGGCAGAAATGCCACAGAGAAGCCAGAAGAAGCAGAGGACAACTATGCTGCTCTGTGAAAAGGTACTGAGCCGCATGACTGAACAGGATGAGAATCCTGGCTTAGTTTAAGGGTAAAGAGTTAGCAAGTTATATGCCTGGACCTCAGGCTGATTGGTGTAAAATTAATGTAAGCATCTGAGTGTTTCTGTGGATGGCAGGACTGTGGGGCTGTGGATCCAAACCTTGAGGCTAGGCCCAAAAGTCTGGGCCATGAGGCTAGGTTGGAAGGTCTAGGCCACAAGGCTAGACTGGAAATTCTGGGCCAGAAACCTCATACAACAGATTGGTGTTTACATATTCAAACTACAAGCTGGAATTGCAGTCTGTGTCAGTACAGGACAGTCTGTACATCTGTGTACCCTGCATATTCTAGTTCTCCTGGAACCCTAGTTCAGGTTCTGTCTTTGGCTGCTGGTTCCATGCGTGTGTGAATATAGCCTTGATTCTTGAGAGGCTACAAACAACTCAAGTCAACCAGCGCAGAAGGAGACTTGGCTGATTCCACTTCCTTGGAGACCTGAGGACCAATAATTGCTTCTTGGACATCAGAGATGCAGAGGAATGACAACCGTTCTTACTTCTTCAGAGTGAAAAAAGATGGTAAAGTGGAATTACTGTGGAAATCTGCTCTCTATGCATGTGACAGATAAAATATTGGCTCCTTCTTGGCCACAGATTCTATCAGGCTTTCTTTTGGGCCATCAACAAGCTCCCAAACATGACATAGAGACATAGTTCTGAATGCTTGGTCTTTGTTTACACTTGTCCCTCTAGCTCTTATAATTTACTTATGCCTGCTTCTCTTTGTCTATGTTTTGCCTCAGGGATTTTTACCTTTCTTTAATTCTCTATGTCTTATTCCTTGCCTGTCTGGCTAGTGGCTGCCTGGGCCTGGGTAGCTCCCTCTTTTTCCCCCGTGTTCTCCTCTCTCCTGCCAGCCCACCTATGCCTCCTCTGCCTCTAGCTATTGGCCATTCCTCCTCTTACTAGATCAATGAGGGTAGGAGCCTTGACAGGCAAAGAAACACATTTTACAGTGTTAAACAAATGCAGCATAACAAATTAATATATCCTAGTTAAATATTCTATAACAACAGAGAAAGCTCTTGAGTACCAGAGAGCAGGACTGGGATCCCAGTCTGAAAGAGACTGAGAAGGGAACGGGGTAAAGGAAAAGCTGTATCAGAGCCTGGACTTCTCTCAGTGGCTGCACTTCACCCCATCCTCATACTCTATGTCTCCCACTCCTCACCAGTACTCACTCACACTCCCAATATAGACGGCATCATATAGATGCTGGAGTTTAGCCATCCTAGAAATGTGACCTGCTCTGTGTCCTGGACCTATCATCTACCTTCCCATCCCTAGGCCTTACTCCAAGGCTCCAGGACCATGCCACCAGCCTTACTTGTCAGGCAACCTTCCCTGAAGCTGGTGAGACTGTGCAAAAGACCATCTAACTCAATGGCACCTGTGAGTTCAACCCAGGCCTAGTGAATGATTCATGGTGGTTATGCCATCCATCATAGCTGGGTTAGGGCCAAGATAGACATGGGCCCATCCCTCTCAGTATCTGTCTCCAAGATACTGATCATAACTCAGCAACCTGTATCTCTGAAGGAGCCAGCTCAGGTAGTGGGAACCACCTTGGGTTGGAGGAACAGAGAGAGTGTCTTTATCATAGAGCAGGACCCATTCCTCCTTACCCACTTCTTCAGAAACTAGTGGCCTTCCTCCTTTATAGCACACTAAAGTGCTGGGGTACCTGTTCCCACCTCTTCCATAATCCTCTGAGCTTCTGGACCTTATCCTAAGCCACTGCAGGGATAGACAAGCATTCACAAAGCAGAATCACACATTCTAGACACTATCAATCCATTTGAGGATCTGCCTGAAACCTCATTACTTGAGTCTATCAATGGTGTTGATCTGAATGCTTGTGCAAGAGATGCAGCAATATGAACAAGCATGCAGACCACAGAGATCTGTCCACAGAAGTTTGGTTCTCCTCTCAGAACTGACCAGTGACTACACACACCTGAGCTTTACCTTCTCCCGATGTAGACTGGAAGACTTGGGATATCAGTAGCCCTAATGGCCTTTATTCTCCATGACTCTGGTCTACACTGGTCAGGATCTGTAGACATTTGTACAATAAATAGGAAGCCATCCCATTGATGCCATTATGGTAACATCAATGCGCAGTAAATATTATATACTTCCATAAAAATGTGTGTGTGTGTGTGTGTGTGTGTGTGTGTGTGATATGAATTCTAATTGGTCTTATAATAAAAACCCAAAAGCTAGATATTTGGGTAAATGCTAAAATATCAGAGGCAGAGGAACAAGCCACTAGAGAAACTTCTCACTATTCCTGAATCCTTAGGCCAGTAGGGGCAGATCCTGTCTCCTGGAATCGTTAAACTGAATGCCTTTCATTCCTCAGCCAAAAGGGAAGGGAAGTAAGTGTAAGTCAGGCCAAAATGGAAGGATCCAACTCTTGTCTCCTCCCACCTTACATTCCTTTCTCTGCCCAGTGATATCACTTCCTATCTCAATCATACTAGTGCTGCCATTAAAGGTGTGTGATCCACAAGTGCTGGGATTAGAGGTGTTTTCCACAATTGCTTGGCTGGGTTTCTCTTTCTGACTGCATTAATCTCATGTAGTCCAGACAGGCCTTAAACTCACAGAGATCCAGATGGAGCCACCACTGCCTGACCTCTGTGGCCAACTCTGTGGCTGACTCTGTCCTCTGATCTTCAGGCAATTTTTATTTGATACACAATATATCACAGTGTGTGTGTGTGTGTGTGTGTGTGTGTGTGTGTGTGTGTGTGTAATTCATATATATACACTAATTCCCAATGCTGCATTCCCAAATGTGATGTTTTTCTGATGTATAGAATGATGGCCAAGTATTTCTTCATGGAGGCTGGACAATGGAATATTCTCAACAGGAGTTAGGAGTTGAGAGGGTGTGTTCTTACTCAGAGGCAATGGGTGCAAATTCCTTGTTTTGTTCTAATTTTGGTCCTGGTGACTGATCCTAGGATGAGCATTGGCCCATTCCCTGTCCCTGGGAATCTTTTGTATCTTTGTTGATGTCAGGAGAACTTTGGCATTGCCTTGTACTTATTGCACTTTGACCAGATGTAAAGACAAAGAAAATATGAGGATGTGGAGATAACTTAGTGACTAAAGGGCTTGACTTTAAGGGACATGAGTTCAATTCCCAGAAGCCATATTTTGTGTGTGCGTGCACACACACACACACACAGAGCTGAGCATGGTAACATATGTTCATAATCCTACTACTGAGGAGGTGAAGGCTCACTGGCCAGTCAATCAACCCTGTCTCAAAAAAAAATGGGTGCCTGACATTTGCATATGTTCTGAGAAGTCTTAAAATCTTGTGATTATTTTGACCTGGTTTATTGAGTTTTTTGTAGTTTATTTTTTGAGGCTAAGTCTCACTGAGTTACTTGAAACTCACCAGGATACACCTACCTCTACCTCCTGAAATCTGGGATTAAAGACATTTGAGTTCCTTGTAATTTTAAGTTGTAAGAGTGTTTTACTGAGAAGATGTCTATGAGTACTGGATACTGTTGTGAAGGACTTGAATTCAGTTCTCAGCACCCATGACTCTAGGAGTTCCCTTAGATGTCAGAGGACACCAGACATTCATGTGGGGCATATACATATATTTAGGTAAACATTAAAAAGTTTAAAGAGTTCTTTTTGTGTGCTCAACAATAACCTCTTACCATAATATACATACATACTTTCTAGTTCTTGATATTTTCAATTACAATTGTTGTTTTTTATTTTTGTTGTAGAACCTTGATATGTAACCCAGGTTTGCCTCATAGTCCTATTGCTTTAGCCTTCTGAGTAGTGGGAATATAGATGGGCACCATGCCCCTGTGACATCTGGGGTGAGGGAAGGTTGGATGACTACTGAGTGTTACTGAGAGGAGAGTTAACAGGTAAATTCATCTCCATCCATATTTCTGCAGGGAAATCATCCTGGAAGAGGTGATTCTGGTAACTATGGGGAGGTGTGAGGAAGGCAGAAGCCTAAGACTGAATTCTAGATTTCCAGTGCTAAGATCCACACAGGGAGTTCGTGAATTCATGGGTATGTACTATTCCTCACCATGTTGGAGCTGTCAAATGTAGCATTTTGACTAGGTGTATTAGTCAGAGTACACATACATGCATACACGCATACACACAGATTTATCAGAGTGGATTACAGATTATGGTTTATGAACTGACAATTCCAACAATAGATGTCTCCTGATGGAAAGTCCAAGAATCCAGTAATTATTCAGTCTGTAATTCTGAATGTCTCAGCTGATCTTCAGCATATGCTGGAATCCCACAGTAGACTGTGATATCAGTGAAGGTATGAACTGGTCAGCAAGAGCTTCCTTCTTCCATATCTTTTTTTTAATAGGCTGCCGTCAGACATTCTGGCTCAGATTTAAAGTAGATCTCCCCACCTCAAGAGTTAGATTAGGAGAGGTCTTCACATTTAAATCATTCAATCAAGAAAAATCCCTCACAGGAATGCCCAGCCACTTGGCTTAATTTCAGATGTAGTTAACATGACCACTAAGAATTGCCATCTCAAGAAGGCTGTCTTCCAGATAGGTCCTGTGATTTGAGTGTCTGTCTCTCCCTTCATCACCATTACAGCCCATGATTAGGGCTCAGGGGAGGTGACTACTGCACCTGTTCACCTACATGCCCATGCTGCAGGCTCTGGTCTCCTCACTCAGCATGAAATCTCATAGGAAGAAAGTGGAGAGGCCAACAACACAGGTGGACTATACACATACTGTCATGGATTAGTCTCTCAAATGAGTGATCCGGGATCCAAACATTTGCCATCATTCAGGACTTCTTCCTGTGATGGATTCAGTTATGACCTGGATTAGCATGGTCACTGGTGACTCACAACCCTCCTCTGACCCCACATTCCTGCTGTGTCCAGAGACTGTTCAGTGCCTACATCTCCAGGTGTTGAAGGCCACTGGCATGCTAACTTCTTGGCCTATCACTCCTGTCTCTGACTATGTAGTGACAGGAACTCCCCCTTGCACCTGCAACCCATGTACTTCTTTCACAAAGGGATGCTTGTGATTGTATGTGAAGACCAATTGTGTAATGCAGGATTATCCTCACTCTACAAAATCTGTCACATAGTCACTTGGTGCTTACCCAGCATGCATAGAACTCTGGCTTTCCCCCCAACACTGCAGAAACTTGGTGTAGTGTCTGATGTCAGCCATCCCAGAATTTACAAGGTGGAGGTAGGATGATCAGGTATGAGGTCATACCTAGCTTCAAAACTAGTTCAAGTTTAGCTTGAATTGCATGCAACCCTGTCCTCAAAGAAATCTTGAAACAAGTATAAATAGCCTTTTAAAAGTGGGGGCTTCAGAATAAAGGAACAATAGTTGCACTTAAAAATAGTTCAAGGATGTGGACAGATATTTCTCCAAAGACAGACACATACACAGTCAATACATACTTGACAAAGTGTTCAACATTTGAAATGCAAGTCAGAGCCTCAAACTGGAGGCTGGGACTCAGTTGGAAGAATGCTTGTCGAGCACACAGAGTCCTAGGATTGATCTCTAGCAACACATGAAACCCACATAGTGGCCCATGTTTATAACCACAGCATATGGAAGGTGGAGGCAGAAGTAACAGAAGTTCAAAGTCATTCATGGCCATGTAGTGAGTTCAAGGAAGACTGAGAACCATAAACACATAAATAAAATCAGCATGTTTAGTTGCTCTCTGGAAAGCAGATGGAATGAACATCAGCATGTTAGGTGATGTAAGCCAGTCTGAGAAGTATAGCTATGAAATGTTTTCTGCTGTGTGTATAACCTAGAAAAGACTGAAAAGTAGATGAGAGACAACTAGGGATCTTGGGGAGAAGGGGCTGGTGGAGTGGAACTGAGGTGAAGAGAGAGCAGTAGAGGGGTAAATGTGACCAAGTCACACTCTACACATGTGAGAACATGTCAACATGACTCTTAAAATGAACATGCCAGTAATAACTTAAAACCACAACCAAATATCACATCATGCCTATTTCAAAAATAACTATTAAAAATGGGAAATGGTAAGGCTAAAGGGAAGAGAGGAACTGGGACTCTGGGGCACTGCTGAGAATGTGACTTGATGCAGCTGCTGCAGAAATCTCCATGGTGGAACCCTGAATAACCACAGGCATGATGAGCATCTGATTTAGAGGCTCTTCTGGCTGTGTGTCCTCAAGGCTGAGACCAAGTTCTTGAGGGATCTTCTATGATCTGTTGCCACATCAGTGTTAATCACTGCAGTTCATAGCAGGGAGAAACTGGGATAGCTACTACGGAGCAAAATATGTCCAAGGTGCACATGGAACATTATTCATCTCATGCCACAACAAGACCATGACCACGCTGCTAAATGAAGCCAGAAATCAAATGGTACAGGAGTAGTGTGAAGTCACTCACAGGAGGTGACTGTTAGGATCACAGATAAGTAAATTAGAAAGTCACTTTTAACATATATTAAAAAATTGTAAATGTCTATGTCTAGCCCAGATGGAGTTCCAGCACTGACAGGAGAAGTGGACACAAGCCCATCTCTAACCCAGAAGCTATGTCTAGTTGATAACTGTGGAGACCCACAAGTGTGGGAAAGACTTCACTTTCTTCTTCTCAGACTGTTGGACTGTTCTTTGAACCAGGAGGCTCTCTCCAAAGTATGAATTTTGTGGCTCCTTGTGGTCCTGGCCACCATGCCATGAAACTTTGTTCTTTCTGCATAATGACTAACCCCCTGCTTTCGGTTACTGTTACTATCACTACTGTTACTGTGAAGCCAGCAGAGTGGGCTACCTCTCTGGATGGTGATGCAGCCAGCAGGTGGGGGGCTGCCTCCCTGAAACTGCCAAGTTACAATAAACTTTGAGGCTCGAGCAGACCCCCCAGCCTTGCCTCCATTCTTTGCATCTCTGCCCATTCATCCCACTCTCTCTCTTCCAGACCCTCACTGACTACCCACAAAGGAAAAATTAGTCTTCTCCACCTGAGTCTCACTGGGGATATAAACCACATTTTAAGGGCACACTCTATACCAGTAAGTAAATGAAAAATACAAAATGAACTCATTTCTATTTTTGGAACATTGTTTTTGTCTCATAATGCTTTTTTTTAAATCTTAAAGGTATTTAGTTATATTATAGTTTCTAATTTTATTTTATGGGTTTTATGTGTGTACAAATGTGTGTGTCTCTTCATCTGTATGTATTTCTTTGGCTCTTTCTTCTGTTTGTGTAGTCCTATTTTGATTTATACTTTGGAAATCATTATTATTATTTTATACCCTATAGTAGTCTCTGTCCCTCCAATCCTCTTAGTCCCCCACTCCCCGCCCCAACTCTGTTTCTATTTAGAAAAGAGCAGGCCTCCCATGGATATCAACCAAATCTGGCATATCAAGTTGCAATAGGATTAGGCATCTACTCCCCTCTTAAGGCTGGACAAGGCAACCCAGTAGGAGGAATAGGTCCCAAAATTAGACAAAAGAGTCAGAAACAGCCCCTGTTCCCACTGTTAGGAGTTCCACAAGAAGACCAAGTTACACACCTGTAACATATATGCAGAGGGCCCAGGTCAGTCCCATATGGGCTCCTGATTGTCAGTTCAGTCTCTGTGAGCCCCTTCGAGTTCACTTTAGTTAATTCTGGGAGTTTTCTTGTGGTGTCCTTAACCCCTCTAACTCCTACAATTCTTCCTCCCTTCTTCTGAAGGATTCTCTAAGCTCCATCTAATGTTTGGCTGTGAGTCTCTGTATCTGTTTTCATCCGTTTTTGGATGAAGCCTCTCTGATGATAATTGGGCTAGGCACCAATCTATGAGTATAGCAGAATACTGTTAGTCATCATTAGACTAACATTTTTAAATTGACTGTCTTGTTCAGTTCTCAAGTAATATGTTTCTGTGTCCTGCCAACCAGTCCTGAAGTCATTTAGTCTCAAATAAACATACAGAGGCTTAAATTAATTGCATGCTGTTTGACTTATGGCTCGGGATTGTTGCTAGCTAGCTCTTGCATATTAGCACATTTCTATTAATCTATGTCTTGCCAGGTGGCTTGTGGCTTACCTGAATTACTTTACACCTTCCTCTCTTGGTGGCAAGTCACAGTGTCTCTCTTGATTTATGCCCTCCTTCTCCTTTATCTATGCTCGGATTTGCCACCTGTATATAAGATGCCTTGCCATAGGCCAATACAGTTCCTTTATTATCCAATGATAATTTACAACATATAGAAAGACATCCCATATCCCTTTCCCTTTTCTGTCTAATAAAAGGAAGGTTTCTAATTTAATATAGCAAAATTACATATAATGAAACAGCCATCAATCAAGAATTACAATTACAATATCTAGTCTATTTGTATTTAGAAAACTTAAAGAAAGTATTCTACCATATACCTTATCCTTCTGAATCCAAAGTTTTACATATAATTTACCTTTTATTATATCAAAGAAAACTATAATTATAACTATGTAATCTTTAATACATCAAAGACCACAGAAGGATATAATATCACCTGAGTAAGGAAGGACATTATAAGAAACTTTCAATTTCTAGACATGACAGAAATCTCTGGTCACCTGGACAGCCACCCAAAGTTCCTTTGTAATATTGAGGTATCCATCTTCAGCCTATAGGCCTAGAGTCTCTGGCATATCTTTCAGTGAAGCAGGAAATTTGAAGGACTGCTCTGCCCATTCTGTCATAGTTCGACAGCTGCTTCTCCCTGTTGCCTGCAGAATGTCTGGTAGTTTTCTCTGTGAAGCAGGAACCTGAAGGACCATCTTGGCTTGTTCTGCCCAAGTTCAGTGGTCATTTTCCTGTGGGTCCTGCATGTCCATCTTATACAGCATACTGTCAGACAGTTGAAGCAAGAACACTTTCTTGCACAGTGGCTAAGTTTTTCCACAAATAAAATAAACTCCACATGGAGTTTCTTCAATGCCCATCATTCTCTTGAGGTAGATTTGTGCTGCCAGGAGCAGACATGTCTTACTGTTCAGAAAAGTCTAAATTCTTTTAACATTTTAAATGTTAATACCTATATTCTGTAGGTATTTGAAGTGTTTGAAGATTACCTATGTAATTGAAATATATCTTATACCTAAAAAATCTAACTAACATGAGTATAAGTTTGATTATCATAGATGATTAACTATTAATCTGCCTTTCTTAATTATATATTACAATTTTAAATGAGTCACATAAGCATAATATATTAAGCAAGAGTAGAAATATATACATATAGCATAACAAAATTGACCTTAAATTTGTACTAATATACCAAAATCCATGCCAATGTAAAATATTTTAAGATTTATAGTTATTTTTGGATATATATTTTAAAAATTATTTCTAGATCATATACCCATTTTCCTTAGGAAGAGATTGACTATGACCATTAGCCGTTAATAATGAAAGCAAGCATTTATGAATATTTTGGGAATTTGGGCACAGCTTTCCATCTTTTAAGGGCTTTCTCTATCCTTTTTTTCTTTTTTTTCATGACTACACATGTTTTTTTAAACACACTGCAAACCATTTAGAGTTTTTTTTTCTTAATCTGTCTTTACTGTACATTTCTTATATTTGTCTGTTTTTGACAAAGTGTAGGTAAAATTAATGGCTTGACTAAGGTGGCTGGCTTTACCCAGCTCCCTCTATTTCTTTCTTTTCTGGCCACACCTTTACTCTGCCAAGGTGTGGCTAGGTTTAAAGGTTGGCTAGGGCAGCTTCTGGCTCCACCCAGCTCCTAGTCTGATGTGGGAATGCATTTCTGTATGCTGTGAATCTCAATTTTTAAATAAAGGAGCTGTTTTGGGCCATGACAGGCACCATAGAAGAAGTAGGAGGAGGAATCAGAATAGGTAGGAAAGGAAGGGCAGAGTCAGAGGCAGATCGAGCTGAAGCCACCCAAGGAACAATATGTAAGGAACACAGGTGAGCCACGGGCCACGTGGCAGACAGATTAATAGAAATGGGTTGATTTAAGATGTAAGAGCTAGCTAGCAATGTGCCTGAGCCATAGGCCAAACAGCATGAACTTAATATAAGCATCTGAGTCATTTCTGGGGGCCTGAGCAGGCGGCTGGGCGGC
Source organism: Phyllotis vaccarum (assembly GCA_033318265.1). NCBI lineage: Eukaryota > Metazoa > Chordata > Mammalia > Rodentia > Cricetidae > Phyllotis > Phyllotis vaccarum. The sequence goes on from JARWLC010000018.1 coordinate 31,882,887, forward strand.
TAAAAGGTCTGGCGTGGCAGGTCTGGGTCTCTGGCTGCCCTGGACTGAGAACCCACTACTACAGATGGTGCATCCAACGTGGGTTGATTATCCACTTAATGCCTGAGAAAGTTTAAAAAGGGTTTTAGCAGAAACTGAGCAAAGGCAGCTTCTAAATTGTGTATACGAAGCAGGTCATTGTACAAAGAAAGCGTGGTGTCCTGGTCACATTCAAAATGGCACCTGCGGACTGTCAGCAGGCAGTGTAAGCTGCAATCAGGTGGGTTCCTGAAATCTCACAGAAGACTCAGTAGCATGTGATTGATTTAAAGTTTCTGTTTATTTTGAACGAAAAGGAAACAAAGACAGTTTCTTAGTAGCAGCATTTTCTTTAGCCTGCTCTGTTTGCTGGCCACAAACAGAGACACGGTCCCTTTAAGAGAACTTACTGATTCGGCTTCCTTGGCAAAAACTATGCAGCTCTTTAAGACAGTGTATTTTAAAAGCTTTTATGGTTGGAAGATGATTGAGGATTCACAATAAAACAGATTCATAGGAAAATAAAAACCTGTAAACAGGTTACAATGTGTGTAAAAGGTACATAGGCTTCAGAGAGAAAAGAAAGAGGATAAAGAAAGTCTTTAAAAAGAGAAATAGAATAATAAAAATATAAAAAGCCACATAAAGATGGAAAATAGACAAAAAATCTGGATTTTGGTTGTTACTGTGTTTTCTTTTAATTTTTTAACTGTTAATGAGCTAACTACAGAAAGACAATGGATTGAAAATGCAAAAGCTACTAAGTTAAACAAGAATATATATTTTAAAGGTATTTTGATTTTGAAATTTGTGTCTAAGGATTTATTGCTTCGGAAGAGTTCTGCTTTTGTTTCCACAGAAGATGAGAACCTGTGGATTGCTTCCAGGCAAATATGGTTTCATCAACCAAGACCCCCTGAAAAGATCTCTAATAGGAAGAGATGGCCACATCAGCTTCAAGACTGCAGAGTATGATTCTGTCTAACTCATGAGATTTTCAACGCCCCTTAATCAGCAGGAAGTAGTAATGGAAAACTATGCCCCAAATTCCCCAAATATTGTTTCTAAATGTTTGTTTTCATTATAAATGGTCATAGTCAATCTCTTTCTAAGAAGAAAAAGTGGATATGGTATATGAATGATTTTTTAAAAGGTTAGATTATTGAATTTACTTAGATCAGGAAATCAGCTGTTAATCTCAAAATGTTTTACATCGGTATAGATTTTGATTTATTGATACAAATTTAAGGTCAATTTTGTTATGCTGTATGTGTTTTTCTATTCTTGTTTAAGGTATGATGTTCATGTAACTAATTTAAAATTGTAATGTATAATTAAGAAATGAAGGTTAACAGTCACCTTTGATAATCAAACTTATAGTTAGGTTAGTTAGGATTTTTAGGTATACAAAAATATATTTCAATTAGGTAGGTAATCTTCAAATACTTCTAAGACCTACAGAATATGGCATTTAAAATGTTTTAAGAACTTAGATTTTTCTGGACAGTGAGACAGGTCTGCTCTTGGCAGCACCAATGTTCTTCAAGAGAAAAAATGGGCATTGAAGAAACTCCATATGGAGTCTACTCTCTTTGTGGCAATGGTAAGCCACTGGAGAAGAACCTGTTCTTATATTGACTGCTTGACAGTATGCTGTTGAAACTGGACATATAGGTTCCATAGGAAGATGACCTCAAACTTTGGCAGAACAAGCCAAGATGGTCATTCAAGTTCCTGCTTTGCAGAGAAAACTGTCAGACATTCTTCAGGACTTGAGGAGAAGCAACTGATGAACTGTGCCAGAATGGGCAGAGCAGATTTCCTGCTTCACTGAAATGAAAAGAGACTCTGGGCCTGTAGGCTGAAGATGGATGCCCCAACTTTATAAAGGAAGTTTGGGTGACTGTCCAGGCAGATAGGTGTCATCTCTGATCTTTCTAGATTTTAGAAGTCGCTTGCACTTCTGGTTTACTTGGGTAAATATATCCTTCTGTGATCTTTGATGTAGTTGAAGATTAGATAGTTATAGGTATAGTTTTTCTTAGTCATTTGAAAGGTATATAGCATATGAAACTTTAGATTCATAAAGATAAGGTAGATGATAGAGTATTTTCTTTAATTTTGCTAAATACAAACAGACTACATATTGTAACTGTAATTCTTGCTTGATAGATATTTTGTTATATGTAATTTTGCTATGTTAAAATTAAAACCTTCCTTTTGATTAGACAGAAAGGGGGAAGTGATGTGGGAATGCCTTTTTGTATGCTGTGAATCTCAATCTTTAAATAAAGGAGCTGTTTTGGGCCATGACAGGCACCATAGAAGAAGTAGGAGGAGGAATCAGAATAGGTAGGAAAGGAAGGGTGGAGTCAGAGGCAGATCCGAGTAAGCCACCCAAGAAGAAACATGTAAGGAACACAGGTGAGCCACGGGCCATGTGGCAGACAGATTAATAGAAATGGGTTGATTTAAGATGTAAGAGCAAGCTAGCAATGTGCCTGAGCCATAGGCCAAACAGCATGAACTTAATATAAGCATCTGAGTCATTTCTAGGGGTCTGAGTGGTGGGTGGCTAAGGGGACTGGTGGGGCAGGTCTGTGGGTCCAGGTCCCTGGCCGCCCGAGATCAAGAAACACCACTACTACACTAGTCTATCTTCATAGAGAGTTTAGTTTTTCAGCAGAGGTACTGACAGGAGCCACAGTTACCACTCTGGGGGAATTTTAGGATCCATATTGCCACTAAGTACCACTGTCCACTGCTCATGAACTCCATTTAAGTATTTGGCACCAGAACCTCTAAAAGAGTCACACATTTTGTTTTACTGCTAAAGCTCAGTCAGGAAGTCTCTCTTAAAAGTAACACAGAGTCCTAGAAAAATGCTTCTACTAAGAAGCCTTCATTGACTCCATTCCCTTTTTACCTGTAAGAGCAGTAACAATCTATCATAAGCAGCTTGTGCTTGTACTGTCTTCTGTGAGACTTTAGGAACTGGCCTTGTTGCAGCTTAAGCTGTACTCCTAAAGCCTGATATTTTGTAGCTCAAACTCACACACCATGCCAGGGCATCTCTGCACTGCAGCTCACTTGAGAGATATTACTCAGAAGCTGTTTATGGCTCCACTTCTGTGTTCTAGAACTCTTTTAAAGCTTTTTCAGTCTTTATGTGGAGATATGTGCCCCAAGTTGAGCACTATTTGTAGTAAGAAGTTTTTGACATAGCTTACCCCTGAGATCTTGACCAGAAGTTCCAAATAATCACACAAAGTCTTATATTAATTACAAACTATTTGGCCTATGGTTCAGGAGTATTACTTGCTACCTCTTACTCTTAAACCAACCCATGATTCTTATCTTGTTTAGCCATGTGGCTTGGTACCTTTTCTCATAGCAGCATCCTAATCTTTCCTCCATGTCTGCCTGGCATCTCTGCCATGTTCTTCCTCTCCCCAGAGTTTTCTTAGTCTGGTAGTCCCACCCATACTTCCTGTCTGTCTTCTGGCCAATCAGTGTTTTATTTAATCAGTAGGGGTATAACCCAGTACCAAGAGTACAATTCCACAGCATGGCTCTATCTTATATCTCTGGGATATTCAGCTACTGGGTCCTGGTGGTCCAGGCAGTGTGAGAGGTTGGCTCTTGTTCATAGAATAGGTCTTAGGGTAGACCAGTCATTGATTGGCCACTTCCACAATTTCTGTTACCTTGACCTCAGCATATCTTGTAGGCAGGACTAATTATAGGTGGAAGCTTATACGGCTGGGTTAGTGTTCCAGTTCCTCCAATGGAAGTCATCTGGTTACAAGAGATGACTAGTTCAGGCTATATATTCCCTATTGCTAGGAGTCTTAGCTAGGATTATCCTTGTAGATTTCTGGGAGTTTCTATTGCACTAGATTTCTCTTCACCCTGAAATGGTCCCCTTTCAGCTCTCTCCTTCATTCCCCCTCCTAATCCTTTCTGTTCCCATCCCCGCCCATTCACAGTCCACCCATGAAATCTATTCTACATTTTCCCCATGGAGATCTAAGCATCCCTCCTTGTTACCTAACATCTCTGGGTCTGTAGACTGTAGCATTGCTGTCCTTTAATTTATAGCTAATATTCACTTATGAGTGAGTATATACGATGTATGTCTTTCTGTGTCTGGGTTACCTCACTCAGCATGATTTTTTTCTAGTTCTATCCATTTACCTGGAAATTTTGTGATGTCATGGTTTTTAACAAGTGAGTGACATTTCATGTAAGTATACCACATCTTCATTATTCATTCTTCAGTTAAGAAACATCTATATTGCTTCTAGTTTCTGGCTATTATAAATAAAGATTCTATGCACATAATATATGCCCAAGAACGGTATAGCTGCATTTTGAGATAGATTAATTCTCAATTTTTCAGAGAAACTACCATATTGATTTCCAAAGTGGCTGTACAAGTTGGTACTTCCAACCAGCAGTGGAGGAGTGTTCCCCTTGCTCTGCATCCTCTCCAGCATGAGCTGTCACTTGTATTTTTTTTTTTAATCTTAGCCATTATGACAGTTGTAAGATGGAATCTCAAAGTTGTTTTGATTTTCATTTCCCCAATGGATAAAGACATTGAATATTTCTTTAAGTGTTTCTTGGTGATTTAAAATTTCTGTATTGAAAATTCTCTGTTTAGATTGGTACCCCATTTTTTAATTAAATTATTTGGTTTGTTGATGTCTAGTTTCTTGAATTCTGTATATATTTTGAAAATTAGTCTTCTGTCAGATATGAGGTTGTTGAAGATCTTTTTCAATTTTGTAGTTTACCATTTTGTCCTATTGACAGTGTCCTTTGCCTTGCAGAAGCTTTTCAGTTTCATGAGGTTGCATTTATTAATTGTTGATCTTAGTGCCTGCACTACTCGTGTTCTGTTTATGAAAGTCAAGTCCAAGCCTTAGAGGATGCCATCATTTAAAGTAAAGGCATTAGTTGGTAAATACTTGAATCCTGTAAATTTGGATTAGGATTGTGACAGGACACCACTGAAGTCGATAACTTTGAACCCTCAGATTCCCAAGTGTTCATTTCACCTGAGTAAGTAGTCTTTCCACCTCAGCAGAAGATGCATTCCCATCCTCACCCTCTACTTAAAAATTAATCCTTCATTGTCTGATAAATCAGCAGTGACTTTCTTTGAAGCAGATGCTTCAGACATCAGACAATATTAATGTCCTACAGGGCCCACCAAGAGTTGCCTTTAGATCTATAAAAAGACTTAAGGATAAGCAGCTCCTAGAGGGAAGTTAGAAAGTGTAGTGAATGAGAAGGTACTCTATACTACTAAAGAGCTTAATGAGTTTGTTAATCTGTTCAATCAGAAGTCCGGGGAATATGGGTGGGAATGGATTTTAAGAGCATGGGATAATAGTGGAAAGAACATAAAATAGGATCAGGCTGAGTTTATTGATATGGGCCCTCTGAGTAGAAATTCTAGGTTTAATATGGAAGCTTACACAGTTAAAAAAACAGTGGAAAAAGTTTGTTAAAATGGTTGACTGAAGCATTTGTCCAAATATAGACTATGGAAAAGGAGTTGGGGATGCCTGGTATCCCTTGGCTTAGTGTTGATGAAGGGATTTTGAGGCTTAAAGAAATTGTGGTGTTAGAGTGATCCTCTACAATTCGAAGGCCCAAAGACATGCCCTTCACTAATCCTGTAAGAAGCAAAATGGTGAGTGTAGGGCCCATGAGCAGCACCTAAAGGGAAATACCTGACGTCTTAAACATTCTCCTCCTGGGACCAGGACAGATAGTGTCCAGATATACCTGCTGAGCTGCTCACATAGGTAAACAACTGATGCTAAATGTTGAAACATCCCTAGAATTCAAAGCAGCCAATGAATTCATAAAGGGCACTCTTAGCCTGAGCTTGGTCCAGTCCTAGGACTGTAACCCCAAAGCTCTGAAGCCCCTAGAGCCCCCACTCAATAAAAACCCTTGCCTTGTGTGCTGCTCAGGGTCGCTACTACTCCACCGCTGTGAAGGACGGAGTGACCGAAGCTAGCTTGTCAATAGAGACCCTTGGCTGTGGCATCGGGCTGGTCTCTTGGTGGTCTTTGGGGTCTGGACTCCAGGCACAACAGTGAAAGCAGAAGCACATGAAAACCTTGCCAGATCCTACCTAGGGCTGGAGACACTGCTGCTCAGTTGAGCCCCCAGGTGGCAGAATCTGAAAACACTTGAGTATGATGCTCCTCCTCCCAAAGTAGCCACTATTGTGGCCTCACCTCTGCTTTTGGCCAGCCTTCCTCCAGGCCTAGCAGCTCTTAGTTCCTCAGAACAGGCCAGAGAGACAGACTTCTGGAGACTCTGCAGCTTCAGCTGGACATGCTGCTGTTGCTGCTGCTGCTCTGGGGGATCAAGCGGGGAGAGGGTTGGATTGACAAAAATAAGGGTTACAGCCTGACTGTGGAAAGGGAGGTAGTGGTGCAAGAAGGCCTATGTATCCTGGTACCCTGTAACTTTTCCTACCCCAAGAAGGGATGGTCTGACTCAGGCCCAATTCATGGATACTGGTTCCAGGATGGAGCCAACACAGACAGTGATTCCCCAGTGACCACAAATAACCCAGAGCGCCCAGCATTGACCAGGACCAAGGACCGATTCCTCCTGCATGGAAATCTACAGAAGAATAACTGCTCCTTAAACATCAGAGGGATGGAAAAGAAGTACTCTGGATCATACTTCTTTCGTCTGGAGAGAGGAAAAGCAAGGTGGAATTTTAGAGACAACACAGTGACTCTGCATGTGACAGGTAAGGCATGGCTTGCACAGAAACCACCAGGGAAAGTTGTGGTTGCCATAGGGCAGGCCTGGGATAGCACTCCATCCTGGGAGCAGCTGGGTCTGAGCATCAGGGCTCAGGGGAGGAGCTGGGTCAGACCCAGAGCTTCCCTGGAAGGAGCAATTTACCTCCTCCTGACCCTCCCCTTCTCCCCTTTCCTCACCAGACCTCACTTACACCCCTCATGTCCTTATCCCGGAGACCCTGGAGGCCGGCCGTCCCAGCAACCTGACCTGCTCTGCACCTTGGGCCTGTGAGCCCCCCACCTTCTCCTGGACTGGTACCTCCGTGTCAGGCTTGAACACCAACACCATTAATTCCTCAGTACTGACCATCATCCCCCAGCCCTGTGACCATGGCACCAATCTCACTTGTCAGGTGACCCTGCCATTAAGTGGAGTGACCACAAGAATGACCATCCGTCTCAATGTGTCATGTGAGGCTGGGCTGGGTCACTGTGTCTTTGATAGGTAAAAGTCCAAGGGGACAGTGAGGATGAGATTAAGATCTGTACACTAAGTCATTGAATATGAATGTGGGCAGATGAGGACCTAATGGAACCAGATGGAACCCCACCATCCTCAGCTAGGTAGCTACTGGGCCAGAGGAAGGTTGTCCATGCAGTCTCCCTGCTGATGAGTCTACTGTGTCATCATCTTTCAGATGCTCCACAGAAGCTAACCGTGAATATCTACAAAGGAGTTGGTCCAGGTAAGAGAAGCATTCTGGATGGGGATACAGGGCCTGCTCGTCAAAGGGCAAATCTTGTCCTTCCCCATACTAGATTTACTCTGGATACAGCGACCCCTTCTGGGGAGACAGTGTCTTCTCCCCCGTGAACCTTTATTGGCCACTGAGCATCTGTCTCCAAATATCCCTCACTTCCTAGGAGAGCTGTACATTCTCTGTTGTCACAACAGCACAGAGCAGCATTAACGTAGCCAAGCAGACATAAGGGTCCTTCTCATCCATCTTTTGAATCGACCTCCAGCTTGAGGTCTTTCTTCCCATCTGAATGAGTGGGGACAGAACACATGGTGGTTCTCAGTCCCCTCTCAAGGTGTGAACAGTGTCTACACATTTCGAGTTGAGCCTAGATTTGTCCACTTGAAGGTCTGAAAGGGAACTAAGTGTTAAGAGCTGGCTTTTGTTCTCCAAGACTTTAGTTCATCATATATGGATAATCTCTGACTCCCAGGGTTTCCTGTATTAATAGGCAACCATGGTGCTAATTCCATTATATCAACAGAAATGCACGATAAATCTATGTTCACATATATGTATTGATCAATGGAATAAATTTAAATTTTGGAGTGGTAGGATAATTTCCATCATTGTATTTCCAACACTGTGGGATGAGACATGTTTTCTACAGCCTCACATCCCTTGGGTGGGTTGTGACCTTTTGAACTTTACCAATAGAGAATGACAATGGAATATGTGGCTTCTAAAAATATATTTAACTCTTTTACATTTTTATACATATGTTACAATAATGTTTCTGGCCCCGTCCAGAGGTCCCAGACCCACAGACCTGCTGCCCCAGATCACTTAGCCACCCACCACTGCTCAGGCACCCAAAATGATTCAGATGCTTATATTAAATTCATGCTGTTTGGCCTGTGGCTCAAGCACATTGCCAGCCAGCTCCTTCATCTTAACTCCACCCATTTTTATTAATCTGTCCTGCCATGTGGCCCGGGGCTCACCTGTGTACCTTACATTTTTCTCCTTGGGCAGCTGACTCAATCTGTCTCTGACTCACCCCTTCCTTTCCTACCTATGCTCTGATTTCCCCTCCTACTTTTTCTATGGTGCCTGTCATGGGTCAAAACAGCTCCTTTATTTAAAGATTGATATTCACAGCATACAGAAAGGCATTCCACATCATACACACACACATAAATTTCCCTATCCCTCATCATTACCTGCTCTTCTCCCCTTCTCCCTCCCAAATGAAACCTTTCTTATCAAGTCCCCCTTCCCTGCTTTCATCTCTTCCATTTGTGCCTACTGCATTTAGTTAGGGTTATCAGCATTATCATGGGGTGGGAGTTATTCATTTGATCCAGGGCAATTTGCCATTGGCTATATTACTGAGGACTATGATTTCTTCCTCACTCCTCGAACACTCCCTGTCAGCAACATTACCTTCTCAGGAATAGATAGGCCTTCTAAACCCCTCACCTATCCATAACGGGAAGGTTGATGGGCCAAGTCTAGTGCAGGTCTTGCTCAGGTAGCCATAGTTCATGGATGAGTCAACCATGTTGTTTTCAGGAGACACTGATTCACAGCGTTCCTTTCCATCCTTTTAATCATCTTCCTTCCTCTCCTTCCCTGATGCTCTCAGAGCCTCCATGTTAGTTGATAAGAATTTCTCCTATGTGCATGTCATATCTTAATGGCAAAGTCCAATTAATTTTTTTTAAGACTAGGTCTAGGTGTGTAGTCGAGGCTGGTGTTGACCTGTGCTTCTCAGTGATGAGATTCCAGGTCTGTCTGTATCACCCTGCCCACCCTATCCAGTCACCTTCCTTCATTCTTGGAACTACTATGAATATTTTTTATGTAGATTTCCAGAATCATTCATTTTTTATCATTTAATCTTGAACACTGTTATCAAGGTAGAGAAATTGCCTACTCCTTTTTAAGTAAATGTACTTGAGACTATCCTAATTATCCTTTTTCTTGGAGTTCAATAGTTTGTAGAAAGCGGATGGAATTTTCTGTAGTCACATTGGCCTACCCATATTATGATTTTCTCTCTCTCTCTCTCTCTCTCTCTCTCTCTCTCTCTCTCTCTCTCTCTCTCACACACACACACACACACACACACACACACACACACACACACACACACACACACACTTTATGTTGACTCCTGAAGACTAACTGGAAGTGTCTGCCACCCTGACCTTCTCCACTATCTCCATTCAACCTGGGGGTCCCTCCTGTGTCCTTCTGATGTGTTCTAATCATGTGCAGTTTTGCATTCTCTGTCCTTTCTTGAACCCTCTTCTACCTTAATCATGGTCTGGCTTCAAGACTGACCCTTAGTCATGACTTTGGGCAGAGGTAGATGGACATCCTTACTCCAGTAAGCACTTCTAGATCCCAAGATGTACAGCTGATATTTCTTCCCAATGAGAACATTCCCTCCTGGTGGGAGAAGGGAGAAGAGGTGCTCATGTCTCATGAAGCTACTGGAATTTATAGGATCTGGGAAACTCAAAAAGTTAAGAGTCACAACGCCCCTTCCACAAGTTGTAAAAACAGCAAACAATCTCTCTCTCTCTCTCTCACACACACACACACACACACACACACACAGAGAGAGAGAGAGAGAGAGAGAGAGAGAGAGAGAGAGAGAGAGAGAGAGGAGTGGAGGGGGATTTGTCAGAACTCCTGCATTTGTACCTGTATTTAACATCTGTAACTGTACACAGGTCTCCACACAGAATCTTTACTCATCTCCTTCAGGGATCTTCCTTCTTTTGACTTCTTTTTCACTAATGACCCCATGTGTCTTCCTCTTCAGCAACCACAGCCCTGAGAAATGGCTCAACACTGACTTTACTGGAAGGGGAGCCCCTTCATATGGTCTGTACTGTTGACAGTAACCCTCCTGCCAGGCTGAGCTGGGCCCATAAGAACCTCATTCTGAGTCCCATACAGCCCTCAACTCCTGGGTTGTTAGAACTCCCTCAAATGCACCTCAAATATGAAGGAAAATTCACCTGCTCTGCACAAAATGTTCTCGGATCTCAGCACATGTCTCTGAGCCTGTTCTTAAAGCGTGAGTGTCAAGTGACTGTTAATGGGAGCCCTCCCCTTCAGAAGGCTCCAGAGTTCCTAGTTACTGAACAGAAAAGGGAGAGCTTGGGCCCTGCTCTGCCTCACATCAATGCGCATCAAATGCTTGAGGTTCAGAGCTCTGGATGGTCAGGATGTAGGATGGGGTACTCTTGGGATCATATGGTGTTAAGTGAGTGGTCATTTAGAGGACCTGACCCTACTGTGAGAGAGAAGGTATTTGGGCAGTGGTTAGCCCATGATGCCATCACCGATCACATTTCTGCAGGGAAATCGGGGCTGATGACAGAGGTGGTTCTGGTGGCTGTGATAGAGGCAGCTGTTAAAGTTCTGATTCTTGGGCTGTGCCTCGTTTTCCTCAGGTGAGTGCTGCCCCGGGAGAGGGAGAATGCATGGGGAAGGCAGCCACCTAATGCTAAAAACCAGAGTCTCAGTACTGGGATATAGAAAGTGTCTGGGGATGTGGAGACAGATAAGAGGATTTTAGGTAGTGAGAACTTTACTTAGCTCAGATGCTGACCCCAGCTGTCACTCATGCAGGAAGAAGTTTGTTTTAACAAAGATATCTTGGGGATATTGCATGTGTCTCCCTCAGTTACACATCTAGCCTTTGATTAGGACACAGAGGAGGTGGCTGCCAGTGTGTCCTCTGAGAAGTGTCTGGTCTCTTCACTCAGAGTGAGATCTCATAGAAAGAAGACAAGGACAGCAGTGAACAGGACTATAGACATGACCATCAGTTAGTTTATCAGGTGAGTGAAGTAGATCTCTGTATCTGTCTCACTTCCTTTTGGACCCTCCTTGTAATGACCATAGAATGACCTGCCTTGCTCAGCATGGCCACAAGTCAGCTGTCCAACCCCATCCTGAACCCTTGCCCTGTCACCATGATGCTCCTGATCTCATCTTTACCATGAGCTGTTTCCACATCTCCCCCTCCTCTCCTCACTCTAAACCATCCTTACCTCTTTCTCGACCTGAATTCTGATCATCTCTGGTCCTCAAATGGAGATTGCAGGTGTAACCACACCCCCTTCCTCTACTGCCTAGACAACTCTGAACCCTCACCACAGATGGAGATGGGCAGATATCACAGCTTACAGAGAGGAACTTGCATGGTCTATGTGCTGCTGGACTCTTCTCCCAATGTTCTCCATTCACTGCATCATAAATTTCTCACTAAGGCTTCCCAACCGCCTATACTGAAACTTGTATATTTGCAATTCTCCATAATGCAAAGCCCTTCCCCAACCTCTTCCTATGCCCCTTACCCGATCACCTTTACTTTGGGTAGGCATGTGCTTGTCATGAACCTTGACCATGTGCAGAAGTGACTTTATTACTACTTATGGACCATTTTCATGGGTACCAGGCAACCTCAGGACACAGAAATGCAACTATTTCTGTTATCAAAGATTGACTAATATAAAAATGAGAACAGGAATAAACATATGCAATGAATTAGAACATGTCACTTGGAGAGGTGAGTGTGCAGGCAACTGATGCAGGAGAGGAGCTGCTGACTCTTGAGTGATGCTTGGTAAGCTCTCAAGATGATAGGAGGTGGCTTCTCTAAATCTGTTGGAGGAAGATGCCTCAAGGAGATGGACTGTGTGACCAATGGCTTGGAAGCAGAAGCTGGCCTACAGTGCAGTATTCATGGAAAGAGACTGCGAATCAGAGCAGTGGGAGGCAGAGAGTGGGCAGTGGAGAATGCTCACCAATAGTAAGAAACAAGAGCCTTTGAGAGAAGCAGAGCTCTGATTGGATTTTCATGTTAACAAAGCTCAGGGCTGTCTGGTCTGCTAAGAACATGCCAAACCAAAGGTCCTGGAACAGCTGAAAGAAGAGTGCCCCTGTCACTGTCACCAAATGCCCAAGTAAAACAATTTACAATGAAGAAAGTTTTCTTTTGGCTCATAATTCCACAGGTTTCATAGCCATGTGCTCTTTCGGGTAACAAAGCACAACATGGAACCTTTGGTGGAGGTCTGTTCATCCCATGAAAACTGGGAGAGGCATCAGCCAGGGTCCCAAGGTCCATTTCAGGTGTACATGTCCAGTGACCTCACTGCTTCACTAGACCTCTCCCTACACATCCCATCACTGCCATCTGGGTACCAGCCTTTAACATACAAACCCTAAGGAACGTTAGACTAAAGCTGTACTGAAGGGGAGAGGCCACTTAGCCTCCCAGAGGAGGTGCATTGATGTGCACCTGGAAGGCCACCTGGGAAGCTGCCATGGGTGGTAGCTCAGACCAACAGCGATATAATGGTGAAGAAAGAAAAGAGCCAGAGCTGTGCCAGGATGCTTCCTGGGCATCAGGAATGGGGGTTCATGGTCCCTCAGTGCTTGGCGTTATGGGAAGGTGTCAGTTCTGAGAGCTGTCTTCTATGCACACGGTGATGTCAGTAGGGTTGTATCTGAGCTTGTGGAGGAGGACAGAGTCAGATTCAGCATGTCAATGACATGCTGGGAAAAGTGATGTCCACAGTGGTGGGAACAGTGAGCACAGACAAAAAGTGAGGAACAGCTGTTCCCAAGGACCTGAGCAACAGCAGGTGTTTGCTTATTAATTGTGACAATTTATTGGAATTGCCCTCGGATATTATCACAAAGTATTTTCAGCTTATTAAAGCAAATGTAAAACTAAAAGTTAAAGGTTAAGGAGATGGCTGAAAGTTTAAAATCCCTTACTGTTCCTGCGAAGCACCCAAGTTTGGTGTCCAGCACTCATGTGTTGGGTCACAGCCTTCTGTAACAATTCCTGGATTTCTTCTTCTGGACTCTTCAGGCACCAGGCACACATGTGGCACACAGACATTCAGGCAGGCAAATATAAATAATTCTAACCACAAAGAAAATTTTAACATTAAAAGTTAGTGTCCTGAGGTAGAATGTTGCTGGCAGCCATGTCAGGATCAGCAGGTGGCAACTGAGGCTCAGGAGTTTGGCCCACCAGAAGGCAAGTCTGATGGGTGAATCTTGGATAGGCAAGGCCCTGAGGTCTTCAGCTCAAGAGTGTCTCTTGCTACTGCTGTGCCTTTACATGTTTGCCACAGCCATTTCTCTCAAGTATCTGGCATAGTGTGAATGAGTGTGTGTGTGTGTGTGTGTGTGTGTGTGTGTGAGAGAGATGTGGTATGATTATCTCATGGAAATATTTGGTTCTACTGGGCATTTTTACCTGTGGGTTATTATAAAGATGATTTCCTCTTAATTTGTACTGTTTAATTGAATTAAATGATGTTTACACAATAATAGCGTTGGCTTAAATAAAATGTTGATGATTAAGAGTTTTTAACAAGGGTAGGATTATGATAGAGGTTAGTTTGGTGGGAAAATTAATATAAGTAAAGGTAGGATATAGTGTTGCCCCCACCCCTGATAAGACAGGGGCTGTAGAGGGTAGCAAATGGGAACAAAGAAGTGTCACACAGCCAGGACTTACTAATTTCTCTTGAGGAGTCATATGGACTGTGGTTTAGGTTAATAATTAAGGAAAATAACCGAGTCCCAGGATTCAGGCTAGCTTAAGTTATTTTAATCTTAATATTTGGAAATGTAGTCATGGGTTTTGGTGTGCCCTATAGCTAAAACAGAGCTTTAAATAATGACATAATGTAACTAAAAACAAAGAATTATATGGTCAATTAAGATAATTGGACAGGACTCTAAAACATGAAAGTGAAACTAGAAACATGTTTTTCTGGCAATTATAGAAACTACTGCCTGTGTAACAGTTGTGGAACTGAAAGGCTCCCAATCCATGAGAAATTTAAAAGATGTATGTGGTCATTGTGGGGTGTGGCTGATTTCTAGCACCATCTCTTGCTCTCCAAGGGCCCCTTGCAGCTTCACCAAACTGCCACTCTTGCCCTGGCATCAGCCACTGTGTCGACTACAGTCCCAGGACCCTGAACTTTTCCGATTGGACATAAATTGACACAGTGCAGTAACCATCTCTCTATACTTGTCTTGTGTAACATCCTCCAAGTTCATGTTTTAGCAAATGGTGGCAGTTTCTGCTTTTTAAGTCTTTTTCTTATAAGAATAATTACTATTACTATAAAATCAATTAAAAATATTACAAATAATGGTCATTCCTCTCTGAAATATATTATATATTTAATAAAAATAGCCTGAAGTATTGGGGACAGAGCCAAACCGTGAAGGTCAGGGAGTGGTGACCCAGCACTTGAGTCTCAGCACTGGGGAGGCAGAGATCCTCTCGAGTTCAAGACTAAACAGAGCCAGGCGTTGGTGGCACCCACATTTAATCCCAGCACTAGGAGAGTTCAACCAGGAAGTGAGATAGCTGGGCTGAGAAGGAAAGGTAGGGCAGGAGGTTGAGGACTGGCTGGGTGAGAAGTGGCTGTGGCTGGTTCCTGGTTCCTCTGTCTCTCTGATATTACAGCTTTCCCTAATACCTGGCTCCAGGATTTTATTATAATACTAAATAGAATTCGTGCATTACCCCCGCTTTCCCTTCCCCTGCTGCTTCCTCCTTTTTCCTCCCTCTCTCCATCCAAGCTCCCATCTTTCCCAGTCCTCCATTGGTAGTCATGCAGTCTGATTCCATTTCTTGGCTGTAATGTAATGCAGGTGTCTCCTTGAGGCATGGACTCCGTTCCCTTTAGCTGTCAGTACTTTCAAGAACAGTTCTGCACTGAGGCCATTCTATTTTGTAAATCTTTTTAAAACTCCTCATACTGATTAGCACAATGTCTGTACTAATTTATTTTACAGTACTCCACGCCCTTGGAACACTCTTCTTTTCTTATTTTTTATTTTATGTGCTTGGATATTTTGCCCAAGTCCAGGCAGTATCCATGGAAGTTGAAAGCATCAGATTCTCTGGAATTGGTGTTAAAATGGTTGCTGAGAGCCGCCATATGGCTTCTGGGAATTGAACCCACATTCTCTGGAAGAGCAAGTAGCTAGTGCTCTTAACTGCAGAGCCATCTCTACATCTTTTCCTTTTGATAAAGCTGTCATAGCAGCAGTGAGGTACCATGGCACAGTGTTGATTAGAATAGTAAGGTCAGTCCTTTTAAAATCTAACCCATGTGCATGTATATCTACTTTTAAGAAATATTGATATAGATGCCTTTTTCATGATGCTCTTTCCTTTCAGCTTAGATCACTTTTTATGTTCTTTTAATGGATGATTTCTGTTCTATTTGGTACCTGTTCTTATTGCAAAGAAGTTCATATAACTTCATAGAATGTATATGTATTGGATGTATATATTTATCAGGACTGATACTTGTTTCTTTTAGAATTTTGTGTGTGTGTGTGTGTGTGTGTGTGTGTGTGTGCATGCGCACATGTGCGCCACATGAGTGCTTGTGCTCATAGGCCAGAAGAAAAACTCTGATCTCCTGGGGCTGGAGTTACAGATGGCTGTGAGCAGCTGCCTGACATGGGCTCTAGAAACTGGCCTCGGTGTCTCTGCCAGAGCTACAAGTGCTCTTAATCACTGAGCCACCTGTCCAGCCCCTAGGATGTGATGTGAATGTAGGACTTAAAACATGCTAGGCAAGTACCCTTTGACACCCTCTGGTCTCTGTAACTTTTATTTTGAGATAGAGTCTCATTGAATTGCCCAGGTTGACCTTGAGGTTACTCCACAGTCCAAGCTGACCTGGGATGTGTGATTCTCTTACCTCGGTTGGTGACATTTCTGAGATTACGGACTTTTGTCACCAGTGCTACAGAAGTTCAATTTTAAAATTCTATTCTGTTTATTTATTTTTTATTTCCTATGGTTTTTATAATACTTCTCCCCCCCCCCCAGTATTGTATTACAGACCAGTGTCAACATGAGCCAATATTCCCATCAGCGCTTTTTGGGAGGCCTGAATTTAGATTTCCATCAACTTCGAGCCACTTTAGTATATGGTATTGGGTTACTGACTGCAGCTGTTTAGAAGGAGAAGAGGGGGTCTGTCAAGAGGAAGTTTAGGAGATGGATGAGGAAGTTCAAGGTAACTGAAAAGTCTGATTGTGACATGGAAGCGAAGTGGCTGTGAGGAGGAAGCTCTGTGGTTTCTGAGACCTGTTTGACAAATCAGCCCCATCAGTTCCTCTGATGGCACATGGCACATGACACAGTCACATACAGCAGTTATCAGAAACACAGACATGGGAACGGGAATCTGAAGTCAGACTCCCTGGATACTCATCTGTGTATAACATGGCTGTCCCTCCAGGAAGTGGATTGGCTTCTTTTCCAATTGTTGAAGGCTTCTGTCATCCTAGCCTATTTCACCACTCCCAGTTCTGCCTCTGTGGTCATGAGGCCTCACCTTGAATGAGCATCCATCTCTATCCACTCCTTAGGATGCCTGCAATTAGACCAACTGGAAACTGAAGATGTCCCACTGCACAGGGTTCTTCTCTTAGTCACACCCATTTCTGATAAGACTTTATATATGTGGTTGGGGGGGAGGGTAACATTTCAGGTTCCAGGAAGTGGGGCTTGGGTCCCATGGGCTCTATGCAGCCGACTGCGTTGCCCTGGGTCCATCTCCCCCTGGAGCATTCCTGTGTACTCCAGGCTCTGCCTCTTTCATTATCTTTCCTCTTCCTCTCTGACACATGATTGGGCTCCTCCTGTGACACACGCGTGTTGGGACCAGCAGCCTACTGTCCTGAAAGGGATTACAAAAGGGTGAAAAGGACTCACAGGATAATAGGGCCTATAGCCACAGATGGGAATGGCAGACTGCACCAGCATCACCCCACTTCTGTTAGAAAGCATCTATCCTACCTCGAGGAAACAGCTACAGACGATAAGACGTGAAAATTAAATGAAAGAAAACACAAAATTCAAAATGAGACGATCAGAATAAGTTGTTACTGCCAAGAGGATGTATTTGTGTTTGGTTCCTGAATTTCTTCAGTGATATTCTCTAACACATCTGCTATGTGAGATGGTAGAGAAGACATTGCTACAAAAGAAATGTGGAGGTCAGAGAACAACTTGCAGTGTGCGGCATCTTAGGATCAATCTTGTGTTGTCAGGCTTAGGGGCAAGCACCTTTGCCTAATAAGCCATCTGGCCAGCCCTCTTTAGCAGTTCATTACATTATTTGTAATATGCTGTGATCATGTTATCTCAAGATATTTGCCTCTCTCACCCACTCACCCACCGTCACTCCCTTCTCTCTCTGGTTCTCTGAATCTCTTCTCATATCCCCTGTCCATGCCCACTTTCATATTATTACAACTCTGCACTAACAAACTTCTATCTAGTGGAATTCAGCTGTGCCACCTTGTGAAAGACCACCCTAGCTGGGCTGGCTGGTTGTTTACACCCAGCATAGAGGGCAGCACTGTATATGGCCTGGGGGAGGGACTAGATTATATAGAGTCTAGGGAAGACAAGAGCAGGGGCTCCATCTGTGCAGCTATGGGGGAACCCTCATTAGTGTTAGTTTAATAAGACATCTTTAAGAACAAGCCAACAGAAAAATGACTGTCTATGTTTTTTATTTTATTCAAGTTTTTTTACTTACCAACTATTGTTTCCCCTCCCTCCCCTCTTCCAAGTAGCCCCCCAGGCTCCCCCTCCCCCATCCAATCCTCTGAGACTCCCAGGAGAGTCAGTAAAGTCTGGCAGGACCAAGTCCCTTCCCCCAATGTCAAGGCTGAGCAAGGTGTCTCTCTATAGGGAATGGGCTCCAAAAAGCCAGTTTATGCACTAGGAACAAATCCTGATCCCACTGTCAGAAGCCCCACAAACTGCCTGCAACACACAACTGTCACTCACAGTCAGAGCTCTCTCTATCTTAGTGTTATAAACATCAAATATGGTTACACATATATCTACACATGCTAGTTGTGGCCCTAGAGGCACTAAATCACAGCCCCATGGCCACAGCAAGTAACTTCTAAATGAACTGCCAGTGGCTTACAGGGTTAGTCTTGCAGGCACAGTATTGTTTCATAAGAAACACTATTATTCCTGCTCCTACAAAGATGATGAACATCTGATAGATCCAAGAAGACAAGAACAATGGATGCTCAGATCTAGAGATAGGGGAGGAGTCCAAATGGAGCAGAGCTTGAGGACCCTAGACATTAAGACTTGATGTGGATAAAACCACAAAGAAGAGACAAGTTCACAGGGAGCACCCTGGGCTCCCCATCACTCCGAGTCAGGGAAATGAGGTGGAAGAGTGGTGGGAAAAGTTGAATAGAGCCACCTATGAGAAGAGTGAAGAGCTGGATACTGGCTACAGGTGGTGAGGGCTCAAGGAAGAGCCTGGATGGCAGGCTCAGGAAGCCAGGGGAGAGAATGACCCTGGAATTCAACTGAGTAGATAAGTAGGTCTAGAAACCTGGAGGGAAGAGATCTCTGGTGGGGGATGAAAGTTGAAGGGAGAAGCAGGGAGGTGGATATAGGGAAAGTGAGCATGGTTGGTGCTAAGAATATTTTGGAGAAACCTTGTAAATCAGAGCTAGAAAGCAGGTTGGTATCAGGAGGTGGTCACATTTTGTTAGCACTGGTCACTTCTAGTAGCATCAGGATGCCCATGCACTTTTTTGTGAAAGGCACCTCATGTACAATGAAAATGGCGCTGTCATGACCCCACTTGTGCTAATGGCACTGCAATGTCATCCTCACTACAAGGACACCCACAAGGAGAAGGAATGGGTAAATCATTTTCTGTCTTTTTAAATTTAGCAATCTGTCTTCATCCTTCTAGCTCCTGAAGCACAAGGTCCATTTCTGCATTGCTGCTCTCCTATGGATCCCGTGTCCTGCATACATGACCTTTCAAAAGGCTGGAGGTCATGATCAACAGATGAATGGCCTTATAAAGGAACCACAAAAGCTTAGTTTCTCTCTGTGTAGAATAGGCAAAGTAGCATTTTCCATATAGTTCTTGTGTCTGCTCAGCAAGTCTTCCAAGGAGCAAGCAAATGTTATTGATATTGAACAATGGACTAAGTGGTGTTGTGTTTTATGGCAATTTTACAGAAGTTAAAGTCATCAGAGAGGAGGATCCTCAAATGAGAGAATGCCTCCATAAGATGAAGCTTTAAGCAAGTGTGTAGGACATTTTCTTAATTAGTGATTAATGGAGGAGGGCCCAGCCCATTGTGGGTGGTGCCATTCCTGGCTTGGTGGTCCTAAGTTCTATAAGAAAGCAGGCTGAGCAACCCATAAGAAGCAAGCTAAGAAAAGACTTTTGCATCAGCTCCTGCCTCCAGGTTCCTGCCCTGTTTGAGTTTCTGTCCTGACTTCCTTAGGTGATGAACTGGGATGTGGAAGCAGAAGCCAAATAAACTTTTTCCTCTCCAGGTTTTTTTGATCGTGGTATTTTATCACACCAATAGTAATCCTAAGATAGATGACTTTAGAAACTTCACTGGTGAATGAATTCACTTCATAGACCCTGTCTACCTTCACTGGATTCCCCTTCCCATGTTCCATTGTGACTCTATTTCCTCTTCATGCAGGCCCTACAGAGGAATTCTATGGACTACAGCTCTGCTAAGCCCCTGTGCTCTTCAGAGGCTTATGCTTCAGAGACAGATCAGAGAATATATTATAGCTCCCATGGATGTATGGGTTGATAGTTCAGGACACATTCTACCCCCACTCTAGTACTCAAAGATCCAGAGACCCACTGAAGAGCTGCCAGGACACCTGTGTTCTCTGTGGATGTCCAAGCTCAAAGACTTCACATCCTCATCAGTAATGATTATAGACTGCGAATGTTAATCTATTGCTGTATGGAAATTATTCAACATTGAGGTCAAAGGTCTAGAATGAAGCCTATGCCCTTCCCTTCCACTTTTCTAACAGTGTAACATCAGGAAAGATGCCCCCTCTATGTCTTGTTTATTCCTCTGTATAATGAGTGTCAAGATTCATACATCTCAGTGTTTTAGTGAGAGTCAATAAAAGCTCACACTGAGGACACTTCAGGAGTCCTGGTGAAGGTAGAGGGTGTGCATACATACTGGTTCTTCCCCTTGGATAGCTTGGTCCAGAGGCGGCTCATTGCTCTCTCTCTCAGGCGGACTTTGTACACCTGAGATCTTACCACAGTGAAATACCTTCTAGCTCACACTCCAAAACAATGATTAAAACCTTGTCACCTAGGTAAGGAATCTTTTATCTGTTTCCTTAAGGTCCAGATGGTGAATGTGTCAGGCTTTGAAACCATCCTGGTCTGGGATACAGCTATGGCTGGTGTAGCTGACCAAGTGACTGAGAGGACTATTTGAACAGGTCACTGAGGTGTGACAGGAGAAAAGGGAGACGATTGAGGGGGCAGGATTAACAGGTAGGAGACAAGGTGAACAGGTTACTTCAGGAGTGACAAGGTAAACAGGTGACTGAGGGGTGACAAAATAAGTCCCAATAGGATGACCATACAGGGTAGCTTATGGTGAACTATGATCCTGTTTCCTTTTACCTTGCTCCTCATGTATCTTTACCAAGTCTGTCACACTTCAGCACACACTTTAGGGAAACTATATCCACAGATTGGACATACCCTGTCATAGAAAGAGAATAGCACATGTGACATGGCAACATAACCTTTCTGCAAGTCTAGATCTTGTCATGGTGCATAGGATGGCAGACACATTCTTTGGTGGCACAGGCTTTCCTTCCCACTCTGCTTTCATCTTGTGCACCACCCCATCTCATAGGCATCATTGACACCTTGTAGACTGTACCCCATGGGATCTAGGGAAGACTGTGAACAACTTCCTTATGAGAACACATGGCAGTTAGCTGGGCTAACTGAGACTCAATTGTTTTTCTTAATCATTAACCTAAGCCACAGTCTATATGCATGTGTTGTAGCAGTGTGACACCCCTTGTTTATGTTTTTAATTATCAAAACTGTATTTAAGCTAACATTATCACTATCATTTAGACAGTACAACTTAGAAAGAAATTGTTTTAATAATAACTCACAGGTAAAATGCCCACTAGAATGGGTTGTTTTCATGAGATAAACACACTACATTTCAGGCAGTGGGGAACCTCCACACACCCATTCATACCATGCCAGATACCAGAGAAAGATAGCAGCAGCAAACATGTAAAGAAGATTGGTATGAATAGACATAGAAAAATAGTTTTTAAACAATAAGATAAAGTATTTAAAGAGAAAATAAAAGAATATAAAAATATAAGCCATGTAAAGATAGAAAATATACAGGGAGTCGGGATACTACATGGTGACTTGTTGATTTTGAACACCATTGAAAGTGAACAGCAGGTGCTGAAAGACATGAGATTATGTAAGGGACTGCTAAATTGAACCAGCCTAGATACTTTAGAAATGCCTTAAATTTAAAATCAAAGTCAGAAAATGTATTGCTTTGGGGGAGAAGCTATGCATTTGTTGCCACAGAAACCAAAAGGCTATAAATTCATTTAAGATTAAAGAGGATCAAGTTTGATCAAAGGAGACTGATGAAAATCCTAGCTACAGATATAAAGAAATAAACCTAGAAAAACTACAAGACAGGTAATATATATATGTATATATATATATGTATACACACACACACACACACACATATATATATATATATATATATATATATATATATATATTCAGGAATCTCATTCTAAATCTGAATCGTATCTACTTTCAAATTAAAAAAGCAACCACTAGTCTTAAATATTTTATATTGGTATGGATTTTTAAGGTTATTTTGCATATATGTTTCTACTCTTTTTTAAAAATAACTTTTTATTTGCATTGGTGTCTTGCCTGCATGTATGTCTGTGTAAGGGTGTCTTGGAGTTACAAACAATTGTAAACTGCCATATGGGTGCTTGGAATTGAGCCAGAGTCCTTTGGAAGAGCAGTCAGTGCTCTTAACCTCTGAGCTATTTCTCCAGCCCATGTTTCTACTCTTGTTTAAGATATTTTTGTATACTGATAAAAATTTAAAATTACTTTGTTATATTGTATTATATACTTACATTTATTGTTTAAGATATTATACCTTGGCAGCTCACTTTAAAATGTAATGTAAACTTCTAGCACCTAAAAGCTATTTAGGATAATAAAAAAATACAGGTTATTACTTAGTCATCTATAATAATCACACTTATAGTCATACTAGCTATCTTTCCAATGTCAATCAGAGACATATTTTAGATAAATAGGTGGTCTTCAAGCCTTCCAGAGGCATATATAATGTGGCATTTTAGTGTTTTAATAACATAAGGCTTTTCATAACAGTGAGACATGTCTGTTCCTAGCAGCACCAATTTGCTTCAAAAGAGGATTATGGGATCAAAGAGTCTCAACTGAAGTTTGCTTTCACTATGGCAAATTTAGCCACAAGGCATGAAACTTCCCTTACCTCAACTGCTATCTATTCTGAACAAGCAGGACAGAAAAGAAAGGACTACAGAACTTTCCCAAGACAAGGTGTGTTGATATGTTATATATTTAACAAAACCAGTCTGGAATATCAGAGAACAGATCCATGCACAGTCAATCTAGGAGGGTCTTTAATCCCAGCATCAGGAAAAACTGGGAGTGGTGACCTGTACTTTAAACTTGTAAATCTAGAGACAGAGATCTATCTGTGTTTCTGTGAGTTCAAGGCCTAACTACCAAATAGTAGTAACTCACACATTAATCTTAACCTGGATGTGAAACAACTGGGTGAAGAAGGTATTTAAAGCAGGCACAGGAAGACAGATTATGCAGTAGAAGCAATGAGGAACGAGGCTGAGGAAGCAGGAAGATAGCTGGGCAAGATTTGACTATGGTCTCTGATATTCCAGCTTTTCCCGAATATCTGGCTCTGAGTTTCATTTAATACAACCAGAATTCATGCTACAAGGTAGGACAGTCCTTCAAAATTTCTGCTTCACAGTAAAGTCTATCAGATATTCTAGGCCTGTAGGCTGAAGATGGATGCCTCAATGTTACAGGGGAACCTTGGGAAGCCAGATGTCTCTGTCATATCTATAGTTTTGGAAGTTACTTGCTTTGCATTTCCTATTTATTCAGGTAATAAACAGGACCTTCTGGGTCTCTGGTGGAGTTGAAGACCAGATAGTTAAAGTTGCAGTTTTCTTTGTTACAAAATTTTAAAAAACTATCAAAAAGGTATAAAATATATAAGGTTGAGAGGCAAAAAAGCTTAAATTATCAAAAAAATGTTTTAAGATCTAAAAAGCTAGTTTTAAGATGATAATACAAGTTATAATAAAAATGGTTTAAATATAAAACTTTAAATTTATCAAGATAAGATAGATATTTTCTTTGAATACTCCAAATGCAAATGGACTGGACATTATAAATGTAATTCTTACTGGATAATTATTCTTATTATTTGTAGTTTTATTATGTTAGAGTTCAAACCTTTCCTTTTTATTTAGACAAAAAGGGGAAATGTTGTGGAGTAGTCCTTTACACTGCGTGACAATGTGTCACTGTGCTCAGTTTAATTAAATGATGATGAATGAACATTAGCTAGGAAGAAAGAAGTTAGGCAGGACTTCTGGGGACAGAGAACTCTGAGAAGGAAGTGGAATCTTCATCTGGACACAGAGGAAGCAAGACATGCAGGAGGAGAGGCAAAAGCTGCAAGCCACACAACAGGACATAGATGAAAAGAAATGGATCAATTTAAGTTATAAGAGCTAATTAGAAACAAGACTAAGCTAAGCTGAGTTTTTATAAATTATTATATTTTTTAATATTAGCTTAATATTATTATTAATTATATATCTCCTTGTCATTTTTTGTTAGCTGGTGGCCCAAAGAAAAATCTACTGGTTTGAAGGTACCAATTTACTCAGGCTACAATGACAAGTTCACACAAAATTAGTGTAAACCATGTTTGTTTTCTCACTTGTGAGACAGGAAGTTCCAGATTAAGGGGTGCACAGGGCAGTTTCCTTTTGTGGCTTGTCTTGTTCCTCACACAATTTGTTTTATGTGTGACTCTTCTAATAAGGCACAGCATTTTATATTAGAGACATGCTAAGAACATCACTTAACTGAATATATTTTCTAATATCTTGTTCCAGACACTCTCACATTCTGATAGTTTGGAGGCTGAGAACTCTGCACTTTAAAAGGATCTAATTTATCTCATAGTGCTTCAGAACTGAAGACTCTGATCATGCACAGAGTGTTCTTGCCCCTTCCCCAAACAGGGATACAGATAGTAGAGAGCCCAGCCCACACCAACAGCTTCTGTCTGAACCAGGAGTCCTCAAAGATTGTGGCGCTGAGATCATGTGAATCACAAGAGGACCTTCTGGAGGCATGGCTCAGAATAAAAATTGAGGCTAGGCAGAGTGATATATATGTCCCATCCTTGAGTCTGTAGAGAACATTGTCCTCTATCCCCCACTGGAATCTCCTCAAGATCCAGCTATACAACTCTTGGATGTATACCCAGAGTACTCCTCATCCTACCATAAGGACGCTTGCTTAAACATGTTCATTGTGGCTTTATTCATAACATCCATAAACGAGAAACAACTGGTGTCCCTTAACTGGAGGATAAATAAAAAATGTGGTACATTTACACAATAGAATTTTACTCAGCTGTTAAAACAAAAGACATCATTAAATTTGAAGGCAAATGGATGTAAATAGAAAAAAATTATCTTGAGTGAGATAACCCAGACCAATAATGGTAAATGAATGATAAATATGTATTCACTTGTAAATGGATATTAACAATTAAGTAAATGATAACCAAGCTAAAGTCGATAATCCAGAAAGGTTAAGTAAAGAAGAGGAATCTTGAGAGTGCATGGATCTCTCTGGGAGGGTGAAATAGATTTTATGGACAGACTGGGAGTGGGATGAGATGGGAATTGGGGAATCAGGTAGAGGAGAGATGAGGTGAAGGGTGAGAGTCTGGGTAAAGATACTGGAATTTAGAGGCCTTGGAGGTGGTATGGAAAACTAGTGCAGGGGGAAATGGCCTGGTACCTGGTATCTCTGAAGGTGGTCCTGATGATTCCTATGAATTGGGGGATACAGAATCTCAACTGCAATCTCTTGTCGCCAGATGAGGTTTCCAGTGGATGGACTAGAATTGCATTCAATTGAGTTTTTGGCCACAGGGTCCCATGGAAATCCCGAAACAACTTAGGCTATTGTTAAGTGGCCTATCACTGAGGTCAACACCAATGCAACTCAGTGAACATGGCAAAGTGGAGATGGTGCATACATGGAGCCTTCATCCCTATGTCCAGTGTCTTTGGTGAAGGATGGTACTCTGCAGGCTACCAAAAGAGAAACATTGACAACAACCCACCCACAAGACCCTTGACCCTTGACCAATTTGTTCTGCCTGCAAATGTTGGCACAGCACCTTTGGGAGTATCGGATCGGTGTTTCATTTGACCTAGGTCCAATTCCTTGAGAAAGAACCCATATTGTAGGGTAACCAAAAACCAGAGACTAGATAGCCCAGAAACCTAGAGTGAAACTCAACACAGTTGGAAAGAGAAGTATCAGTAAAATGACTCCTAATGACACTTTGGTGCACTTATATATTAGTGCCTTATCCAATCATCATCAGAGAGGCTTCCTCCAGCAGCAGATGGGAACAGATATTTTGTGGTGAGAGAGTCCTTGGAGCACACAGCTATAAATGGGATGTCTCCACCAAATCCCTCTTTTTAGAGCTCAGAGAATCCCGAGAAGATTGTGAGAGGCAGGAAGAGGGCAGACAACAGGAAAACAAGGCCCGATGAATCAAGGCAGCATGCGATCACAGACTGAAGCAGCAAGCCCAGATCCTCCGAGTATCTATAACTATTAGCTGAGCATTTTTAATGGGCTCCTCACTGTGAGAACAAGTGGATCTCTGACTCCTGTGCCTACCTTTGTAACTCTTCCTTTTGTGGGTGGCTGTGTCCAACTTTGATCTGACAGTTTTTGCTTCATCTTATTATATCTTATTTGGTCATGTTGGGTTGTTAGCTCTTAGAAGCTTCTTCTTTTCTAATGAGAGACAAAAGGGGGTGGATTCAGAGGGGAGAGTAAGAAAAGGGAACTGGAAGAAGTAGAGGGACTGGAAACTATAATCAGGATATATTGTATGAGAAAAGAATCTATTTTCAAGAAAGAAAGAGCCTGTGTCTCCTACCAGAGTGAAGTCACACAGAAAGAAAGCAATAGTAATGAACTACATCCACCCTGCCACAGAGCTAGCATCCTGAGAAACATGGGCACCCTGGGGTCCCATATTCTCTCAGGGTCCCTACACACTGTAGAGTCTACATTGTGGCTCATGTTTGTGCCCCATTCATCAGTTTAGGTCTATGTTTATCACCTGTTCTTTGGCTTTCCTAAAGTGTGACACAATCTACCAATCATGAAAGAGTAACAATGAAAAAACAGTGTGTGACTCGGTTGTACATGCTAGATCAAATGAGGTCATATAGGGTGATACCAGGGAGGCTCACTTGCTGCCTGGACCTGGGACTGTGTCATAGCAGTATGGAGACCCTGAACATCAAAACTCCCTGAAGGATGTCATTAGGTTGGATGTCAGTTTGACTGATTTTGTAAATAAGGTGCACACATCCAAGTGTGTCTTTCGCTGTCCCAAGAAATTTTCTCTTGGTGAGAGAAACAACATTCCCCGAAGTCATCAAGAGCCTGGATTATGTCACTAGCACAAACAAACAGCACCAAGCTGCTGAGACTCCATCTTGCTGGTGAAACTCTTTCTCCAAATTCTGCTATACCCCTTTGTTTTACTCCTCCTTCCATCCCTCCTCTTCTGCAGCACATCCCCAAGGACTATCTGTGCTGCTCTGAGGACAGCATAATACTCCTGAGGCCAAGCCAAGCCTGGGAAACACAGTGAGATCCCATCACTAATTAAAAAAAAAAAAAAAAAGAGGATTGAGCTGAGCTTGACACTAGCAAATCTGGGAGCTTAAAGGGAAGAAATCTCTCCTGATTGTGAAAATTATGGAGAGAAGGGAAGGCAAGGAGGTGGGTGCTATGAGAGCCAAGGATATGTTTGAGAAATGTTGCAGCAAATTAGAGTTGAAAAGCAGCTCAGCAGCAGGAAATGGCTGAGTCTGCAGTCACTGATCACTTCTAGCAGCATTGATTCTTTGTCTCCAGAACGGCCCATGAACCTGTCTGTGATGGTTATCTCAGACCTTGTGCTAACAGCTCTCCCATGGTGTCCCCACCACATGAGTACCCACAAGAAGAGGATAGAATTGAAGAAGCTTCTTCTGCCTCCTCAGCTAATATACCTGGTGCCACAGTTGCCAATTATGTGGAGAGTTAGTCATCTCTCTTCATCACGCTAACATCTGAGCTAAGAGGCCCATCTCTACCTTGCTGCCTCCCTGTATATTAAGTGTTGTATTAGCTTGTTTTCTATTGCTATGATAAACACCATGATCAAGATCAACTTGAGGAGGAAAGGGTTTATTTGTGCTCGTAGTTATAGCCATGATTGAGGGAAGCTGGGGCAGGAACTCAAGGTAAAAGCCAAAAGACAAGAACTGAAGCAGAGATCTTGGAGAAATAATGCTTACTGGCTTGCTCCCTGTGCTTTCTCAGTCTGATATATATATCAGGACCTCCTTCCCAGTGGTGATACACTGACAGTGAAATGGCCCTCACACATCAGTCGTCTTGCCTATAGCCCAAGCCTACAGAAACTTTATCTCTATTGAGGTTTTTATTTTCCCAAATAGCCCTAGTGACAAATGCCCAGGACAAATGGTCTCTCAGGGAGATCTTGAGTAGAGTCTATGATCAGTAGACAAGTAACATCATGAAAAATCCATCTTCTTTGAGACTTAATTTTCTTGTCTATAAAATGGGTAAAATAATACCATTTTCTTGCTGGGTCTTGGGTATGATCAGGATATCTGACAAGCAACAAATGATGCTACAAGTGTTGGATGAATGATAAACTGATGCCTTCAAAATATCTCATGAAAGAATGAGTGATCATGTAACACCTCTCTGCCTTGGTTAATCCTCTTCCTGTGCCCTGCTGTGACTGTGTTCTTGCCCTTCCATACAGGCTCAACACATTAGAAGCAGCAACGCTGAGAACCCAAGTTCCACACAAGAGACAGAATCCAGCTTTGAGGACAAAACATGCCCTTCACTCTGCCTCCCTCGGGTTTCACAAGATAAGGCCCCAGGGGGGACCCTTCTTCTCAGTACTCAGAGATCTCAAGTCACTGAGGTGCCTTTAGGAGCACCCATATAATCTAGAAGACTATGTCTTCTATGGGTCCTCCTATCTTCAGAGTCTCCTCATCACAATAGGCAGTGGGATACACTGCTGTATGTGAGTTATCAGACTCTGTAGTAAGACACCTGGGACTAAGATTGTTTTCCTTCTTTAACTAACAATGTGATATCACCAGAAACACTGTCCCCGCTTGTGTCTTAATTTCCCATTCTTTATCCTCCTCCACTGAGACCCTCTCCTCATGCTCATCCTCTTCCTCTTCCTCTTATTCCATTCCTTCTACTCTGTCCTTCTTTGTCTTTCCTCTCATGTCTTCTTACAGACTACTGTTGCTCTACTCATCTTCCCTGCCTCTGTTATGTTTTGCTACTTTCAAAATCACATATCAATATTTCTAGAACATTCTAAAACTCAGACTTGACTACAGTAAAGATACTTTCCAATTCTCCAACCCCATAGATTTATGTAGAAGGTTTTCATCATGGTTTTCTAGGTGAAAACTCCAATTTTAAAGGGTCAGATGATAAATATTTCATGCTCTTCACCCATATGTGTGGTGTGGCAAGTGCCCAGCTCTCCTGTTCAAATCTAATAACAGCTTGTGAGCACACATGACACTTTCCAGGAGAATGTTATTTACAAACAGGTACCTGTGGACTCCTGGGTATCAAACTGTATTCTAGTCTGTCCTTATATGGCTATATCCTAAGCCTCCAATCTTGAACCATTCTGTTCATGTCCATTTGGAGGCATCTTTATTCCTGTCTGTGTGTCCATGCCTCTTGTCTATATAGGCCATGGCCCTGTCTCCCTTATCCTGGAACTTTATGTGTGGTGATATATTTTATACTTAATAAAATTAGTCTGAGATATTAGAGAACAGATCCACCCACAGTTAAGTCAGGAGGATTACGCCTTTAACCCCAGCATGGGGGAAAGACCAAGTGGTGGTCAAGTTATGCCTTTAATCCAATAACTCCAGAGATAGAGCTCTTTCTGTGTTTCTGTGAGCTCAAGGCCTAACTATCAAATAGTAGTAGCTCACACCTTTAATCTTAACTAAAATTTGATGCAGAGTTGAACCCCAAAATGAAACAACTGGCAAAGATATTTAAGGAGACATAGGCAGAGATTGTGATATTCTGTAGAAGGAATAAGGAGTGAGGCTGAGGAAGCTGAAAGACAGCTTTTACCCTGAGAAGTTGGCTGGGTGAGATTTGACTGTGGTATGTTTCCTCTCTCTGATATCCCAGTTTTCGCCCAATATCTGGCTCTGAGTTTTCATTAAATACAAATGAGAATTCGTGTTTCATTTAAGCTCTTTGAAATGAACTCAAAAGCAGGTTGTGTAGAGATGGTGGGCAGAAGGAACTCATGACTTTCTACCTTAAAAACAGGTAAATAATTTTTAAAAAACCAGCTACACTGTAAACAGCTGAAAATCCCACAATAATTTAATAAACAATGGATTAAACCATGATGCTCTCTAAGGAACCAAATGGAAGTTTCTTGAAAAACCACCTGCTGCCCACACCTTTTCTTTCCTCATAAGGATCAATGAAATCTGCTTAATTTTGAGATGATGGGATATTTGTTAAGGACAGAATTGCCACTTAAAACATTGATGGGTGAATTTAGAGTTCTGGTCCAAAGAAGAATACATTGACTCAATTTCCATTTCTTTTTGGTCTACCATAACTCTAAATCTTGGCATCGGTGATGGATTCTGCCAAGGATAAATTGAAAACAGTGGTGGCAAGATGATTAATATTATGGGGCTGTCCAAATTGAGAAATTGACTCATCTGATAGGGCTGGTGAGTAGCCCCAAGCAGTGCAAAGAACTGTGGATCACGGAGCCTTGCTAGCTGAAATCCCTCTCCAGGGTCCTACACTAGGGTCCCATAGGGATGTAGATGGATTCGTGGACACTGAGAGCTTTGAGAGCTTCCCGGCTCTGTCTGGAAGCTCATCTAAGGCCCCTTGGCTAACTCATGCCCAGGGGGAACACCTGTCTGAACACTTTAGATCTTCCCATGCTTAGTGTTCTAAAGGAATCTCCTGAGTTGTTGCTGAGGACCTGATGGGATCTTGTAAAGAGGAAACCAGAGTCCCTGCATGGAAATGTGAGCTGAATAGTTAGTTCATCATAGACTTAGTCAGCCCCTGGCCTTCAGAAGAGGAGAGAAGATTAAAAGACCAGAAGATTCAGATTTAGATTTGTGTCCTTAGATCAGACAACGTAAAGAGCCTGACCGAGCTGTCAAAGGGATGGGTATTATAGACGATCAGTGAGTGGCAGATAGATGCCTGATGGAAAACACTGGTTTTATAGGTAAGAAACTGATTAGCAGTGAGCCTAAGTAAGCATCTCACTCACAGGAAGCCACATAACTAGCAAGTGAATGACTTATAGATAGATAGATTCACCAATACATTGGTTTAGTACAAGCAAGTGACTCGTTAACAACACAGGCAATGGGAAAGGATGAACTGTTTCATCAGTGGATTCACTGACTTACAAGGGGACACATTTTGGGCTTGATTATTAACTTATACAGTGCTTGGACACACTGTTGTATAAACTAGTTACCCATTAACTGACTATTGCTAACCAGTTGGCTGAAGTGTGACATACAAATTAAGGATGACAGACTGATCTGATGTCTCAGAGGATCTCATTTAATCAAGTGACTGATGTGATGACAGTCTTATCAGAAGCCTGAGGACTAGGTAAGTAAGGGTGACAGCCTGACAGGTGAATGGGGCATAACACAATGGACATGTGTTGATGGGTGGCACGAGTTATACTTGACTGACATGGTGACAGATTGACCAGGTGACTGAGAGGTGACAGGATGAACAGTTAGCAAGATGTGTGGCAACCTGCATGGTACAGTTTCTGGTTGAAATATTGACTTGAATCAACCACCTTGGCTGTGTCCCTGACTTGGGGAGGAGTCCCACGTATGCTGACGTCCAGGTGTCCATTCTCTGCCAGGACTCTCACAGAATGTTACAGGTTCAGATCAGGAACTCTGGAATGGCCAGCCATGATCAGCTTGCTAATCCAGGAAAGGAAGAGGGCAGAGAACAGGAACGAGGATCTTCACAGGGACCTTCTTAAATCGATGAGCCAAACACTTATTGCAAGCCGACAGAAACTACAGAAGACAACACACAGCAGCCACTCAGGTAGATGGAGCAAGTGCATCTCAAAGCTGATTCATAAACACTACCACCATACAGAAGCTGAAATCTCGTGCTTCTCTGTTTGTGCCAACTTGAGTCAATTAGCAGTGGTGGGTGAGGCCCTGGGGTAAGTGGCTCCAGTTTTTGTTGTTGTTGTTTTGGGAGCCCTTTCTTGAACATTTTCATAAACACACTCTACACTTACAGCTGCAAACTACCTGATCTGCACCCCATATCTCAGCTCTTCTTGAAACAACCTTTCTCAATTGATGAGTCTTCCTATTGCACACTTCTGAT
The DNA here is from genome assembly GCA_033318265.1 of Phyllotis vaccarum. Taxonomy (NCBI): domain Eukaryota; kingdom Metazoa; phylum Chordata; class Mammalia; order Rodentia; family Cricetidae; genus Phyllotis; species Phyllotis vaccarum. The sequence continues at coordinate 31,915,245 of JARWLC010000018.1, forward strand.
TATATATATATATATGGTCTAAGTACTTTTAGACTTTATGCTTTTACTTATGCTATGATACTCCACTAGGATGTAGCATCTGTGTAGAGTTTATTTTCTCAATAGGATTCTTCATGGCTCAAAACCTGGTTCCTGACCTGGAAGGACCTTGTCACTGGCTCAGCTGTCCTATTCTCTGGACATTCACACACACTGTCCCCTGGGATGCCATGGCTGTGGCCCTCTGCTCGTTCAGTTCAGACTGTGGAAATCTGTGTCCCTCTTCTTCATATATCTCTCAAGAGTCTGTCATACCTCAGCACAGATGGGACCTATCCTGTCCTGTAAGGAGGAGAGCATGGGGTTGGCAGAGTGATTTAACTGCCCTGAAGATCTAGGCCTGGTACACAGAGATATAGATGGTTCCCCTTGTTGCCCAACCTATCTCATCGCTCTCTTATGTCATCTTCTTCCCAGTCCCACCTGACATAGCATGTGCTGTGCTCTGTGTGGCCCCATATGCCCAGGGCAGTCTATGTGAGAAGTCTCCTGAAAGGGAAACGTAATATCCTCAGGATGACCTTAGGTGTAAGCTTGTTCAAACTGTGAGGGCAAAGGATGGAGCACCTTAAACCACAGGTTTGTTTTCTTAGTTCTGAGACTAAAAGTTCCAGATCAGAGTGTGCTCAGGGCAGATTCCTCCTGTGTCCTCTCTCATCAGCCTGCAATTGGTGTCTTCTGTGTTCTCACATTGTTTGCTCTGAATGTCTCTATGTACAAATGTCTCTTCTCATAAGAACACAGTTGTATTGCATTTAGACCATGCTAATTGTCTCACTACAACTCTTTAAATAGCTTACTCTAGACACAGTTACAGTCTGAGGGATTGGGGAATTGGGACTTCAAAACATAAACTTTAACTGACATGGACCCAATTATCCCATGATGCTCTATGAGTATAGGCATATAACTATGCACAGAGTGGTTCTGTCTCTTCCCTAGGTGGCACAGAAGACATCTGGGAGACCAGTTCCTAATGTTCCTTGGGAAACCTCATAGAAGAAGGTTCCTGCAGGCCTGTGAACAATAAAAAATGGCTTACTGGAAACATGACTCTTAAATGACCACTGAAGCTAGATAAGGTGGCTCATGTGAACTCTGGAGCATATGAACACACAGGATCTACACTCAGCAACCCTGAATCTTCAGAGAACATTGTCCTCCATTTTATCACTGGATTCAAAGACTGAGGGTTGGGGCTATCTTAACAATGGCTTCCATTGCTATGATCAAACAACGTGACAAGAAGCAACTAGGGGAAAATGTTTTTTTTTTTTTTCCCTAGTATGCAACTCTCAGGTCACTGTGATTTAGGCTAGTGGTCCTATGCTATACAAGAAGTTAGATTGAACCATCCAGGAAGTGCAAGATAGTAAGCAGCATTCCTATGTGGCTTTCTGCATCAGTTCCTACCTTCAGGTTCTTGCTTTGTATTCCTGCCTCAGCTTCCTGGAATGATGAACTACAAGCTTTAAGCTGAATTAAACCCTCTCCTCTCCAAGTTGATTTGGTTCATGATGTTTTATCACACCCATAGGAACCCCAAGACAAAAACTGGTACCAGACCTCTCTTCTTAATGCCTGTCTGTGATGGTTACATGGTAGGCTTTACAGCAGACATGAAAAAATGATACACAAAGAGACAAGAATCAAACTTGACTTGGCCCAATTTTATTGTAATTGGTGCTGGACCAAGACTTCTAGAGTCTGACCCAGATCATTTGGCTTTAGTCATATTAAAGCACAGCACAATTTTGGAAAAAGTACTCAAATAGTAATTAGCTCAGCCCCAAGTACACAGCAATTTAAGAGGTGTTTACACTGAGATTCTTTACAAAGTATATCTGGCTTCTTTCACAAGAATGAATACTGTTGACCCAGAGATAATGATGCCCAAGATTTAGGGTCTAGGGAGTTTGACTGAGGTAAACATAAGTCCTGTGCATGTCAGGATTGCCCTTGCCCTAAGATGACATAGAAGTCACTTAGGGTGTTGTAAAGCACAAGAGACATCATTCCTAAGAGTGAGTTTTATGGTCTAAAAGCAATGCTCAAGATTTAAGGGAAAGGGTCTTGGATAAGTGAAGCTGTAAATTCTAGGACATATGAGCAGAACTTGTCTCATGACAGTAAAGGGTCAGCAGGTTGGAAAACTACATAATTCCTTCATTCCACTGAAGAGGTAAGATACACATTTAACTTTCCTGGCTTCTCCCATGCTTATCTGTGTGCATAAGGTTTTTTTGCCTTCTACATCTGCTGATCCAGTTGGACAAATCTCAGCTCCTTCTCCAGCATCATGTCTGCCTGTATGTTGCCCTGCTTCCCACCATGATGAAAATGGACTAGATCTCTGTACTGTAACCCAGATCCAATTAAATCTTTATTCCTTTATAAGAGTTACCATGGTCATGGTGTTTCTAATAATAATAGAAACCCTAACTAAGACAGAAGTTGTCACCAGAGACTGGTGTATTGCTATGATAGGCCTGGCTGTGCTTTTGTTTGAAGGAATATAAAACTCATTGGCCTAGAAAATTGATTAGAAATTTTAAGTAGTGCTTACTGGGCCATACTAGTAGAAGCATGGAAGACAGTAATGCTGAAGGTGATTTGAACTGTGGGGGCCTGGCTTAAGAGGTTTTAGAGGAGAAGATATTTGTGTTGTTATGTGCAGAGTTCAAACCCCCAAGGACCACAAACTAATGCAAAATCAAAGTCTTTATTTTTAATATCATTTTATTTTAATTTTTTCCCATACCCACTACTGCTTCCTCTCCAGCCCCTTCTCCCAGTCCTCCAGCCTCTCCTCTCCCCCCTTCACTCCCCAGAGGAGGAAAAGGAATCCCAAGGTGAGTGATTTCTGTCTGGCATATACAGTTGAGGTAGGACCAAGTCCCTCCCTCAAGAATCAGGGCTGAGAAAGGTGTTTTCCCAGTAGGTATGGGCTTCAAGAAGCCAGGCCATGGACCCAGGATAGACTCTCATCCAATGGCAAGAGGGTCCAGAAACTCTCCATGCCTTTTGACTGTCATCTCCACTGAGAGGGTCCAGATCCATTCCATGAAAGTTTGTTGCTGTTACTTCAGAGCCTGCCAGCTCCCAACAGTACCGAATTGTTTACTGTATGGGTCTTCCCATCATGATCCTGATCCTTCCACTCATGAAATCCCTCTCTTCAGCCTGGTACTTAGCTATGGATCTCTGCATCTGCCTCCATCAGTGGCTGGATGAAGGTTCTATAATCGCAATTAGGGTGCTCATTCATATGATAATAGAGAAAGGCCAGTTTAGGCTCCTTCTCCACTATTGCTTGGAGTCCTAGCTGGGCTCATCTTGTGGGTTCTTGGGTGTTTCCCTAGTATCAGGTTTCTCTCTAACCCCACAGTGGCTCCTCTATTAGAATGTCTACTTCTTTGCTCTCCTCCTCTGCTGTCCCCCACCCCCACTATACCATTCCATTCTTTCATGTTCTCTTCTCACCTCCTTTTGTTCCCTCCTCCCTGTATGATTGCGATTTTCTCAGGAGATCTTCTTTATTTCCCTTTCTCAGTGGAATCTATGAATGTCTCTCTAACTTCATCCTGTTACCTGGCTGTTGGGGGCAGGGAGCGCAGATTGCAGATTGTAGCAGGGTTATCCCTTGCTTTACATCTAAAATCCACTTAGGAGTGAGTACATACCATGTCTGTCTTTCTCGGCCTGTGTTACCTCACTCAGGATGATACTCTCCAGATTACCCATTTGCCTGTAAATTTCAGGATGTCGGGGTTTTTTTCTGCTGAGTAGTACTCCACTGTATAAATACCTAAATGTAATAAAGGCAATATACAATAAGCTGTCATCTAACATCAAACTGAATGGAGAGAAACTGAAAGCAATCCCACTAAAATCAGGAACAAAACAAGGCCCTCCTTTCTCCCCATATTTATTCAATATAGTTCTTAAAGTTATGGCTAAAGCAATAAGACAACAGAAGGAAAACAAATGGATACACATTGGAAAGGAAGAAGTTAAACCATCACTATTTGCAGATGATATGATTGTATACATAAGTGACCTCCAAAATTCTACAAGGGACTCCTACAGCTGATAAACACCTTCAGCAAGGTAGCAGGGTACAGGATTAACCAAAAAAAAAAAAAAAAATCAATAGCCCTCCTATACACTTGAGGATGAAAGGGCTGAAAAAGGGATCAGGGAAACATCCCCCTTTAGAATAGCTGCAAACAGCATTAAATATCTTGACATAACTGTAACCAAAGAAGTGATAGACCTGCATGACAAGAACTTTAAGTCATTAAAGGAAGAAATTGAAGGAGATATCGGAAAATGGAAAGATCTCCCATGCTCTTGGATAGGTAGGATCAACATAGTGAAAATGGCAATCTTACCAAAAGCAACATACAGATTCAATGTAATCTCCATCAAAATCCCAACACAATTCTCCAGAGACGTTGAAGGAACAATAGAGCTGTGGATCAATGGAGTCTAAGTGAAGACCTTGACATTAATCCACACTCCTATGAACACCTGAGTTTGACTGTCACTGGGCTTCCAGTGGGGCTTCTCCTCAATCCTGTGACACAAAAGCCTGGGTCTCTCACCCATGACAAGTAGCTTCAATACCCAATCTTCCTTCTGTTGTCACTTGTAGGGACCCAGAACCATCCACTGTGCTATGTTGTGGCCATTACTGCTGTCCCTGCTACGAGCAGGTGAGTGGGGGACTGGGACAGGGACTCGTGAGACAGGACCAAGTTATATCTTATTTATTTGCAGGGTTCCTGCCTCAGGATCCAAGATGGTGCCCAAGTCAGTGACAGTCAAGAAAGGCCCGTGTGTTGGTGTGCCTTGCAGTGTCTTCTACCCCTTTAGGCCCTATTTTCAATCTATATTTGGCTTATGTCACTGACTCTCTTCCCCTCCTTCCCTCCCTCCATCCCTCCTTCCCTTCATCCCTCCCTCCATCCCTCCCTCCCTCTCTCCCTTCTTCAGCTCTAACACAAACTTCTGACGTCATGATCCTGGGGACCCTGGAGGCTGGCCATCCTAGCAACTTTACCTGCTCTGTGCCTCGGACCTATAAACAGGGGACATGCCCCCCCCCCGCCACTTTCTCTTGGATATCAGCTGCCCTCATATCCTTTAGCCCCAGGACCACAAATTCCTCAGTGCTGACTCTTATCCCTTAGACTCAGGATCATGGCACCAGTCTCACCTGTCTTGTGACCTTCTCTGGAGCAGGTGTCATGTATAAAGGACCAACCAGCTCCATGTTGCAGGAGCTCATGGCTGTGTCTTGGTGGCCTGGATGCTCATGGGTCCTGAAAATACATGAGCCCCATATTTCTGACTCTATGCTCTCTTAGACAGTTATTGGAAGTCCTGTCTTGTTTCACCCTTGGCTAAACTTAATATGGAAATTCTTTCTCAAAAAAATGCTACACAAACCCTTCATTTCATGTACCTCTAAAAGCTTAAGAAGCAAAGCCTCTTCAGCTCAGCACACCTCGGGAGACAGAGACTCTTTGCTATAGAACCAGTGGCCATTCCCTATCCATAGCCTACACCTGGGCCCACAAATTCCTCAATGCTTTGGACCTGTGCACCTGGCTCTTGGCTACTGCTCAAATACAGCTGAATCCCAACATCTTTCTAAATTTTACAATTAACTGGGAAGCAGATCTTAACGGAAATGGACAAAGGTACCTTCCTCATAGAGAGAGATGACAGGGTCTGTTTTCACCTATCCAGTGTGGGGTAAACCCTTTTTCTCTTTTTTGGGTTTTAGGCCTGGAAACTAATCTTGGGATGAGCGCTGAGCCACATTCTAGTCTCTGAGAAATGCTGTGGATTTCTGTTACTGGGAGAACTTTGGAATTGCTTTCATATTTATAATTTTTCTTTATATAAACCCACATAGTATCAAATTGATCACTAACAAGTGTCACATAATAAGGAGCACTACAGGACTCCAGAACCTTTGCATGTCCCCAGGTAGAAATTCTACACCCACAATACTGTTGTTTTCTGGTGAATGCTGACCTGATGTCTCTGTGCATTTGCCTCATTTGGGCTTTGCACAGAAATGCAAGGCTTTTGCAATGAGTCCATCTGGCTGCTGTTCCCCAGCATCCAGTATTCAAGTTTAATTTCTGCGGCAAACAACAGCATTGCATTCTTCTATAATCCAAACTGCGCCCCAATGTTACAGATACCACACTTGCTTAGCCGTGTATCAAAAGATGGACTCTAGGGTCATTTTTGCTCTGGACTAGTAGGAACTAGGCTTGGGGACACGTTTCTTTTTGAGTGTGTGTCCATTTCTCGTAGGCACACATCAGGAGGGAGATTACACCAGGGAAACGGTAATTCTGCTTTTCATTCTAAGTGTCAAAAGGATTCCACAGGGATCACTTCCGGTCTCCCCTGACAGCACACAGGAGCTCCACACATCCTACATTCCCACCAGTGGGGCCAGTTTCCTTCTTAGGAAAACACAACCTGCCATCTTGTGCAGAGATGACTCACTGCAGTTTTCATTAGCACTAAAGGGACAAGGAAGGAGGGTGTATTTTCAGAAGCTCATTGTTTATTTGCTTATCTTTTAAGTTTTCCTATCCTAAGATCTTGTTGCTATTTGTGAATTGATTTCCTTTGGTTCCTTGTGATACGTGTGCTGGGGAGGGGACTCATCACAGTTTTGATATCAAGTAAGTTTTCCTGTTTAGTGGGTTGTGTTTTCAAACTCTTGATACTGTCAGTCAAGAAACCAAATATCTAAGTCCTACTTAGAGAGAAGGGACTTGGTTTTTAGGTGAGTCCAGTCCAGTGAACATGTTTCTGCTGGGTAATTAGGAGAGATGGGAGATGTGGTCCTCGTGGCTGTGGTGGAGGCATTTGTCAAGGTCCTGCTTCTTGGGCTCTGTCTCACTTTTATGAGGTGAGTGCTTCCTCTGAGATAAAGAGAAGGTCTGGGAGAATAGGAATAAGGGAGGTAAAGGTGTGGTGATATATTTTATATTTAATAAAATCAGCCTGGAGTATCAGAGGAAAGAATCACCCACATTCAAGCACTGAGGGTCAGAGAATGGTAACTCATGCCTTAGTGATGACCTACACCTTTATCTCATAACTCAGGAGATCTTTCTGTGTTTCAGTGAGCTCAAGGCCTCAAGCAAACAGTGGTATGAAGAGATTTGCACAGAGAAAGTGAATCAGGGGTGTGTGATTAGGGACTACATTTGGTCTAGATGTTTGTACTCAGCTCTGGTGTATCTGGTGACAGACTCATTTCAACAATAAGGTGGTAGTGGCTGGGCATGTCTCTCATCTCGCTCTAGTCTCTGGCCAGAGCATATTGGAGAGGGCTCTTTCACACATCCCCTCAAGTGCCCACACCAAAAGCCTTGGTTTTCTTAGTGTGATGTTTTGCAAAAAGAAGATAGCAAGACTGTCAGTGCACATGGACTATGAAGATCCCATTAAGGTTGGTCACATAGAGTCATTGCATGCCACATCTCCTTCATGTTCTCCATGGGTTAGTTGTAGTGTGGCCTGCCTCAGCCATCTACATCCATCCTGAGTTCACATTCCTGCTGAGTCTCACAATGTTTCTGGATCAGGTCCCATCTGTCCAGAGTACAGTGTGAGTCTGGCTCTTTACACTCCCTACTACATTAAACATCCTCTCCTTCCATGCTTCAGCCCACGTTACCCATTTTCCGCACTGACCAGAGTCCTCCTTCTTCTCTCCTTGATTTCTACTGAGTGTGTTTTATTTTTTCTCTTCTGGGAAACATTATCAGGATCAGAAATTTTGAAGTAAGACAGAAAATAGTCACATTCTGTAATCACTGCTAATCTACCACAGCATCTGATACTGTGTTTTCAGGATGTTCCCTGTATCTGTCTGTGATAAGCACCTCATGCCTTGTGGTAACAGCATTGCCATGTGTCTCTACCACGTGGAGACCCACAAGTAGAGGGTGGGATTTGTTGAAACTCATGTCTTAGTCTTTGATTCACCTACATGGCAGCCACATTAGCTATCAAATTCCTTATCTGTCTTTATCTCTTTAAAATATGAGCCAGTGTCTATCTCTGCATCACTGTCCTCTGCCCTCCTGTGGACCCAGATCTCCTGGTGACTCAGGAATATCTACAGTGATTAAAGATCACTAGATGGATGAGCTTGTGAAGGACTTCACCCATAGCAGTGAACAACTAAGTGATAGCTTCAGAATCCCTCATAGATGAAGAATAAACAAGCATCTAATTATAATGAATGCTTTGCATAGACACTTTCTGTCTCAGCGAGTCCCTCCCTGTATCCCACTCTGATGCTTTTCTTTCTTCTTCCCCCTCCATAAAGTCTCATCAGCAGGACTCCAAGGTGCACAGTCACCCTATGATCCAAGACCCTCACAGGGGACTCACCTTAGGAACGTAACAGTATTTGAACTGTGGGTCCAGGTTTCATGAGGAGTGAAGCCTCAGGAGTACTCAGGGATCCAAACCTACCAAGGAATATCGGGAGCATTGCTCTCATGTGAAGGACCTGCATCCTCTATGGATCCACAAGGAAAATTCCTGGATCCCTTCCATTCTAACAGACTATGGGTTAAACTGCTGTATGAAGTCTCACACTTCATTGGAATTCTCTGATTTTGCAATAAGAGTCTGTGCTTGTTTGTTTTCTTCAGTATGACATCATCAGAAGTTGTCTTTTCTATTTTTGGTTTTCCTATTCAGAATAATTGTCTGACCACTTTCTCCTTCTGCCTCACCCGTTTCTACTTTCTCCCCCCACATCTCTCATGTGGATAAATATAGACGTCTGTGCTGATGCTCTTGTTCATGAGTACTTGTATGAAGACCATAGGTCAAATTTCAGTGCCTTCCTCTATTGATCTCCACATCATCATCATCTGACACAGGGTGTGGTGGCTAAAGGAAAATGACCCCCATGTGCCCACAGGGAGTGGCACTTTTAGGGGATGTGGCCTTGTTGGAGGAAGTGTATCAGTAGGGGTGGATCTTGGGGCTTCAAGTGCTCAAGCCAGGTCCGGTGTCACTCTTTCTTTCTGATGCCTGATAATCCAAATATAGAATTCCAAATATAACTACGTTTCTAGACTATGTCTGCTTTCATGCCACCATGCTTCCAGCTGTGACAATAATGGACTATGAACAGCCCCAATTCAATGTCTTCCTTTGTAAGAGTTGCTGTCCTCATAACTAGGTTAAAAATTGATACCAAGGACTGGGGTATTGTTGTGACAGGGCTAGTCATGCTTTTGTTTAGAAGAATATGTAACACTTTGGACAAGAAAAGAGACTGAACATTTTAAGTGATGCTTAATGGCAATCATAGTTGAGGCATGGAAGACAGTAGTGTTGAGGGTGATTTGAACTTGGGGACCTGGCTCAAGAGATTTCCTGTGAGAATAATCTAAGTATGTGGTCTAGAGACCATTCATATGATAGTTTGGCAAAGCATGTATTTTCTGCTCTTGTCAAAAAAAAATTTACCTGAGGCTAAACTGAAGAGTTATATAGATTAATGACAACCTAGTATTGACTGTTGATTGATTATTAGCAGCCAGTCTTATGCTGATCTATAATGAAAAGGAAAAATACAAAATGTACAGTTTGAGGAGAAAGGGTACCAGGGAGTGTAAAGGAACTAAGTTCTGGGTTCAAGGAGAAAAACAGATTAAAGAAAAGCCTGGTGCTAAATGGAATCACGGGAGTGTTGATTTCACAGCAAGAGTCCACACAGCTAAGCTTCCAACCTGTGAAACGAAATTAAAGAAAAGCTTAAGGCCCAGTGCTGTGGTGTGTGCCTTTAATTTCAGTACTCCAGAGGCAGAGGCAGAGGCAGACAGATTTCAGAGTTCAAGGCCAGTCTAGTCTACAGATTGAGTTCTAAAACAGCCAAGCAGTGAAGGAAACCATGGAAAAACAGAAAGCTGGTGAAATTGTTATTGAATGAGAGTGCCACATTCCAGCCCAGAAAGCAGCAGAACTTAGCAAGTGCAACCATGTGGCTCAAGCTTTAGAGTCAAGGATACAAGAAAGCGGCTATGGAATCTCTCTCCATGACTAAGAAAAGCTCCCAAAGCTCAGCATGTGTCGGGGTGTCCCTGCATGGAGTCCTAGAGAGGCGATGTTGTAAAGCTGTGGAGATGAAGCCTAGACTGCCTTAGAGACTCCAAGATGTTGGAGATATCAGAGTTGTGGCATACCTCCATGAAAGCTGCTAACAGGGGGTGGAACCAGCCTAAGAGAGTAGTGTGCTGTAGTCAACAAAGCTGAGAATAATTGAAGATCTAAAGAGTGTTTAGACATCAGACACTGAGTTTGCCCAGCTGACGTTTACTTTTGTTGCAGTCCAGATCCCTTTCTTCCTCTTTGGAGCAGTAAAGCATATCCTTTGCTACTGTGTGTTGAAAGTTCGTTCTGCTTTTTTAATTTTAATTTTATAGGGGCTACAGTTAAGAGATTCTAAAGAGACTTTGAGCTTTTAAATCGTGCCGATACCATGAAAGACTATGTTTTGAAGTTGGACTAAATACATTTTAAATTATGATTTGGCTGCAAATCTATGGGGCCAGGAAGGGGAAGTGGCAGTTTGTGTGAAAATGGCCACGTGGGTCCCTAGGGAGTGACACTGTGAGGAGATGAGGCCTTGTTGGAGACAGTATGTCACTGGAGGTGGATTTAGGGATTTCAAATGCTGGAGCCAAGCAAGTATCATTCTCTCTTCCTGCCTCCTGAGGATCCTGATACAGAACGCTAAACTTCTTCTTCAGCCCTATGTCTGCCTGCATGCCAGCGGCCTGCTTCCTGCCATGATAATAACAGACCAAACCTCTGAACTGTAAATCAGCCTCAATTAAATGGTTTCATTCATAAGAGTTGCTGTGATCATTATGTTTTTCCACAGCATTAAGACACAGGGTCTCTCTCTGAACCTGCTGTTTAGGCTAAACTGGCTCGATAATGATCCCCTAAGATTACCTCTTTATGACCTTTAATATTTTTGAAGAGAGATACTGTTGCATATAACTTTACGTAGGTGGTTAGAATCCAAATTCAGGTCTTCAGTTTTCCCACTGAGTATCCTCTATAGCTTCTTGTATCATATAATGGCTTTCAATAGTAGCCTTTATACAACAATGACAAATGCATTGAAAAATATCAGGGGAGTAATGCCACTCAAAATAGTCTAAAAAGAACTTGGAATAAATCTAACTAAGAAAGTAAAAGATTCGTATGTGAAAACTTTAAAATATTAAAGAAATAGAGGAAGACCTCCCATGTTCGTGTTTTATAATAAGTAGTCTTGTACATTTGCTCAGCTATGTTCATAAAAGCATCATTTGTAATAGCCAGAACCTGGAAACAAACTAGATGCCCCTCAACTGAAGAATGGATTTAAAAAGTAGTATATTTACGATTGAAATATTTTGTTGTATTAAGTTTCTGGCCCAGACTTTCCAGCCTAGCCTCATGGCCTGGGCCCACAGACCCACAGTATCATAGTCCCAGTGAAACACACAGACTCTTATATTAATTGTACACTGATTGACCTGGGGCCCAGGCATATAACTTGCTAGCTCCTGCTCTTAAATTAACCCATGATTTTTATCCTGTTCAGCCATGCAGTTCGGTACCTTTTCTCAGAGCAGCATAGCTGTCCTCTGCATCTGCTGGCTTTTCTGTGGCATCTCTGCTCTGTTCTTCTTGTTCTAAGAATTTTCTCAGTCTGGTAGCTCTGCCCATACTTCCTGTCTGCCTTCAGCCAATCAGCGTTTTTATTAAACTAGTAGGTCAGACAATTATTTACAATGTGACATAATCCCAATCCATTATTCAGCAGTTAAAAATGACATCTTAAAATTTGCGGGCAAATAGAGGAACTATAAGAAAAAAATCATCCGAGCGAGGTAACCCAGACCCAGAAAGACAAACATGGTAAGTACTCACTCATAAGTAGATATTAGACATAAAGCAGAGCATAGCCGGGCTACAATTCACAACTCCAGAGAAGCTAGGTAACAAAAATGAATCTAAGAGAGACATGGATCTCCCTAGGAAGGGGAAATAGATAAAATCTCCTGAGGAAATTGGGAGTGTTAGGGGCAGGGTTAAGAGAAGGTGGAAAGAGAACAGGAAGAAACAGGATGGTAGAGTTTGGAGAGGGATGGAGATGGAGAATGACAAAATAGATATCTTGACAGAGGAAGTCATTTCAGGGTTAGGGGAAATCCTGGTGCTAGGGAAGCTCCCAGGAATCCACAAAGATGACCCTAGCTAAGACTCCAAGCAATACCGAAAAGGGTGCCTGAGCTGGCCTCCTGTAATCAAATTGATGACTAATTGTTACCATAAAACCTTTAGCCAGCAACTGATGGAAGTAGATGCAGAGGTCAACAGCTAAGCACTGAGCAGAGCTCCCAATCCTGTCAAAGAGAGGGAAGAGAGATCATATGAGCAAAGGGGCTATGATGATGGAGAAGCCCATAGAACAGTTGACCCAAGCTATTGGGAGCTCACTGACTCTGAAATGAAAGCTGGGGAACCTGCATGGGACTAAACTAGGCCCTCTGAATGTGGATAATAGGTGTGTGCTTTGGGTAGTTTGTGGGGCCTCTAGAAGTGGGACCAGGATTTATCCCTAGTGCATGAACTGGCTCTTTTAGAGATCATTCCCTATAGAAGAACACCTTGCTCAGCCTTGATTGGGGCGGGGGAGCTTGGTTCTGTCTCAACTTGATATCCCAGACTTGGTTGACTCCCCATGGGAGGACTTATCCAGCTTAAGGAGCGGATAGGGGTTTCCCGGAGGTGAACGAGAAGGGGGGGGGGAGGGACTTGGTGAGTTCGTTAAAACAAAAATTTCTTAAATAAAAAAGTTAAAAAAAAAACCAGTCAAATAAAGATGACATCCTACAAAAAGCAATTTATAGACACAATGTAGCCCAATCAAAATGGAAACTCCATTCTTCACATTTTTTTTTTAATCCAAAACTTCGTATAGATGTACAAAATTCTTCAGATAGCCAAAGTAATCCTGAGGAATAAGAATTCTGCTGGAGATGTGTTAATACCTTTTTTTTAGTCATGCTACAGAATCTTCCTATTAAAGTCAGCATTGTTTGACACAAAAATAATGCCAGACCAATTCAATAAAATAGAGTGCAGATAAAAACCTACCCAACTCAGCTACCAATTTTTTATTTAAAATTTAATATTTAATTTTATGTGTATTGGCCTTTTGCCTGCATGTATGTTTGTGCTGGTTTGCATAGGCTGGAAAGCGTTCCATACTCAGTGGCATGGGAGCTATACATGATTCTAAGTTACCGTGTGGAATCCAGGTCCTCTGCAGCTAGTACTTCTAACTGCTAAGTTGTACCTCCAGCCCCCAGCCATTGGTTTTTGACAGGAAATTAAAAGAAAAATACACACTGAAAAAAGGTAAGCCTCTTCAACAAAACACTTGTATTTTTGAAGTACACTGAAGAATGAAACCAGACCTCTCACTTCTGCACAAAAGTCACCTCTCAGTGGATCAAGTACCCCTTAGACAAGCTACTCCAATTCTAGCTGTGCACTTCCCCACGGATGGACTGTGAAAGGGTTCATGACTTGTCATGCTTGGCTTTCTGAAGCTGGATGGGCTGTGTGTGTGTGTGTGTGTGTGTGTGTGTGTGTGTGTGTGTGTGTGTGTGTGTGTGTGTGTGTGTGTGTGTGTTCTATGGGATGTTAAGCAGAGAGTTGAATTCTATTCTTAGATGCCAACGGTTTCCCTCACCTACTTTTATGAGTTTGGGTTTTTTGGTTTGTTTCTTGTTTTAAAGTTTTTAGGCTTTGTTGTTGTTTTTCCAGAGACAGAGCCTTACTCTGGAGCCCAGGTCAATCTGGAATTTATGGCAATCCCTCTGCCTCAGTTACCCACAGGCTGATATTACAAGCTTAAATCCCCAATGCCCAGTTCCCCTACCTGGTTTTCTTTATTGTGCTGTTATTTATTTTCTATTCAGGTTTCTATAGCTTTATTTATTTTAATTTTTTAGTGCTCACAGAGGTCAGAAGAGGGTGTTGAGTTGCCCGAGACCAGAGTTGCAGACAGTCGTGAGCTGCCACGTGGGTGCTGAGAATGAGATCTGGGTCCTCTAGGACAGCAGCTGGTGCTCTTAGCCACAGAGCCATCTCTCCAGCCCTCTATTGATGCTTTTAGCTGTTTTATTTAAGTTTAAGTGCCATTAAATTTTATTTAAAAAGAAAAGTCAAGCTACAGAATGTTGATTACACAGAAACAAGAAAAACAGGATGGTTTAAAATTGGGATTTTAAGTTCTTTTCTTACTTCTTACTGCTATTTAATAATGGCTAATTCTACAATCATTTAAAAGTTATTTGCTTTTTTACATTAATTTTAGAGTACAGACTGTCTCTGTTTAACATTCTACATGGCTTGCTGGTTAAAAACCAAGTAGAGGCTCCAAGTCAGTTTCCAGAACCCACATCAATTGTCTGAAAATGCCTTGCAACTCCAGCTTCAGTGGGTCTGACACTGTCTTGTGGCTTCTATAGGCATATGAACACACACAGTTAAAATAGTGTGCTTATAGACCTTAAGTGTACACTTCTATTAGTAACACAATCAAACAAACATGGATTTACCAAATTAGGCATTTGTGCACTTGTTACTGTGGTTTACTGTAGACTCCCTTTCTGGGGTGAGTAGAAGTTTGTGTTGCTACTCAGGAAAAGTTTATCATACAACAGCTCTTGGGACTCCTAACAGGCAGCTTACAACAGTCCCTAGCTCTACTTTCAAGGGATCTAACGCCCTCTTCTGGAATCTATGGGTATCTGCACATGGGTGACATTCACTCATGTAGACACACAGAGAGGGGGAGGGAGAGAGAATATTAATGATGATAAATTGTTTAAAACAGAATATAAGATAATATATTGATCCTCAGGTAGATGTAAATTCAAACCTCAGTGAGTCAACATATTTCTCTCTCTCTCTGTCTCTCTGTCTCTCTGTCTCTCTGTCTCTCTGTCTCTCTCTGTCTCTCTCTGTCTCTCTGTCTCTCTCTGTCTCTCTCTGTCTCTCTCTCTCTCTCTCTCTCTCTCTCTCTCTCTCTCTCTCTCTCTCACACACACACACACACACACACACACACACACACACAAACTCCAGAATAGCTAAATTTAAAATAACTGTTCTGGCATGTGGCTGATACAGAGTAGGTCTTAAAGTGTTCATCCACTTGACAACATCTTAGGGAGTTAAGCACAGACCTAGAACCCCAAACCCCGATGCTCTGCTCCCTTAACCTGCCCATGGTTAAAACTATTTACATTAAAGAATACAAAACATAGTCAATATTTCAACCCAGAGGAGACAGTTGGGAAAACAACAAAATGTGACAGTTGCAAGGTGTGTAGTGTGGGATAGTCAGTTAGTGCAAATTTAATATAATTGAGTATCTAAAAAGTATTTTTGAAAATGTGAAATAATGGGTCACAAAGTTTGTAATGAATAAAGTAAAGGAAAATCAAGCAGGGTTGGAGACTAACGTGTGATTTGATGAAAAGGTCAGAAAAGGCCTTGCAGAGGAAATGGGTGCCCAATCTCGAAGTAGCTCCTGATGGGCTCAGAGCCACCACAAAGATGGGCGAGGCATGCACGTTCAGCTCCTGATTGGCAACTTCCAGAGGCAAGTGAACACAATGTTTCAATGTCATAACCTCATTTTTATTGGTTGTAGCGTCAGAGTGCCGCCACTCATTGGCTGCTGGGTAAGACGCTCACCAGGTCGTTGATGGACAGACATACAAGCACACGCACATGCCCATGATGCATACGTGCTGCGGAGACTGTCACATGGTCCTCCTGTGGCACATTCGCCTGGCAGATGGAATATGACGGGTTGCCGGGGTTCATAGGAGGGTCTCCATGCTGGGCTTCTGGGGACACGGAGTTCCTCCCTTAGTCAAGCAGACCTCAGACAGTGTATCCTTGGACCTCTCACGTGACAGCCACAGAGCGGTTAAAAGCCGCTCTGCAACCTCAGCACCGAGGTGCCGCGAGCTTCTTGGTTAGTCCAAGGCCCGTTCTGGATCTGTAGACAGGAACTGTTTATCAGGTGCCAGTTTAGACAGTTTACTCTCAGCTAGTCGGCCTGTCACTCCTCGATCATATGATCAGCTTTTCTTCACCTCTCAGTCAGCTCTTCATCTTGTCACCTAGTCAGCCTGTTACCCTTCAAGTCACTTGTTTGTCCCTTCACCACCCCTCAGCCTGTCTCCCCTCAGTCACCTACAGTGTGTCACCAGGTTAGCCTGAAAAGAAGCCAGTGGATCGAACTAATAGGAGAAACAAGAAGCATGGGAGTTAACTATCAGGTTAGTGGCTGGGTCCGTTAGCCATTAGCTCCCTTGCAAATCACTTAACCCCATAATCCGTCTCTGTCATAACCTGACAAGTTCATCCATGAATTAGGCTCCAACCTGTCTCTTGGTAAATTAGCCCCAATTTCATATCTGTAATCCTAGCTTTTGGGAGATGGAGGCAAGAGAATCAGGATTTCAAGGTCATCTTCAGCTACATAGAAAGGCCAGCCTTGGCTACTTCAGATGTAAAGCAAAACAAAATCTAACAGTTGGAGAACACTTTTCTGTGGTAACATATTGTATATTTAATACAATCAGCCTCAAATATAAGAAAACAGAATCACTCACAGCCGTGAGGATCAGAGAGTGGTGACCTATGCCTTTAATCCCATCACTCAGGAGACAGATCTTTCTGCATTTCTGTGAGTTAAAGGCCTAACAACCAAACAATATTAGCTCACACCTTTAATCCTAACACTAGGATTATGATGCAGAGTCGAACTGGGAAGTGAAACAGCTGGGGTAGGGAAGATATTTAAAGCAGATGTAGGCAGACATTGAGGCATCTGTAGGAGAACTTCAGCTAGGCTGAGGACTCTTGAAGACAGCATTTCCCCTTTTCAGCCTGAGCAGCTAGCTGAGAGAGAATTGACTGTGGTCTGATTTCTCTCTCTGATATTCCAGATTTTCCCCCAATACCTGGCTCTGGGTTTTCATTAAATACCAACTAGAATTTGTGCAATACTTTGCTAACAAGAGGGAGGTAGGGAGACAGATAGATGGAAGTGTGATGAAGAAAAAGAATTTCATGGAGCTCTGAGAACAAGACACTGAGTAAAACAAAGAGAAGTGATAGAGGGAAAATGTGAAGCTCCCCTTAGCAGCCGCCTCACCTACACTCCCTAAAGGCTGGCAGAGAGAGCAGTAAGGCACCAGAATTTTAAAGCTAGGTTGATCACTACATCTCCAGCAATAAATCCAACTTGTGTGATGTGTGATGTGTGACATGAATATGAAAACATAATTGGAGAAGCAATTATATCTTACCAGAGTTATTTGATGATTTACTGGCAAAGCTTGGGACCCATTTTGGCTCATTCCAACCTAAGTTGGCCAAAAAAGCTCCTCTTTGGTGTGAAAGTGAGAAGGACTTCTGAACAGAAATCTAGGCAGTATCGCCTCTCTATGGAGAGTAGGAACAATCATTCCCATAACCCAGCATGTAGGAGCCAGAGACTAGCTTGAACTACACAGCCAGTTAAAATAGTCTTCCCATTTCAGCCTCCAAGTGATGGGATTACAGGTGTGAGCCACCATATCTAGCTATGAATTTACTGATTTCTTTACCCAGACTCCTTTCTGGACAATGAAATGAACACCAAAAGTCTAAATTCTATTCATCCCTCTGAATCCTGTCACCCATCCCTCACATTTCAACTCAAGGACATGATCCATTCTCAATAAAAATAGAGGTCTCTGCCCTGGTCACCTTGCCTACAGTCATTCCCGATGTGGCCATTTCTTAAATGGCCCCAGTGGAAGACTCTCAAACAATGCACACCTTGATCCCACTCTTCCATGACATACCATCTGTCTTAGTAAAGAGACACCATGACAATGACAACCCCCCCTTTTTTTTATTAAAAACTCTTTTCATATAGGCCACTGCTCCCCCTCCCTTCTCTCCTCTCAGTCCCTCACAGTCTTCCCTCAGCCTCCCCGACCCCACCCCCCCATCCATTCCCAAAGGAGGGCAAGGAATCTTAAAGTGGGTCAGTTCAGTCTGGCATATCCAGTTGAGGTAGGTCCCAGACCCTCATCCCAGTATTAGGGCTGAGTTAGGTGTTCCTCAGTAGGGAATGGGCCTCAGGATGTCATTTCATGCACCAGGAATATACACTGGTCCTAATGCCAGAGGCTCCACAAACTGCCCATACCACATAACAATCCTCAGTTCCTCAGTGGTTGTTTCTGATTCAGTGAGCTCCCAATAGTTCAGGTCAGCTGTCTCTGTGGGTCTCCTCCTCATGATTCTGATCCTTTTGCTCATAAATATTCTCTCTCTCTCTCTCTCTCTCTCTCTCTCTCTCTCTCTCTCTCTCTCTCTCTCTCTCTCTCTCTCTCTCTCTCTTCCTCCAGCTGGTTCAAGATCTCAACCTGGTGGTTAGTTATGAATCTCTGTTCCTGCCTCTATCCACTGCTGGATGAAGGTTCTATAATGACAATTAGGGTGGTCATTCATTTGATTATAGCAGAAGACCTGTGTAGGCACCCTCTACACTATTGCTTGGAGTCCTAGATAGGGACATCTTGTGGGTTCTTGGAGGTTTCCTTAGCATCAGGTTTCTTTCTAATCCCACAGTGGTTCCCTGTCCCGCGCCTATCTCTCGCCCGCGAGGAAAGACATAGCACACACTGAGGATCCTTCTGCAGTATAACTTTAATGTATCTTGGGGGAGAGCATTTAGCTTACGGAAAATGGAGAGGGGAGGAGAAAGTGAGAGAGCCGGCAGAGGGCCGGCAGAGAGGCAGGGGCCGCTGCGGCGGGCCCCCAGCGGGGAAAAGGAAAGTCAGAGAGCTAGGCTAGGCCCCAGCGTGGTCTGGGCTGGGCCATCCGCCACGTGGCCTAGAGCCCGCGCCCCAGGAGCCGGGCCGGCATCCGTGCGCACGGCGGGGCGGAGAGGGAGAGAGGAAGAGAAGGGGCCACGAGGTAGGAAGCACCCGGTTTTAAGACGACCAAACAGCTCTTGCTTTAGACGAAACATCTTCCTATAGGTCGTAGTTCAGAATCTCATATGACGCCACGGGAAAGGCGGAGAAACCAGACCAGTCTCGCGAGATTATCAAGCGCATGCGCTCTCTAACGACTCAGGCGGGTTGGCCAGCACCAGATAATAGCGCCACCTAGAGGGGCTGGGGCCAGTGGCCTCCAACAGTTCCCTCTATCAAGATATCCATTTCTTTTTTCTCCCTCTCTGCTGCTCCTCTCACTCAACCATTTCTTTCTCTCATGATTTGCTCCCACCTCTCCTTGCTTGCTCCTTGTTATGATCCTAATTTACTCAGGATATCTCTATTTTTTTCTTCCCAGGGGGAATTTCTGGATGCACAACTCTTATGAAGGAAAAACATTTAATTGGGGTGGCTTGCATTTTCAGAGGTTTAGTTGATTATCATCATGGCACAACATGGTGGTATGCAAGCAGACATGCTGCTGTAGAGAGAGCAGAGAATCCTATGTCTTGACCTGCAAGTGACAGGAAGTAACATAGATTGGGCATAGGAACCTCAAAGCCTGTCCCCCACAGTGACACACTTTCTCCAACAAGACCATATCTCATAATATTGCCACTCCCTATGAGCTTATGGGGGCCAAGTACATTCAGACTATCACACCATTCTTCCATACATTCACACCAGCTTTTGAGGACTGAAAACACGTGGTCATTGCACCCCCTTTCCTAAAGAGACATAGCATTGGGTTTGAAATATTGCTCAAGTGGTAGAATGATATTAAGGATGACCACATCTGTCCCAAGTAATTCTTGATTCTCCAGGTCATTTGGTGTTTAGGGTGACCAGAGTATTACAGGCACCTGTGGCTTAGTTAAGATTTCAAGTGCTGTGAAGAGACACCATGAGCACAGTAACTCATAAAGAAACATTTATTTGTGGTGGTTTGCACTTTCAGAGGTTTAGTCCATTATTATCATGATGCAATATGGTGGTATGCAGGCAGATATGGTGCTGGAGGAATAGTCAAGTAGCCTACAGCTTGACTTGCAGGCAACAGGAAGTGGTCTGAGACACTGAGCATAGCTTGAGCACATATATGAGACCTAGAAGCCCACCCCCAGAGTGACATACTTCCTCCAACAAGACCACACCTACTACCTCAAGACCACACCTCTATAGTGCCATTCACTTTGGGGGCTACTATCTTTCAAACCACTACAACTCACTTTTTGAAGATATTTTTGGTCACCCATCTTCACATCTTCTTTCTTCACAGTGAAGAGTTTTGTATAACTAGGAATTCTTGCTGTTGCATATGGGATGCCACATCTACAGCTGGGTGAGTAGGACAAGAAGCACTTCTATAACTGTCTGAGGAAGTTGCAGATGGAACTGTAAAGAAAGAGAAGGCTGTAGAAGACAAACGTATATTTGATTTAAAAAAAATAGTCCAGAATATCAGAGGACAGAGCCACCTACAGAGCCAAGCCATGAAGGTCAGAGAGTGATGAACCATTCCTTTATATCACTCAGGAGGTAGAGATCCACTGGATCTCTGTGAGTTCAAGGCCTAACATAGCCACCTTTAATCCGAGCTCTAGGAAAGCTGATCCAGGAATTGAAATAGCAGGGCAGGGAAAGAAAGATAAAGCAGGGGAAGGCAGACATTCTTCTCTTTGTCTGCTTGCCAGAGTCAGTCTGAGGACTCATGGAATAGGACCTTCCTTGTTAGGCCTGAGGAGTTGGCTGGGTGAGAATTGGCTGAGGTTTGTTCCCTGTCTTTCTGATAGTTTAGCTTTTTCTCAATATCTAGCTCCACATTTTATTATAATACTAAATAGAAACTGTGCAATAGACAAATAATTAGTATGGATTAGACATCATCTCTGTGTCTAGGATCCCCCAGATTATGATTCAGTGGTAGAACCCTTGCCTAGAATCCCCAAGTGAGGGCTTGGAAGTGTGACTCAATGGTAGAACATCTGCCTAGAATCCCCCAGTGAGGGCCTGGGGGTGTGGCTCAGCAGTAGAGCCCCTGCCTACAATCCCCCAGTAAGGGGCTAGAGTGTGGCTCAGTGATACAGCATTATCTAGTATATGGGAGGCCTTGAGTTTCATCCCCAGTGCAGCAAACAAAGAAAAGAAGACTGGGTCCTTAATGAAGAAGAAAAAGGAAAGTGGAGTCACCTTGCTGACCTCTGACCCTATTCTCTATAGAACCTGCCAGACTGATCAACTCTTTCTGTGCAGTGGAGAAGACATTGCAATGCACTTGTTCCTTCCATGGGATCCCCACACCCTCTGTGCAGTGGTGGATGGACAATGTGCCCGTGGATGTCAACAGTGGGCATGGCAACCTCCAGGTGACCTCTACCACACTTGGTCCCTGGGACAACAGCACTCTCAGCCTGGTCAAGAACCCAGAAATGGGCACAGTCCTTCTTTGTGAGGGAAAGAACCAACATGGAAGCCATGGCTTGAGCATTCTACTGATGTCAAGTGAGGGCAGGGACTTGGAGACTGGGTGAAGGCAGTGAACAGGGAGGGACTGCCAAGCCTAACAACCTAAGTACAATCCTCACATGCAAATAAATGTAAACGTAAAAGTTTTTACTTATAAAAACAAAGCCTTACTGAAATGCCTTCTGCTTTCAGGAAGGGGCCCTTTGGCTCCCCAGATCTTCCTGAAAGCTCTGCTCCAGGGTGTTGTCTATGCTGCCACAGCAATCACATTACTTTTCCTGTGCCTCCTTCCCTTCATGTGAGTATCTTAGCCCATTTCATGCTATGTAACAAAACATCTGAGATGAGCTAATTTATGAAGCACAGGTTTACTTAGCTTGGGTTCTGGAGGCTGAAAATGTGTAAGAGCACAATCCTGGCATTTAGATCCAGCAAGGACTTTCATGCTGTCACACGGTGAGATGCTGAGTAAGCGTCTCTTCTCATACAACCACTAATGTCGTCACCTTCCTGACCCCCATAATCCTATCTAGCAATGAGAAGGATGGTAATTGGGACTGAGTGGCTGTCTGTCAGGGAAAGAGGATGAAGAGGAATGAAATGATACAGCATGGAGAAGAGGTGGATTCAAAGGCAAACAACATTGGAAATACTGCCCAGTGCGGTAATAACATATATAGAGCCCTGGGTTCAATCCCTAGCACTGCAGATACTGAGTGTGATGGTGTACCACCATAATCCCAGCACCCAGGAGGTAGAGACAGGAAGATCAGAAGTTCAAGGCCATCATCCTTGATGTGGTGAGTTCAAGGCTGGCCTTGGGCTACATGAATCTGTCTCAATAAGCATGCATGCAAGCAAATAAATAAATGACAAGAAGCTGCAGAGATGGCACAATAGCTAAGATACTGGCTGCTTGTGTGTTTCTGGCCTAGCCTCGAGGTTCAGTCCCGCAGACCTGCAGTCCCACAGAGTCACACAGATGCTTACAGTAATTTTATGCTGATCAGCCTAGGCCCAGGCATGTAATTGCTAACCCCTTCATCTTAACTTAACCCACGACTCTTATCTTGCTCAGCCATGCGGCTCAGTACATTTTCTCAGCAGCATTTCAACTTCTTTTCTCTGTATCTCTGTGGTGTCTCTGCTCTGCTCTTCCTGTTCCCAGAGTCTTCTTAGTCTGGTAGCCCCACCCATACTTCCTGTCTGCCTTCAGCCAATCAGCATTTTTATTAAACCAGTAAGCAGGACAATTATTTATAATGGAACAGTACACAATCCCACTACAGCTGCTCTTACAGAAGACCTAGGTTGAGTTCTTAATGCTCACATGGTGGCTCACAACCATTTGTAGTGCCAGTTCCAGAGTATCTGCCGCTCTCTTCTGGCTTCTGAAGGTACACATGCAGTATCCAGAACATGCCTCCCCCATATCATGAAACAAAAATAAAGAAGCTTTTAAAAATTCCAACTTCCCCATAAAACAAATAAATTAACTTAAATAAATCTCAATCTTTACAGGGTGCAAGGACCCTTCACAACTGAGCCATCTGAACCCTGGGGCCTGTTAAACAGGGAATTGGACTGCACAGAGTGTAAAACCAGCTTGCAGAGAAGTGGGTGGCTTTCGCTAGATAACACAGAAGGCAGGCAGTACCGTTAAGACTCCAGACTTAGATGCTCAGTAAAACCAGAGTCCATGTTGGGGTGCAGAGGCAGGAAATTGGAACTGACCAGAAACACATTTCTTTAGAGTCAAGCTTCTCAGGACACAGCAGGCAAAGAAGTGTGCACAGATAAGAGCACATCAGAGCTCTAAGGCTGGAGCAGACCAGGAGGCCAGTGTGAAGACAGAGGAGCTGAGAAGGTCCAGAACTGAGTCACCTGAGGAGCAGCTCTCAGTGAGTACCCCTTGCACCAGAATAGAACCCGGTCTAGCAAAAGAGTGTTAATGGGAGAAACTTGTGTGCTGCTTTGGAGAGACAGTGCCCAGCCTATAGTCTGCATAATGCACAATTAGCTTCAGCTTTGTTTCTTAGGTACTGAAATTGAGGCCCCAAGAGTCTCATAGAAGGAACACATAGTTCAAAGGATAATTAGAACCATCAACACACACACACTCACTCATTCACTCACTCACTCACTCACTCACTCACTCACTCACTCACACACACACACACACTCAATCACTCACACACACACACACTCAATCACTCACACACACACACACACACACACACACACACACACACACACACACACACACACACACACACTCCATAAACCATGCACACATACAAATACAGCATACATACATATACACGCCATATACTCCACTGTAGCAAGCTTTCTTTTGGGTCACTAACCAGCTCCCAAATCATGACACAGAGCCTTATTGTTAATTAGTAATGCTCGTCCCAGCAGCTCTAACCTCTAACTTACTCTAACCTGTTTTCTTCATCTATGTTTTGTCTTGGGCTTTCTACCTTTTTCATTATGTATGTCCTGCTCTGTGACTGGCTGACTGGTGGCTGCCTGGCCCAGGGAGTCTCTCTCTCTCTCTCTCTCTCTCTCTCTCTCTCTCTCTCTCTCTCTCTCTCTCTCTCTCTCTCTCTCTCTCTCTCTCTCCGTTGTTTTCTCCCCATTTTCTTCTCTCTCACACTCTCCAGCCTAGATTCCTCCTACATATTCTCTCTGCCCTCCGGGCCCTGCTATCCCTCTCCTGCCTAGCTATTATACCAATCGGGTGCCTTAGCTGGACAAGGAGAAACAGCAACACATCTTTACATCATTAAACAAATGTAGCACAAACAAAGGTAATACATTTTTGCCTCGTTAAACAAATGTAATACATCTTTAGGTAGTTAAATATTCTACACCACACCACACATACACACCCACTCACACACACACACACATACATACCATTTGTATATGCCACCCCCCCACACACACACACTAAATGTGGGTTGATGACCTTTAGTAGTAGTGGTAGCATCAGAAAACACAGGTTTGACTTCTGGTGTGCAGCAGGCAGCAGTCACTTACAGCCTAAGGCCCAAGTCAGTGCCAAGTGCTTAGAGATTAGGTAGTACTTAAGCTCAGCTCTGTGACCAAATTCCTGACAGAATAGATTTAAAGGATTTGTTTAGGCCCATAGTTCAAGGGATACAGTCTCTGGTAGTCAGTGTTAGCTGTCAGATGGACAGGATCTAGAATTACCCAGGAGATGGGTTCCTGGACATACCTGTGGGGCTTATTTTTTTGCACTGATTGAGGTGGGAAGATCTTCCCACTGGGGATTGCACCATTCCCTGGCAGGGATCATGAACCATATAAGTGAAAAAATTGAACTAAGCACTAGCTGAATACACAAGCTCATTGCTCTGTTTCCTAATTGGGGATGTGATGTGTTATGATCAGGAGCTTCAAGCTCCTGCTGCCTTGAGCTCCCCATCTTGATGGACACCAAAATAAACCCTTTCTGGCTGGAGAAATGGCTTAGTGGTTAAGAGCACTTCCTGTTCTTTCCAGAGGCCTTGAGTTCTGTTCCAAACACCCACATCAGCCAGCTCACACTGACTTTATAACTCCAGCTCTAGAGGATCCTATGTCCTCTTCTGACCTACGTGGGCATCTGCACACATGCTCACACAGACATAATAAAACCACATCTTAAAAACAACACCAAGACAAAAAAAGAAGCAGAGAGTTCCAGCAGAAAGCAAGACCAGGCTTTAATTTTTAAAGGTTCACCCTCATTAAGTCACCTCTGTGATCCAATCATCCAGCCCCAAATGTCTCACAGCCTACCAAAACACCAGCTGGAGAGCAAGTGCTCAACATAAGAGCCTATGTCTAATTTCACATCCAAACCACAACAGTGGATTGCCCCTTTCTTCACCTGAACCCTACAACCCCAGGACATCTTGGATGGAATGTACTGGAGACCACCAGCCCTCAGCCTTATTTACCATCTGTGAGTCTCTAGGACCATAGCCATCCTGCTGCTGCTATTAATTACTTTTCTGTTGCTGTGATAAAACACTAAGTACAAGGAAGAGTTTATTTGAGCTTATTATTCCAGAGGGCTAAGAGTCCAATGTGGTGGTGGCAGGCATTGCATCAGGAACAGGAATCTGATAGCTCACATTTTCAAATTCAAGAAGCCAAATAGAAAGTAGTAAATGTGGTGAGAATATAAACATTAGGTACTCACCCCCAGTGACATGCTTCCTCCAACTAGACTGGGCTCCACCTCTCGAAGGCTCCATGATCTCTCAGTGTGGGGACTGAGTGTTTCATACCACCTCACCGGATCCCTCCTAACACCCTGCCTTTGGAGTTAGTGTCCCTTTGTGGTTAAGACCTGTGTTGTACTTTGAATATGAACATGCCCCTGCCCCGGAGGCTCATGCAATTTGAACACTTCTTTCTCAGCTGGTGATGCTGCTGTAGAAGATTGTGGAACCTTTAGGGGTTTGAGCCTGGCTGAAGAAAGGGGGGCACTTAAATTTCTATATACTGCCCCAGTTTGTCTGCTCTTTGCAGTCTTCACTGGGCAGAACTGTCCCGCACCTTCTTTGCCCGCAAACAAGACGCAGTACAACAGGATCCTTCTGCAGCAGATTTATTGAAGCTTCACACACTAGGGCAAAGAACGGAAGACCCCGAGCCTCCCAGGCAGGCCGCTTTTATAGGCAACATTGTTTATCTCTGACATGGGCCTTTCCCATTGGTCAGCACACCCTCACCCGATATGATGTATCTATCTGGGGGCCAGGCTTCTTGCTGGAAAATTACAAGGTGTCATGCGCAGTGACTTGTTTACTAAGGAGCTTCCTTAAACCGCTTAGTCATAGGCCCGATACAAGCGCCATCTTTAGGGTGCGGCTGGCTCCCTACACAGAACGAGGTACCAGGATCAGATCCAGCCCTTACCCTCAGAGAGTAACCAAGCTGGTAGAGAAAGGTATCCTCACAGAAAGAGGCCCAAGGCAGGGATCTGAGGGATATTTTGGGGAGCCCTCATTGTACCAGGGAGGGGCCAGAGGGAGAAGAGTTTGCAGGCTCCAGCCACAGTACTAAAAGTTAAGGCAACATTTGGTTCACAGTTCCTCAGTCAGTCCCTTTCAGGTGTGGCTACTTCACCTGTAAATGTCCATCTTCTCTCTTTGCCCCACCTTCTCACCTTTCAGGAAAAGGAAGATAGCCTGAAGCCAGTGAAGCCTGTGGAAACTGCATCACATTCAAAGTCCCTATCATCTCCATAATTACAAAAACCCATGGAGACCCCCAGAAACTCAAAGTCCATAATAAACTTAAAGTCCTGAGAATCTGAGATCACAAAGCCCTTCCAGCCTCTACACATTCCATACACTCCAAGGTATAGACTATTACTAGGCCTGGTCTCGGGACTTTAAAATGTCACTTTTATGACTAACGAATCATATAGGTTTGGTGAGGCAAAAAATACATACCTCACTCTGAGACACTCACAGGAGAGAAAAATGAATACACATGGCACTGTGAAACAAGGGATTTTTATCCCTTTCATGACCAGTTCCAAAGACAGGCACACACACACACACACACACACACACACACACACACACACACACACACCATTATATTTCAATCTAATCTAAATTTAAGTGCTTAGCAGATCTTGGACAAGATCTCCCACTCTTATCTCTAACCTTCAGTAGGCACACATAACAAGTACCTGAGTGAAGACTGCCCTGTGAAAAGTGGTACCCAGAGCTGGGAGGTGGTGGCCCATGCCTTTAATCCTAGCACTTGGGAGATAGAGGTAGGCAGATCTCTGTGAACTTAAGACCAGCTTGGTCTACAGAGTTAGTTGCAGGACAGCCAAGGATACACAAAGAAACCCAAACTCAAAAAACAAAACAATAACAAACAAAACCCCATACCAAAGAAAGAGAAAAAAGAAAAATGATACTCAGAGACACAGGTGGAGAAAATGTGCTATAATGAACACAAACTGAAAGATAAAATATTGGAAGGTTACATCGTGGGTGCACATCCTGATCCTCAGAATGTTGACTCCTCACAGCCAGGAGCTTGTCTCCCTTGTTTCCACCCTGTGTTACCTACCAGTCCTGAAAACGTGCCTAAGATCCAAGACACATGCAGAACTGTTTGTGGAGTACGTGAGCAAATGAACGAATGAATTGTGAGATGTGGCAAGGTTTGAAACCAAGAAGTGAAATGAGGAGATCTATAGTGTTCTCTGAGTGTGAGAAATGGTGTCTGCCATGTCTTTGGAGGGGGCCCAGGTAAGTGAGCTTACTTAGGTCATTACCACAATGTCCCTCGGTGTTTCATGACTTTGCTGGGAAGATGAAAAAGAAATGTGTGTTCATACCCCCAAAGACCATGAACATGGGTGACTTGTGTGGTATGTACAGTGGCAAAATGGAAAATTATGCCATTTTCTCCTGTTTCTGTGACAAAACACTCTAAGGGAAACCTAGACAGGGAAGTATTTATTAGGCTTACACCTCAGAGTGACAGTCCATCACTGGGTCAAGACAGGAACCTAAGGTAGAAACTAGAGGGGATGCTGCTTGCTGGCTCACGGGGAGCTTACATAGCTTTCGTATGTATACATCCAGGGATCTTCTGCCTAGGCATAGTGCCACCCATAGTTGTCTGGTCCGTTCAGTATCAACAAGACAATGCCACACAGACATGCTCCTATGATATGCATCAACCAAAGTATATGCACAATACACTCCTAAACACATGAACTGATTTTGTAAAATATGGGCTAAGTGGTAACAGGAGAGGAGTCAAGTTGAATCAGAGGCAGAGAAGACACCTCAAGAGAAAGAGCAGTGGTATCTGAAGAGTCTCTAACCACCCTGAACATGGCAGGAATGGATCTGGCAGACCTTGCACTTCTCTCCGTTTCCTCTGCCTTGAGAAAACCTGTTAGATTACATTTCTAAAGCTAGCCACCAACATCTGTGTAAGAGGGTGTTAGAACCTGGGGGTGGCTGTGAGACCTATCCTGTTTGGAAAGTCAGGATATACCTGGAGCTGGGGTGCCATGGGGATGGTCTGCCTGCAGGATAGAGCAACCTGCTCCTCTCTTGGAGAGCCACAACAGCTGAGCTTTACTCTGACCCCTCCCACCACCAAGGGGGCTTCCCAGCAGAGCTCTGATTCATCTTTCTGGTCAAAGATAAGATGTTACTTCCCTTTGCTAAAGAGGGAACCCCTGAAGGAATGTAGCAATTTCCTTTGGCTCCTGAAAAAAAAAAAAGTTGTTATTTTTTCTGCTCCACCTTGCTCAGCCCGGAAGGGACTTCTCAGCAAGGTTCTTCGGCTCTGTGTCTTGCTCAACACCCCCCACACCCACCCCACACCCACAAGAAGTCTCTGCAAGGTTTATTCTCTCCGTCCCTAAAGAACGTCTTCCTTGCCGCAGTGAATGAAGATCTTCACCCAAGACTCTTTCGCCAAAGAGATTTATTTGGGAGTCCAGAAGGGTGGCTGCCTCTACCAGGGTGGGAAAGAGCAGCAGATAACTGGACAGGCAGAGGGGTTTATATAGGGGATCTGAGTGGTGGAGTTTCTCCAGGATACTCAGGGATTGGCTAGTTATTCCTGCTCAGGGATTGGATAGTTTTGTTGGTCAGGGCCAGAAATGACTCTGATTTCAGGCCAAATTGTGTTTCTTTCGCTGGCCTTTTTTAGCTCGTGGACTCTAAATTCTAAGGTCAGGGCATATTTCTTTCACTGGTTCTGATTGTAGGAACTAAGTGTGTTCAGAGTTAGGCAGTTTCTTTGGTTCTGGGTTAGGGATAAGGTGTTTGTTCCACTGGCTCAAGTCTCAGGTCCAGACTGTGTTTCTTTCACTGGCTCCGGTTTTAGGAACAGGGTTGCTTTCTTTGGCTGGCCCCCTTTCCCTGCAGTCCAGTCCCTTATTTGGCCACTTCCTCCTTCCGAGGATGACTACCAAGGTCCAGCTATCAAAGTATTGGAGTCTAGAAATCAAAATCCCCCTTTGGTTCACCTAATTAACATGCCCAATTAAAATTAAACACCTCATCTTAACACGGGTCTCTCCCCCACACACACACACCTTGTGCCTTTTTAAACTGCCATTTGCCTTAGGGCCACATCTATTTCCTCTATCCAGAGGAATCTCTTTGTCCCTCAGGACAAATATCCCTGCCCGCCTCCACCCCCCCCCCTTCCTCCCTGTTTTGCCTCATCCTTTATCGCCAGTCTTTACCCGTTATCTGTCCTTTGCCTCTCTTGGGTAAATAAATTTCCTTTGTGCGGAGAACTTGGTCTTAGGATGTCCTTCACCAATACCGGTCCCTTCAGTATTGAGACCTGACATATTATGAGTCAGCCAGAGGAAACAGAAGGCTTTGGGCTCAGATTGGAAAGATGCCATAAATTTAGTAGTGCAAAGCAGGCCCAAAATGAGAGGGTGTAAATTCATTTCAGAAGGGCCAGAATTTATAGTGCCTCAAGCTTTTTTAATGCTCTCTCTCTCTCTCTCTCTCTCTCTCTCTCTCTCTCTCTCTCTCTCTCTCTCTGTGTGTGTGTGTGTGTGTGTGTGTGTAGGTGTCTTTGGAGTACAAAAGAGGGCATTGGGTCCATATCAATGTGGGTTTATTATTTTTTATTACATCTCATTTATCTTATTTGTGTATCTACAAGTAATGATCAGTGTACCTACACCTACACCTTGTGGTTCTTTTCTTCCTCTATGTGGGCCCTGGGATGACACTCAGGTCATCTGCTTAAGAACAAGTGTCTTAACCTACTTAGCTGTCTCTCCAGTCTCAGGAAAGATATATCTATATGTATCTGTGTGCAAATAGGTGTTGAGTTACTTTCCCCAATGAATCCTGAACATGAAACATCTACCAGCCCCAAAAGGGCACCAACAACATACCAAAGATATATCCAATCTAGCTTGGTGCACAAGGGAGGTTTTACAGGAGTATGGGTAAGGAGTCACCAACAGAAATATGGATGATTCAAGGGCAGATGCATCACCACAAACCCTACCCTAGAATGACTGGTGACTCATGAAAATTGTAGCCCTGGAACTACCTGCACAACCTGCATGCAATTGGGGTAGTAGGAGAACCTCCTCCATAGTAGCTACTGTGGCACTAGGGGAAGGGCCTTGTGAACTGTGTAAGTTTCAGGAGGTCACAGGACTTATGTTTTACTTTCTGTGCTTTAATGGAACCATTTGAATTCCAAGGAAGCAGCTATATGACCATCGATGAAGACAGCACCTTCTACAATGATGTGGGCTTGCTTCTTCCAAAGAAACAAATCCCTCAGAGAAGCACCAGGGTACAAGGTGGGAGGGAGCGAGTGTTGTCGGTAAGTTTGGCAAAAGAGGGGAGAAGGAGACCAAAGGAAGGACTGGATAGTTAAGTGTGATGGTTCAGCATGCCTGTAATCCCAGCACTGCAGACTTAAGGCCACTCTGGGCTGCACAGTGAATTCCAGTAGTGGTCAGCCTTGGCTACTGATTTAAATCCTATCTTAAAACAAAAGAAACGAAGAGAAAGTGATGAGGCCACGTTGGAAATAGGTCAGGAAGAGCTTGGACATGGGAGGGAGAGTCTGGGCTTCCTAAGACGTGTTTGGTTGATTATGGATGACTAGGTCATTAGGTAAAAAACAAAAGCATACTCATTATGTCTTCTGATTGGCTGTGGGAGTCAATCTTGAAAAGGGATTTGTTCAAGATTGGATCAATATCTTCCATCCACTCATGCACCACTGACTTGTACAGAGGTATTGAGTAGGAAAGTCCTTTAAGAGATAGCTAGACCAGCTTTTGCAGAGTCTAGAACCACCTGCTCAAGAAAAAAAAATCGTTTAAGCGGTGGAGGTTCTGCTCGGTAAGGCAGATTGTTAACGGACCAGCTCAGAAGATAGATGGAAATCCTCCTCTAAAGACTCCCACTTGGCACCACCTTCTGAACAGGCATGCGCTCACTCGTTGGCGCCTTGTGGGCGGGGCTTCTATGTGAGCCAGTCAGTTAGGGTTCCTCAACCCTAGTACCTGCCAGTCTGCGCAGTATCCTCGTGTGGGTTCATCAGGGTGGGCACTGTGTCCTTAAATGAATCCCTCTAGAACCTAACTTCCCCAGCCAGTGTATATAACTGAAAGTCAGCCCCTCACTGGATGCTTTCTGCAAAGCTTTCCTGGGATACCCAAGAGGCATACTGAGGATCCTGTAGTCCTTGGAAACCATGACCAGGAAGTAAAATTGGAGAAGAAATTGAGGGGAGGGACAAGAAGTCGCTGCTGGGATTGGAGAGCGGACTCAGCAGTTAAGAGTACTTACAGCTGAGGACGGGTGTTCAGTTCTCAAGTCAGGTGGCTCCAACTGCCTATAACTCCAGCTCCAGGGAATCAATGTCCTCTTCCGGTCTCCATTGGCATCCAAAGACAAATGGGAGTGTTAGGAGGTCAAGGCCCGCCAGTCTTGGCCACACATTTCACATACTAAGATTACAAATAAAAGAAGCCACAGGAGCAGCTCCCAGTTTGCAGGTGAGGAAATGAGGAGGTCTGGGCAGGACTGGTCTGAAATCACCCCTAAGCTGCTGGAACTAGTGCAGAACGTTTCCATCCTTTGATATGAGCTTTGTAAACCAAGCGTGTAATCTAAACATTGGGAAATGGGCATGGGAGAGTCAGAGGTTAAGTTCAGACCCACGTATATACTTTGAGAGAAGCCTGCATTACATGAGACCCTGTCTCGAAAAGGCCAAAGATAAAGGCTAGAAAAATGGCTCCGTGATTATGAGTAAGAACTGCTCTTGCAGATCATCTGAAATGGATTTCCAATGCCCAACGTCAGAGAGCTTACTACCACCTGTAACTCTAGCTCCAGAGATCTGACACCTTCTTCAGGATTACACACACACCACACACACACACACACACACACACACACACACACACACACACACACACGCACGCGCACGCACGCGCACACACACACACACACACACACACACACACTCCTGAAATAGCACAAAGGCAATTAGAAAACATTTTTTCCCTTCTTCACCACATTTGTTTATTTTTAAAGGGTATGTGTGTGGAGGGTGTCCGTGTGTGTACACGCACATGGAGGTTAGGAAACATCCTTGGGTGTTGTTTTAGTTGCTCTTCCAATGCTGTGAAGAGACACCATAACCAAGCATTTAACTAGGGGCTTGTTTATAGTTTTAGAAGGTGAACGCATGATCATCATGATGGGAAGCAGACAGGCATGATAATGAGGCAGTAGCTGAGAGCTTTACTCCTGGTCCACAGGAAGCAAGTAGAGGGTGGAGGAAACAGAGAGAAGGAGAGAGACAGAGAAACCCTGGGTCTGGTGTGGGTTTTTGAAACCTCAAAGAACCCCACTCAGTGACACACCTCTTCCAATAAGGCCATACCCCCTAATCCTTCCAAACATCTCCACCGAGAATGAAGCATTCAAATATATGAGCCTATGGGAGCCGTTCTTATTCAAACCGTCACAGGTGCCATGCCATGGAATGCCATCACCTCCCTGAGACAGGGTCTCTCACTGATCTGGAGCTTAGCAGTCAGGCTAGGCTGGCTGGTAACTTTATATTATGAGGCAAATCATCTGGACTTACTGCTTCAGGGAAAGATGACCCTTTCAACACTTCTCCTGAAATTATTTTCATCATAAAAGCTAGGTTTTAAATAAATCTCCTAAATCTGGCAATGGTCTGTATGCCTGTAACCCAAGTATTCAGGAGACTGAAGCAGGAGGATTGCTATGAGTTTGAAGCCAATGTGAACTACATAGAAAGTTCTAGGTTAGCCTGCACTACTACAATTTGATGTAGAATGAAGTTTCTGGGCTGGCAAGCCCTGAGATTTGGACTGTTGTCCCAAATAAACTGCCCACAGCTGCTTGGTCCCAAATAATCACACAAGTCTTATATTAATTACATGCTGTTTGACCTATGACTCAGGCATATTCCTTGCTAGTTCTTACAACTTAACCCATGTGTATTAATCTGTTTTTGTCACGTGGCCCGTGGCTTACCTATGTTCCTTACATTTTGTTTTCTCAGCAACTGCTCACAGTGTCTGTCTCTGACTCTGCTCTCCTTCCCCTTTATCTATGCTCTGATTTCCTGCCTGCTTCTAAGATGTTTTGCCGTAGGTCAAAATAGTCCCTTTATTAACCAATGATATTCACAGCATATAGAAAAACATCCCACATCAGTATGAGGTTGTTTCAAAACAGAGAGACCCTAGAATCTTATTAATTAAAAATATATGTAAAAAGCAGGCTTTTAAAGCTTGGTTGTGATGGGAAGGATGAGTTGATGTTATTGTTTGCTGATAATTTTTAACAATTCTTTTATTTAAGTGTATTTGTGTGTGTGTGTGTGTATGTGTGTGTGTGTATGTATGTGAGTATGTATGTGACTATGTGTGTAAGTGTATGCTATGTTTGTGGGCCAGAAGAAGGTGTTGGACTCCTGGACCTGGAATTACAGGTGGTTGTGGATACTTGAACTGAACTCAGGTCCTCTTGAAGAGCAGGAAAGTACTCTTGATTACTGAGTCATCTATTCAGTCCTGCTGATAATAATTTTATAACATCTGTCTTCTGCTTGGTTCTCTTTTATACAGCCATCTTTAAATGCCAGAGAAGTAGACATATTTTTAGATATTTTCTTTTCAAGCTTTATATGTGATAAGCAAACCTGAATGAGGAGGAAGCCAGGGGTGGATATCATTTATGGAATGCTCAGAGTCTGCCTGAGACCATACTCTAGAAGTGATATTAGAGAGAGGTGCTCACATAAGCCTGAGATTCAGGCTGTGCATATTCCAGGAGGAAGTCACATTGGACTGGACTGATAATTAGTAATCCCAGCTTTGGGGAGGCTAAGGCAGGAGAATAGTAAGGCCAGGGTAGCCTACGGTACATAGTAAGGCCCTGTTATAAAAATGAAAGTTGGGCTTTGTGGCATATGTCTTTCATTCCAGCCCTCAGAAGGCAGAGTCAGGCAGATCTCTGTAAGTTCCAGGCTATCCAGAATTACATAGTGATCCTCAAAAGAAGAACAATGGGAGGTTGGAGAGATGAATTAGTGGTTAAGATGCTTGATGCTCTTTGATGATTCTGGTTGCCAGAATCTATATGGTGGTTCAACTCTAGCTCCAGGAGTTCAGTATGCTCTTCTGGCCTAAATGGGCACCCAAAGCAAAACATTCATACACATAAAATAAATATAAATCTTTATTTAAAAGACAAAAAGATAGATCTGGAGATGTGGCAAGTTAGTAGATTATTTGCTTATAGAGTGTTCTCTCTCTCTCTCTCTCTCTCTCTCTCTCTCTCTCTCTCTCTCTCTGCTGTATATAGCTTTTCATCTGGATACTGGGTATACAAATGCAGGTCCACAGCTTTCATAGCAATCATTTTCTTAAGATATCTCCCCAGATCTACATACCTCTCTTAAATCTGTGCCCTTTTCTCCCTATCCAGTACAAACTCCATTATCTTCTTCTTCTTCAGTGTAGAGCCTAAGCAACTTTCATAACAACCATTCCTGGTCCTCCAGCAGTCTCAAAGCTTTCCATGAACTTTGAGACCACCTTACTAACTAGAGAGAATTCGGTTTTTCAGATCTTGAAGGAGAAAGAAGGCAAGAGAGATGATTAGAAAAAAGGAAAGCAGATGTGGTAGGCTTACAGAGAATCAATGGTAAAGAGTGCCTGTCCTCAAATCTCCCATCTTTTGTTGCCAAGAGGAACCCAGTTCACAAGAGCTCTTAAATGTTATTGAGGAGACAAAGGTCCCCAATAAGCTGATATTTCTGCCCCTCACTCCTGCCTCTTTAGCTGCCCTTGTTCTTATCATCTCAAACTGTGCCCTACAGGACATTCATTCTGAGGCCAGAGTCAGCAGCAAGGTGCCACCCTTGTACTCTTTTGTACAAGATGCTGTGGGGACGCTCATCCCTGCCTCTGCTGTATTTGGGTAAGTAACACTCACTGTGAGACCATCATCTGGGGCAATGGAAAAGGAAGGGAAGAGATAATTGTTTGCCATGAGCTACAGCTAAGTTACAGTCCATATTGCTATTACAGAGAATCACATGACTCTGTAGCTGTATAACTTCCCCCAGGAGACTATTTCTATTCACTGCAGATAGAGAGGGCAAATACACCAGAGAAATGATTCATTAGAGTTCATCTTGGAGACTCAATGGGTCTATAGGGATTGTTTATAGGAGATGGATGACTTGGAGGCAAGCTGCATCATAAAACCATGTCTGTCCCCAGCCTCCATGCAGGGTGGCTACTTACAGAAGCTTCATTCTGGATCTCTCTGTACAATTATTAGCTAGCTCCACAGAAGAGTCTCCTCTCCCAGAAATCCCTTATTATATACTCTCATGGAAGGACCTCATAAATCCTGAAAGTATAATGACACTCCTGAGTTCTCCTTCCTCTACAAGGGAATTTTTTCATCTGGAGGAAGCAGCTACACAGAACATCGGTACTGTTGAGCCTATTTTTTTTTTTCAGTATCTCAGGAATGATGCAGGTTGGTGAGGTAAATGCACAGACACATGTGTATATATAATATTCTTATTTATATATACAAATATATTCTTATGTATAATATTCTTATTTATATATACAAATATATTCTTATGTATTAATATATAATTTGTTATTTATTATATATATTTTCTACTAATAAGGACAATGACAAGATTGGGTGGCACTGACTGAAGGAATTCTGTTGCACTGAACGGGGTGACTGCAGAAATTTACGGCTAGTGAAGGTGTAGAAAATAAGAGACTGTGGATGCCAGTTTGTCATGGCACATGCCGCTAGTGCTGGCACTGGGGAGGCAGAGGCAGGAGGATCTATGTGAGTTAAAGGCCAGCCTGGTCTACAGAGAGATAGTTCCAGAATAGCTAGGGTACATAGAGGAAGGGAGAGAGGGAGAGGGGAGAGAGGGAGGAAAGGAGGGAGGGAGAGAGGGAGGGAGAGACTGAGACTGTAATTCTGGAGTAGGAGGGATGGTTTAGCAGTTAAGAGCATGCTCTTGCTGGGAATGTGGGTTCAGTTCCCAACACCCATCTCAGGTGGCTCATGACTGCAGCTCCAGAACACTGGATACTTCTGGTTGCTGTGGATACTCAAACATAAATACATATAATTAAAAAATAAATTTTGAAAAAACAACCTTTTATTAAAAGAGTGAGACTAAGTGTTCTGCTGGAGATGGAACTTCATTATCAACCTTCCATTCCTGGCATCAAGGTTCAGTGAGCACTGTGGAAGCAGAGGCAATGTAACAGACCGGATGGA
The DNA here is from genome assembly GCA_033318265.1 of Phyllotis vaccarum. Taxonomy (NCBI): domain Eukaryota; kingdom Metazoa; phylum Chordata; class Mammalia; order Rodentia; family Cricetidae; genus Phyllotis; species Phyllotis vaccarum. The sequence continues at coordinate 31,952,299 of JARWLC010000018.1, forward strand.
GAAAGATGCTCAGAAATGCTGTCTTCTAGAGATGGCTCTGCTGTGGCATTCATGAGCTCATAGCAGGTGTAATTGCCTGCACAAGATCAAGCCAGTTAAAACATTCAGCATGGGGGTGAAGGAGTTACTGAGGTCATATCTCTAACCAAGGAACTACTGACAGCTGATGGAGTCACTTTATTGGGGAAGTGGCTACTGGTAAGCTTCCCATGCTGCCCTAGATGACCTCACCCCGTGCAAATATGGGCAGCAAGAACTGGTTTAAAATAAATACACAGGCAGAATTGAAGTTGAGAGTAGGTGTTGGTCCTGAAGGGTATCTGGAGTAGGGTCTTTGGGTGGACATGATCAAGCTACATTTTATATGTGTAAGAATTTTTACAGAATTAAAAATAGTATTTAAAAAAATTAATGGAAATGGACCTGAAGATGTTGCTCAGTAAGGTGTTTGCCTAGCATGCTCAAAGCTCCAGGTTTGGTTTCCTGAATCACATAAAGCTTCGTGTGGCAGAATGTGCTGCAATCTCAGTGCCTGGCTATATAATAAGTGGCTATATAATCCATTTGAGGCCAATCGATGCTAGAGATTTTGTCTAGAAAAAAGACTCAGTGATCAAACGATTGCTATTTGCAAACAATATGATCGTATGCTATATACATTTATGTATACACAATGTACACATTGATGCCCAGAATTTTACCAGAGAACTCGTACAGCTGATACACAGTTTCAGTGAAGTGGCTGGATACAAGATTAACTAAAGAAATCAGTATACCTCCTATATACAAATGACAGTGGACAAAGAAATCAGGTAAACAACACTTGTATCCAAACACAGCAGCCACAAATAATACAAAATATCTTGGTGTAACTCTAATCAAGAAAATGAAATCAATATGGCAGTTCCTTAGAAAATTGGGAATTGATCTACCTCAAGACCCAGGTGTACCACTTCCAGACATGTACCCACAGGATACCTGATCATACCACAAGTACACTTGCTCAACTATGTTCATAGCAGCTTTATTTGTAATAGCCAGAAACTGGAAACCTAGGTGTCCCTAAACTGAAGAATGGATAAAATGTGGTATATCTACACAATGGAGTATCACTCAGCTGCTAAAAAACAAGGGCACCAGGAAATTTTCAGGCAAATAAATGGAACCAGAAAAGATCATCCCCAGTGAGGTAACACACACTCAGAAAGACAAACACAGTGTGTACTCACTTATAAGTAGATATTAGCTGTAAAGTAAAGGAAACTATAACTATGCTACAATCCACAGACCCAGAGGAGCTAGGTGACAAGGAGACCTCAAGGGGGATGATTGGATCTCCCTGGGAAGAGGAAATAAAATAGATTTGGAGGATGGGCTGGGGACAAGAGGGATGTGGGGGGGGGGGGAAGAGAGTTCTGGGAGAGACAATTAGAATCTGGGGGCATCTCTGGGATGAGCTATAAACCTAGTACAATGGAAGCTCCAAGAAATCTGTGGGGGTGACTCTGGCTAAGACTCCTAGCAATGGGAGATTCAGAGCCTTAACTGGCCATCTCCTGTATCCATGCAAGACTTCCAGTGGAGGGACTCAGACACCAAACCAGCCACAAAACCTTTGGCCTACAATCAGTCCTGCCTACAGTATATGCTGGGGTGAAGGTAGTGCAGAAATTATGGCAAAAGCCAACCAATGACTGGTCCAGTCTGAGACCCCTGCCATTGCCTGGAGGGTCAGGACCCAAAGGCCAAATATCCCAGAGACCTTGGATAAAATTAAACATGACTGATACAAAATGTCAATGCAATGAATCCTAAGGATGTCTGTTATACTCAAATATTGATGCCTACCCAATCACCACCAGAGAGGCTTCACTCAACAACTGATGGAAGCAGAATCAGAGACCCACAGCCATACCTCAGGGGATTTTTGTGAAAGGGGGGCAGGAACAATTGTAGTATCCAGAAGGGTCAAGGGCACCACAAGAAAATCCACAGAATTAACTAACCTAGGCTCAGAGGAGCTCACAGAGACTGAACTGCCAACCTGGGAGCCTACATGGGACTGACCTGAGCCCTCTGTGTAAATGTTACAGGTGTGTAGCTTGGTCTTCTCGTGGGACTCCTAACAGTGGGAACAGGGCTGTTTCTGACTCTTGCCTGCTTTGGGGCCCTTTCTCCCACCAGGTTGCCTTGTCCAGCCTTAATAGAAGTGGCACCCAGTCCTGCTGAAACGTGATATGTCATGTTTGGGTGATACCGATGGGAGACATACTTTTTTCCAAAAAGAAATGGAGGAGGGGTGGGTGGGGTAGAGGGGAGATGTGGGGGGGGGGGACTTGGAAGACAAAGGGGGTGGGGAAGAACTGTGGCCTGGATGTAAAACAAAAACACATTCTTAGAAAAAAAAGACTTCAGTGAGACCCTTGTTGTTACAGTGATGACCAATTATATTAAAATCTCATAGATTAGGATCAGCAAAGAGAAGTGATGGTGGAAGAAATAGCTGGAGGACTGAGTACAAGCAACATCCGTCCTCTCCTAGGGAAGCTGTCCAGATGGCACAGTTCTCTCAACATCAGGGCACAGTGGATCACAGAGCTTAAGTTCAGGTTCTCCACTCAGGAGCCACAAAACCTTGAGAGCAAGGTTTCCATTGGGTGTCTGGTCATGCAGTTATGAGTGACCTTAGCATCCAGTGCTTCCAGAGATCAACGTAATACATATTATAAGTAGTAGAAATGCTATAGACTCTGCAGGAAGGAGGCTTAGATGAGTTAATCCCCCTCCCCCACATATATAGGAAGAGTGGAAGACATCACAGATAGCATGATGGGCTTCTGAATGGAAATACCTTTAAAGTATGATGGAAGGACATTTCTGTGCTTACAGACAGGGGCAGGAGTAAGTTCCACCAGAAGTCACAAGACAGGAAGGCAGTAGATAAAAGGGAAGTTATAACTGAGACCAGAGGAGTGCTCCAAGATTCATAATATGAGTTTAATATCTGGAACCCCCATGGTGGAAGGAGAGAATTGACTTCTGCTAGCAGGCCTCTGACCTGCCCAAGAAGTAATGAAAAAGTAGCATTTTAATTCAAAGTTGGTCTGGGTATCAGAGAGGGTTGGGTTTGCAGTTTCAGAGGGCCTGAGGTTACAGTTGGTTGTGTATAATCTCCTTTCTGTTGCTGTGATAAAGCAACTTGGGGAAGAAAGGAATTATTGAAGCTTATAGTTTACAATCCGTTCTTAAGGGGAGCTTAAAAATGAACCTGGAGGCAAAAGCTGAAGCATAGACCATGGAGGATTGTTGCTTATTGGCTCGCTCTCCATGGCTTGCTCAGTTTCTTATACAATCCACGCCAACCTTCTTAGGGATGGCACTATGTCCAGTGTGCTAGACCCTCCCAAAGTGAATCATAATCAAGAAAAGACCCCCACAGACCTGCCCACAGGCTAATCTGATGGAGTCAGTTTCTCAATTGAGATTCCTTCTTTCTAGATAGGCCTAGGCTTATGCTGAGTTAACAAGCGATAGGCAAATGTGACCCGATTTGGAGGAGACTGTAAGTGAACAATACTACATATCCACAAGACATAAATCACATGACTCTTAGACTATCTGATATGACCCAGTGCTGCATATTAATAAAGACTCACAAAGAAGGACTTTCCAGAGACAGGCAAAGGCCAAGCCTATTCTGAGTGACACGCTCCTTTAATTGATAGGCAGAACTCTGAAAACTTGAGACGGGACTGGTTTCTATCTTAGGTCTCTCCCCACAGGGTTACTTTCTCCAGTTTTGGTTGGTATCAGGACAACAGCAGTGGAAGATGGTCTATGCAGTCCAGTCCCTTGTGTATTTGAATTTTCCAAGGCATCTCTCAGAAATCCCATGACCATGGGCTACAGGCTTAATGAAAATATCATCTTTTGTGAAGATAACAGCCAACTCAGAGCCCCCATGGGTGATCTCTCCATGGAGAAGGTGAAAGACTGCATCGTGCTGACCCGTAACATGCTCAGAAGGGAAAACGTGACCTACTTGCTCTATGTAGGTCTAGGATATCAGAAAGGCACTGTCCTGAAAGAGGACGTTGGACGCCCCATGTCAGGTGATGCTCAGGCTTATGCCCTAAGTGGTTTGTGAAGTAGGAAATCCAGAGGGTGCTGATCAGGTGGCTGTTACTTCGGGCACTGGACTTTGTACAACCTGAGATGTTTTCATATGCGCACACAGACACAGACACACACACACAGACACACACACACACACACACACACACACACACACACACACACACACACACACACACACGGTGTGTGTGGGGGGGAGGCAGCACAAAGGAGTGAACATAAGAAAAAGTTGGGGCCAGTGAAACAGGTCAATGGATGAAGGCACTTGCTACCTGAGTTCCATCCCTTGAGCCCATGTGGAAGAAGAATTGACTGCGGCAAAAATGTCTTCTGATGTCCACACACATGCCTGGCCATACACAAATCAACTAATGTAAAAATTACAAACCTTAGGTATTTGATTTCCAAGTCATATAACACTTTAAGTACAGTTGGCATCTCTCTAAATGGAAATTTCAAAGGCAGTGACTAGTTTGTGTAACCAATCTCAGCACTTGGGAGCTGAGGTAACAGAAATACAAGGAGCTTAAGATCAGTGTGGGCTGCACAGTGAGTTCCAGGCTTACCCGCATAAAGCCAGGCATGGTAACACACATCTGTAATCTCATTATTCTCATAGTAGGATGGAAATCAGAGGCAGAAGGACTCTGGGAAGCTGAGAATCAGCCAGCCTGGCCTTCACAGCAGAGAACAAGAGGCCAGAACTGACATCTGAGGTTTTCCTATAAACTCCACACATGTATCTTGGCACACTTGCATGAATATGTACACAAACATGTACATAGAAAGATTCTTTAATTTTAGAAGAGGAGAGAAATGGTCATGGACCAGTTTGGGGATGGGCAGAGCCCAAGGTGAGGGGTGAGTGGGAGGGAGTAGCTTCTCATGGGGAGGGGGTGAGGTCATGAGAAACCACCAGCACTGTAGATCAAGAAACTCATTCACCACCAGTGTTTATGCAGACTTCAGGGTGTGAGGTGACTCACAGGGTAAAGATGCTTCCTGCCAACACTGACAGTCTGAGTTAGACCCCTGGGAGCAAATACTCAAAGGAGAACCAACTTACTCCAATTGTCCTTGAACCTCCATGTTTGCTTCATAGTGTGCATGTGCGCACACTTGCACACATACACACATACACATGTACACACACACTAGATAAGTGAATACATTTGTTTTAAAGTTTTATTACATTAATTTGTGTGTGTATGCTTGCATGTTTGTCTGTTTATTTTTTGTCAAGTTGACATAAGCTAAAATCATCTGGGAAGAAGAAACTTCAGCTAGGAAATGCCTCCCTCAGACTGGCCTGTAAGGCAGTCTCTTGATCAAGTATTGCTATGGGATGGCCCAGCCTACTGCAGGTCATATCACCCCAAGGGCCTGGGTTATATAAAAGTGAAGACTAAGCATCTGCTTCAGGTCCTTCCTCCAGGTTCCTGCCCTCAGTTCCTGTCATGACTCTCAGTGATGGAGTGTGACATGGAAGTGTAAGATGAAATAAACCCTTTCCTTTCAAGTTGCTTTAGGTCAAGACTTTACGACAATAGAAAATAAGCCAATACAGTGTATATGCATATGTGCATGCCACTGTGTGCATATGGAAATCACAACATGTGCAAATCTGTTCTTTCTCCTACAGTATGGGTCATAGGGATGTGCTCAGGTTGTTGGAGCTAGTAGCAACTGCCTTCATCTGCTTAGCCATATTGACAGCCCCAAATAATATAATATTAATCCTTCTAAAAATTCAGACTTCAGGATCAAGCTCCTTCACCTTGTTCATGTGGTAGGGTGGGGTGAACTTCCTGACAGAGAGAAGAAACTGGGCAAAAAACCAAAACCAACCAAACAAAAAAAAACCCCAGCACATGATCATGGCAATCCCAGGTTCTGTGAGACTGTTGGGAGAAGTTTGAGGAGTCTAGTCAGAAATAATTGTGCAGTGACATGTCCCTGAAGTATGGATCTAAACGTACTTTTTTCTTTCCTCTAGATTTGACCCAAAAGCCAGAGCTTCACATCCCAGAAAGTGGTGTGGCTAGAGAGTCTGTGACTTTGACCTGTACCATCCAAGACACCTGCAAAGCCCTCTTTCTCTCCTGGAAGGGGCCTGCCATGTTTTTCAACACGACTGTCTCCACCAACTCCTCTTCAGAGTTGTCCATTGCCACTAAGCCTGAGGACCCGGGCACTACCCTCAGATGCCACTCTAATCTCTCCTTGGAGAACCTGGGCAGTGGTAAAGTCACACTGCGGCTGGTCTGTGAGTGCTGTTGGGCACCATAGGGGTCTAGAGTGTGGGGAAGTAGTTGGCCCCAGTCATAGTCAGACCCTCTTGGGCTGAGAGACCAGAGGTAAAAGTGAAGTCTGAGTTTGGTGCAGATGAGGAGAAAAAATGTAAGAGAACCTCTCTGAGTCTCGACTATGTACTCTCAGGCTTCTAGAAAGTCTCTGAGGTCTTTGGGTATCACGAATAAGAAGTATGGGAACTATAAAGATGGCTTAAAAGGTTGACAGTGCTCATTACTTGTATCAGTTACTTTTCTGTTACCGTGATTAAGCACCATGATTAAGGAAACTTAGAGAAACATAGAAAAAGTAGTTTGTTTATTGTGGTTCCAGAGGAATAGAGTCACTGTGGCAGGGAGGCTGGGCAGCAGGAGCATGATGCTGAGAGCTCACATCCTTTACTATAAGCAGACAGCAGAGCACAGACAGGAAATGACCCAAGATTTTTAACTCTCAAAGCCCACCTTCAGTGACATACTTCCTCTAACAAGGCCACACCTCCCAATTGTCTTTAGATAGCACTACCAACTGGGGACCAAGTGTTCAAACACATGAGCCTGCCTCTATGAGACATTCTCATTCAAAATATCACACTTTTCTTGCAGTTCCCCTAATACCATGTTGGACAGTCTAAATTACCTGTAACTAGCTCTAGGGGATACAAGGCCCTCTTCTAGTGTTTCTGTGCATTGCACTCACATGCACAAACACAGACACACATATTCACATAATTATAAATAAATCTGGGCTTTGGAGGAAGTGAAGGAAAGTGTGGGTGTCTCTCTGACCCCCTCCTCTTCTTCACAGCACCTGCTAGGCTGCTCAACTATTCCTGTTGGCTGAAGAAGACACTAGCATGTAGTTGTTCCTTCCATGGGATCCCTACACCTTCTGTGCAGTGGTGGGTTGGAGGAACCTCTGTGAGTATGAATAGCATAGATACCATCCTGCACATGACCTCCACCACACTGGAACCCTGGACCAACAGCACTATCCACCTCATGTGGGAACCAGAAATCATTAGAAGACTTAGCTGTGAGGGGAAGAACAAATATGGAGTCCATGCTTCCAGAATCTTCCTGATACCAGGTGAGTGGACAGAGCTCTCGTAACAAGGCTGGAAGGCCAGCACTTGAGGGTAAGGATGAGAACACAGAGCAGAAGGAGGAGAGTCATAGTGTGAAAGCCTCGAGACAACTACATTTTCTTCTCTTTCATTTCAGATAAAAGCTCCATTTCCAGTGTCTTCCTGAGGGGACTAATCCAAGGTGTTGTGTATGGGACTATAGCGTCTTCTCTACTCCTCTTCTTCCTTGTGGTCCTGGTGTGAGTATCAGAGTTCAAACGCAACACCAAACCCATCCCAAACCCCACCACATTAACTTACTTTTCTTTTATTCTTAAAATCACATTTATTTTTTCTTCTGTGCCTGCATGTTTGTACATGACAATGCATGTGCCATGCGTGGTATATGAGTGGAGGTCAGAGGGTAGCTTCTAGGAGTTGGTTCTTTCATTTCACCATGTAGGTCTGTAGTGAGATTATGTTACATTGTAAATAATTGTCCCGCCTGCTACTTTAATAAAAGCGCTGATTGGCTGAAGGCAGGAAGTATGGGCGGGACTACCAGACTGGGAAAACTCTGGGAACAGGAAGAGCAGAGCAGAGATGCCACAGAGAAGCCAGCAGATGCAGAGGGCAACTATGCTGCTCTGAGAAAAGGTACCGAGCCACATGGCTGAACAGGATAAGAATCATAGATTAGTTTAAGGGTAAAGAGCTAGCAAGTTATATGCCTGGTCCCCAGGTCAATCAGCGTACAATTAATATAAGCATCTGTGGGTCTCTGTGGGACTGTGGGTCTGCGGGACTAAACCTTGAGGTTAGGCCAGAATGTCTGGGCCAGAAACATAATACTACATAGGTCAGTCTTGGTTTCAGGCTCCTTTATCCATCTCATAGGTCCTTCGTTGACTTACAATGTTCATTTCCTTCATCACATTTTAGTAGTTTCTGTTGAAAGGACTCATCAAGGGCCAGTCTTCTTTATTTGCATTGAAAGCTATACATTTCCCTTTAATCATAAATATAACTGCATTTCACAGATGTGGATATGAACTATGTTATTATCACTTGGTTGAAACATTTCTGATTTCCAATATGATTTTTGACCTATTAGAAGTATCAGTGCTTTCTGGTAAATTCCCCCCACACTCTCTTTCAGTAGTGAGGATTGAATGTAAGTCTTTGATGATAGACAATTGTTCTACCATTGAGTCATGCCCAAGCCCCTCCCTGGAGGACTCTAGGTGGTGCTCTACCACTGATCTACATCCCCAGCACTCTCTGTACTTTTATTTTAAGACAGAGCCTCAATACAGTGGTCTTGGACTTTCTCAACTTCACAGTAGCTGATATATCAGGCTTGTGCCACCAGGATGAACTGATCCCCTTTCTAGCTTTAATTCAACATGATCATAAAATATACTATGCATAATACCAATTTATTCTCTTTGTAGCAAATTTTTGCTTATTTTAATAAACATTCTACTTAAATAAAATATACATTTCACACCTGTAAGTGCAATCATGATACATGTTTCCTTTAAGTCAATTTCACTCATGGTAGGTCTGGAAATATGGCATGGAAAACAAAAGTGCTTGCTCCCAATCCTGACGATCTGATGATTCTCCAGGGCTTAATGTTGAAAAAAGAGAATCAGCTCCTACAAGTCGTCCCCTGACCACCACACTCATATTTACACAAACTCACACACACAGTAAACAAAGAAAATGTAAATTTGTAAAATTCGCTGTGTTGCCATGGTCTGCTCCAGCTCAACCATCTGAAGCCAGACTAGCCAGTGCTTCTCATCTTCAGAGTTTGTAAAATTCGCTGTGTTGCCATGGTCTGCTCCAGCTCAACCATCTGAAGCCAGACTAGCCAGTGCTTCTCATCTTCAGAGTTTGTAAAATTCGCTGTGTTGCCATGGTCTGCTCCAGCTCAACCATCTGAAGCCAGACTAGCCAGTGCTTCTCATCTTCAGAGTGTGGCTTTCTTCAGCTTCTGCCTGGTCTCTGGCAGGTGCTTTCAAAGATATTTTTCGTCAGTTTTATAGAAGGATGGTTTTCAGACAGGAAATGAAAATTTGGATCTCACTCTCTCAGTTTGCGCAGAAGCCAAAATGAAGGCTATGCATCAGGAAAGAGATAGAGACCGAAGGGTATCTATAAAAATCTGGCTCCAGCCATAGGGGTGAGAGGAATGTATGATAGGAAAGAATCCACAGGTGGCTAAGAAGTGATCCAACAGGCCCTTGCTGTTGCTAGAGCAAGAGAAGCAGGTGACCATGTAATCTGTGTCCACTGAATAGGATACTATAGAGCCACCTAAAAGACTGGGAGTTCCTTGTCTTCCCATGTGCAAATATGTGCCAAAAATGTTGAGAGAAGGAAGACATATGCAAAGTAAGTTTGTACCCATGCAAAATATGTATACATATGTGTGTGTTTGTGTATATATACACACATTTATATATGAGAGAGAGAGTGAAAGAGAGAAATCTCACAGGGTTTCAAGAGAAGCAGACACTTTGTCTTGGAGTTGATGGGGGACCCTAGGAGAGCTGTGACCAAGAGAGGTTCTAGAGCCTGGAAGGTGATAGCTTAGAGACTAGAAGGCAAGTAGAGGCCATGGAGAGAGTCTACACCAAGGGAGTAGTTTAATTTCCCTTGGATGGAGACAGCCTGGTATTCTGGCAGATGCCCAGGACTGGTTCGGAAAATAGTGGTGACAGTAAGGAGTAGGGTGTCCAACACTGAGGTGGGGTAGAGACCGAATACAGCACTCACCACAGGGTTCCAATGTCTTAGAATGAAGATGCTTAACTGGTGGGAAGAAAATCAGACCCTGACACTTCAGGAGAAACCAGAGTGACTGAAGTCTGAAGCTGTGCGAGGACATCCTGGGGGCTGGAGGTAAGTACCAGTCACCTGAGCTGTGCACTTAGCTGGCAGAAGGGATGCAAGCCAGGCTCTCCCAGCCCCATGGGGAGCCCACGCTTTGGGAACAATCATTGCAGCCCCATCCTGGCTCTGTAGCTCAGTGTCAACTTGACCAGCATGGAGGGTAGGGAGGGACACAAGTCTGGATCTGTTTATTCCTCACAATGAGATCCCGTGGAATGGCAGAGGCCACAGCAACCATGGCAAGGACCCTCAGTGGCTTCAAGCCTACTGTTGCCCCCCCAATGGAGACATTTCAGACTCAAGGAGATGGTGCCCACTGAGGACAGTATATTTCAGTGTAAATGCTTTATAAATCAGCTGGGATCACCATGAAAAGGTGCCACAGGATGGGTCTTCAAACAATAGGTTTTTCACTAATTTGGGGAGGCTAAAGGCCAAGACAGAGGTGTCCTGGCTGGCCTCCCATGGGTGCACTCTCTGTCAGGTGGAGATGACAGTCTCCTTTCTGTCTCCTCATAGGATCTTCTCTGGCGCATTTGTGTCGTCATTTCCTCCTCCTTTTCTTCCTCTGACATTTGGTCTGTTTGCTTGTTTTCTGTAGCTTCAGGTTTGAAATGTAGGATCTCGCTCATCTTGATACCAGTCAAGCATTTCACTGCAGAGCCACTCCCCGCCCCTCACTGGAGGGCTTATAGACAAGCACTCTACTACATTCCTATATCTCTTGTCTTCCTTTACATTATTGTTTTTGGAAGATGGGGTCTCATTAAGTCAAACAGGGTGACCTTGAAGTCTGAGATCCAAACTACTTGAGCCTCCTAGCAGGTAGGATGACAGTTGTTCCCTGACATTTCTACCCTCAGCTCTTGTCATAGTCCATGTTGGAAACTTATCTTTATTGATTACCTCTGTAAAGTCTTGTCTAAAAATGTGACTGTACTCTAAGGTGGTAAAGGGGCCTGGCTTTTAGCATAGAAATCAGGATGAAGGGGCTGAGGCCGTGGCTCAGTTGGTAGAGTGCTTGCCTAGCATGCATGAAACTCTGGGTTTGATCCCTAGCTTCACACAATTGAGGTGTGGTTCACACCACATTCATTCCTGGACTCCGAAGACAGAGGCAGAAGGATTAGGAGTTCCAGCTACATAGTGAGTTGGAGGCTATATTGGGCTACATGAGATCCTGTATCAATCAATCCATCCATCCATCATTCAATCAATAAGATTCCAAAGAAATCATTCTTTTTAAAAAATTTAATTAATTAACTTATTTTCCATCTTAACCATTGTTTTCCCTTTTTCATTCCCTCAGTCCCTCCCTCCCTCCCTTCTGCACCCCCACCCCACCCACTCCTCCTCTATTTCTGTTAGAAAGGGGCGGGCCTTCTATGGGTAGCAACAAGGCGTGACATAAGTACCCCTTCTTGTGATTAGGCTGAGCAAGGCAACCCAGTATGAGGAATAGGTTCCCAGAAGCTAGCCGAAGTGTTAGAGGCAGTACCTGCTCCCATTATTAGAAGTCCCATAAGTAGACCAAGCTACACAACTGTCACATATATGTAGAGGCTTTCTGGTTCTTGGTTCAGATTGTGTGAGTCCCTACAAGCCAGGTCGGTTGTTTCTGTGGGTTTTCTTGTGATGTCCTTGAACCTTATGACTGCTACAATTCTTCCCACCTCTCTTCAGCAGGATTCCCCAGGTTCTGCCTAATGCTTGGCTGTGGGTCTCCGTGGTTTCCACCGTTACGGGATGAAGGCTCTCTGATGACAACAGATAGTCACCAATTTGACGACAGGAGAAGGCCAGTTCAGGCTACGTATCCACTATTGCTGAGGCTTAGCTAGGTCCTCCTTGGTACTCCCACATCAGCTTTCTACTTGACTCTCAGAAGCCCCCACTTTGCAGTCATATTTCCAATATTATTCCCCCCCCCCCAGCCACCCCCAACCTGATTCTTCGAGTTCCCATCACCACCTACCCCAAATCCACCCAGGAGATCTCTTCTGTTTCCCTTTCCCAGGGAGATCTGTGTGTCCCCTGTTGGGCCCTCCTTGGTACTTAACCTGTGGATTATTGCCTGGCTATTCTTTGAAAAAGTAAGGCATGTTCACGAGAAACACCTGTTACCGGCCAAGCACTGAAGGAGCCAGTTCACCCCTGCACAAGTGGGACCCTCAGAACAGGAACTGGACTTTGCAACACTGAGGAAAGGCCGTCTGTTTCTTCTATAGCCAGAGCCATGGAGAGAGAAAGAAGAGAGTCCATATGGGGATGTAGATGGATTGTGGCATGTGCCAGAGCCCTCTAGCCCCATTAGACCTGAAGATGCCATCACCATCTCAGACTCCAGAGCTCTCACTGTGGCTGGGAAAACCTGCCCCTCTCCAGCCTCCTACTTCTTCTCCCCCCCCCACATCTCACAATTCTTTTTTCTCCCCTTCTTCTTTTCTCTTCCTTTCCCTCTTTTCTTCCTCTCCCCTCCCTTCCTCCTCCTTTCCCTCCCCTCCTCTCCCCTTTACTCCTGCCCCACTCCCCTCTTCCTCCTCCCCCACTCCCCTCCTCCTTCCCCACTCTACTCCTCCTCCCTCCCCTCCTTCTCCCTCCCCTCCTCCCTCCCCTCCTCCCCTCCCTCCTCCTCCCCCACTCCCCTCCTCCCTCCCTTCCTCCTCCCTCCCTTCCTCTTCCCCTCTTCCTCCTCCCCCACTCCCCTCCTCCTCCCTCCCCTCCTCTCCCCTCCTCCTCCTCCCCCACTCCCCTCCTCCTCCCTCCCCTCCCTTCCTCCTCCTTTCCCTCCCCTCCTCTCCCCTTTACTCCTGCCCCACTCCCCTCTTCCTCCTCCCCCACTCCCCTCCTCCTCCTCCCCCACTCCCCTCTTCCTCCTCCCCCACTCCCCTCCTCCTCCCTCCCCTCCTCTCCCCTCCTCCTCCTCCCCCACTCCCCTCCTCCTCCCTCCCCTCCCTTCCTCCTCCTTTCCCTCCCCTCCTCTCCCCTTTACTCCTGCCCCACTCCCCTCTTCCTCCTCCCCCACTCCCCTCCTCCTCCTCCCCCACTCCCCTCTTCCTCCTCCCCCACTCCCCTCCTCCTCCCTCCCCTCCTCTCCCCTCCTCCTCCTCCCCCACTCCCCTCCTCCTCCCTCCCCTCCCCTCCTCCTAACCTCCAGGTAGTTGCATCCTAGGTGGGTCTCCTGGTCTTTACTTACAGCTCAAGGGCAAGTGTCAGGGGAGGGATGGCCTTGGCTGCCCAGAAAGTCATACAGGAAAGGGTGGAGCAGAAGGTCAAGTATGGGAAGTGTGGGGTTCAGAGTGCTCTACTGAGAGTATTTAGGGCAAGGAGAGACAACAGGAATGAACCCACCAGTTACCTTTCCTGTGTATGGTGAGATTTCCTTAAAAAGAACAGTTATGAATGCAATGCCACATTGTTGGCTGGGGTTACCCTGCTGTGCATGGGCTTTCTCCATCTTACTGTCTGTATCTGTGTTTTCATGCCCTTTGCCCCACACACCCACGTTCCACCCCATAATAACCTGCTTTATTATGTTTCTGTTACTTCCTATTATGGCGGTTCTTTGTAAGTTTCATGCACCTTTCAGCCACCCTCCTCTCTTTGAGACAGGGCTTCATGTAGTCCAGGCTGGCCTCCAACTTTATATGCATCTAAGGACGACCTTAAACTTTCTTCCTGCTGCCCCCTGCCTTGTGCAGGGATTGTAGGTAGGCATCCCTGTGCCTGGTTTACTGGTGCTGGGATGGATGCCAGAGCTTCATATGTGCCAGGCGAGCACTCTAGTGACTGAGCCGCTTGCCCAGGCCTCTTGCCATTTCTTGCTCTTCCTTCCCTCTCTCTTCCTCTCATTTGTTAGACATTTCCCACATGGAACAAGGTGACACTCCACACTGACTACTATGGGGACACATGGTCACAGTCGTTTGGTGACCGTCCATACTGAGACACAAATTTATTCTATAGGGGTGAAGTAAGGCCAAGTATCATAGAAGAAGACACTTCTGTCCCTACCTGGGCTTGGTCACCTCAAGCTCTTCTGAGCCTCCTTTGTGGATCACAAGATGACTATGTCCCCAGGAGAATGCCATAGTTCAGTAGGCAGTTGGTGGTTGATCCTGGAGAGGAGCTAACAGAATGTACAAAGAGAGAGCTAGGCAGATAGCTGTGTGCCATCGGGCATTCCTACAGATGCAGGGTAGCAACTGAGACTGTGCTCTGAGACCTACTCCGTCCAGAAATTCCTGGGACTTGGTGGGGTCAGCATACCCACTTAGATAGAAGGAAACTGAGGCATGCATGGTCAAGGAGTCTCTAGAAAGTGAGGCAAGGAAGACACCCTATTTCTCCTTCCAGCCCCTCCAGGATCCCTGTGCTGCCCGTAGCGAAGCAGGACTATTGAAAGACTGTGGCTCTGTTTTTGCAATGTCGGCAATGAAGAGTAATGTCTTAGTCACTATTCAATTGCTGTTACAAAACATCAAGGCAACTTTTAAAAGAAAGAGTTTATTGAGGCTCACAGGTTCCAGAGGGTTAGAGTCCGTGACCATTATGGTAGGGAGCATGACAGCAGGTGGGCAGGCAGGCATGGTGCTGAAGCACTAGGGATACTTCACTCACTGAGTATATGCACCCTAACTGGGGCTTCCTAGGCTCTTGAAACCTAAAAGCTCACCTCCAGCTATACACCTTCTCCAACATGACATACCTACTAATCCTTCCCAAATAGTTCCATCAACTGGGATCCAAAGATCACAGAGACAAGTGGCAAAATTTAAGTACTGTGACAAGGTGGGCTTCTATAATCCAAAAATATGAAGTCCAAAATGCATCAGAACCTGAAACATTTTATTTTGAGAAACGATATCATGTAGCCCAGACTAGCCTTGAACTTGATATGTGACCAAGGATGACCTTGAACCCATGATCCCCCTTACTTCACTTCTCTAGTGCTGGGATTACAGGTGGGCAACACCACACCAAAGTGAATAAAATGTTATTAAAACTTAAAAGCTTCAGAATTTAAAGTGATCTGAGTTTCAGTTCTTCACATTAGAACACCTTTCTTCTTAAGTTGCTAATGCCAGGAATTTTGTCACAACAATAAAACAAAAAGAATTTAATAAACAACCTGAAATACTTCAAGGAACAGGAAATTGTCCACTGCAGTGCCCGGTGGGGAAAAGTGGGTAGAGAACTGACTGACCCATGTGTCTTGTACCTTTTCTGTCCCTGCCATCTTGTAACACAGTAGCGATTGCTGCCCATTGCTGGTTTTTCAACTCATTCGCCTGCCTACATTAAGAATCCATTAAGGTTGGGGTGTATCTCAGTGGTAGAGCCATGCCTAGAATCCCCAGTGAGGGGCTGGAGTGTGCCTCAGTGATAGAGCCATGACTAGAATCCCCCAGTGAGGGGTTGGGGTGTGACTCAGAGGTAGAGCCCCTGCCTGGAATACCCCAGTGAGGGGCTGGGGTGTGACTCAGAGATAGAACATAGAACATCTGCCTAGAATTCCCAGTGAGGGGATGGAGGCATCCACAGTGATAAAGCATCTGCTTGAATCCCCCACTGAGGGAATGTGGCTTTGCTCAGGAGAAATTCTCAAACCCAAGGCCTTCGGTTCAATTTAGGACTCAGTGATTTCTACAACTTATGCCAGCTGTCCTGAGCCCAAGGAGTGTTACTCCCCATCACAAACACGAAAAGAGAAGAGCTGTTTCCCCACTGTCCAGCTTAGCTGACTTCAGCTCTGAGTTGTGGCTCGTGATATATATATATAATTTTTTTATGGGAGGGTTTCCATTCCTGGGTCTGGTGGGGGGAGCTGAGGTTGGACCTTGTCTAAGGGAGGAGGGCTGGTGTCTGGACATCTGGGTGTGAGGGAGGAGGCTGTGAACTGGACTCCCAGGATCTGATGGAGAAGGCTAGGGTCTGTGCATCTGGGCCTGAGGACCTAAGAGTCTAGATCTTGGAGGAGGAGGAGGAGGAGGAGGAGGAGGAGGAGGAGGAGGAGGAGGAGGAGGAGGAGGAGGAGGAGGAGGAGGAGGAGGAGGAGGAGGAGGAGGAGGATCTGGGAGGATCTGAGAGAGGAGGGACAGCACCCAATTCTGGGGAGGAGGGTTTGACTCCAGTAGAGGAGGCAGCTGGATGAAGTGCATCTCAGGCCCAGGTTCTGGAAACCAGGAGGACAGGACGCCTGTGGCCCAGGGGAGGGCGGGGGAGGGGCTGGGCCACAGTAACAAAGGCCTCTCCCTCCAAAGAGTAACCCCCCAGGCCCCGCCTCCGCGGCCCCCGCCTGCCCTGATTGGCCACTCTCCCTGCCCGTCAGCACCACCCCCTCCTCCCCCGGTCTGCAGCAGCTCCAGCGGCCTCGTCGCGCCCCCCCAGCCCCCTCCCCCCGCCCCCGCCGCCCCCCGGGCCGGTGCAGCCGCAGGCGGGGTCCCCCTTCCCCTCCCCCTCTCCCCCAGGCTCTCGCGCCCCGACCGCCCCCTCCCCTCCCCCTCCGCTCTGCCGCGATGCCCCCCCCTGCGCCCGGGGCCCGGCTCCGGCTTCTCGCCGCCGCCGCCCTGGCCGGCCTGGCCGTCATCAGCCGAGGTACTGCAGCGCCGGGGGCGGGGGGCTCGGCGGGGACGTCGGGGGTCCCGGGAGGGGGTACAAGGCCAGGGTGGAGGCGGACTGGGAAGTACCCCTCGGGGGTGGGGGTATGCGGAGGTCTGGAGCCGGGGCCAGGCAGCAGCCTTTGGATGGGCAGAGGTTCTTGGGGGTGTAGATGCTCAGGGGCTCAGGGGTGCATGTTCCCATTTGGTCACCTGCCCCATCACTAAGCAAGAGGGTCTCCAACACCTGCTACGGGACTGGGGCAGCAGGAATGTAGAGTTCTAGGTCAGGGAGGGGTCCAGATGTTGGGGCGACAGACCCCCCCTAGGCAGAGGCTCCAAACTGAGTTGAGGTACCAGACTGGAATGTTGCCCCATGTATATGTGTGTGTTGGGGGTGAGGGGTGTCTCGTCTTTGCGTTTTGAAGAGGGTCTTCTGCGCAGTCTTTGCCTGGAGACAGCTCTGCATCTTGAGGTGGAGGTGGAGGAGGCAATGTCTTCCCAGGGTCAGCAAGCAATGGGACAGTGTCCACAGCTGAAATCCCAGATCCAGGAATTAGAGAAGGGGCTGAAAGTCCCTATTCGGGTTTTCCTCTCAGCTGAAAGTGTTGGCATTTGGGGTGTTGTAGTTAATTTCTCAAGATGGTCTTGAGAAGCCTAGAAGTTGGGGTGCTGGGCTGAGGATTCTGATCAAAAGTCTTTAATTGAATGAACATTTGGATGGAGAAATGGACACTGAAAGAGTAGGGGTGGCCTGGAGGATGTAGGACAGGAAGAGTTAATGCAGGGTCACAAGGGTGTCAACCAGTCCAGTGGCCTGGAGACCCTCTATAACAGCAGAAGTGAGTCCTTGCCTTAATTGAGGATGTATGTCTGGACTCTCCCCTGCTGGTCCTGCCAAGCAGAGTGTGGTAAAGGGAAGGGCCCTGAGGGCACGGGAGGGAGAGAAATGAGGCAGAAGACTGAGCTGTGGTACCCAGGAAGCCAAGAAAGTGTTAATGTGGAGTTTCCACATCACTTCCTCCAGGCCCTGTCCAATCAAGCATCACAGAATCAGGGGCATGCTATGCCATCTGGGACCCAACATTGTGACCCGGGCAGCCCCAAGGGAAGCCGCTACTCTGGGCCTCCGATCAAGCCACCCACAGTCACACAAACATCCCAGCATCCCAGCCGAGCTGCACCTGCAGACTACAGAGTCATATAAACAACCCTGTCCAGGCAGGACGCCCACACACAGATCCATTGCAGGAAGGCATGGAATCTGCCAGGAATGGAATGGTCTAGAAAGCCGGCCCCTTAGCACAATATGAGGCTGAACACTGTCTTACTTGCTGACCACTGGCTGGGTACCTCTCTCGTGTCACTTTGGGTTTCTGTCTTATCTGTGGACCCCTCTTGCCGGTCTGTTATTTGCTGGTGACACTCCCTGTCTCCCTGGACTGTCTTTCCATCCCTGCTGGTTTGGGGACAGTGGCACATCGGCCCCTAAGTTTGGTCTCCCCTCTTTCCTTACTCACTAATGCTGTGACCCTTGTTCACATCTGCACCTTTTTCCTTCCTCCCCTTCACTGTACCTCCTTGACCCTTGGCCTTCACGACTCTGTTCTTAAGATACTGTCCCATTTTCCAGTTTGCCTCTTAGAAATTATTACTGTGCAGGTCTCCTGGGGTCCTCCCCTGGGTGTGTGTGTGTGGGGGGGGGTTGTTTCTGACAAAGCCATATGACTTTGATCAATGAAAACCTGAGAGTGAGAGGTGGAACCCAGTGGGTTGAACCAGGATAAATCTATCTCTCTCATACCCCACTGTTACTTTGGGGAGGGGCACCTTATTTTGTAAAGTATGCAGATAGTGTCTTCTTTTTTAAAAATCTGTTTTTCATGAGGAACATGTAAGAACCAGGTCCCTTGCCCAAGCTTCCTTGCATACAGCCATGTATTTTTCTAGCCAGAGTCTCACTATGTAGTCTAAGCAGGATTTGAATTCAAGGTGAGCCTTCTCTCTCAGCCTTACAAATGTGATCACAGGCATGGGCGTCTCCCTTCTCTCATAGTTCTTTTGTTTGTTTTTTGGACAGGGTCTTAATATGTAGCCATGGTTGGTCTGGAATATGTAGACCAGGCTGGCCTTGAAGTGAAGGCAATCTTCCTGCCTCTTCCTCCTAGATCCTGGGACTATGCATGCGGGCTACCATGCTCAGGTTTTCTGCACACCTAAGAGAAGCTGATGGACGAGGAGCCAGGCAGTAGAGGGGCATGTTCAACCCACTGTTTTGTTTTGTTTTGGTTTTTGAAACAGAGTTTCTTTATGTAACAGCCCTGTTCTGGAACTTGCTTTGTAGACTAGGCTGGCCTCAAACTCACTGAGAACTTCCTGCCTCTGCCTTCCAAGTCCTGGAACTAACAGAGTGTGCCACCACTGCCTGGCCATTTTATTAAATATAGATCACCACATGTAACTATGAACCTATAATCGACTCCCTCCCCAATTCTTTATGCCAGCACTGTCCACATATTTACATATTCATTTACAAAATGAAGCTATGCTGGCTGGGGATGTGGCTCACTTGGTAGAGTTCTTGGTTAGCATACAGGAGGCCCTGGGTTCGATTCCCAGAGCTGCATGGGGGCATGTCGGTACACACCTGTATTCCCTGCATTTTGAGGCAGAGGCAGGAAGATCAGAGGTGCAAGGTCAGTCTTTTCTACTGAGCTAGCCTGGGCTATTTGAGACCCTGTCTCAAAACTAACTGCATCAAAAACTTCAACAGAGTGAGTGAGTTGGTGGGGGATGAGGGCTGCCTTTTGCTCCTGGGGCAGCTGGAGGGGAGAGGACATGCACAGAGCAACCAGAAATGAAGCCCAGTGCCGCTCAGTTCCTGACTGACCATTCATTCCATGGCCCTTGCCTCCTGTACGAGACTCGGACTCTTGATCTGTAATATATATATTACATTTATTTATTTGTATAGTAGGGGTTAGAAGACAGCTTGTGAGAGTCAGTCCTTTACTTCCACCATGTGGGGCCAGGGGTTGAACTCAAGTTTTCAGACTTGGCAGCCCAAGCTGGTCTGGAACTCAGAGCATAGTCATGTATTGTCCCACCTTGTGGACAGCCCATGCTAGTCTCAAACTTGTGGCCATTGTCATGCTCTTGTGACCTCAGCACAGGATTACAGCTGTGTGCCACTGCACCTGCTTCATCAGCGTAGCAAATAGTGTGTACACTGGCATTCTAGGCACCTGAGAAATGTGGTGTGTATTGGGGGCGGGGTGGGGGGGCAGCAAGGAGCGAGCCATGCTCAGCACTCTCTCACAGAACCTATAGTGGAAAAAAGAGAGATGACGAATCTGGGAAAAAGTCTGACAAGCAAGTAGAAAGGTCATCCCAGAGAGTGTCACATAATGGGAAGAGGCTAGAAATGCCTTGGAGGATGAGTTGTCCTTTGTAGAGGAGGGTGGTTCAGGAAGCCACTCCTAGGAAGGTAAGAAGGGGGATAAGGCCTGAAGGAAGAGAGAAGTGGGCCTTGGCTTTCCATGTTCCAAAGAAAGCAGTGGGCATAAAGGCCCTGAGGTGTCAACCTGCATAAAAAGGGTGGCCTGCTGAGTGGAGGCCCCGGGCTTCTGAGTTGAGTAGAGAGGAGGGTTTTGGATGCCCAACATGTCAGAGATTATCCCTTCTTCAGCCCTTATGTGTACAGCCTACAGGAGCTCCAGATCCTAGGTCCCTTTCTGCCAATGGCAGTAGGACTTCAGGATCATAGCATTCCAGCATTCCAGCCCCTTACCCAAGGATCCCAGCTTTGCCTGAGGTTCATCCCAGATCCTAAAGTTTCTTACTTCTAATTTCTGGATGCACAGCTTGTCAGAAATCTCTTCCTCCCCTTGACTATGACCTCTGTTTTATTGATTTATTCTGTTAGTCTAGACTGGAAATCTCGCAAGAGCAAGGGCCTAGGAGAACCCTGTCCTCACAGGATGCCTCCCTTCTAAATCCCTAAGCTTTCTTTTTCAGCTTGTTTGTGTGTGTGTGTGTGTGTGTGTGTGTGTGTGTGTGTGTGTGTGTGTGTGTGTATGTGTGTGTGTGTAATTACATATAACCTACAGTCTCACTATATATTTCAAGCTGGCCTGGAGCCCACTCTAGTTCAGGCTGGGCTCAATTTAGGGGCAGTCCCCCTGCCACAGTTTTCAAGTGTTGGCATTACATGCATAAACCACCAAGCCTGACTTTCACAGTATCTCTCTAACCTTCCTTATCTCTAGTGAAGGAAAGAAGCTGATCATCATTTTCATTTGCCAATGGGGAGACTTGAGTTCCAGGGAGATGGAGGAATTATTATACCTGAGGGATGTGGTCAGCCTTGATCTTGGGACTCCACCTTTTTCCCTAAGGGTAAGCTGAGGCGGGATTGCTAGGTGTTTGGCAGGAGTGGCGACCTCAAAAGTATCAGCTGATCAGACAATATTTCTCTCGCCCAGTGAGGCTGACGCCAGGCCTGTGAGAATAATATGCAATTCTAAAAAAAAAAAAAAAAAAAAAAAAAATGTGCTTTTAGACACAGCCAGTGCTTCTCAGGCTGGTTTACATGTCCATGCCATTTGCTTGTTTACTCTCAAGGCTGCACTCAGGAAAACTTGCACTGAATTCTTATTCTTTGTGCTCTCCAAAGGAGAAAACTGAGGCTCAATCTATGGGGATATGTAGTTAAGACATGGAAAGGTAGACACTGGACTTCCTAGCCTGGGCTCCTTTGAGATCTGTTACCTGTCTTTTAGACTCTATAGTTCCTTTCCACAGACCTCTCCCTGATGTAAGCAAGGCACAGTCCTGGGTCATAAAGACAAAAAAAAAAAAACAAAACACCAAAACCAAAACCAAAAACAAAAAAAAAAAAACCCCACATGTAGGACTGAAGAGATGGTGCCATGGGTAGGAACATTTGCTGCTCTTGCAGAAGACCTCGGTTTGGCTCCCAGCACTCATATGTCAGCTCACATCCACCTCTAACTTCAGTACCAGGGAATCCAACACCTTCTTCTGGTTTTTATGGATGCTTCTTGCACGTAAACCTATGCAGGCACACATGTGTATACATAAAGTACAAATAAGTAAATATTGTTAATCACACCACCCAGGAATTCCAGGTCAGATGAGGTGCTATAGACATCGGAAATGGACATCTAAGACAGGGCATAGGAGATCTTCCCTGAGCAGTCAAGACCTCTTCCTGAATGGGGTATTTATGTTAGAGTCTTGAGGGATTAGAAAAGAGTCACAGGCATCCATTTATATTTATTCAGCCAAAAACTGTTTCCAAGAGGACTTTAATGAGCACTGGAAGACAGTAGGGACATAGATTTGAGTCACAATGAGGCTCTGCCCCCATAACATGTCTAGTTTGCAGGGGAGATGGGTGTCGTGTGTGAATTTAGTTATAATGAAAAGTACCCAGGCTTTGTCGAAAGGAAAACCAGGCTGGAGGGAGTCTGGGAGTATTCCTAGCAGAGTTTTCACATTGAGGTTTGATGTTACCCCAGGCACTGTACTAGAGAATCATGCTGCAGCCCTGGAGGAGTCTCCACAGCTGGCCACAGTCAGGAAACTTGCGCCATATGGAGAGGACTCAGGTCCAGTGGGATTTTAAGATTGTCTTTGGGACCAGGTGTGGTGGTTTATGCCTTTAATCCTAGCATTTGGGAGGTAAAGGCAGGCAGATCTCATTCAAGACTATCCTGGTCTACATAGTAAACTCCAGAACAGTCTGGACTATGTAGAGAGACCCCGTCTTTTAAAACAAAACAAAACAAAATAAAAGTAAAACTTAAAAAAAAAAAAAAAAGATTATCTTTGGGTGAATGAACACCTGCCTGACCTGCTCTCTACACTCTTTATGTGAAGCCCAAGTTTCACAGCACCTGATCTCAGGGTTTGTGTTTTTTTTTAAAAAAATACATATATAAAGGTATGTGGTATTTATATTCATAGACAAGAAGCTAAAGGCCCATTGAAGGTCAGGCTCATTTATCATATGTCTCCTGGGATTGTCCACCATACCACTGTGATTCAAGGCTATATGACCTGAGCACTGAGGCTGGAGTCCACCTGAACCACTGGAGAAGGATTTGAGGGTGCAGTGGATGGAGGAGCAGAGAGAGGCACATCTGGGACACACAAGCCAGGGGGCTGGAGGCAGGAAGGTGACACTGGGACTTGACAGGCAAGCTTTGGTCTTGGGCCACTGGAGCTTCAAAAGAGGCAGTGCCAGTTTGAGAAGACGATGGCAATGGTGCTTTTGTGCTAGTCCCTCTGTCTGGAGAACCCGCCCCTGGGGGCTTTCCTGTTGGCATGGGCCTCCACTCTAACTCAGGGCCCCAATTCACACACTGAGCCTGTGTGAGTGGGGCTGGATGTGCCAGCTCTAAAGGCTGTCACCTGGTCCCCACCTGTCTTTTCTTCAAGACACTGGGATAGTGGGGTACGATCTACCCACAGGGGACTTCCAGCAATATTTGTGGGTGTCCTGTGTTGTCACTATTGTAGGTTGGGGATCTAGGTACCCTACAGTGCCCAGGAAGCTCCAGCCCTCAATGGACTAAGGTTGAGGGTTCTGTCTAGGACACTACAGTAGCTTGGCATGCCCTAGGGTGTATTTGCATTGGCTGGCTTAAGAAGGGATCTTGGTACCACACACAGCTGTGTTCCTGAACTGATTGTCACATTCCCTCACTCCCTTTGGTCTGGATGCATATTTTGATCTGTGATACCCCGTCTCTCTCTCTCTCTCTCTCTCTCTCTCTCTCTCTCTCTCTCTCTCTCTCTCTCTCTCTCTCTCTCTCGTGTGTGTGTGTGTGTGTGTGTGTGTGTGTGTATGTGTGTGTGTGTATGTGTGTGCGCACACGTGCACTCATGTTCAGCCATGCATGACATAGTCAGAGGTGACAACATGATTTACTGTCTAGAAATTATAAATTCTTGAACAGGGCAGCCCCTGTGTGTTGGAGGGGATGTGACAGTGTAATGGTCTGTTCCCTTGGATAAGTGGTAGGTTTGTAGGAGCCTTCCAAAGTGGGTGTAGGGAATGTCCACTCAGGATGGCAGTGTTATGTGTATCTGCAACCCTGTTGTAGTTGTGCATAGGGTGCAAGGCTATTGTCGGTGGAACCATGAGGGACATCAGGGTGACTCAGTGTACCAGTGCTGTTTAACCTTTGGTGTCCGCTTGCAGATGAGTGTGTCTGTCTGCTCCTGGGAAACGACTGATTTCTACAAGTGACTTTCTGCCAGGCATGTGTCTGGGGTTGTAGATGTCCCTTTGATCTGGGTAGTAGCCATGTGTGTGACAGGACTCAGCCTTGGCTTTGTGTTTTTCCTAGGCCCTGCTGAGGTGTGTATGTGTGTACACATCCCATTGTTACCTGAGCACATGTGACCAAGGCCCCTGTGTGGGCTTCTTACAAAGCAGCATTGGCTCTAGCCTGGATAACCCCAGGCTGAGAGGCTTCAGGGCTCAGACCCAAACCCTGGGCCTAGACAGCCTGCTACATTGGCTCTGCCCTAGCCCCATCCTGAGGGGCTGTTGATTGAGAGGCCCCCAGGGAGTCACTGGAATACCACGGGCAATTAATTCATTAGATTAATTAGCTCCCTTTCCCAGGCTGGGGGCAGGGCAGCCCTCTTAGGGCCCTCCCTCTCCAATCATTCAAGGTCATCCAGTCCTTTCAATGCAGTCTCCTTCACCCCCACTCCCTGGCCCTGGTCCAGCCTGCTGGCCCCGATCCACAGAGGCTTGAATGGTGGTGTCACCAGGTCACACTGGTGTGTGCAGGCCTGTGTGTGCACTATGAGCACTACCATGCCAAGTGTGTCCAGAAGGTGTGGTGTGGTTGTGTGTGTGTGTGTGTGTGTGTGTGTGTGAGTTCAACCACACAGGATGCCTAAAAGTGTGCATAAAAGCCCACATTTACTATCTATGATAGCTCCCTCTGTGTGTGTCTGCACATGTATATCTGAGTTAATGTGAGTCTATGTGCATCTGTGTGCCTGACTCTATACCTGCTCATAAGTACACGTGTATATTTGTTTCAAATATATTTTATGTATGTATGTCTATGCGTGCATGTGTACTGTATATTCAACAATCAATATGTGTGAATATGTAATATATCTCTGTGTGTGCATGTGTGCATGCATGTAAGTCCTAAGCATTTGTATGTATATACATGGTGCCTGCATCTGTACGTGAACATACCTGCATACTTGTTTATTGTATCTATGCATTATGTGACTTTTCCTGAGGAGACTTGAATAAGCATCTATCCATGGGGCAAGAGAGATGTCTCAATAGTGAAGGCAGTTGCTGCTTCTGCAGAAGACTCCAGTCCAGTGTCTGGCATCCACATCAGACAGCTTACAGTTGCCTGTAACTTCAACTCCAAAAATGTGATGCCCTCTCCCAGGGCACCCCTATTGTACATGCACATAACCACACATACATATAAATAACCAGAGCAACAACAAAAGGAAATGTCTACTCACCCAAAATGGTACAAACAATACACCAGAGAAATAATTCTGAAATGCAGTCTAGCTTGGTAGACCAATGAATTCAATGGGATTATTCATAGGAGTGTGGGTGGGAGTGAACTCACAGGTACATGGGCAACATACAGGCAGCTACACCATCAAAGAAGGC
The DNA here is from genome assembly GCA_033318265.1 of Phyllotis vaccarum. Taxonomy (NCBI): domain Eukaryota; kingdom Metazoa; phylum Chordata; class Mammalia; order Rodentia; family Cricetidae; genus Phyllotis; species Phyllotis vaccarum. The sequence goes on from JARWLC010000018.1 coordinate 31,977,992, forward strand.
TTGCCCCCCCCCCCCCCCCGCAAAGTTAACAAGGTTCATCCTGTGGGGTTTCTATGTACCACCTCATGAGCTGGCATGACCCATTCTTGTGCTTACTCCATGCTTTGAGATCACCATTTCCACAAGGGAATATTGCTTAGTCCAATCCTGTAAACAGCTCACGTGATGCTCTGCTATCAAGACAGCAATCTTGTCATGCCCAGAGGACAGTGTTCCATATTATGCAACTGGGAGTCTGTGCACACTAATGTGTCTCCAAACACTCTGTATGTGTATGTGGTCTGCATATTCGTGTAGCTGAGTGTTTAGATGTGTCTGCATGTCTGTCACTATATTTGATATGTTATTAAATGTGTCTGGGTGCACAGGTGTCGCTGTCTATGTACATGTGTTTGTGCCCATGAAATGGAGTATTTGTCAGAGCTGGCACCACCCCAGATGCCAAGGCTGAGCAATCCTCTCTCGTCTGCAGGATTGTTGTCCCAGAGCCTGGAGTTCAGCTCACCTGCAGACAACTACACAGTGTGTGAAGGTGACAACGCCACCCTCAGGTACATTCCAGTGTAGGGGCTCAGGAAGCCTGGGGCTTCACGAGACTACTCCCCTTCACCCACTCTGCATGCACAAGCCTTGAGTGACATCACCTGCATCTGGAGCCAGCTGTGACAGGTGTGGACACTAAGCCCAGCTTGACCTGTAGACCTTACTGTCCTTGTAAAAGTGACAAGATGAGAACTACTGGGTTCAAAATTCTGTAGACCTTGAGTGCCAGGATGCTGGCTTACTTACTGGTTACTGGAGCTTTTCCTCACTGGGGTCTCTCCCTATCCGGGTCACTGTCCCCTGTGTTCTCATATTCTCATTCTCTCTCTCTCTCTCTCTCTCTCTCTCTCTCTCTCTCTCTCTCTCTCTCTCTTTCCTCCTCCTCCCTCTCTCCCTCCCTCCCTCCTTCCCCCCTCCTCCTTTGCCCTCCCCTCTCTATATTTACTTCCTTTGTCTGGGGTCTCTGCCCCATCTTTCTTGTTTTCTGTTACCTCTCCCCCAATTGTCTCCGTTCTTTTCTCTCGGTGTCTCTTTGCCCTCCCCTTCCCACCTCTAGTCTATCTTCCTCCCTCCCTCCTTCCTTCCCTCTCTCCCTCCCTTCCTCTCTAATACACAGCAGCTCCTCAGAAGTCTGGCTTCTAGACCTCTTCCCTCTCTGAGGCTTGGTTTACTACCTGTACAGTGGGCACTGCCAGGTCTGCCTCCCAGGGTCCTGCAGGTGTAGTGGGGGTGGATGGGGAAACCCTTTCTTCTCTTCTTATCCTTCCCTTCCTCCCCAGCTGCTTCATTGATGAACATGTGACCCGAGTGGCCTGGCTGAACCGCTCCAACATCCTGTATGCAGGAAACGACCGCTGGACCAGTGACCCCCGGGTGCGGCTGCTCATCAACACACCTGAGGAGTTCTCAATCCTCATCACCCAGGTGGGACTCGGTGATGAGGGCCTCTACACATGCTCCTTTCAGACCCGCCACCAGCCCTACACCACTCAGGTCTACCTCATCGTCCATGGTGAGCCCTATGTAAGGGGACAGAATAAGGACAGATAAGGACAAGTTGGGAGGGGACAGAAAGACAGGCCTGCAGGGTGGTTGGGGCTAGGAGGCACCACTCAACGGACTGCACTGTGCTGTGTGCACTCGCCCCCACAGCTGGGATACAAGTGAGTGGAGCATGAGGCGCCTTGCCCTGTGGGTTTCAGCCAGGCTCAGAGGGGAGAGGCACCACTGTGGTTCTCCAATGAGGTGGTAGGAGGTACTCAACCACAGCTTAGCAAAAGCTGTTACTAAGCTGTGTTACTGAGACGGCCCATGAGTGGGAACTCCTCTGAGTGCTGAAGAAACATACCAGCATGGTTGTTTCTCCTTGTTGGCACTTATTTCCCAAGGGAAGGTGCAGGGGCTTCCTAGATAATGTCTAGGAAGGAGGGTCAAGGTGTGTGCCCTGGGTGTGAAGGAGGAGGGCTTAAGTCCAGACTCTAGATCTGATGAGATAGGATTGAGGTCTGGACTCCTGGGTGTGATGGGAAAGAAGGAGAGAAATAAGATTGAGTCTGAGTGTTACTCCTGGATTCCTGGATCTGAGGAAGGATTGCTGAAGTCTGGACTTCTTAGGTTGAGGGTCTGAGGGTGGAGAGCAGTATGGACACCAGTAGATCTGAGTGAGGAGGGTCTGAGCCCACACTCCTGGGTCTGATGGAGGTCATCTGGAGTCTGTAATCCTGGGCCTGAGGGAGGATGGTCAGGCCCTGATCTTTGGTCTGGGTGGCTGGGAATGCACCCTCACCCCATCTTTCCCATCTCCAGTTCCTGCCCGAATTGTGAACATCTCCTCACCCGTAGCAGTGAATGAAGGGGGCAATGTGAACCTTCTCTGCCTGGCTGTGGGAAGACCAGAGCCCACTGTCACCTGGAGACAGCTCCGAGGTGAGGATCCTTCCCCGGCTGTAATCTGGGCCCTATGTTCTCCCAATACCCCTAGCTGGAGTCCCAGGCCCCCTCACTCTGAACCCCTCTAGCCGGTGACTTTGATTTCTCCCCACCGTGACCCCATTTCTTACCAGAATCTCACCCCTTATCTGGTGGCCTCCCACAGATGTCTAAGCTGGGCTCTAATCTCCAGGTTTCCTGATACTCCCCACCTCAGCTTCCCTCCACCTGACAGGTTCTCCTGCCTCAGGCCCCAACCTAGGCTGTATCCAGTATCCTAGTCACTCCCCTGCTTAATGTTGTGACCTAATTTTTTGAGTGGTCCCCAGACCTCAGTATCAGCAGCTCCTGAATTTTCTAGAACTGCACGTTCTCAAGCTCCTGCCCTGGATTCAGAGGCAATCAGGAAATCCCCTTTCTTTACCCATAACCTGCTTTAGCCTGGGCTCTGGCTTTTCCTGCATTTTTGCAGACCCATAATGACCATCACTGGGTCCCATTCCTTGGATGCTCTGAGAGCTGGAAACCCAATCTAGCCTCATGTTCCTTCATCCTGACCCTTGGTGTCTTCTGAACCCTATTCTACTTGCCCTAAATTCTAAATGATTTTTTGTGACCTCAAGTCTGTTTTTTAAAAAAGATCCCAGGTATCTGGATTACCAGTCTCAATTAGCAGGTCCAAATTCCCTGAACCCCAAGAGAACTCTGGATCCTCCCCTCACTGACTGCCCAGATCCCTGAAAACCAAAAGCCAAGATCCTGGAATCACACCCTACTCCCAAGTGGGTCCCCTGAGCATGACACAAGAGATTCCAGATCCCTAGATCTTTCACCCGAAATCCACTGGGTTCTGAGCTCCCCAGCCCCACCCTCAGCCACATCCTTCCCCTACAGGACCTTCCCGGCTCCTACTGGCCCGGGCACTCCAGGCCATGCTGTGGCCGCTGATGTGTGTCCGTGTTGTGCCCGTGTTGTCCCGTGTTAAGTGTTTGTGTCCGGCCCGCACCCCCTTCCCCACCTCCCCCACAGACGGCTTCACCTCAGAGGGCGAGATTCTGGAAATCTCTGACATCCAGCGGGGCCAGGCTGGGGAATACGAATGCATTACTCACAATGGGGTGAACTCGGCACCTGACAGCCGCCGCGTGCTGGTTACAGTGAATTGTGAGCATCAAGGGGGCACACTGGACGGTCCTGGATGCCTGGGGAGGAGGTGTCTGTGGCATGAAGCTGGAAGCTGGGTGGAAATTCGGATCTGGGTGAGGAGGGTGCTGAAATGGGGCCCAGAAGTACCCTTGCAGCAAGAATGTGCGTCTGTCCCTATCCCTCTAAAGATCCCCCGACCATCACCGATGTGACCAGCGCACGCACCGCCCTGGGCCGGGCCGCCCTCCTACGCTGTGAAGCCATGGCGGTGCCACCTGCAGATTTCCAGTGGTACAAGGATGACAGGCTGTGAGGACTGCACCTGGCAAGGATGAGGGAAGAGGGGAGGGGAGACAGACCCTAGGTCTCAAATCTCAGAGCCAGGGTGGAGTGCAAAGGTGCGGAGTTCTGGGTACTGAAAGTCTAGGGTCCAGTTTCTAGGTTATAGGGTCTTTGGGCTCCTTGATGAAAGACTATTTCGAGCATCATTAAATGAATTCTGAGATTGCCCCCCACCCCACCCCGCACAAGAAGGTCTGGGGTCGAGGGTCGATGCAAAGTGTGTGGAAGACAATTTTAAAGAGACCAGGGTTGAGTTTAAGAGACACTGGAGATTAGGGACACATACTGGGGATGTGCTGGAGTGGTCCTGGTGTGTGGAGAGGGGAAATGTGGGGGAAGAGAGGAGATTGGGTATTTGTGGGGGAGCTGGGTACTGCACCTCAAGGGAGGCCAAGACCAACCCTGATCCGGATCCCCTGACAGGCTAAGCAGCGGCTCTGCGGAGGGTCTCAAAGTGCAAACCGAGCGTACCCGTTCCATGCTTCTCTTCGCCAACGTGAGCGCTAGGCACTATGGCAACTACACCTGTAGAGCAGCCAACCGACTTGGAGCTTCCAGCGCCTCCATGAGGCTCCTGCGTGCGTCTGCGCCGGGTGGCGGGATGGGGCAGGGCTGTGGGGGCTGAGCACCGGGTGGGGCCCAGACATCAGTGGGTGGGGCAAGGAGGTGGAGATAAAGGGATAGACCCAGAATTTAGGAAAGCCTAGCAGTGTCACAAAGTAAACTGATTCTCAGGTGGTAGGGTGCTTGCCTGGCATGCATGAAGTTCTACACACAAATCCCATCACTATTTAAAGCCAGCATGGTTGTGTGCACCTATAATCCCAGCATCTGGGAAGAGAAGACAGGAAGTTGCATAGTGAGTTTAAGGTCTCCAAGGGCCCAAGAGAAAAACAATAAACAAAAGGACCAATAGATGCATATCAAAAAAAAAAAACAAACAAAACAAAAAAAACCAGGTGCATGTGCAAAAATAGACAAGAATTGAGGGTGGCAGTTTGAGATAAGATTGCTGGAGAAAGGGGAGCCCTGTGCAAGTCAACAGGAAGGAGAGGAGCCTAAGGAGGGCAGCATTCAGTTGCTCTTAGAGACAGAGAGCTCAGAGCTTCACGGCAATGACCAGAGCTCCGGACTTGCATCAGGGCCATTGAAAGCTGTTAAACATTGAGTGACATGTGGCTGGCAAGCACTTTTACTGCTTCAGGAATCCAGTCTTGGTATCTCAGGTTGGGGGGGGGGCAGAGCCTTTGGGTTGTTATTGGGTGGGTGCAGAAGTGTAAGCAAAGAGAGAAGCTAGGTCAAAAGTGACTCTGAGCCAGGAACTTATATTGCAGGGTGTTATCACTGGTACTCAGGGGTAATGAAAGAGGACTCTCAAAGTTCAGGTCCAGCCTAACCAACTTAGTGAGATCCTCCTGTGAAAGAGAAAGAATGGGAGGTCTGGGATATAGCATAATATTTGCCTAGGATCCCCCAGTGAGGGGCTGCAGTGTGGCTCAGTGGTAGAGCCCTTGCCTGGGATCCCCCAGTAAGGGGCTGGGGTGTGGCTCAGAGGTAGAGTCCCTGCCTGGAATCCCCCAGTAAGGGGCTGGGAGTGGCTCAGAGGTAGAGCTTTTTAGTATGTGCAAAACAGTACACTCCATCTCCAGCAAAACAAAAGGATATATATATATATATAAAAACTCACAGTCAAATAAACATAGGCATTCTGAAGTTTCTGGTGGGCTAAGAAGGTAACTGGTAGAAATGCTGATAGAATTTTTAACAGGGAAAAACAAACTCCCAGGATCCAGACTAACCAATAAAAAGGAAATGGGGAAACTTTGGGAGTATATTGAGACCAAGAACAGTCATAAAAGAGGCAGGCACAGAGAACTCAAATCCCAGAGCATCCCTTGGAGGCTAGAGGGAGAGTAGGCACCCAGGAGAGATCTACAAGGCTTCCCCATCTCAGCCTCCCTCTGTGACTGTGTCTCTTTTGCCAGGCCCAGGATCCCTGGAGAACTCAGCGCCGAGGCCCCCGGGGCCCCTGACCCTCCTCTCTGCCCTGGGCTGGCTGTGGTGGAGAATGTAGCTGTCACCCAGTACAGCGCACCTCCCCCTGCAGGGGGCCTCAGGCCAGGAGCAAAAGAAAGGGGGTGAGCAAGCGCCTTGGGTCTCAAGGGGGACAGAAGAGCTCTCGGCCACAGAGGAAGAAAGAAGAGGAGATCTTTAGAGAACCCATCACTGTGAGGGATAACACAAAATTATGCATCTTTCTACAGCCATTCTCGACACCCGTTCACGTTTCCAATTGTGACCCACCACCCCCAGCCACTCCACACCCCTCTCTTAGCTCAGGCTGTCAACTGGCTCGTGTGTGTGTGTGTGTGTGTGTGTGTGTGTGTGTGTGTGTGTGTGTGTGTGTGCGCTCGCGCGCGCACCTGTATATGAGTGTGAGTCTGCATGTTCTCTCTGTGTGTGTGAAGGTGTACTGGGGGAGGGAACCAGAAGGCCTTCCTCTCTGGAACTGACTCTCCCATGGCCCCTCTGCTGCCTCTCTCCCTCTGGCTGGAGGTAGGTATGGGGGCTTCATGGTGGAAGCTTTGACAAGATTGCCAGCTTTCCACCTTCCCATATATGCACGAACACCTACCTACCCCTCTCCTCCACATTGAAGGGGCAGGTGGGGTGGGTGTCAGGTCACTCAGCCTTTGTGACTAGGTGGGGAATCTTCATTATGGCTTGTTTTTCCCCCCGCTCTATCACCAGTTGCCTGCAGCCAGAAGCCCTATCACTGGCTCAGTGGCTTGAAACCTCCCTTGTCCTGCCCCTCCCCCACCCTGGACTTTCTGGCCCCCTTCCTGGGCCAATCGGTGCTTCCATTCAACTGATAGGCTGGTGACACTTGTCACTGTCTCAGTGCTTTGTCCCATTCAGATCCTCCCAGACTCCCCTTGGCCACAGAGGCACCCCCTAGCTGCCCTGCAGCTGAACCACAAGCATGGGCTCCCTGGCCACCTGCTCCCTTGTCTCTCAACCCATAGTACCTCCAAAGGCTGCTGTGACCACAAAACACACACACACACACACAAGAACACACACACCAGCGACTGACCAGCAATAGCTCCTGGCTTCAGCTGCCCCAGAGTCTGTGACTAGCAGTAATTCCCTTGGAGTAGGCCATTATTATCCATGGAGGAAGCTGACAGGCTCTGTGCATGGGAATACCCCACCCTAAAACACTAGGCCACAGAGTTAGGGAGAGAGGGGACACACAGACATCCTGAACCCAGGCAGAGGCACCATGCCACCAGCCCTAACTTCAGTAACCACAAACCCAAAACCATACCACTGAGAGCCTGGTGAAGATGAGGGCAGAGAGGGGCAGGGAGGCAAGGGGCAGTGACTGTACCTCAGACGGGGGCGTGGGCCCCATCCCACATTGTCTTCCATTCCCAGGGTCCAGGATGGGGTGGGGAGGGGGAGGGATACAAGGGGAGGTGGGAGGGGGGCCCTGGGGGCCGTGTGTTCCAATTCATGGGGAGTGTTGAGACCACCACACCAATAAACGCCTTTTTCCAAAGTCCTTGCCTGTGGAAGTCAATGTCATTGAGAATTTGGGCAAGTGGATGGCAAAGGAGATGTTAGTAGAGAATCCCCAGCACCATTCTTTTCTCTTCCTGTTAGGGCAGTGAACTCCAATTGTTGAGCTGCTTACCAGAGCCCATTCATGTATGGCTCAGAGATGGGTACCTGACTCAGTGATGCTAACTAGAAGGCACATTGTCTCCAGGAAAGGAGGCTTTTCTGCTAGTCAAGAGGGCTTAGTCTCATAGCCTGAAAATGAAGTGTAGCTTCATTATGTGGAGGGGGAGGGTTATGGGGGTATCCGTGAGGACAAGGTAGAGCAGCTGGATCAAAACTTACCTGAAGCCCATATCCCACACACAAGCAGTAAAGCCTGTGTTTATATAAGTTAACTTGCATCATGCTTTCTGTTGGCAGTGAAAAAAAAGATACAAAATCTTGATATTTCTCTTCTTTTGTATATTATTGAACCCATATTAAATCCTCACTGGGGGATTCTAGGCAGCTACTCTACTATGGAGCCACATCCTAAGTCGGCGTTTTGAGACAAGGTCTCCCTATGAATTACTGGTCTTGAACATGCAATCTACCTTCTTCAAGCTCCGTAATGCTTGCACTGACCCCAACTATGATGCATGACTGTGTGTGTTGCTGCTTACGCCCATAAGAACCCTCTAAATTTCCCATGAGCATTCTTGTTGAAAAAGGAAGACATTTTGCTAAGGATAGCAGCACATTTCATCAGTTCACATGTATTTATTGAGTGCCTGCTGTGTGCCAGGCTCTCTTTCTGCTGGGATAATAGTGTACTGTGTGCCTCACTGAACTCAGTTCAGAGAGAGAAACTTCCAGACATGTCATTGTTCACCTACAAGACCAGAGGGAAGCTGAGGACTGCGGGACTCACATTCCAAGAAGGGGTGTGTCTGAGGTGGTAATGGCTTCTTCAAGTTTTGATGAATCAATGACATGAGAAAGAGAAGTGTTCAGGCAGAGTGACTAGGGACAAAGAGCTGGAAGAGGGAGAAAAGTGTGGTTGGCAAAGGCCTATGGAGAAGCAGTCTTGGAGGAGAAACCACAGAGGTTAACAGAGGTCAAACCATGGACCTCAAAGGTTGGAATGCAGAGACAGAATGATGGCTGAACGCTATATACAGCCATAGAAAAATTTAGAGATAGGGTAGAGAGAAGTCATGGTAGTGCATGGCTATCATCTCAGCATTCAGGAAATGGAAGCAGGAAGACTGGAAAGTGTGAAGCCAACCAGGTCCATCTCATGAGATCCTTACTCAAAAACAAAACAATGTTGCACGAATTCTGGTTATAATAAAGGAAACTCAGAGCCAGATCTCAGGGAAAGGCTGAAATGTCAAAGAGAGGAAACACCACAGTGAAATCTCACCCAGCTGTCTTCCAGCTTCCTCAGCTTCACTCCTCGTGGCTTCTACTGCCTCATCTGTCTTCCTACACCTGCCTTAAACACCCTCTTTGCCCAGTTGTTTCACATCCAGGTTAAGATTAAAGGTGTGGGCTGCTCCTACTTGGTAGTTAGCCTTGAACTCACAGAAACTG